>HG995332.1:7149039-7776261 GCA_905333045.1 Lysandra bellargus
AAATTCGTTTATCATGCGCGGACCGTAAATTTTTTTCGAATAAAAAGTATCCTTTGCCATTTCCCGGGACTCAAAGTATCTCCATACCAAATTTCAACAAAATCGGTTCAGCGGTTTGGGCTTGAAAAGAAAACAGACAGACAATGTGTCTCTTTCAGATTTATAATAATAATAAACCGACCGAGAGAGATAGCATGCTCGGTCAGGCCGAAGCCCACTGACGTCATTTCAGACGTTGTATATTATTATATCTTGCCGTTCTCCGAAACTTCGATAGCACGATGCAGGATTGTTAGGCGAATTGTGGGTACCGCCACATAAGTATGGATATTTCACTTTTGCGGGGTTAAAAAGCAGCTAATTCATTAAAACCTATTTTTTTTATTCGTTATTAATCAAATAATAGCACGAACTATAATATACAGTGTGTTTGGTCAGCAACTAGCGACCAACCGGGTAGAGTCAATAATAAAGTGCCTGCCAGTTGCCACACAGAGGCGAAGAGGGCTAGACTTTACTAGTTGGTGTTTTTTTTGCATAACAAGTACATACACATGAGTGATTAAAATATATATATTATATAATATATACTAACAAGGTCAAAAGCCTACACTTTCCTTGGACACTTAACTACGATTCTTGAATTCGGCGCCGTTCGATTATAACGAAATTGCCATCGTTTGTAGGCCGAACGAAAAAATGTTGAAATTTGTGGCGTTAAAAAATGCCGTTAAACATAAAGAAAAATGTTCCCAACCACGGCCGCCCCTCGAAATTGCTAGTCGTACATTATACAGGGAGTTTTCAATTACACCAATCCGACGGTTTTTCATTCCTTATGCGACTTTGAAACAATCAAATCCTTCATAAGCGGCAAAAAACTGTAAATAGGGTGGGATGTTGGTAAAATTTTGGTATCGCACTGATATCAATATGCTAAGGAGGTATAGTTGGGTAGGTATGATATTATTGTACTGCTAATAAATTTTAAACATATATAATTTATTTGAATCTGAAAAATTATCAGGATATACCGTCATACTACTTAAAAAGATTTAAAAAAACATGATTCTTTTTGTGTACTGAATATAATATTAATTAGTTATTTTCTGCTAACACTGCATCTTGTCTCGTAGGTGTGAAGTAACTCTTAAGGTGCTCCCAGACAGAAGTTATATTATAACATTATAAAAATTGTGTAGCAGGCTACGAATAATAAAACCTAAGGAAACTAACTCCCATACTAATACAGTTTTAAATTTGGTTCCATTCGAACTGTCACGTAACGTCAGCCTTTATACCGCTCAAGGTCACCTAAATATTGCAAATGTATGAAAAGTGAACCTAAGGTACACTTTTTTGACAAGTATTTTGGAGCATGTTTTTTGACGGAGTTACTCTTCCTTAGTTTTTATTATTCGTAGGTAGCAGGATAACATTTTATAACATCGTGTAACATACGCTGCGGCTGCAACATGTCAAAAAATAAACGTGTCTTTTATTATAATTTGTTAAAAAATGTTAGTCAAAAAGGTTATCTAACGTTATATAACTTCTGTCTGGGAGCACCTTTACACCCTTATGTATTTTAGTAGTGCATAAAGAGCTTTTTATATTCTTTCAGATGCGTTCTCTTTTATGGCGCAGCAAATGCACCTATGCAATCTAGCTGATGCACGCCGGCATGCCACGTGCGCAAGCGTCAGCATAAGAATATGCAATAGGTAATAATTATTATTACTTATTAATGTGTTTTTGTAAGGCATTTCATACTTAAGGCGGGGATTAATCTCAATCCAAAATGATAACCTTGCACACAACCAAAGACCAAGCGTATACGCATCGCAATAAGATTCATTTTAGCTTAGTATAAAACTGTAGTTACTAGGGAATCGGATCTTCTCTATTTTTTATGTTTTTTTTTAAATATCTTTGGAAATAAATATTAAGAAAGAAAATTGTTCGGTTCAAAAAATTTTCATATCGATTTACTAACAATTTATTCAAATAAAATGTATAATTATCCTATATAATACTTATATTTCGATGACATAGATTTTTGTCGGAGGTGAGGTTGTAAATTAATTACAGCCAAAGTATTACGTTTTATTAAAATATTTGTGGTTTAGAGTATTTTAAATATTGTGCTTTATATCTCATATTTTTTACATTTCGTTATCATATTGAAACTAGGTAAACCGGGAGTCACGGAATAACAAATTGGGGCTTATCCTCGCCTTAAGGGCAACCCGAAACAAAGCCAACACGCGCCGTTATACAGTTTTCTTAAATTATATTATCATTATTAAAATATATATTTTAATTAGAAACTGATGACATTGTTCGCAGACCGTAGTCCTGGGCCCAGTCCATACATCATAATAACAGGATTTTGTTAAAGAAGCTACAAAGAGCAGCAGTCAGAAAGTTTTCTATCGAGAAAATATAATATACGACTTCGACAGAATAATATGTAGAAGGCATATATTCATATTATGAAATTCGTCGTCGAATGTGCATGTTTCGTAGCACACACAGTGGTTTATAAAGCATAGCCTAACGTAAAATCCTTAATTTAACCTCAGCTCCGAAATAAAACCCAGTTTACTGGCCAGTGCTCAAAACGTCATCAGTCATGACGGACACCATATTGTACAGGTAAGCCATTGGTGAGACAAGCATGACGTATTTTATTTACATCCCAATGAAGTCATATTATACGTCATTGCACTGGCGTGTATTTCCGAACGAATCAACATAATATTATTATGGCGTCATCTTCACTAATCCAATACTGGGCACATATCCATTTCGGAACATATCCAAGTAAGGCCCTGATCTGTCAGAACTATGTTTGGGCAATGAAATGGCTTCTCAAGATATTGTATCGAAGTTAATCTCAGCAGAGGAAAATTGTAATCGAAGATGTTAAGATTGCGTTCTTCGACAACTACAGTTATATTTCCACCAAGTTTTTACAATATGATTCTTATGTTGGTGGAATAAGGAACATGTCAAAGGTAAAATATGATAGGTCTTAGTCAATTGCTGTTGCTGACGTCTCAGAGATACGGTAGAGTAGTTAGATTAGTTCATCGATAACTTAGTGTCGAACTTGGGAACTCATATTATAAGGGAGCAGTGTAGACGACTTGTTGCTGCATTTTTAAACAGCATGTTTAAAATTAACTTTATTTAGGAAACAAGATCAAAGATGGCACTTCAAAGTTCTAATTTCAAGCTGTACCGCCCAGCCGAGGCCGTTATAAAATAAAAATAAATACTAAAAATAAAGTTAATTATCATTATTAGCCTTCCTTTTTTCGGTGCTATAGCAATTAGCAGACAAAAATACTCATGAACAAATATACAGCTTTCTACGAATTTATAACTTACAGCAGATTTTTTTCTGATTATTATCTGATGGAAGTAATATTAAACAGAAGTAAAAAAACTTGCTAAAAGCATGATAGCAAATTTGACTTATCGGGTGCGACCGATCTCAAAACATCGCGACCGGTCCGGACCAATCTACAAAGTGAGAAATGTACCTTTAATTTCATAAAATGTCAACTTTTGTCAAATCTTTCTGAAGAGGAAATTAAATCCCTTATCTTATTACTGTGATAAATTTCTTTGGCTTTTCTTGGACCCCTGGGACTGTCGCTTTCATTATTAAACTTTTAGACATCTTGTTTTGTTTCAGAGTTTTTGTTAAATTAGGCGTGAAATTAAAAAATACTATGCAAAAGTCAAAACATCATCTCAAATTTTTATTAATCACCTTTTATTACCTATGCTTTTCTATACTTCTATACTAATAATATAAATCTGTAATAATATAGTCTGTATGTCCATCTGCTACCTCTTTACGGGAGTAAAGAGGTACGTTCTGTGGTTTGGGAAACCATAGAACCGATTTTATTGAAATTTGGTATGGAGATACTTTAAGTCCCGGTAAAGGACATGACATTTATACAAGCAATTTAACTTCATTCAGAAAAGTTTAATTGGTGTTTAGTGTTTACTTAGGTACAACATACGTAAGGTTGCAGCTCCACTAAACCCAAAAGTAGTACTGAAGTCTGAAGATTTCAACTCATTCACGTTAACTTAAAAGTTGATGGGTTTGTGTACCATAACAGGACACATATATTTTACTGTTTGACAGTTACGTATTTTTTAATATAAGCAGCCCCATGATCAATAATTATTATCGAATAATATAATATCTATGAAACCTCTATCAAAATAAGCCCCCTTTTGACACGAGCTTTCATATTAGGAATTTCTCACTTTAACTCCAAGTGACTGAGATACAACTAATAATATGATTAAGGTACCTCTCAGAATATGATTGTGATACAGTCTTGGAGACTAAATTAAACTGAAATATTCTTGCTAATTTGTTTAAATAAAAAGCGAAGTAGCCATTTAAAATGTTAAATTTTGCAAGAAACCTCGCTACGTTAATCTTAAAAAGAATTTTACTTCCTGTATTATACTGGCACATATTTCTTCACTTTTATGAACGAGCTAATTACGGACGGTAATTTCAAAAAGCAAGAATTCTTTGGAGCGCATATTAGCGACAACTTTGTAAGACTTACATTTTGTTTCTCTAAGGTTTTCCGAGACTTTGAAATTTTCTGTTACTTCCCGCGCTACCGAAATTGAGTGTGTCGAGCGAGTGTTAAGTTGCTAATTTAGTGTAGACTCGGTGGCAGTTGGTGCTAGTGTTACGTGCAGGTGTAAGTGCCGCACTTATACATTGTTTCTAATACGCTAAGCACTTTGTTGTTTTTATCGTCGGTTTCCGTTACACCTCAAAGTTTATATTTTCATGACGATATGTTTCGCGTACACGTTCCAGACTTTTTGTATGTGCAAAATTCACTTTATAAAATTGCCATTTTTTCAGTGAAAGTATTTCATAAAGCATTTGATAAAGCAATAAGATTAAAAATAATAAATGCCAGCCCTCAGTCCCCACTTCCGATCTTGCTGTAATTATGCGATAAATTTTAGGGACGTAAATGAAATTTCCCGATTAGCTTCAGTAAAAGTTACGATCACGACGGTGTAACGCTCATTTTCAGCAATTTTTTATACATTTTATGACTTCAATTTATGAATTGCCAAATAATTTTTATTCGTTCATAATGAAATTATAATTAAATTTATTTACAATATGTAACTGTGTTATAAACATGGACGAAATATTTCAATAAATAATAAAAAAATTGTATTTGCAGTTTTTATATTATTTTTATAAGTAAGAGGAAAAATATAATATGTCTACAAACATAACATTACACTTTAGACCACATGCTACATTCCAACGAGGAAGCATTCGTAAGAATCTTGTTTCTTTTTCGTCGTGAGAATTCTCTTTCGAAAAAAATAAGGCAGTTTCTAATTACGTAGTAGTTTGAGAATAAAATGCGTAAACGTAAAAAGGAAAAGTTGCAAAAAACGTACATTTCTAAGGGCATGTTACATCAGTGCAGGAAAACCTACGACATTATGCTCTAAATAATTCTCGTTAGGAACTAGCTGCTAACTGAACTAGGGCTGCTGTGCTAAGAGTCTTACGGCTCGAATTAAAAACATACCTCATTCAGCCCCTGTAAAGATTTTGGGTCAGATTAACGTATTTCACGTTTTGTTTCACACGAATCCTCAACATGTATTTATTTCAATTGTGGTATTTTCTACGTAGTTAGAAGTTTTTTATAGAGTGCACACAACTAAATGAGACTTTGGTCCTCTCTTTTTACTATGCTTTGGTCACTTCAAAATAATTCTGATACGTATAGGTACGAAGCGTAAAATTAATATAGAATAAAATGTAAAGAATATAATATGGTTTACCTTGAATTTAGAGTGATTAAAAATAATGTTTTATATTGTTATCACTTATTAGTTTAAAAGCTTTCTAGTTTCCGTGTAAGGGCGCGTTCAGACGTGTGCATTTTCTGCTGTAGCGTTTGGAAAAACACGAGACGCTGAATCCACAGCGTCTGAACGCGCCCTGATATATAAAATTTTGTCTTCATTTATTCTTAAAAAATATTATTTTCTAAAAAAATGTATAATATGTTATAGGTACCCCATGGCCGTAGTTCATAATAATTATAATAATATGCCACCCACATCAGTTTCTTTGAAGATGGCCGGTTTTATTTAAACCAGGCCAGCTACGTAGGAATACACAAAAGCGTATTCCTTGCTTTACTCTCTTATCCAGTGGGATGGACGACTTTTACGACTATGGTGACTATAGTGAGGAATCATGCGCAGTACCGACTTTTACATGCCTCTACCGCGACGCATGGATCATCTTACTTGTCAGACAATCAAGTGATCAGCCTGCTCTATCCTAACCAAACTTGTAATTAATAACATAATATTCCCAACGCGGGAATCGAACCAACGACCTCTGCCACGCTTTAAACCACTGGACCACGGAAGCGTGTAAAATCATACAATAAGTCAATAAAGGAATTCAATAAATTGAATATCAAATACAGGATGTTCAAAGGCTCGAGAAACATCGCACCAACAAAGTTTTAAAGCTTCCTTTAAAAGTTACGCTTGTTCTTAATTACGTTTTCATTTATCTTACCTCCCGACCGTCTCTCCCCAATTATCTGCACCACTCGGTATCATAAACTTACTTTGCACTGAACCTTCATTTATAATAATTAAAAGATGCTTAAAACAAGTCGCTTCATTTTCAAATTCGGTTCCGTGAAACAGATGTTTGTTTTGAATTGAGACTACGAATATAACGCATTATCCAATCAAAATAATATAATAAATGCGGAACTAAGCGCGTTTTTGACACACTTTTGCATTTTTAACTGACTTCCAAAAAAGAGGAGGTTATATGTCTTATTACTTAGTGTGGAAGTATGGACGGATCGGTGGATTCCAAAATGTTATACTTACCTGCCAAGGATTTTGTAACGTACCATACCAACCCTTGACAAACAAAACTGTGGGTATTCTCATTAATAAAAGAATGCAGACAACTACACGTGCACAAACTTCGTACTTTTGTTACGGGGACCGTGGAGAGTAATCTCCTCAATGCCAGTGGTATTGTCTGCCGAATGACTGGCTGGAGCACCTGGCTCTTTTCACGAAATTAAAAAAGTTTCCACTCGCAGCTATCTGGATTCCGGACGCATTCATTTAAATTCTAACGGATTCTGTCACCGGTCGTTCAGAGTTTTGTCAGTCGCGCTGGAAAGTTTCTCGTTCACCGCCCATTCTATTCCCTATTACTCCTATTAGGTTCGAATAAGCCTTTGTTGTAACTCCCATTCATAAAATAGTTTAGGACTATAATTCCTATGCTACTGTTACAACATAGTAACATCAGCATGTACGTGAGACGCACGGACTATGTATTATAGACAAACAGCTAAAACTGTACTATAAATATTTGTATATTTCATTTTATCTTATTGTTACAGGGCAATATCTTCTTATATATAAAATTCTCGTGTCACAGCGTTAGTTACCGTACTCCTCCGAAACGGCTTTACCGATATTTAGCAAATTTTATATGCATATTCAGTAGGTCTGAGAATCGGCTACTGGCTACTTTTTAGAGTTTTGACGTCAACAAGGAACCCTTATATAATAGTTTTATACTCATAAGTGCATTTGTTGAATAAATAATAGTAAATTATTACAACTCGAGACTGACGGCGACCATCGTGTGCAACGGGATAGCGATGGACGTTGCTATGGTTCCATAATTATTTAGTCACTTCAATAAAATAATATTATGGGCGAAATACTTAATTTAGCAAAACAACGCTTACCGGGAAAGCTAGTATTCTATATAGTGTAGCATTACAGCTTGGCTTACCAAGCTGCTGTCATCACAATGAGAGCAAAGTGTCAGTAATAGAGTTTAGGTTTTACCTCTTGGGTACAGAATCCTGCAAATGGTATTTAAAAAAGAGAATCATTATAAACAGTGCCTTTAATGCTTTGAAAACTAAGTATAACTAAGCAATGAGTTGCTTATGTACGCGTTTTGTAAATTGTTTTTGCAATAAAATATGAAACGATACGTATTCCTAACAAAAACATTTTCATGATATATTTTTTATGTTTATCAGAACGAACTTCTAAAGCCAAAATTTAGAATTGTCAATAAAACATGTACATAACATAACTATAGTCAGACCGGAGGCCATTAAATATTAAACCCCCGTATTCAGTTTGATCCAGGCCCGGACTTTAGCCACGTTCGTGTAAACACCGGGATAACCTGAGCGCGCGCAGCCCGCGCCAAACGACACAATACCGAGCTGTACATGGTCGTTGTTGACCGCTGGACCACCGGAATCGCCCTGAAATTAACGATAATTAAGTATAAGTCTACCTTGCTTAATATTGTGTTAATAAAGCAAACATCACTATTGAAGTCATCAAAATTCAAAACAGTAATGATTGTGTACGTAGAATTAAATAGAGAGCTTGTCATGCGTGTTATCGCCCGCGCGCGGATCTGCAGCCGTGAAAGTTGCCCGCTTCCTATTATTTCATGAAAGTTTTCATATCATGCGGGCAACACGCGTGCGGCATGGTGCTCCATGCCGCACGCGTGTTGCCCGCATTGTCAGCGAATGGATTTGTCCGCATGCGGGTCACATGAAAGAAAAAACACTCTTAGTGCAAACAGTAAAAGTAAGTTGATTTGCAAATGAATTCCATTTACGTTCGCTCCGAACTTTTAATAATTCAATAAAAATCACTAGAATTTTCCATTCGCCGGCGAACCTGGAATAAAGAACGAGAGAAAAGCATGCAATATTTCAATAGCCTTTACCTGACAAGAGTCTTTGCCCCCTTCTGATACGCCGGCACAAAACATTCTCAATGTGAGTGAGCTGTACGACTTTTTGCAGTCCTCGTTGGAAACAGTGGGAACTTCAACCGCCATTAGAGTCGAGCTCGTGTCACCGTTCTCCTGCAATATTCATTCAATTTAAAAGCACGCTTTTTATGTAGCAGGATATGGAAATATTGAATACTAAGGTATGAACAAAATAACGCGGCACAAAATTTCTTAATTATAAATATTGCATTTAGTATGAAATTTTGTGCCTCGATTGTATCTTTATTAAGTTACCAGCAACTTGTGTGGCAACTTCTAACCAAATGTGTTCACAATAATAATTAGTAACAATTTCATCAAGCAATAGATTCTTGTGCGACTTTATATGCGTAAAAAGAAATTTCGCGAGATCTCTTTTTTTTTCTCCAAATGGAAGGTGCCTACCTATACCAACTATAAATAGTGATCGAAATATATATTTCTATATAAGTATATACTAGTCTATAAGTATATACTTACACTGGTCGTGCCCCAGCCAGAGACTAGGACCTCAGTGCCAGGTGGTATCGTCGTCCTCATCTTAGCCAACTGTACAGCCTTTGTATTGACGCCGTCCAACTTCAGCTTTGAACTCAACCGAACGAAACCGACGTCGTAATCGCTACTCCTAGGGTTGTATCTTGGGTGTTGTTTAAAAATCACAGAGGAGACCATAGTGCCTCCGTGATCTGAGTCTGTGCTGCCAACCCTGACGAACACTTTTTGAACGCTGAAATACAGATGTGAATGTGAAAATGTACTAAAATACTTAAAAGTGCGACCAATTTAGCCATGACTTTGATCGTGACATTTCAGAAGCACCATATACCATTCCTACTTCTAGATACAATTACCGAGCGTCCAGTCTAAAAACCTGATTTCCGGCCAAAATAATCACGTCATGATAATCTTGACACACCATTAAGGTGCCTCTTCACAATGGTCCATGCTGGCACTACAAGCCATCGCCACATTGAGTAGTGGTGTATGATGGCGGACGATGGTCATGTCAGTATCGTGTGTCTACACAATGGCGATAGCATGGACCATAGTGAAGAGGCACCTTTACTGATGCATTATCAACTTTAAAAAATTGAGTTCCCAAATTTTACCCGAACATACATACTTACATACATACAGAGCAAGTTAAATAAAAGCTTTTAAAAAACTTAAAATAATAACAATTCCACGGTAAGAAACAATGATCAATGAATTCTGCTGGTACTATTTACTTTTTGTTAAAGAAGTTCAAGGTGCATCAATAGCTTAGTAAACTTTATAACTATTTCATAATTTAATAACGTTTCATGTCGATGAATATAACGCTTGACTAAATGCATCTGTAGTTAATAACGTTTATAACATACGATTCACAGATTAAGCTAACAGGGTCAAAAGGTCGTATTTTTAAGCGCATGACATAACTTATAATGGAGTCATGCTCGTTATCGAGGAAGTTTAAGAATAATAAAAATACTATCGTGGTCAGGCGGTTCGGAGTCATCAACAATAATAAAACTTTGTGATTCACTGACGTAAAACTTAATGCGGTTTAGCAAATTCAAAGTCACAACCGATTTAGAGATAAGCAAAGAGGAGAGGTCATAGATTTAATATGACAATAACGTATATTTAATACTAGATGACGCCCGCAACTTC
This sequence comes from Lysandra bellargus, assembly GCA_905333045.1. NCBI lineage: Eukaryota > Metazoa > Arthropoda > Insecta > Lepidoptera > Lycaenidae > Lysandra > Lysandra bellargus. Next base: position 7,159,601 of record HG995332.1, read on the forward strand.
GTTGCGCCAAAATTCGTTTATCGCTCGGGAACCGTACATTTTTTCGGGATAAAAAGTATCATATGTCCTTTCCCGGGACTCAAAGTATCTCCATGCCAAATTTCAGCGAAATCGGTTCAGCGGTTTGAGCGTGAAGAGGTAACAGACAGACAGACGGACAGACAGACAGACACACATTCGCATTTATAATATTAGTATGGAAGTATGGATGGTAATAGATATAACGTGGTAGGATATTTCGATTATTTCGATTAATAATATAAACAATATCTTTTATTTGTGCGAAATCTATTGGAAAGTATGCAAAATTTTCAGCTTGGGACAATTACTAGAATCCAGTTCACTATCGCTATTCGTAGAATACATTTTTTATACAAGGCAACTATCTGCTAAAAGCTTGACTTTTTTTCTAGATGACTAGTAAAATTTAAAACTACATTAACTTTAAGGAATAATAATAAGGCTTAGGTGAATCATTACCCAATCAGGCCTCTGAGAAAAAATATCAGTTATAAACTTCGAATTTTTATGGGAACGCTAACACTGTTCGTCGGTAAGAAACCTTAATTAATAAAGGTTTTGACATAAGGTAAAAGACCTAATGTTAGACACTGAACTAATAGATGACACTTATGACAAAAATACCATAAAAATAAGAATTACTCTTATTATTTCTCACCACTGTAAATTTTATAAGCTTCTCAAGCTATCTGTTGAATTGAAAAAATATACTAGAGACCCTTCGGGCACAAAATTTTAAAAATATTATGTCGTAAATAATATGACCGCGTCAACACGCGCTCGGCACATATACACTAATTAATGTTTATTTAAGATTTTTTATTCATTTTCCCTAACAATATAAAGGGTGTCTACTATTAGTTCTTGTCTCTTGAAAATGTAAAAAACCTAATAGATGACATGGATCTCATCTTTGAGTTTTGCAATACATACTAAAGTTATTTTGTACTTTATTCTACTGCAAAAATCATCACTATTCTCTGAAAATATAATTCTATTAACAATCTAAGAACTTAGAACTACTTACTGCACCTAAAAATGGACATGGTGTCTAATTTTAGACCTTGTACTGATCTAAAAATCGATTGCTTTAGTTTTTTAGCAGTAAAAAGAAGAAAAAGGAGAGCTGAGAAAAGAAAGAAGAAAAAAGAAGAGGCAAAAGAAGCATGGAGACTAAAGACTGAAAATAAATTTGCTAGGAAAAAAATATGAAAAATAAAAATAGAAGGAAATATAGTTTCAGCATGGAAGAAGAATGGATAGAATCTGGAGACAACGTGGATAATATTTCTGATGCATGTAGTTACTATGATGAAGTAATTGAAATCTTTTGAAAAATGGCAAATAAAGACCTAATAATAGGAAAAATGTAAAATGTAATGTAATGTTCTATGTCAACTATTAGTTCATATTGGTGTCTACTATTAGTGATGTTCGTTTTTTGTGATGTCATCTATTATTACTTATGACTAAGTTTATAAAAAGACCAATAATATATTTTTTAATTGATTTGTCAGAGAATAATTATAATAGTTTTATTTTGTAAGAGTTACTGAAGACATGGAAGAAGTTATCAATCCTTTATTTTCATAAATATATATTTTATAACATTCAAATGTTTCAAGTTTCCTTAAAGTGTCTGCCATTAGGTCTTTTCCCATAATATGCCCCATACTTTATCATTTATCTGTCAAACTCTAACTGAACTAAATAGAAGTTTAATTTTTTTGTGACTGGGCTACACCAACTTACTTTAAATATAACAATGGTTAAAAATGGGTTAAAATGACGCCAATATGGTACCCGTAATCGCTCAATTTTGGTCAGTTGTCGTTAATGTTAAATTTGACATACCTCACAGTGTTGACATAACAAATATTTATTCTAGTCAATTTTATATGGATGTCAAAGACTGAAAACGCTCAGTGGGCGAAAAAATGGCTCACAACGCGTTGTGGTCATACTGAAACGGACGCGACGCGAAATTGGCGTCGTGGCCCTAATGAAAACGGCCACGACGCGTTCTGGTAATCACAGAAATACCACATAGCGAAATTCGTGTCGTGACTGACGTGCTGTTCGACCACAACGTGTTGTGGTAATCGAGAAAAGCCATGACGCGTTCTGAGCATTTAAAAACAGCCACGACGCGAATCCGTGTTGTGGCCCTAATGAAAACGGCCACGACGCGTTCTGAAACCAGGTTAGTTACTCAGGAGTAATTTTATAGCGCCCAAGTGTGTGCGCAATACACAAGAGCACTCTGGTTTCAATGAAACTAGGCCAGTTGAGCAGAAGTCATTTCGTAGTGCCTGCGTAACTGGCCTGGTTTCTTTAAAACCAGAGAGCTCTTGTGTATTGTACACACACTTGGGCACTATAAAAATTGCTCCTGCGTAACTGGCCTGGTTTCATTGAAACCAGAGTGCACTTGTGTATTTCGCACACACTTGGGCACTATAAAACTACTCCTGTGTAACGTGCTCTTGTGTATTGCGCACACACTTGGGCACTATAAAATTACCCCTGCGTAACTGGCCTAGTTTCATTAAAACCAGAGTGCTCTTGTGTTTTGCGCACACACTTGGGCGCTATAAAATGACTCCTGCGTAACACGGCCTGGTTACAGAACGCGACGTGGCCATTTTCATTAGGGCCACAACACGAATTCACATAGTGGTTCTTTTTAAATGCTCAGAACGCGTCATGGCTTTACTCGATTACCACAACGCGTTGTGGTCGAATAGCACGTCAGCCACGACACGAATTTCGCTTTGTGGTATTTCGGTGATTACCAGAACGCGTCGTGGCCGTTTTCACTAGGGCCACGACACGAATTTCGCGTCGTGGCCGTTTCACTATTACCACAACGCGTTGTGAGCCATTTTTTCGCTCACTGAGCGTTTTCGGTCTTTGAGCGTAACATGGATAATAGTTTATTTTTAATTTTTATACTCTCAACCCCATTAACTTATAATTACTGTTAAAAATGTAAGTGACAAGTTCTGTGGTGATTGTTATAGTTATTGCAAAAATTAGCCTTAACTGTAACGCTTGTGGTGCAACCCACTCTTGACGTCTCTGAGAGGGGCGTAAAGTTAAATATAAAATTCTCGTGTCTCTATGTTAGTCAGCGAACTCCGAAACATCTTTACTGATTTTTACCAAATTTTATATGCATATTCAGTAGGTCTGAGAATTGGCTACTGGGTACTTTATATATTGATAAGTGCATTTGTTGAATAATAGTTTAATTTTTAATTGAAAATAATAGTAAATTATTACAACCTGAGACTGACGGCGACTATTGTTTGTGCGACGGGATAGCGATGGACGTTGCCATGGCGACATACTTATTTAGTCACGTCAATAAAATAATATGGGCGAAATACTTTTCATTATTGCAAAATAGCAACGTTTGCCGGGACAGCTAGTAAATTTATATATTTCCTGTACCGATACTTATTTCCGGGAAATCTGTCAAAAATACACATTGTGTGGTCTAGCCTCTAATTTGTCAAATTCCAACAGATTATTAAATATTATCAGAATAAAAAAATAACAATACACAAGGATTTACAATATTTACTCAAGGCGTAATAAATTACTTGTAGGTTATCAACAAAAAACTATATGACTTGACATTAACATACTAATATTATTAGAAGGATGAGTATATTTTCTAAAGTTATATTGCACTGATACTTCCTGATATCTCATGGTTGTCTAAACGTATAAGTATACTTATCTCTTAAATTCTATTAAAGTTTTTCTTAAATATTATTAAGGACGATTTTAATGTGTAAAACGACCTAGCTTGGTGCCAAAGGATTTCAATAATTTAAAGTGATTTTGCTGGTTGGAGTGTTAGGTTTATTTTCGTTACGGAATTTCTTGATTCGGTCGCCGTGCTCAAACCCGCGATAAAAGCTATGCAATAGCCTAATAGATATTATATGTCAGTCTTTCCCAAAGTGGGCGATAACGCCCTCATACGGGCGTTGAAGGTCTAAAGGGTGTGGGACCCAGAGAAAAAAAATCGGGGCGTTGTGAAGAAGCTTGGGGGTGATTATTTTATCTAGATGCATTTTAAATTGAAATAATGGGGGCGCTGAAACATAATTTGTTCGAAAAGTGGGCAGTAGACAAAATAAATTTGGGAACCTCTGTTATGTATTATCCCGTAAAACACGTGAACTCACCCTGTGAGACAATGCGCAGCTGTCAGTATGTACTGACTGCTGATGATGGATCCTCCGCACTGGTAGTACTCGTTACCCTTCTGCAGCAGCAGGTAGGCCTGGCCTTTATTTTCATAAATATATATTTTATAACATTCAAATGTTTCAAGTTTCCTTAAAGTGTCTGCCATTAGGTCTTTTCCCATAATATGCCCCATACTTTATCATTTATCTGTCAAACTCTAACTGAACTAAATAGAAGTTTAATTTTTTTGTGACTGGGCTACACCAACTTACTTTAAATATAACAATGGTTAAAAATGGGTTAAAATGACGCCAATATGGTACCCGTAATCGCTCAATTTTGGTCAGTTGTCGTTAATGTTAAATTTGACATACCTCACAGTGTTGACATAACAAATATTTATTCTAGTCAATTTTATATGGATGTCAAAGACTGAAAACGCTCAGTGGGCGAAAAAATGGCTCACAACGCGTTGTGGTCATACTGAAACGGACGCGACGCGAAATTGGCGTCGTGGCCCTAATGAAAACGGCCACGACGCGTTCTGGTAATCACAGAAATACCACATAGCGAAATTCGTGTCGTGACTGACGTGCTGTTCGACCACAACGTGTTGTGGTAATCGAGAAAAGCCATGACGCGTTCTGAGCATTTAAAAACAGCCACGACGCGAATCCGTGTTGTGGCCCTAATGAAAACGGCCACGACGCGTTCTGAAACCAGGTTAGTTACTCAGGAGTAATTTTATAGCGCCCAAGTGTGTGCGCAATACACAAGAGCACTCTGGTTTCAATGAAACTAGGCCAGTTGAGCAGAAGTCATTTCGTAGTGCCTGCGTAACTGGCCTGGTTTCTTTAAAACCAGAGAGCTCTTGTGTATTGTACACACACTTGGGCACTATAAAAATTGCTCCTGCGTAACTGGCCTGGTTTCATTGAAACCAGAGTGCACTTGTGTATTTCGCACACACTTGGGCACTATAAAACTACTCCTGTGTAACGTGCTCTTGTGTATTGCGCACACACTTGGGCACTATAAAATTACCCCTGCGTAACTGGCCTAGTTTCATTAAAACCAGAGTGCTCTTGTGTTTTGCGCACACACTTGGGCGCTATAAAATGACTCCTGCGTAACACGGCCTGGTTACAGAACGCGACGTGGCCATTTTCATTAGGGCCACAACACGAATTCACATAGTGGTTCTTTTTAAATGCTCAGAACGCGTCATGGCTTTACTCGATTACCACAACGCGTTGTGGTCGAATAGCACGTCAGCCACGACACGAATTTCGCTTTGTGGTATTTCGGTGATTACCAGAACGCGTCGTGGCCGTTTTCACTAGGGCCACGACACGAATTTCGCGTCGTGGCCGTTTCACTATTACCACAACGCGTTGTGAGCCATTTTTTCGCTCACTGAGCGTTTTCGGTCTTTGAGCGTAACATGGATAATAGTTTATTTTTAATTTTTATACTCTCAACCCCATTAACTTATAATTACTGTTAAAAATGTAAGTGACAAGTTCTGTGGTGATTGTTATAGTTATTGCAAAAATTAGCCTTAACTGTAACGCTTGTGGTGCAACCCACTCTTGACGTCTCTGAGAGGGGCGTAAAGTTAAATATAAAATTCTCGTGTCTCTATGTTAGTCAGCGAACTCCGAAACATCTTTACTGATTTTTACCAAATTTTATATGCATATTCAGTAGGTCTGAGAATTGGCTACTGGGTACTTTATATATTGATAAGTGCATTTGTTGAATAATAGTTTAATTTTTAATTGAAAATAATAGTAAATTATTACAACCTGAGACTGACGGCGACTATTGTTTGTGCGACGGGATAGCGATGGACGTTGCCATGGCGACATACTTATTTAGTCACGTCAATAAAATAATATGGGCGAAATACTTTTCATTATTGCAAAATAGCAACGTTTGCCGGGACAGCTAGTAAATTTATATATTTCCTGTACCGATACTTATTTCCGGGAAATCTGTCAAAAATACACATTGTGTGGTCTAGCCTCTAATTTGTCAAATTCCAACAGATTATTAAATATTATCAGAATAAAAAAATAACAATACACAAGGATTTACAATATTTACTCAAGGCGTAATAAATTACTTGTAGGTTATCAACAAAAAACTATATGACTTGACATTAACATACTAATATTATTAGAAGGATGAGTATATTTTCTAAAGTTATATTGCACTGATACTTCCTGATATCTCATGGTTGTCTAAACGTATAAGTATACTTATCTCTTAAATTCTATTAAAGTTTTTCTTAAATATTATTAAGGACGATTTTAATGTGTAAAACGACCTAGCTTGGTGCCAAAGGATTTCAATAATTTAAAGTGATTTTGCTGGTTGGAGTGTTAGGTTTATTTTCGTTACGGAATTTCTTGATTCGGTCGCCGTGCTCAAACCCGCGATAAAAGCTATGCAATAGCCTAATAGATATTATATGTCAGTCTTTCCCAAAGTGGGCGATAACGCCCTCATACGGGCGTTGAAGGTCTAAAGGGTGTGGGACCCAGAGAAAAAAAATCGGGGCGTTGTGAAGAAGCTTGGGGGTGATTATTTTATCTAGATGCATTTTAAATTGAAATAATGGGGGCGCTGAAACATAATTTGTTCGAAAAGTGGGCAGTAGACAAAATAAATTTGGGAACCTCTGTTATGTATTATCCCGTAAAACACGTGAACTCACCCTGTGAGACAATGCGCAGCTGTCAGTATGTACTGACTGCTGATGATGGATCCTCCGCACTGGTAGTACTCGTTACCCTTCTGCAGCAGCAGGTAGGCCTGGTACGGAATATTCTGGATGGTGGTGTTGTACCCACCAACTATCTTGCCATCGTGACTTTTGTGAGCCCGCGTCTTACCAAGAACATCTAGGAAAAGAACGTTATATTTTAATTGGAACAATATTTTTATACACATTTAGAAGTGGATATTGTTGTTTAAGAATCTAGATTTAAAAGTCTATTGATACATATAAAGGTATTAATAGACTAGTAATTAAGAGTTAGAAGAGATGAAGTCTCCAAAATTTCTTCTTTAAAAATATCGTGGAAATAATTTTGACCTAAGAGTATATTACTTTGTACTTAAAAAGCTTTTGCAATTATCAGGGTTGCTATTTAAAAAATCATTGTATTTAGATACAACTTTTTTAATATTACGGCTCACGTATTTCACTTTACCAACCTCCTTGGCAATATAAAATAAAGCACAAATAAAACAACCACGAACTGAACATCCTGCGGTTCGTCAAGTGTGATGTACTACTTAATATTACGTACACATTATATACTTTTTAGTTTATACTGAAATTCATTTCTTATCTATAACTTCAATAACAAACATATTAAAAATCCATTTTCTAGACTTCCTTTATTTTCCTATTACCTGCTTTAAGCGGTGCGCTATCGTAACCAATTATTTATTATTTTCTTTTAATTTCTCAAGTGCAATACCTATTAGTCAGGGAGCACTAGAACATATTTTTTTATTACTATCAAGACAGTATCAAGCTATTTTATTATATATTTGTGAGTAGCTTCATTATGATAAGACAAACAACATTTTTATCTGCGAAAAATATTGAAAGTGGTAGCTAACAGAGATATAAAAGATTAAGCTACTCACAAAAAATTAGCTTGATAGTAATAAAAAAAAATGTCTAGAGCTCCCTGACTATAATATATTTCACTCAGGGTATTAATCTTTTTCAGATTAGAAAATTACAAATACAAAAGTGTGTCTTTCTGCCATTCATCTTTTCGCGTTTAAACCGCTGAACCAAACTTATAAAATTTTCTAAAGTTATATATTGAATCCCGAGAAAGGACAAGTAATAGTTTTTACTTATCTAAAAAGAAGTGCGGTTCTAGAGAAAAAATTTTTGGCCAACATCAATTAGTCTAAAAACAAATAAAAATATACTTATTTGATTGTTTTATCAACAGATACAGCTGGTTCGAAATTCGTGATAATTCATTGGACAAAATAATATAATTTATTGATATTTGATAGCCTAAATTATTAAGACAATAATATACATAATATAAAAAACCGGCCAAGTGCGTGTCGGGCCACGCGCAATATAGGGTTCCGTAATACCGCTAGTTTTTTATTTTATTTTTGTATGGTCGATGAATGTACATTTATAACGTATTTTACACTACTAACAACATCATCTCAGTTACTTTCAAAGGAATTTGAACGAAAAGCTCTTTTATACTTCGCCCGTCGCCGAATAAATTTTTTTTAGTTGATCGACTATTACTCATCTTATGAATTCTTCTTAGCCGTGATAGCTTTCTTTTTAAATACAGCATATTTACTACTCCCGTGAATTTTTTCACATTTCCAGATGCAACCGTTTAGCTGGTAAAAGGGGGGGACACTGGACTCTAACGATTTTTTCCACTTAAAAACTTAATATTTCACAAAAGGATCCCTAAATCGGAAAATGATCTAGTAATACTCATAATAGTTTTAAAAAACCTATCCAAAGACATCCTACACGATGGGGTGGACGCGAAAAAAAATTTTCATCCCCGCTTGATGTGTATGGAAGGTACCATAAAAAAATATTTATTAAAGATTTTTTGTCCCATTTTATTGTCATTATTAATATTATGTGCATTCACGCCAAATTACAGCTTTGTAGGTCCTATAGTCTCTGAGCAAAACCGCGGACAGACGGACAGACAGACGGACGGACCATGGACAGACCGAAACTATAAGGGTTCCTTGTTGACTATAGAACCCTAAAACAATAAAATGTCTCAATTTAATCATAAAATCAAATTCAACATCGATTTAATTCGTATTTAACAGTTGTCGATTGTCGGAATAATGTTGAACATACATGATAATTTACGATATTGTCATCAGTCATCACACAACCAGAAATCTAATATTTCATCAAATGATGCGAATATCACTATAGTAAGCTTACTCTACCGTAGAGTAAAAATAAAATTTTATACAGAGAAGCAACTACATAGTCAAATCAAGCATTATAGTATGCACAACTTTTAAGGTCCCTCTCCACGTTAAGCCTTGATTAATAATAATCATCATTTTTATTTTTGTCTAATATCTATGGACTGTATACACACCACGTCAGTAAAACCCGGGCTAAGAATCCAAAGGACTTGTATTACGGGTACCAGACAACGGAAATACTTATATTTAATGAATTTTTAATATACATAACTTTAATATTTTTATATCATACATATTATTATTAGGGTCGAGCGTCTGCAGTATCGCCACAAGGTTAACTTTAGCTCCTTTGTGGTGAGAGTACCGACGAATCTTCTGTCGACTTTCGAGGCGCCGGAGTTCTGGTCGATGGATGTAGTCTATCGGAGGTTCCGAGGGAGACTCCGGAACGAAGCGAGTCACGTCGCCAGCAAAACATGACAGTGTTAGTTTTTAAGTATATATAAAAAAATATGTATGTTAATTTTAAGGTATTTATTATATAATTAATACTAGCGACCTGCCCCGGCGTCGCACGGTTATAAAATATATAGCCACTGAAAAAATGATCAAAATCGATATCCTATGAATCTTCACGTGGTCTACTTCTTATCTGTGCCAAATAACATAAAAATTGCTCCAGTGGTTCACGAGATAAGACCTTTCAAATGATTCTCCGTTTTTTCCACATTCTCCTATTAGTCTTAGCGTGATTATACATATATATATATATATATATATATATATATAGCCTTCCTCGATAAAAATGCTATCTTACAAATCGGACCAGTAGTTCCTGAGATTAGCGCGTTCAAGTTAGCCCTTTCAAATCATTTTCCCCGTTTTTTCCACATTTTCCTCTATTTCTAAAATCTGTTGCGTACTTTTAAAGATTAAAGGGAACAAAGGGACATGAGGGAAAAAAAGCGACTTTGTTTTATAATAAGTATAGATTATGTATGTTAGATTTAAGGTATCTGTTATATGGGCATTTGATGCCTGAAATAAATGATTTGATTTGATTATTATATTTAATACACATCTCAGTCAACATCAGTTCCGTCGGCGGGATTCGAAACCGCGACTATCCCAGCGCCACAAACGTCGTCATGATTGCCACCATGATTGCTCTTTGCGTTCGTGATTGCTTGTCAATGCAAGCGATCACGAATGTGTGAACCAATGTCCATCGTGGTTAATCGTGGTGAGGATGTGGGCATAACGACCAGTATTTTTAACATTTAGTTTATTGTGCAATCATAATAATGCTTGTAGTAGTGAAATCGATCGAACATACGCAGCTGTTTCTCTGTACGTACATCGTTTTTACTCTATGCCCGTACTATATGCTAATAAATTTTTATGAGTATGACAAATCGCTTTGGATAAACCTATTGTACGAAATGAATATTGTAATATTTATGGATTATGAATAAAATTATGTGAATTTTCCGCCCATAACCCTTTTTGGTCAAGGCCACAATCATCATTTGGCGTTACGGAAGTTGGGTTTATGTCGCAAAATTATAGCACTATAACCGCAATAATTGTAACGGTTAGGAAATATTATGAGAACATCGCTGTTCTTTTTCTCATAATCGGCCAGCCAATGATTAAAAACTGAAAGAATAATAGGATCCTCTTATTTTAAGACTTTACCCGCCCTACTTAAAGATATTTAATTAAAACCTTCAATTTAATGAAGAGATTGACAGATAATGTATGGGGCTTATGTCAAAATTTTGAATTAATTACATTTAAGTAATTAATGATCCACTCTGAGTGCGGCAATGCATTCAGTTGCATTTTACTATTCACGGGTAAAATTAAATTAACAGAATTTTGTATCAATTTTTATAGCTTCTTATTAATTCTTTGTTCATTAAAAGCTGTCTTAAAAATTAACGTGGCATGAAGATTTGAGTTTCGGGTGGTTGAGAGAAGAAAAAATTTGCTCTTTGAACGCTGCTATTTTCACAGTGAATTTTATACAAGAAACTCATACACCGTATATTATCTCTTAGTTTTGTTACACTCTGTATTTTCTAGAACTAAAGATAAGCATAAAAAGTTTCAAAAATTTAAGAATTATATTATCTTTTAATATCATGACATTAAAGGATCGGACACCTGTATGCATCATGATGTGTGGCATATTATTTTATCGACAAATTGGCTCGCAATTTTTTTTTTCTCTCTCTCACGGTTGTAAAATGGCTGCCATTTTAGTTTCTCTCAGGCTTTAACACTAATCTGACCGTACTTTTCATGTAAATATCCAATGAAGATAAAAAAAGGTATCATTTGATACCTTTTTTTGGACTAAACTAAACTTGTGGACTACGCTCACACAGGCAATATGTTATAAATTTCGTAGATTTTAACATAGAAAAACCAAAGTTTAAGGAAAAAATTTATGTATTTTTTAATTAATAGCTTTTTGTGGAAAATCTAGCGGATAGCAGTTAACTGCTTCTTCTTTATTTTTAAAAGATAGAATATGAGGTTCTCATCTATAACAAATTCCTTTACTTCTATGCTTTAAGTCAGATAGTTGAGTCAGAAGTTATAACGATTTTCTTATAAAGTATTGGTCCGATTAGTATGAGAGTTGAGACCCAGAGTTTTTTTTTTTTCAAAAGTTAGAGAAAAAAAATTTTGAGGGCCAATTCATCAATAAAATATGCCATAGGTCATAACATTAAAGGATCGGACACCGGTGTCAGGACACATTGTATATTCGAAGATCAGAATGCGGTACACGGTGTGGGTAAGTGTGTGTGTGTGTGTGTGTGTGTGTAATTATTGTCTATCGACAAAAGCCCCACGTGAACACGTGTCGGTTGTATAATTAACTCATCGAGCATCAAAAATCAACCTAAAAATTATTAAAGTTCACCAATTAATGTGAGTGAATCATCTAAACACTTATGACTCATGTCATGATTCTTCACAAGTCGAAAGACCTCTCTTCACGTTGGGAAATGATGGATTACCAAGATTAGGTGGCCTGTAAATAATAATAATAAATAATAATCATATAATATCTATGGACGCTCGTCTGTGATCGCTTGTATTGGTGCCCAACGTAGACCTACGGGAAAGACCGCATAACGTTGATACGAATTATTTGTCAACAATGCTATTAGCTATTACAAGATAATTAATTCTGACATTAATCTGACACAAGTTTTAGCTTTATTTAATAGACCTGAAGCTAATTATTGTGGTTTCAGAAACTTTAATTTTATAAAACCTGACCGTAATACGAACAGCACAATTTTTAAACGTTCTGGAACGATGCTAAAAAAACTATTGCAAGCTTGTTCTTACCTAATCAAAAATATGTGATGAGCTATATTTAAATTTCAATGGATTTTAATGATTCTTTCAGTGTTAGATAGCCCATTTATCGAAGAAGGCTAAAGGCTATATTTTATCACGCTAAGACTAATAGGAGCGAAGAAATAGAGGAATAGAGGAAAATGTGGAAAAAACGGGGAAAATTATTTGAAAGGGCTAACTTGAACGCGCTAATCTCAGGAACTACTGGTCCGATTTGAAAAATTATTTTAGTGTTAGATAGCCCATTTATTGAGGAAGGCTATAGGCTATATTTTATCACGCTAAGACTAATAGGAGAATGTGGAAGAAACGGGGGAAATTATTTAAAAGGGCTTACCTCGCCAACTACTGGAGCAATTTGTATGTTATTTGGCACAGATAAGAAGTAGACCACGTGAAGGATCATAGGCTATCGATTTTAATATTTTTTTCAGTGGCTATATATTTCGGGTCGCTAGTTATTTATATTTTATATACATCGCATATTCTGTGAATTTCATTTTAGATAAGTGGAATTGCTACGCTATTGCATAGCTTTTATCACGGGCTATGAGCGCGGCGACCGAATCAAGAAGTTACGTAACGAAAAACACCTAACATTCGTCTAAAGTCGTTTCAGTTCGGCAGACTTCGGCTCAGTGTGTGCTGTCAGTGTAGCTCGGGGTGTGGTGCTCGCTGCACTGACCGGCATAGTATTTGTGTGTGTGAGACATATGCAAATTATAATTGCACAAGTTGATAAAAAATGCTACACAATAGCTTTACCGCGGCAGTCCCGGAGTGCCATACGTGTTTTTTTTTTACATAGTGTTTTAAATAGCTGGCAATATTTCGGGTTGCAATGGATTAAAATGGTTCAAATTAGGCGGCGGTCTCTTTTTGCGAAATTGTTATGTCGCAGAAAGAGGCCGCGGAGCGGGACAGAGAGGACGATCCCACCTCTCTGCCGCTCCGCCGGCGTAGGACGGGAGTGCGGAGGCGACGCTATGCGAACCTCCTAACTCTCGTCGAACGGGGCTCCGGGAGAGGATGGGAACCTCCCCGGCTTAGCCAATCCCGGCGCCGAGGGGAACGCTTCAGTTTGCCGAAGCGTTCCCTAACTTTGGTGGAAGTCCGATCCCTGAGGTAGACCGGCCGGTCGTAGAGGGAGTCCTGTGTTTGTTAGATCCGGGACATCCCTCCTTTATAGGCTGAAGGCGAACCGCAGGTGGTTTTAGTGGGTAAGAGTCCCACATACCGCCGGGGTGCTTCAGCTTAACCGAATCACATCCCCAACCTGGGGGACCCATGACAGGTTTCCCCTGCGCATCACATCAAAAAAAAAAAAGTACCCATAATCGGTAAACTAAATTTCTAACATCATGCTATTGTTATTTTATTTATTCAAAAAGCAATTATTAAAAAATTCAAAATAAAGTAGGTAGGCATCATTATTTTTATTTAACGTTTAGTCGTAAAATCATTAAAGGAAAATGTTAAAAGTATTAGGGTAATGGAACCGAAACGCGCTTTATCCATGAGCAAAAATTAAGAAACTTTAGAATTTTTCAAACACTTCAAACAGGCTAGTGCCGCAGGTCTAAATGTTAAATTAAGTAAAAACAACCTTCGATTCAAAACTCAAATAAATTGAATGAAGAAGTTAAGTCCAAATTTTTCAGCACGGAGTAGGCTGATGATGAAAAACTATGACTAGAAACATCCTCGATCATATTGTCCGCTTTTTAGTAAAAAAAACTATATCATAATCGGTCTACCTGTTTGGATGCTACGATGCCACAGACAGACACACACACAGACAGACATATATACAGACAGACAGACAGACAGACACGTCAAACTTATAACACCCCTCTTTTTATTTATTTTAATATTAATTGCCACATAATTAGCTATCAAAATATTTGTCAAACGTTATTAATATTAATTATTATGCCTCTATTCGACATTTAGCTATCAAAATATTATACGGGGATTCTGTAATTTGTCTGGTTAAAAGTTGAAACTTTATGTTGAGACAGAGAAATGACAAAGATCATAATCCAATTTGTGCTTTTTGTGCGATGAATTAAAAAAAAACCCAATGTACTATCAGAGAAGTTGATTCCTATGCAGATCGGGGACCTACGTAGTTTGGTTGCCTTACGTCAAACCCAGCCGACAGATCACAATTAACATTGAATTGACATATTCGACCAAATAACATTGATCTATCAACTGCATAGGAATCAATTTCCTCGATGGTACATTAAGAAGGCGAAAGTTTGTGGGTGGGTTAGGTTAGACACAGATTGGAATATGATCTGATAAGTTAGCATGTAATATAAAAAAATGAATAAATTTAATTAATCCTTCAGGCCCCGCGCGAGCACCGGTGATCGCGACAACAATAGAATACAATAGCAATTCCTGGAAATTCCGACTGAAGTATTAATATGCACATCCAATAATATACTTAAAAATTTAACTAACATGTATGTTTTATTAAGGCGTATTATGTAAAGTGCAATATTAAAATAATTATTATGATTTTTAAACGTGATTTTAGTACTTCTTGATTGACAAAAACAAGGAAATGGTTAAAGTTACTCATTTGACTTTTAAACGTTAATTAAATATTATTGTCAATTGATGTATAATTTAACAACATCGTATTTTACGCTTTATCAAGACTGTTTTTTAATAAAATCGTTAAACTATACAATAAAAAACAACTACCTTGAAAAGATCACAATTATATTATTTTATTTAAATGTGAAAAAAGCGTAAAAAAACTACATAATACAACGAAAACGTTTTATTCCGTTGATAAAATCTTAATTTAGATAAAAGTTGAATCCATAAAAATTTATGACTCTATAATTATCTAACCTAACCTAACTTTGGTTTTTATAAAAAAAATATATAAAAACCAAAAATTTACAGTTTTATAATATACAAAAAGTGCAGTTTGTGTCTACAATGAGGAAAAGCTAAAAAGTAACTACCACTGGAAGGATAAGTACCTATATCATAATATTTTGTGTAATATGTCGCAGTCAGCTAGTTCAGTCTGCGATTTCATTGAATGTCTAGCGCATTCATTGAATGACACCATTCAATTGAATGACTCGGCCGAACGTCGATTGAACGATCGACGTCCCAACGTCCAACTAATTAGCGATTTGTAATATAGCCCTTTGAAGATAGCGGACATGAAATCAGTCAGGTATTTAAGGGTATTTTCAGTCAGGTAATTAACTTTTTTCCCACTGCGGCGCTAGTTGTCACTAGAATAAATATGGCATCAAACAGCTCGCACAGCTGATAGCTGCTGACAGCTGTGTTGATATTTATAACTTTCTCGACTATAACTTGAAAGTGCTTTTTTTGTGATAAAATAATATGACAGCGTGGAATTACATAATATTATCACTACCCTGTAAACGGCTACTTAAAAAAATTATAGCATCCCATTTAACGACTTCACTATAATATTATGACTTTTAGTCAAAACGTTAAACGTCACAGTCAACGTCTTGACGAGTTGTCCTTTAGTCATTCAATTGAATGGTGTCATTCTATGAATACGCTAGTCATTCAATCGAGTCACAGATTAAACCAGATGACTGCGACATAAGCATACATTATTAAACATAGCGCGCAAAATTCGTTTATCGCGGGGAAGCCGCATTTTTCTGCAATAAAAACTATCCTATGGCCTTTCACGACTTTCAAAGTATCACCATGCTAAAATAATTAATTTAAATCCATTAAAGAGGTAACAAACAGACAGACAAACATTCACATTTATAATGTTAGTAAGTATATACTTGCCTGTACGTGTAGCTGATTTTGTAGTCACATTCTGGCTTAGTCCATCTCGTAAAATATTCCGAGACATGCAAAATTACGAGGAATTTACAGAATACAGTTCGTTGGTACAATACAAGTACAGAGTCATTGTAAAAATTTTATAAAAATATTATCATAAGAAAAAGCTTTGTCGCATCGCTTCAGAGATTCTTTCAAAGAATTTTCCCGATTTCCACTTTTATTAGCGTCATTGAAATTCCAAAGTATCATTTAACATTTCAAAGTAAAAGTGCATCCACTTTCAAAAGATTAAAGTCGTATTAGACAATAAAAACCCAAGTGCCCGTTTTGAGTTTTCGAATAATTTTGTTTCAAGGAAATTGCTGATGGTGCACGGTAGAAGAAAAACTGTCATTGAATTTTCCAAGAATTGGTCTCTTATTATTTATTTTAACAGCTGCTTCATCTTATACCTGGAATTAAAATGGTCTTACAAAGTAAAGTAGTAAATATTATGTTATTACAAAGTTTGGTACGGTTTAAAGCCAAAATTAACTTCATCGTGAAAAGTAAAAAAAAGTGAAGACTTTTTTAAAAATTGGGATTGCTTAACCTACTGATTAACTTAATACACTGATAATGTAGTAGTCGGTTAAAAAATTATACTAATTTAATACGTCTTCATAAATATTTACTTTCCACAAAAAACTACAATAATAATTAATGCTGGAGCTTAAGTACAAATTAAAATACCATGTTAAGTTAGAAATAAATTGTTTTTTTTATTTTTCTTTATCGAAAAGAAATAACAAAATAAAAAGCTAAATATTATATTGTGATATAGTGGTAACTAACATGTGCGAAAAATGTCTACACACTAGGAAGAAAGTGACACGAAGATAACCGGTTCATCTAGTTCCTAATTACTTGAGTACCTACTTAATTTTTCCATGCTGTATTATTAACAGAATTCGTCAAATACGTAAAAAAAAATTTAAGGTCATTATTGTGCTCAGCGGCCAAAATGCAATAATGTAAAAATGCCAAGGTAAATAGAGCAACATTGTTAAAGCAAGTGTTCAGAAACGACACGAATATTTCACTAACTATTATTGCTTAATCCGAATTCGAGCTTTAAGTGGCTGTATTCACCACTTTTAGAGCAAATCAATGAATTGAATTGAATTGCATATTGCAATATTTCGTTAAAGTGTGTGTGTATGTTCAGGGTGTAACAAAAACAAGTGATAATACTTTAGGGTGTGTACGTGTTCCCTGTAGAGAGTTCACTGTGAAAGTAGCAGCGCTGAAAGACCAATATTTTTTTTACTTTTGTATGGGCAAGGGCCCGAGTGTCACTAGTTTCCCCATACAAAAGTGAAAAAAATGTTTGGTCTTTCAGCGCTGCTACTTTCACAGTGAACTCTCTACAGCGAACACGTACACATCCTAAAGTATTATCACTAGTTTTTGTTACACCCGGGCATGGAACCTTACCGTGTCGGTACCCACAGCACTACTGAACGAAACTATGACAAGATAATTTGTCCGATAATTTGTTTCTAGCTTAAAGCTGGAAACAAATTATCGGACGCATCCATAAGTCGCGGCTGACGGATGCGGCTTAACAATGATGTGCACGGCTCATCCGCGGACGTCAAATACCTAACCCATAATATTATGTCAATGACAGACGTCCGCGGATGCAAAAACATCCGGCCAGCCAGATTCTGTTCGGACGTCCGAACGCTCAAAGTCGCGTCCGCGACTTACGAGTACGTCAATGTACACAGTTTAGTGTATTTTGTATTATACATAACCTACACAAAAACAATCAGTAGACATCCAGTAGAACTTACCGTAACTAAACCTAACTTAATGGAATCTCTTGATCACTGCAACACCTTTTTTTCTAATGTTGGAGAAAATCTCGCAAATAAAATACTAACAGTTAATAAGGGAAATGAAGAGTCGCTGGCATCCAAAGTTAAAATAACCAACTCACCTACACAGTCCCTCTTCTTCCAACCAACAGATGAAAGTGAAGTGGATTCAATTATTAAGAACCTAAAAATGGACAGTGCCCCAGGCCTAGACGGTATTACTAACATAATACTAAAATCTATTAAAAGTCATATAATTATCCCACTCACTTTCATTTGCAACCTCAGTTTGACAGAGGGATTTTTTCCTTCAATGTGGAAAATAGCAGCTGTTACGCCTGTTTACAAAAATGGCTGTAGATCAGATCCTAGTAACTATATACCGATTTCTCTGCTGTACTCATTCTCAAAAATTTTAGAAAAATTGTCCACAAACGTCTTATTAGCTTCATAGACCAAAATAATTTACTTTCCGACAAGCAGTTCGATTTCCGCGCTAATAAATCTACAGAGGACGCAATAAGGTTATTGACAGATACTATTTCAGGACATCTTGATGAGAAACGGACGGATTGGCGCATTTTTAGACCTTGCTAAGGCGTTCGACACAATCTCTATTAAAATTCTTATACGCAAGTTAGAGTTATTAGGTATAAGAGGAAACGCCTTAGCATGGTTCCATAGCTATTTAATTAATCGATCGCAATGTGTGAAAATCAACCAACAGAAAAGTAATTTACAGAATATCAACTTTGGCATACCCCAAGGTAGTGTCTTGGGCCCAACACTTTTTATTTTATATATGAACGACATATTCAATACAAGCCTCCATAGAACCGAAATAATCTGTTACGCTGATGACACAGCAATAATTTTTAATGGGAGCACTTGGAATGAGGTAGTTAAAACTGCTGAAAACGCACTTAAAATAGTCTCTAGGTGGCTCCAAGACAACCTACTTACATTGAGTGTCCCAAAGTCAAAACTCTTATTTTTTCATAAAACTAGAACATCAGCACCTCCTGCAAATCTCAACGTTAAAATACATACATGTCCTATAGAGAGTGAGTAGATAGTGGAATGTAACTGTAGGCAACTAAGTAGAGCTACTTCCATAAAATACCTAGGTGTCATGGTTGATGAAACACTAGATTTTCAGGAACATATTGTTAATACTGCCAAAAGAATCCGGAAACTTATTTACATTTTTAAAAACTTACGTACCTCTGCTACTTTGAACTTACTGAAAACGGTTTACACATCAATTTGCCAGTCGGTAGTATCTTACTGCATACCAATTTGGGGAGGAGCAGCTACCACTAAAATTAGTTAATAATGTACTTATCTATCTGTCTGTATCTTTCACTAGTTTTATATATTAGAATGTATTTACCCGCACAATATATTATCCTGTCTACTACTTAATATTATATTGTTATGTTATAATACTGCTTCCGTCTGTTGTCCCCTGCCCGAAAATAAGGGGTCCACGGAAGATCAGGGACGACCTTGAATGTCGTCTTAACCTGAGTCCTTTTCTGTTCACTTGGGTGTTACACTGCCGTACTAATGTGCTAATACAATAGGTTTTTCAATGTTTATCTTTGTTAGTCTTTGGTGTATGTTTTAGCTGTAGCGTCGAATAGTTTTTTTTTTTCGATTGTTTATATAATATGTTGGGTAATGTGTATGTGTAACATGGACATAACATTAAGGTGGCAGAATAAAGTTAATTTATTTTATTTTATTTTATTTTTTATTTTACAATAATTAATTATTGACACACATAGGTACACTACACTCACAATGTTTCTCCTTTAGATCGATTTTCGAAATTTTTGTTTTGTTGTATTAGGTTTTACTCCAATTCGGTACCATGTTCACAAAAGTGGTGACCTAATGATGGGATCCATGAGTTATCGAGGGAACTCCTCGAAATTTATATGGAAACATATGGTGATTTTGGTTTTATGAGAAGCATCCTAAGCATATGCTACCAAAACGCAAGATTTTGCACCAAGATGGTTCCGAAGATACTAAGAGAACTCCGGATTCCTTATAGATACAAGTTTGGCGGCTTAGGCGTTGTTTTAAGAACTGAAAGCATATGCCACTATACAAATTACATTCATTATCATCATCATCATTACCACGTCAGGGTCACCAATGTCACCAAAATTGAACGTAACAAAATATTCAACCTTATCTCCAGAGCGTAAGGCACACATTTGACATTACTTCTGAGAAGTAAGTTGCTTCGATAATACAAGTAACATGCTAGTGCACTGTCACACTTACCAATCGCGGCCACGGGCGGCCGTAGACTTCTCAAGCGATATTATGTATTACAATAATAAAGATAAAGTTTAAAATCATATGACACTGAAAGCCTCGCCGCTGCTAAAATTCCAGTTTAGCACGCACTAGCACGTGTCCACTTCGATTTTTTTTAAATGTAATGTTTAAAATTATCTGCAGCTGATATTATATTTTGTAAGTGTGACTGTTGACAAATTGTAATAAGATACGTAGAATAATATACAGGTGTATTAGGGCCGATTCACACCGGAATGGCGAAACACAGCGGAAAATGGAGGCGAGCAGTTTCAGTATCATATGATTTTAAACTTTATCTTCATTGTTTTTAAATAATACATAGTATCGCTTGAGAAATCTACGGCCGCCCGTGGATGCTCGTGGCCTCTTGCGGCCGCCGGCGGCGTCGATTTCTCAAGCGATATTATGTATTACAATAATGGAGATAAAGTTTAAAATCATATGACACTGAAACTGCTCGCCTCGCCTCTGCCATTCCGGTGTGAATCGGCCCTAATCTACGTATAGTACGCGATGATTTTACTAGGAAAAAGAGTGAAATTATTATTTTTAACGAAAAATTAAAACCGACTTCCAAGGTAAAAACGATAATAATATCCTTATAATATGAACTAAAAAGTAATAAATATTTTTTCCTATCTCATGGTGCCTTTTTCCGAATTCGGCTAAAACTCAACTATTTCTGTACACAATCTTCATGATTTTGAAGTCGGTGCCAGTTACAAATGTTTCAAATATTCTGGCATTTGGATTCAGCTATACCTGGTACCGACTTCAAAATTATGAAGATTGAGTACAGAAATTGTTGAGTTTAAGCCGAATTCGGAAAAAGGCACCATGAGATAGGAAAAATTATTTAATACTTTTTAGTTCATATTATAAGGATATTATTATTGTTTTTACCTTGGAAGTCGGTTTAAAATTTTTTGTTATTACATTACAAACAAGCCTTCTCAATTATTCTTAAAGTACTTATAGATTAAGGGACTAACTTAGGAAATAAAGATTATAAAAAACACGCCATCGCCTTTTTTACCGCTGTCCATCTATCTCTATCTTTTATAGCATACTAGCGACCCGCCCCTGCGTCGCACGGGTATAAAATATATAGCCACTGAAAAAATGATTAAAATCGATAGCCTATGATCCTTCACGTGGTCTACTTCTTATCTGTACCAAATAACATAAAATTTGCTCCAGTAGTTCGCGAGATAAGCCCTTTGAAATAATTTCCCCCGTTTTTTCCACATTCTCCTTTTAGTCTTAGTGTGCTAAAATATAGCCTATAGCCTTCCTCAATAAATGGGCTATCTAACACTGAAAGAAGTTTTCAAATTGGACCAGTAGTTCCTGAGATTAGCGCGTTCGAGTTAGCCCTTTCAAATAATTTCCCCCGTTTTTTCCACATTTTCCTCTATTTCTTCGCTCCTATTAGTCTTAGCGTGATAAAATATAGCCTTCCTCGATAAATGGGCTATCTAACACTGAAAGAATAATCAAAATCTGTTGCGTAGTTTTAAAGATTAAAGGGAACAAAAGGACATGAGCGAAAAAAGCGACTTTGTTTTATAATAAGTATAGACTATAGACTATAAGGTTTCCGTATAATTTATCATTAAAAAAATATTATTAAATCTTGGATAGCACAAGTAGGTAGTACAATAATTATTTAGACTTAAATACGTTGTTACAGTACAGCTGCTGCATCCGATCTTTAAAATAGGTTATAATTCTTATTAACCATACTAATATAATATTACAAGTGCATAACTGTGCGTATATATGTTTACACCACTAAACCAATTTAAATATTTTTTATGAGACTGTAAGTCCCGGAAAGGACAATTTAGATAACTTTTTACTGCAACTACTGAAACTAAAAAAAACAAGCCGGCCGTATCATAAACAAACTAAGTTTAATTTTTAATTTAATGAATAATTAGGAATAGATAAAAAAATACCTACCATTAAAGAAAAGGCTAGGAAAAGTTCGCTACCTATTTAAAAAGCTTTAATTAATTAAAGCTTCTTAACGAGTATTCGTTTGCACTTATAGAACTCAATCGAATCGGAAACAAAGACCCTAAAGGGATATTGAAATTGTTCGAATGCCCTCAGTAGTCTGCACCTATTGAAATAGCTGGAAATACTTTAGATACTTATCGAAAATTTCTTCAGAAAATACTCATAATTCTAATCTGAATCATAATTTTACAATGGCAATCAGAATGTTTGCTAATTAAAATTTGTACAGGCTGTAACAAAATTATTAAGTGATGATATCTTAGGGCGTGTTTGTGTCCCTTATATGTATAAAATTCACTGTGAAACTGGCAGCGCTGAAAGAGCAAACTTTTTTTGTGAATTGTTTGGGTAAGCGACCCCACGTCATTAATTTTTCCATTCAAAGGTGAAAAAAAAGTTACTCTTTCAGTGCTGCCACTTTTACAGTGAATTCTATATAAGGGACACATACACACCCTAAAGTATAATCACTTAGTTTTGTTACATCTTGTAAAACATAAATTTTATTACAATTTACGATGTCCTTGTTTTAGGTGCGAGTGATAGTTACAGAATACAGCAGCACCTTCACTGCGTATAACATAATAATTGCTAATTAATAAATAAATATAATAATATTATATATTATGTATATATATATATATATATATATATATATATAAAATTCTCGTGTCACAATGTTAGTCCACGAACTCCTTCGAAACGGCTTTACTGATTTCCACCAAATTTTATTTGCATATTTAGTAGGTCTGAGAATCGGCTACTCGGTACTTTATATATTGATAAGTGCATTTGTTGAATAAATAATAGTAAATGATTACAACCTGAGACTGACGGCGACCATTGTTTGTGCGACGGGATAGCGATCGACGTCTTAGAGGATGCCTACGTTATAACATCTACCTGCATGCCAAATTTCAGCCCGATCCGTCCAGTGGTTTGGGCTGTGCGTTGATAGATCACCATGTCTGTCAGTCACCTTTGAGTTTTATATATATATAGATTATAACCATTATTAACGTTACTCTTTTTTAACTTTAAATCCACTTTGATGTTGTAAATAAGGTGTCGTGCTCACACCAAAATGTCTAAATCACTTTTACGTAATTCGGGTGATATAATATTTGATATTTTTAATAAGCAAATCTGCATATTTTGATGATGTTAACCAAATCTTACTTTTCCAAGAAATTCACATTCGCTAATAATAAATTCTCTTTATTTATTTAGTATTTAGTAGACGTTCGATCAGCATCAATTTAAAAACAATTTTATATGTTTTTGAATGGTACTAAAATAAAAATAAACTTATTGCTTGGCATAATATATTTTGGGCTTGAAATAATGCGGCTTTCTGCTAGCTGATGAACAGCATTCAATAATATAATATAATATTATTAATTTATGTGATAAAAATTTAAAATTAAGATGGATTTTTGCAGTATAGGTTAAATCACTAATATCAATACCTATACTACTAGTACCTATAGTACTAGTAATTATAATGATATAAAATTAATATTCAATTCAAAAGTGTGTTAATTTGGCACCTCTTTATTTTTATAAAGTCGTCCCAACAGCAGTTGGGGCGATTTTATAGGGCGATGCGTCTGCGATGCCGCGGTGTAGTGTGATGACACAAGATTGGTCAGTTTTCCCCGAGCCCATATAATTCAGCTTCCGTGTAATGAGATTGTAGACGACAGATAGGGTCAAGACGTATTGCTGTTGCACAAGAGCCGAGTTATTTTGCAGCATACTTTATTATACAACGAGTTGGCTTTTGTTTGTTTTTAATAAGCAAAGCTGCTTTCAGAGGAAGAAGTTATGCTTTAATAAAGTTTATACAGGTTTATATTAGATTTTCCGGCACGACTATTTTTCTTATAAGTAAAATAAATATTATTTAAGACTTGTATTTTTATAAAGTCTCATCTAAATTGAAGACGAAGACGAGAAGAAGTGGATGAAGTGGATAACTAACATTTTGTAACATAAGGACAATTATTTTTTACCCTTATAATTTGAACAAACCTTGTAATTTACCTACTTCGTCTGGCTAACATTATCTGGCTATATAGGAAATCCACAATTTTTGGATTGCAAATAATTTTAGCGTTCCTTTAGGAACGCTAAAATTATTTTTTTTAGGATTTAGCCTCCATTTGTGCAAAAAAACTAAAATGTTTACATTGTTAGTTAGCCACTTCATCCGCTCACGTCTTCAATAATTATTAGATACCTTATTCTCTCCTCATCTTTGCCATCTTTGTTTTAGTGTGATGAATGTATCAAATTACTTTATTTGAGATTAATTAAATCCTACTTAGTTTATATTAATCCTTCGATCGGGGATTCTTGGAAATGCTATTGTATTCTATTGTTGTCGCCATCACCGGTGCTCGTACGGGGCTTGATGGGTTAATTTAAACCTTCATAACCCAACAAACTTTGCTCCGAGGAGAACAAAAAAATATATATTTAAAGCTTCGTAAGGTTGAACATCCTATGCAAATTCGTGATAACTTCTCCAATCACTTTACGTCTGATTCAGCTAATGGACTCAAAGATAAAATCTACTTCACCCTTAATCCAATTCACTTGTCCAAAAATAAACGAAACCTCGCATCGAATTAATTTATAGAATTCGATAAAAATCATTAAACAACGGCGGCCAAAACACATCTGGACCTACCTTAATGTCATTTTGAGAAATCGGCACCAAAATATATTTTGTCAATTTTATCTTATTACTGATTAGTATATTTTGCTAAGGTATTTTAGTGTCCAAACACACTAGGCCCAAAAAACGCGGCCGAAGTTTGGCATGATTACGCCTGCAATATATTTTAAATTGCTGATGATTGCTTAAATATTTTGATGACATACCATGCCGAAATCACGTCGCGTTATATTGTATTATGCGTAGCAGCGAAATCATGCCTAACTGCGGTCGCGTATTTTCGGCCTAGTGTGTTTAGTCACTTAAATAAATTTTAAGGAAAATAGACTGCATTTTGTAGTTTTAACTTTATTATTTTATATTTTCATTTTATTCAAAAACAATATTGAAAACTAACAAATTAAAAACTAGTTCTAAAACTCCAGACACTAGTCAATGCGCTCTGCGTAGATCAAAACGTAAATAATAATAATTGCTGAATCTTTGGGTAGTTTGAAATTACTGCAGTAATAAAGACGTGAGTAGAAGAACTAGATAACTAACATTTTATAACATAAAAGACAATTACTCATTCTTCTCATAATTTAAACAAACCTTGTAACTTACCTACTTCATCATCTGGCTAATATATCTGGTTATACACAAAATCATTTTTTAATTTCAAATCATGTTCCCGACCCTAAATCCTACATTTATGAATTATGCCAAAAATGGCAATTTCTGCTAATTACCTGCTTCTTCCACTCATGTCTTCTTTAATTTCCCCTCAGTCCACCAGCGAGGTCACGCCACGGCCGCTGGAAAGCAGATGAAACGTCGGAAATAGGAAAAGTGCTCCGTGAAAAAATCCGTAAGTGTTTAAAGCATCAGTTACTTAAATATTTTCATCAGCGTTTTATTATTTATTTTCGAAATTGCAAACATTACAGTAACGTTCGGTAACGTACTGCACCGTGCAGAAAACATACAATAACGTTAATTAAAGCCTCGTTATTAAAAAATACAACTGCATTGTTAATTTAAATGATTACTGTAAATATACAGGGTGTAACAAAAACAAGTGATAATACTTTAGGGTGTGTACGCGTTCCCTGTAGAGAGTTCACTGTGAAAGTAGCAGCGCTGAAAGACCAATTTAATCGTATGCCTGCTTTGTATAAGTAATTCATATTATAATATTATTTTATAATATTTGTGGTTATGGATAATGAATGAATGAATGAAATAAATGAATGAATGATCGACTCACGGCGCCCCTCTTGCCTTTCCACGGCGCACAGTTTGGGAACCCCTGGTCTAGAAGAAAAAACTAAATAGGATAGAAGAGATTATAATTATAGAGATAATAATTATAAGAATAAATAAATATTGTTGCACGATACGTTACTTCACCACAATAATACAGGGTGTAACAAAAACTAGTGATAATACTTTAGGATGTGTACGTGTTCCCTGTAGAGAGTTCACTGTGAAAGTAGCAGCGCTAAAAGACCAAAAAATTTTTTCACTTTTGTATGGGCAAGGGCCCGAGCGTCGCGAGTTTCCCCATACAAAAGTGAAAAAATTTTTTGGTCTTTTAGCGCTGCTACTTTCACAGTGAACTCTCTACAGGGAACACGTACACATCCTAAAGTATTATCACTAGTTTTTGTTACACCCTGTATTATTGTGGTGAAGTAACGTATCGTGCAACAATATTTATTTATTCTTATAATTATTATCTCTATAATTATAATCTCTTCTATCCTATTTAGTTTTTTCTTCTAGACCAGGGGTTCCCAAACTGTGCGCCGTGGAAAGGCAAGAGGGGCGCCGTGAGTCGATCATTCATTCATTTATTTCATTCATTCATTCATTATCCATAACCACAAATATTATAAAATAATATTATAATATGAATTACCTATACAAAGCAGGCATACGATTAAATATTTGTTTAATATTAATTACCTGCTTTACCCAACTATTATAATCATTAAAGGTATTACAAAAAGATACATAAATAAACAATTTATGTGTCTTTTTGTAATAGCTAGGTGGAGTAGGGCGCGGCGCCGCGGCGCCGTCACAAAATATTGACCCCTGTTCTAGACTGTAGAGCTGAGCAATGTTTGATTTGATTATAGTCTCAAAACTAAATGAAAATAGTTTTTAATTAATATAAGCATGTCATATTATTTATTAGGTTTCGTGCAGGCAAAATTAATAGTGATATCAACAATGTTCGTAATCAACAAAGATGTCTTTCCCAATCTTTATTTGTATATAAAATTGTTTTGCGCACGTTCTTTGCCCTGTGTGCCCGGATCCTTTGCAGACAAAGGACTATGGCAACCTTGTCGAAACTTTCTTCATTTAAAATACTGTCAACAACAGATATCGTCAGTTGTTTGGGACATAAACTGTGCAATGGAGTAATAATTTAATACTGCGAAGGAACAAAGCTTTTAGTTGAAAACGCCAACTTCAGCACCTAATTATTATATTTTACAACTTAATTGAAGTGTTTGTGGTGTTGTTTTGATAAGAAAGAGTTTTTTTGTCCAGTGGACAAAGGTTTTTTCACAAAGTAATGTCAATTAATGCTTTATTCAAGATTTATTTTATGCTTTATGACTATAAAGTACGTACTACGTAAGTATGAATTAAGTAAGGTATGGCATAATATAACTTATTTTTATCTCAAAGTAGGTAATAAAATTAAAATAAAATCTTATACCGATACATACTTTATGAAAGTTTCAACTAAGACTTCATATTTCTGTACTTCTAAATTTATATTTTTCTATTTATTTTCTAAGGGCCTGTTTCACCGCTTCCTGATAAGGTGCCCGATAGGCTTATTTGACAGATTCTCCATACTCCATCTGTCAAATTAAGTGGTGGATAGCTTTATCAGGAAGCGGTGAAACAGGCCCTAAATGTTGTAAGATATACACTTAATATTAAACAAACATTTTAAGATATTTCTAAAGAATTTTTGAGGACAAATTGAATACCTAAAGATAGTACCTATCTGAGAAACGAACATCATATTTGTAATTATTTCCACACAAAATCTATTATTGTCGTTCACCAAGTAATAAATACCTGTTAAAAAATAAATAAAAGTATAAGTCTAAAATATAAGGAAAATTGTTAACAAATAACTCATTCGATACACATTGTAATTAAAAATATATATCAAGTGATGACTAAACTTGAACTCTACACCCAGACAGCCGCAAGCTCGTATGAATAAAGTAATCTTTAATGTACAGTAAGTTGAATTAAGTGCATAAGTACGCTGATCACGCCTGATTCTCTGATGTCACTTCGCCGTTTAACAGAAATGTTGAACCAAGTGAAGGCAACAGACGTTTTAACATCTTTTTTTTTTCTTTTTTCATATAAATAGTGGTACAAAATTCAACGGATTTTTGTTAATGACTGTTTAGAGATGAAATGAATTTTAAATGACTAAGTGATATTTAATCATACAATTATGAGTGAAAGTATTTTATTGCAATATTTTATTATTCTGGTATTTCTTTCCTTTTATAATTTTTATTAAGATGACAGCAAGAACGAAATGAAAGCTAATTTTATCTACTGTGACAAGACTAAAACAAAAAAGGGGGAAATATATAACTGTAAGACGTAATATGACTGTAAGATTGGAATTTATTATTTTATACGTGTTTGAGCTATTTTCACGCTAATCGAGTGCAGTGTTAAGGTGAAATCGCAATCACACGCTCCCATTTATTCTTTCAACACTTACACTAACGCAAATCAATTAAGAAGAGAATTTTCATTTTTTATCCTTAACCTTAATAAAGTCGAATAGTTAGATCGACAGTATCATTCGGAGTCCGCATTCACTGTTTTGGTATTAGTTCTGGTGCGCACACGCACTCCGCGCAGCGCAGGCCTCAGTGCGACCGCAACGCTCGCTCAGAATAAACTTGAAACGATCGTGAACTGTGACAGTTGAACTCTGTGTTTGTTTGTGTTTGATTTATTCATTTATGTAAGTAGTTTTTTATAATATTATGATTTATTAATGCAAAGCTCTCTAAAATTTAGGGATTTTTCAATCGTTTTTCTAAAGCAATATTTTCGCGATTTTCTTTTTTATGTATGTTTTCTGGAATCAAAATATTATGATATGTCGTAATTTATATTGCATTTAAAAGCCATTTTAAAAGCAAACATAGAAAATAATATTTTATTTAACATCTCATGTTGATATTATTTTCCTAGTGATTATTGCTTTCTCCGAAAGGATGTTGTTTTTATTTATTATCTTACTGTGTAATTTATTTTTCTTCTAAATTTTAGTGTATTTAATCTAAAAAAATATGTTAAGCAAATACCTACCTAATCGCAAAATTAATTGAATTCTTTATTGTACTGTAAATTAATTTCGGAAGTTATTAATATCGTAATTTCCTTGCAAACTTATGATGTTACTTATAGTTAGTTTATTGTTTTAGGAAATATAATCTTTGAAAATTAATTGTTAAATAATAAGAGTCCACTTTTGGAACACTAAGTTCGGTGTATCTGTAAAAATGTTGTAATAGATTGTTACAAATTATTGTAAGTGTGCAAACGAATTGCACTGAAATTAGCATACCTGTAACAATCGGTTGGTTATTGATTTTTTGCCTTCATTTCATAACGATACGGTTACATCGTTGGGTCATAGTGTTCAGACTTTTTTCTGACAGACATTTTTTCTGCTTTAAAATGGAATATTATTATCGATAAAAATAAATTTCTACATCTTACTTTATTTTTAGCAGATATTTTAATGGGTAGAACAGTCAGTACGTAAAATATTGTGTGCGTACAAAAATATTGTATCTGTCTTTTATTATTGTAATTTTCTAAAAAATTTGCTAGTATTGTCATTTTTCATCTTTTTTGGTAAAAGGCACCGTGCGACATTCTTACGCCGGTTCTTCTCGCCGGGCTAGTTCCCGAACCGGTGGTAGGCCTCATGTAGACGTTCTAAAAGTGTGAACTTTGTTAACTTATTCAGAAATAAATATTTTTGATTCGATTTTGATATTATCCTAAGGACTGCATCGTTAGAATTGAAATTGTACCGTAGGCAGTTAATTATAAGCTGCATTAATTTAACCTGAATATTAGAATAGTGTGAATACAACGAAAATGCTAATAATAATTCTAAAGTGGTACGAATATAAAACCGCAATTCCTCGACACCAAGAAAGACAATTTACGATAAAAAATAACAACATGCGAGTTTTCTCTTGGCCATAATCTAGCGCTTGGAAATCAGAGTTACGAGAGATGCCAACTGTGTAAAACACATAATTTTATTGTTTCATTAAAATTAAACAAAATCGATAATTATTTTAATAGTAATATAAAAAGTAAGTTAATTAAGTACCTACTTTATAGTAAAACAGACGCAAATGTGAAATTGGAAAATAAACAAAATTTTATTTTTTGTCAATCAATTAAAATTGCTGAACATAAATTATTGTTACTTATTAAATGTTAATAATAATAATAATAATAATTTTATTGTTTAATTGTTGCAATATTAAGCAAATAGCAATTGACTTCGTCGATTATGATTTCTAAACCTTACGCAATTCGTTTTTACTAACAGTTAACAGTTAAAAACTGTACAGGCACAGTTCCTTTAATAATATTTTAAAAGAAAAACTATTAAATTTGTGTTAATTTTATATTTTGTGTGATTCATAAAATTTTTGAATATTTTCAAGAAGGAATTAAAGGCCTTTTACATGTTTTTAAACAACTTGCTTCCCAAACGGAAATTTTTGAAGTTTCCGGGGAAGTTAATTAAAATATATTCTACCCTTGACCCTTCTGATTTATTTTGTCTGATTTTCGAGCACTCCAAAAGATTTTCGTGCAAAAATATTCAACGACACAATTGCACTAGGAATATTTGGTTAGTCGATTGCCTGTAAAACTATGAAATACATTTAAAAAAAACTCTATATCGATAGAAATAATTACCTCGACGTACAACACTAATAAGCGCGATAATCGCGACCTACAAAGATAGCATCCACTCTCACCGCGCTGCGCCTCACCGTCTGTGGGATAAATTATATTGAGTAATACATTGTGGTCACAGTTCAAACACATCATTAGCTTCTGAACCATTTTATTAGATGTCAGCTCGTACTTGTGTGAGCTCGGATTAAAAACTAGCATTGACATTTTGTTAAATTCGTACCTGAATTTGTTTGAAGATAATAGGGTACTTATGTATATACCTACTTATCTTTTTTAAAACAAAATATTACCCATATTTATACCCGGACTAACTTTTTTTTTAGACTGATTAATAATAACCTTTTTTAGGGTTCCGTAATCCGTAGTCAACAAGGACTTGTTGACTACAGGAGCTTAAAACGAAACCCTAACCAGCTGATTTATAATATATTCTTATAAACGTCTACGAAATTACTTTTTTTAATACACATAGTAGTAGTTGCAAATGTCGTGTATATAATATAATATAATGTAGGTTCTCTATAAATTAGCATGACGGATGATTTATTAAGAAAATTGACCAATATGGAAGTTTAGACATAAATAATTATGATGTCAAGTACAAATGTACGTAGAATGTAAGATATTTCAATTAATGTAACACAGGCAATTACACGTTTTTGCGAATCATAATTAAGTATATGTATTTTAAAAATATGAAATGTTCATGATATATTATGTCTATTTATGTAGACAAAAAATCCTTGGTTGATACTTGATATATAATCCAGCCGTTCAGGGGACATAAAAATCCAAAAAATGTACGTTGCTGAAACCAAAAATTTGCAATATAACTTATTGCAATATAATTTGCACTGTATTAAAATCAGCTGTATCTAATTTGAAAGGAGTATTAGGACCAAGGGGCTTGATTTGTTTCCGAGATTTTTCAATGCTTCATTTTGTTGATATAACTATTTCTGGAGGACTGTCAGTAATATGCATTAAATTTTATGAGTAAATAAAGAACAACAACACATAATTATTTTAAACACAGATGAAAACAATCAAAGTTCGCTGAATGGCTATTCATTAATTAATTAATATGTAAAATAATGATTATTTATACAAAATAATAGTATTAATTTTGAAAAGGTCCTTATAATATTTTATTATTTAGCTGAGTTTTTAATCCGTGTTAATCACGCTCAATTACAGTCAACATCAACAAGATTTATTAACATTTCAAACCCTACTTTGACTTAACACGAAATCCATAGTGGAAAGTTATTGAAGTACCTATCAGCACCTAAAATAACATGTTTACTGAATCATGGTATTTTATACCCAAATGGAAAAGTAGAGAATAGTAAAAGCCAAATTACTTAATAATAACAGCATGATAAGAAGCACAATAAATATAAACAGTTCGTTCGTTCGATCCTTCGATCGGGGATTCTCGGAAATGCTATTGTATTCTATTGTTGTCGCGATCACCGGAGGCGGTGCTCGTACGGGGCTTGAGGGGTTAGCACCTCCATCGTGGGTATCGCAAACACAATAGATTTTTAATTGCTAGCCGGCTACCTCTTGGGGATTGATGGGCAGCGTTTATACTTTATTGATCGTGCATTCATCCAACAAAAGAAATTACCTCACGAATTGTCACCGAGGATGATCGGTCACAAGATGCGCGGTGTTGTGAAAGTAAGTTACACATTCAAGGCACGCGAGCCGCGAGCCGAGCGTATGGAGTAGCGGTACTGTGACGCAACTACACACAACCTGTACGGCGAAAGCGAATAATTGTGTTTTAACTGATTTATATTAGTAATAATAGTATTTTAACAAGCATATTAAAAAAAGTTTCATAAAACGGACTCCAAAAATTCCATACCAATATTATAGTGCGTAAGTATGTTAATCTGTCTGTTACCTTCTCACGGTTAAACCGCTCAACCGATTTTGATAAAATTTGCTATAGAGATACATTGAGTCCCAGATGTGGACACAGGATATTTTTTGTCCCGGAAAAATGTACCGTTCCAGCGCGGTAAACGAATTTTGCAGAATTCCGACTCAATGCGTCCTAGTTTTACAGGACCTAACAAATCAAACATTACTTCTTCAACTTCAACAATTATTAAACAAATATTGTTGGATGTTTTCTACAATTATTATTATTTTTGTAATACTAGAACTAGAAGTATGACGAAAATGATTCGTGCTAAATATTAGCATAAAATATTTATTAAGCAAAGGATACGTTTCTTAAAATATCAGGTTCACCTTTGTCCTATATTCTTAGTACAATGATATTTTGGGAGACGCACTTCCTGCCAATTATGCTAGAGCTATTAATTTCAACAGGTGAATCATAGGATACCCAGCAAGGTTTTTTATTTGCTTCTTTTTTACAATATGTAGGTATTTGTTTTATTATATTTTTAAAGCGGATAAAAGCCTCAGATAGTTTTAGGTAAGGGGTTTCTAGATCTATAGTCTCAAATCGGCTTTAGTTACCGCTAAGTGCTAACATTTTAAAGACCAGCACGTAAATCCCTTTAACAGGCTTTCCTGTAAAGAAAAATCGGCCTTCGCCATTATTCTGTGCCTATACTCGTTATTATACCAACTTGTACGTATAATTACAATATGCAATATAGCAAAGTAGTAAATACAGGTATTTCGTATCTACGTAACTACACAATACACATATTTGTAGGACACTCTTTCGTGAATTATAGCATTCACACTCATTTTAGTTCTATAAAAAATCCTGTTTTGGCCTAAACGATTTATAACATTTATTTATCAATTAAAATGGACAGTAATTATTGCTTAAGTTATGTGATTCAGCATCTTAACGAGCGTCATGTGGTTTTAATACGCAATAAGTAAGATTGCCTTTAGAAAAGGTTTAGTGTAAAGTTTTTATGAAATTCTACGGTGTTCATAGGTGTTGTATCCACAATATTTTTATCGTTAGAAATATAGCTATTTAAGTAGTAATGAGGAAGAAACTGATATCTGTGATGTGTTTTAATGATGCCAACATGAAAAGTGTTTCAGCAGTTTTAGGGGATTCAATGCAAGCAAAATATTTTTTTCTGTTTATTTACATGAATTAAGTGCGCCAGTCTGGGTTATTGGATATTCTGTGTAATAGGAATTACGGCTGGAGGTTACGTGCATAAACGGCGTTTTGGCGAATAATTTACGCGCCAAGACGTGTCACATGTTTGCCAGCCTAGTTATGCATGAGTAGAATGCCTAATTTGATGCGTAACTTACGTACCTGAAATGCGCAAGCAATACGCACTGTGTGAACAGCCCCTCTAGAAAAATATATTTCGTTAAAAACAATGACGAAATTCGTTATCTATCAAAATGTATGCGGTTTGACATAATAATAAATTAGAGATAAACTACGATAACATGGCGCGCTCCTCCAAAATTCAAAACGTTTGAAGTGTAGTTGTCAAAACTTTTGAAGTGAGTTGTCTTGCGCGGTCGGCTAGTTATGATTAGTTGACCAACAAAAGTGACATTATGTGAAATATTACGAGTACGGTTGATTGGTTGAATATTTACTACCTACATATAAACTCTTTCATAAGGATGTGATTACACACATTGAAACTGCAATTTGGAGGGGGGAACCATGTTATCGTAGCTTATCTCTAATAAGACGTCATCGCTAAATGACATTTCGCTTGCGAAGACTAATGTCAATTAATCCCATAGATTTTGATAACGAATTTCGTCATCGTTTTTAACGAAAGAGACTTTGGCTACGGCCTCAATATTTAAATATGTATCATTAACCAATGATTGAATCCCATCATCTCCGGTCCCATTATTTTCAGGCAAAAACAAAATTAAAACTCCCATTACGCCAATGAACATTTTTTCTTCTACGTCGATGAAAGTTCTCGAAACAATTTAAAGAAAGTTAAAGAAACA
Organism: Lysandra bellargus; assembly: GCA_905333045.1. Classification (NCBI taxonomy): domain Eukaryota; kingdom Metazoa; phylum Arthropoda; class Insecta; order Lepidoptera; family Lycaenidae; genus Lysandra; species Lysandra bellargus. Next base: position 7,194,863 of record HG995332.1, read on the forward strand.
AATAGAAGTGCTCATTCACGCGTGGAACGATCTCAGGAGTTACCTCAACTTACCAAAGATTCAGAAATCTTCTTGTGTGCATTATATGCCGAAGGCATTTTTAAGGTTCTGTATTCCAAGGGGAAAACCTATTAGCCAAGGTGTTTATCCAGGAGATTTCGGCAGTTCAACGCCGAAATTGTAATTTTTTGCCAATATGCTTACAAGTGCCGCATCGCTGATGTATCATGCTCCGCCCTTACTAAAAATGAATGCTCACTAGGCACATGTCGTCAGATTTGTGATCTAACACTGCACATACAAAGGACTAATAAGCTTTTACAGTTTAAATTGTCAGACATAATATTAAGTTCTTCGTTCTTCATAAGACCTGTTATACATAACTTCTGAATGGTAATTATAGTAACCATACTACAAATATTACTCTCGTCACTTCTATCCTAAACCCCTCACGCGCGACACCTACTCGAACTTGGCAGTATTTCGTAATGGAGGACCTGGTGTCATTGTACTCGCGAAGTTCACCGCTCTGCCGCAGGAATGTCCCGAATACCACAAAGCAAAGACCTCAATGGCGAAACTTGAGCCATCCCAAGATGGATGGATCTTTTGTGATATTCTTTGTCGCGAAAATCGAAAATGTAGCGTCAAGTTTTGCCAGCAATAAGTATATTCGTATTCATGATTTTTGAAATATTTTGTTTCTATCCTTTGCTAGTTTATGTGTGTTGGTGATGATATTGTATTTTTGTTTCTCGTGTAAATAAATTGATGATGTTATTTTCAACAAAAAGGTGCATTGAAAAATGATTGTAATTATTATTATTAATGGGTAATCAGAACTATCGTGTCTAGACTGTAGGTCACCTACAGGATTTCTGACGTCATGCACCTTTATATTTATTAAATTCTAAATTTAAAAGTTCCTGCCGACCTCTGTGTCCGTAGATAAAACATTTAAAGTAACTACATAATAGTATTTTAATATACGCTATAATAACTTTTCAGCACGAGCCAGTGATCTTGGCGTTATTCTCATAGTTATTCTAACTAGCTATTTAACCGAGATTTGCTCGGTTTTCGATATAACACGAATAAAATGACATTTTCTAAAAAAATATTCCTAGCTAGATCGATTTATCGCCCCTGAAACCCCCTATGTACTACATTTCATGAAAATCGTTGTAGTCGATTCCGAGATTCCATTTATATTCCATATTATACAAGAATTGCTCCGTTTAAAGATATGTATAAGATTATGAAAATATTTATTTTAGGATTTTTTTTCGAAAACGCATATCACATACTGGATAAAATAGTTCGTGAAAACTACCATAAAATAAAATGAAGTATAAAATTGTGTCATCATTACCTTGATAAGGTCGGATGCGGACGGGTGCCAATTAAGTTGGCATCTCATTTAAACTGACACGGACAGGGATTTTGAGCGTCAACCTTTAATGATACCATGCTTAAAAATATATAAATCCTTTTTAAATCCCCATAACAACCACACCGCGAATTTAATCCTATACGCAGTGCGCGTGTGCTTTTAATTAAAAGTAAATACAAATTAATTACAGGCATACAGCTAGGTTTAGGTATATCCATACAATAATCCTTCGAGCTCCAAGCGGTCGCATGCGACTGCGATAACAATAGAAAGGCTATTTGTCTCGTTTTTTCACGATCGAAAAATTAATATTATATATGCGAAAGGGTGTCCGTCTGTCTGTCTGTCCATTTGTCTGACTGTCTGTTACCTCTTCACGCCCAAACCCCTGAAGTGATTTTTCTGAAATTTGGTATGTAAGTAAATACTTTAAGTTCAGGGAAAGGTCCTGGGATAGTTTTTATTCCGGAAAAATGTACGGTTCCCGCGCGATAAACGAATTTTAGCGCAACGGAGTTGCGGGCATTATCAAGTATTTTTTTTTATTTATACAAAGCCACAGGCAGCAAGTAATTAAGTGTAGATAAACCTTGTCCTTAGTGTGAAGCCTGGTATTATAAGGTAATAAATAAACACGTAAGGTAAAGGCAGTATTGAATACGGAGTTAGAGATGGAACCGGGCTCCAAGTCGGTCAAGTTGCCGGGTTTTTTTCACTTTGTATCAACACAGAGTATTATAGTTTATTAGTCACTAACTCACAAATCATCAGTTATTTTTTAAATTTCTAAGTGCGTTGTGATTCAATTTCAATCAAACCATACCTCTAATAATTATAGGTACCAGGTAGACACGAAATATTCACTAATACCTCAATTATATTTGCACTTTAGTAATAAATAATAAAATTAAAATAAATTAATATTTAAGGGAGGCTCTCGTACCAAAAACATATTTTTCCTTCTTTGCTTTGTTGCGGTACGGAACCCATAGTGTGCGAGCCCGACTCGCACTTGGTCGATTTTTTTCTAATTATAAATTACATAATATTAGGACCGTAGTTCCAGAGCCTTATAAAATACAATTAACATTCCATTTGCCTCTAACTTCATTAGGCAGCAATATTAATATAATATTTAACTAGCTGTGCCCCGTGTTACCCGCGTTTTCTAAGTGAAATATAACAAAAGACCATAAAAGTACCAATAACCACTTTTAAGGATTTTTAACAAAATATGAATCACATTTTCCATAAAATATAATAAATAATGTTCATGGAAATTTTGGTGTAGATCGGGCGAAGGAATCGTATTATCCTATAGTCCTATACTAACTTTAACCCCCATTTTCAACCCGAACGAATTTCAAAAAATCCCTTCTTATTGCACACAGCTACGCCATATACGGAGAATACCAATATCCAAATTTCAAGTCTCTACAATCAGTGGCTTAGGCCGTAGCGTGATTCCATTTTTATGTCATTCAGGACAAACCCTTTTATATTATAACTAGCTGTCCCGGCAAACGTTGCTTTGCCATAATATAAAGTATTTCGCCCATATTATTTTATTGAAGTGACTAAATAAGTATATCGCCATGACTACCTCGATCGCTTATCCCGTCGCACAAACAATGGTCGCCGTCAGTTTCAGGTTGTAATAATTTACTATTATTTATTAACCGACTTCCAAAAAGGAGGAGGTTATATGTTCGTCTGTATTTTTTTTTGTATGTTCAACCATAACTTCGCCGTTTGTAGACCGATTTTCATGATTATTTTGTTGTTGTACAGGGTTGAATCCGAATTTGGTACCATGTTCACAAAAGTGGTGACATGATGATGGGATCCATGAGGAATCGAGGGGACTCCTTGAAATTTGTATAGAAACTTATAGTGATTTTGATTTTTTCTGAAGCGTTCGAGGTAAATGCTACCAAAAAGTAAAATTTTGCACCAGGTTATACCCTGGATCCGAAGGTACCGAACAGAACTTTTGAATCCTTATAGATACAGGTTCGGGGATTTCGCCGTTGTTTAAAATAACTGAAAGCATAAGCCAACACATTAATTTGATTCATCATCATCATCATAAGTATAATTATACCATGGGTCAACCTGACATGACTCACATTATGACCCAATTATTGGTACTTTTCATGATATTTTGCATCGAAGCAGATGTTTTTGATGATTGTTTCGCTGTTTGTGGACCGATTTTCAAAATTCTCGTGTTTTTGTATAGGATAATATAATCTTAATTTCGTATAACAATTATGAAAGTGGTGAACTGATAATGGGATCTATGAGCAATCGAGGGAAATCCTTGAAATTTATCAAAACATCATAGTAGTTAAAATGTTGTTTCTAGTAACTTACACTTAAGTTACGAATAAGAGAAATTTCATACGAAGGTGCCTCTTGGTCCAAAGACACTGAACAGAACTCATGAACCTTTAAAGATAAAAGTTTGGAAATTGCAGCATCGCTTAGATAACTGCAAGCATTTACCACAATTTCACTTACAGTATTATAATATTAAGGATACTTAGTATTCGTAGTGGTTATCTACGCATAAAGCCTTGTCTTGTATATAACTAAAAAGAGTGAAATTATTATTTTTTTAACAAAAAATTGAACCCGACTTCCAAGGAAAAAATCAAAATTCTTAAAATGGCCTAAAAAGTATGAAATAATTCTTATTCTTCATTAGTGCCTTTTTCAAAATTCGACTAAATAGCAACGAATTCTGTACTCAATTTTCATTCTTTTGAAGTCGGTACTGGCTAAGTTCTATGTCAAGTATCTCAGTTCTGGGCTGGTACCGAGTTCAAACGAATGAAAATTGAGTACAGAATTCGTTGCTATTTAGTCGAATTTTGAAAAAGGCACTAATGAAGAAAAAGAATTATTTCATAGGTACTTTTTAGGCCATTTTAAGAATTTTGTTTTTTCCTTGGAAGTCGGGTTCAATTTTTTGTTAAAAAATAATTCAACAAATACACTTATCAATATATGTTATAAAGTACCCAGTAGCCGATTCTCAGACCTACTGAATATGCATATAAAATTTGTTAAAATCAGTAAAGCCAGTTCGCAGGAGTTCGTGGACTAACATTGTGACACGAGAATTTTATATATAAGATAACCCAACAAACAAACTAACCTTATAAAATTAACTCAATAAGGTCTAAACTTTTATACTTGTTATAAAAGAGCATTAATTATGCCAATGTTACTTATAATGGCACACTATTAGGAGATTTAGCTAATATTACTTTTATTCTTATAATTTGGTTGGGTAAACGTTAATAACTTTAATTTATACGGCAACTACAAGGCTTCGAAATTATGTTCATCTTATAGTGGCTATTTACATTGCTTTTTAGCCTTATAATATTCAAAGACATATAAAAGCTTTTAATATGGTCAATTATTCTTATAAAAGTAAGAATGCTAACATTTTATATGACCTTAACAAGGATGAAAGCAATTTCCACATTCCCTTAAACAGTGATTATAGTTATTAGTGGTTACAGAAGAAAAGTAAAAAATAAAACAATTAATTTGATAATCACGTATTTTTAATAATATTTCAAACTTAAAATTAGTGCGCAAAAGTGAGCTAAAGTATCCTTATAAAGAGGTCTCTTTCGGCCAACCCAACTACAGTGGAAAAAAAAACATTTTTATATATAATATGCGGGAATAACACTAGCTAGGTGCGATTTTGTTAGGGTGATCACCCGTATTAACGCTTTCTATATGTTTCTTATAAGTTGAAGTACCTTGTTCTTGGTCATTATATAACACGTATAAGGAAAAAAGCTGACAATAAAGCAACTATAAGGAGGGTATAAGGTTATTATCCTTATAAAATGTGCCCAAATGCACCCTTATTAGCGTTAATACGACTTCTATAAGAATATTATTTTTGGCTATATAAGCCACTACAAGAGCAATTTTTGTTAGTTGGGAAGAAGAAGAAGAAAATGATACAGATTAATGCGCGTTTCGATTGTTTTGTTTGTTTTCCTTAATAAAACTATCAAAATCCTTTCCCGGATCTAAAAATGTATTAATTAATAACTAATATAACATTATAAAAGCTATTACGGCTGATACTTTCATAGAAAAACATTTTTTTTATTTACAATGCCTTTGTAAATGATTTCTATTCGAGAGATTTATGTTTTCAATACATTTTATAATATCTTATGTCTATACACTTATCTTCTATCTACATTTTCTGTTTTGTTGCTATTATTTACTCCTTTTATTATTTTCACACAGTATAGCAAGAATTCTCTCCTTTTTTCTTACCTTTTACAATTTCCTTTATGCTATTTACATTTATTTGTTTCATCTCCAGATTAAAAAAACATTAATAAAATGTTAACCACAAGTACCTAATACCTATGTTAGCGTAAACATTGCCTTGCGATGTTATGTTTACATATCCTCGAAGCATTTCTATAAATAATTTAAAATGAACATAAAACAAACAGGTTTCACCTAAGAAGGAGTTATTTTGCTTGAATGTGTGTCAATATCAAGGAGGTCAGAACATGGCGATAGAAAATAAAAGTGCTAGTGAAAGTCCACCTGTGTCGGTAAAACATAACATAATAGTAGAATTATGTTAAATATCCCAATTCCCATTATCATATTTTATCATACGTAGTTTTTGTACATCATATCTTATTGTCATGTATTAAACAAATTCTAAAGTATAAATAGTAGATACTAGCTATAAGCCGAGCTTTGTGAGGCGTCGTTTTTCTGCGTAGCAATAATCTTCAAGGCATTTTTTTTTTATATTTTAATAGTCAAGCTGACTGATAATAACACATCTACAAATAAATCAAAATTATTACGTAAAAGCACTACTCAATAAGCGTGACAGTTTTTCCGTAAAGTGTACCACAAATGTGCTCAGGTTGTGGGATATACCTACTACGATTATAATAATATACTAGAAACTAGATAAACCTATTCGTATCACTTTCCACCTAACATAGATCTTCCCTGGACTTCAACTAATATTGTAAGATCTAAATTAGCCAAATCAATTCAACCCCTTTCGAGTTTTAGCGGCTTAAATTTATTTTTTTGGAATATTAAATCTCGCACGAAGCTTACATTTTTAGGCATATCTATACTAATATTATAAAGCGGAAGAGTTTGTTTGTTTGTTTGAACGCGCTAATCTCAGGAACTACTAGTCAAATTAAAAAAATATATTTCAGTGTTAGATAGCCCATTTATCGAGGAATAGGCTATATTTTATCACGCTACATTTAATAGGAGCGAAGAAATAAAGGAAAATGTGGAAAAAACGGGGGAAATTTTATTTGAAAGTGCTTATATTAACGCGCTAATCTCAGTAACTACTGGTCCGATTTGAAAAATTATTTCAGTCTTAGATAGTCCATTTATCAAGGAAGGCTATAGGCTATATTTTATTACGCTAAGAATAACAAGAGCGAAAAAATAGAGGAAAACGGGGGAATTTATATGAAATTGCTTATTATCTTAACTACTGGAGCTATTTTTATGTTATTTGGTAAACTTGAAGAATAGACCCCGTGAAGGGACATAGGCTATTTTTGCGGAAAAATGTACGGTTGTGTGAAATTCCTAAATTACGCGGGCGAAGTCGCGCGGAACAGCTAGTAAATATCTATGTGTTTATAAAATTTAATCCTTCAGGCCCCGCACGAACACCGGTGATCACGACAACAATAGAATACAATAGCAATTCCTGGAAATTCCGACTGAAGTATTAATCCATATTTGTTACTTAGGCAGATGGTCCCCATGAAGGGTTCCGTACCGCAAATTTTTAGGTCCTGAATTATTTTAACCCAATAACAAATATTTCCTTTTCAATGAACCAATAATAAAATAATTCTTATTCCTTTTAATATTTTACTATCGGTCAGTGTTTTTGGAAAACACACGAGAGAAAGCAAAAACTAGTAGTTTATAGATTCGTAAATGCGTCTAATTCATAACTTTTTAGGTGCAAAGAAAGCTAGTGTTCAACAAATATTCTGTTACAGCGGAGGGCTGGGGGGGTTTTAGTGGGTAAACCTCTTGTAGGGAGTCCCACATACCCCCGCCCCTTCCCCCGAAGTGGAGGGGGATACTTAAAGTATTTCCCCTTCTCAAAAAAAAAAAAGGTTATATTAAAAGTTTCACATAATATCATAATGCCATGCATACGCCATGAACGTTTTACTAAATCAATGAAACCATTAACAAAACTAATATAGTATTTCTTTACAGTACAGTACTTCTTTACAACTTAAAGTCAAAAACAAGCAACAAAAATTACCTAACAATACAATGTTTCCAACATTGTATTTTATGGATGAATTTAGTACTAAAAGCGTACGATCACAACAGGCCCGACTTGCAATTTTATTTAACTTGGCTAATACAAAATAACTTTACTCGGCTTTAAAGTTTTCAAACGATCCGAAGTTGGGAATACAAAATAATGCACTCCGAACAGTCGATACTATAAGTTCTCGACTTAATCTTGGTCGGGATTACCGAAGTAGTCTATACAGTCCATTCCATTACTTAGTTTCGCCCGTGTGCAATTTTATTTTAGATGACCTGGAACTACCGACTACAAGTTTTGAACTAAATGAACATGACGTTATTTTAGTTCTAATCTAAGAATGCCAAGATTTAGCAAAACGTGATTGTAGTGTTAGGTTCTTTTCTTACGTCACTTTGATAGTATAAACTAAAAATAAATTATTGTTTGTTTATCAAACATTAAAATGTCTCACCCCGATAGAGGCTTACAAGCCTCCAAGGATTTTGGCCTGAAGATGACAATATTGTTATCCAGTGTCAGATGACACAAAAGGCAAGGCATAAAAATAGTAGCTTTTTGTTGACACAGAGAGATCAACTACGATAACATGGCGCGCCCCTCCAAAATTCAAAACGTTTGAAGTGCCTTGTCTTGCGCGGTAGGCTAGTTAAGATTAGTTGACCAACAAATATTGGTAATAAGTGACATTATCAGAAATATTACGTGTACTGTGATTGGTTGAATACTTACTACATACAAACTCTTTCATAAGGATGTGACTACACAGATTGAAACAGTCATTTGGAAGGGCGCGCCATGTTATCGTAGTTAATCTCTACAAAAACTTACTATTATTCTGTCACATGAAAAATAAATTGGCAGACATTTGCAATATGACATTGATATGGTACGAAGCAGTTGCCTGTGACACTTTTTAAGCTGGCGAAACATCCTTGTAGGATTGTAAGTAATAATTCACACGCTTCACACCACGTCAGTCTGGTCCTGTGCTAAGTACCTGAAGGACTTGTGTTACAGGTACAGGTCTACCAGACAACGGAAATATACTTAATACTTTTACACTATACATATTACATATATTTAAGATTTTTATTATATCATACACATATTTAATACACACCCAGACCCGGGAACACTCAAAAAACTTTGTTCCGTCGGTGGGATTCGAACCCGCGACCCCCGGCTTGAGCTGCCGCCTGCCACACACTCAACCAATTGAGCCACAGAAGTTGTCAAGTGTTTTTACTTTTTACCAGATAACTCACTACGTATTCAACGCGCATACCACAAGCACAATATGCAGTATAATTTCACAGTTTATAATGCACCACATAACTGTAAGAATTTAGAGCGATGTGCGCCGACCAGGCGTGACGGCCGTGTTGCTGCAGTGCTCACTAATTTCATAGGCCTGCTAAATTCAGTGTAATTATGCAGTACATTATTTAAGCGTTTATTTAGGAGAAGTAGTCTTATTTATGTACGCGCAACATCTGCAATAATTATTATCTCCATGAAATTGAGTATGAGGATTTTCGCGAATAAAAAACAGTCTCGCTAAATTCCCTGGCATGACATATTTTAATTTTTGTTTTTATTTCTTTAAACTACGAGTTAATATCGATCTCCCAAGTTTAGAATATTATGCAATAGAATAACTTTTCTCTCAATCAGAAATTTTTTGATAAAATTGATTAAATATATCTTTTATTTAATGAAAACCTGTTGGATAGCTGAGGATTATTTCATAGCATTATTGTTTTGAACAATATATTTTTTTGGAACGAAGTTCCTTATCGCGCTTTCGTTCGGCATAAAGAAGGCTAGACAGATCGATATTTGACCTCGACACTTTTTTTATTAGTAAATGCATGGTAGGGGCAGAGGGCGTTGATAGTATTTTTTATACTTGGCATTTTGCCACTTTGCCAGCTGAATAACTTTTACTTAGTTCTCTTTTGATTGAGTTTTTATTGAGACTGTGGTACTATACCTAATGATATTTCCTCTCTCAGCTAGGCATTAAGATATCTTTATACAATCCAAGTTACCATTTTAAGGCCAATTTATTATGTTCTCGTGAATATTCTAAGTTATTTCACGCCTTAACCTTTATATCAAGATGTAGTTGTAGAGAAGTTGAACTAAAACGGGTTTCTTGATTGCAATTAGACCATTTAAACCGGATAGTAATTACTTGTATCTAACTTCAATTTCTTCCAATCGACTTACTGTATAAAATAGCGATACTTTGTGCCTACTTTCATATGATTTCTAAATTGTGGTTATTTAAAAAGGTTCAGAAATACCACTGAACCAACCCATTTTTCTTTGCAAGGTAATTCACTCAGTAAATAACTTTAACTAAGTATATTATAATAATTAAAAACATAGACATACTTCAATACATTTTAAAAATTTAACAGTTTAAAACATTGTTATGAACCAAAACATTGCTATGGCACAATATCATACTTATGACAAAGAAAATTATTTGAATCGCTACTTGATTATTTGTTCAAAGTTATAAATATATTATGTTAATACATACTATGTATTATTACCATTACCTACTGTATAAAACTTGGCGTCCCTTGCGACTTCATCCGTGTTAATAAGTTATCCCTCGGAAACTACTATTCCATTTTCCCGCAAAAACTAGCCTATAACGATTCTATATCAGAGCCAAATAACATAAAGATCCATATTAAGATTAGAGCATTTAAACGAACTTGTTTATTAAATTAGTATGGATATAAATGTATCATTTTACGTAAAATTTGTAACACATATTGTGATTTGTTAGCGCTATGAGGCTCCGAGAAGTTCCGGCCGACAACTTTCCAATGAAAGCGACAACATTTTACGTTAGAATATTACGTTGGAGCATACGTTTTAACGGTCCACTCTACAATTAGAAACAAAGCAATTGAAACAAGTGAAAATATAATTTGAATTCATTAAAATAATTTTTTGCTCTTACTTTTGCTCTTTGTACAATATTATGTAATTTTAACATAATATCAGATGTAAAAACTAAAAAGCTATATTATGATAAAATTATTATAGAAAATATTATGTGAGTCTACAAGGGTGTTTTGGCTCGTGGACGGCATTGTCATGACTCATGGGCCAATCAGGGAGCGTGGAAGCACTTGTCGATCAAAAGGACGCTAGCATTTCAAATCTTGCAAATGCATAATCTTATATATAAAAATGGATTTTCAAATGTGTTAGTCGCGCTAAAACTCGAAAACGGCTGAACGGATTGGGCTGATTTTAGTCTTAAAATATTCGTAGAAGTCCAGGGAAGGTTTTAAAGTAGCACGAAGTTCACCGGGACAGCTAGTCTTATATATATAAAAATGGATTTTTAAATATGTTAGTCGCGCTAAAACTCGAAAACGGCTGAACGGATTGGGCTGATTTTAGTCTTAAAATATTCGTAGAAGTCCAGGGAAGGTTTTAAAGTGACATGAAGTTCACCGGGATAACTAGTGCTCTATAAAAATATTATGTATTATAATATTATAGAATAATATTATCGACTTATGTCAGTACCAGCACCCTCTCGTCACAATATGCATGTAATGGCGACATCATTTCTGATTTTGACCACCTGCCAAAACAGCCCAGTAAATAAGATACGTTATATAACGTTTTTCCAAGGATCAAGGACGGTGTCATGGCCTTGATTAATTAAATCCTTTTAACTGACAGATTGGTCACGGTATAAACAAATGACGCGTTCCGTTTTAATGAAATCCTCAACAGATTGTAGACAAACTATTAATAATTAATTATTAGACAATCAAATATGTAAAAATTTTGTTGACGATGACTAATATAATGTTCTTGTATATTCCTTATTAGCAAAGCTTATTATAAATATAATCATATTCCTACATTGATAAATAATGCGAAAAGTGTAAGCAAAGTGTAAACAGACGATCATAGGAATACACGTTAGTTGAAACCTCAGAAATAGATCAAGATAGATTCCCCTTATGATGATAGATAGAGTCCCTCCATTTGTATGAAATCGAGCGTGCCACTTTTTTCCTACATATTGTGACGTACTAATGATAAGAAACGTGTCCATTATCTACGCCAACGTTTCTATTCAAATTTCTACAGCTCTATACGGCACAATTAGGCATTTTTTCAATCCGATTGACGTCAGATTTCAATAACGGTGGAGCATGGACTAAAGAACAGACTTTCGAAAGACGATTGCTCGTCGTTTGAGAACGCGATATGGCACGCAAAGTACATACACAAGCGGTATCTATCTTGATATATGTCTGTGGTTGAAACCATACTAATATTTTGAATACAAAAGTGTGTCTGTCTGTTACCACTTTACACTTAAACCGCTGAACCAAATTTCTTGAAATTTGGTATGCAAATACTTTGTGTCCCGCGAAAAGACAAAGAATAGTTTTTACGGTTTTCGCGCGATAAACTAATTTCTATTAAGACATTGAGCGGTGAGCCTAGAACATGCCTACACTTCTTCCGTTTCCGTTAAACATAACCCGAATAATTTTCGGAGGCAACCTTTACAGTAGTACTATCAGATAAGTTGATTCATAGGCAGATGGCGGACCTAGGTAATTTGGTCGCGTTATGCCAAACCCAGCCGACAGATTACGACTAATATTGAATTCACACAAAACCTGACCAAATGACGTGGGCACTCATCTGCCTATTAATCAATTTCTTCGATGGTACAATAAAATTTGAAATGTCAATAACTTGGACCACAACTGTGCAATTGTCAAGTACATAAAACAAACGTATATTCGAAACTGCTACTTTTATGGCCGTCTTAAAGGAGTTATTGTACGTCGTTCAGTTGGAAGTCTGCGACGAAATGGCTTCTGACCGTCGCCCCAATCGCTTCGCAATTAAAGACTTGAATAGATGAAGTGGGTAAGTAAAAATTTTAAAACTGTCGTTCTTCTATATAAATGGAGGCTTTAGGACCGGAAAAATGATTTGAAATCAAGAAAATGACGATTATATGTATATCTCGATAATGATGAAAGTTATAAGGTTCGTTCAAAGGGTAAAAATAGTAATTGCTTTTATATTGTAAAATGTTAGTTACCCATTTCATCCACTCGCCCTTTAAATTATAAACGACTGTGGTGAGTCCAAACGACAGAATAACTACTTGTTCAAACATAAAAGTTGCTAGTTTGTAATCCAATACAACATAATATACAGTAGGGTAGCTAGCGATATCTTTGAAATCATGCTCTATAGTCTATAACTCTATACGAAGTATGTTAATTTGTTGTGCTACTTAAAGTTATCTGAAATCACACGAATGTGTTTTTTTATAAAATAAGGGGGCAATCGAGCAAACGGTCACCTGATGGAAAGCAACTACCGTCGCCCATAGACACTCGCAAAATTAAAGAAGCTGCAGGTGCGTTGTCGGCCTTTTAAGAGGGAATACACTCTTTTCTTGAAGATTTGCAGGTCATATTGGCCAGACCAATACCGGAAATACTCGTTCGTTCGTTCGTTCCAGAATTTTACAGTGCGCGGCAGAAAGTTGTGCGCCTGATTCGAGTGGTCTAGACTCCAGTCGGACGAACGAGTATGAAGATAGTCTACTAATATTTATTTACACTGTGCATAGTATGTGTTCCAACTTAATGTTTAACGTTGCAAAGCTTTTAGTTGTGTGTTAATTTTGCTCGTCTGTTTGAGTTTCTATCGAGGTCCACGTTTTTGCCCGTATATTGTTTCGCCACGACTATTGTCAAACGGCTTTGTCGAAAAAGGTCAGAGCATTAAGCCAAGTTGCCTTCGCTAATCACAAGTTCTGAAATAAAAAGGAATGAGATGTTATACCTACAACAAATCTGAATTACTCCATTAACTTTCATAAAACCCAATGTTTTTTATCATTCAATTAACCAAGAAAACCTATGTTTGTGTACTATCAGAGAAATATAAAATTAGTCAATTGGCGGAGCTATATAATTTCGTAGGGTTATGTCAACTCCAATTAACTTGGAACAAATACTGGAGCCAAAAAGACATATTTAAAAGTAACATCCCAGTAGCCTGTAAAACAAAAATTATGAATACGTGTCTCTTACCTTGTCTGACATATGCATGCCGGACGTGGAAATTCACCGCAGACGTAAAGAAGAAGATAAACACCTGCCAGAGAGGACTCGAACTCAGCATGCTGAAAGTTAAAAAAATCGACAAGATTAGACATACTGCTATTAGAAAAATAACAAAAGCAAGAGATAGTCTCAATCTTGCGATGGAACTTAAGTGGGGACGGGCCAGGCACGTAGCGAGGATTACAGATAAAAGGTGGACAAAAATATTAACTTATTGGAAGGGCCCACAAGGTAAACGGGCTAGAGGAAGACCTATAACACTTTGGGACGATGAAATAAAGGCCACAGTAGGCCAAAATTGGCTAGAACTGGCACAAGACAGAGAAAAATGGGGGCACTTGGAGGAGGCCTTTACCCATTCAGGGGTTCATGTAGATTAATAAATCATTAGTAACTAAAATAGGATTAAAACAGTAATTACAAAAATAGTAAACTAGCTGTAAATAAATAAGTTGTAAAAATTAACATGTAACCTAGTTGTGTAAGTCTATATGAAATAAAAGGCTTTTTTTATTATGTCAACTCAATTTTAATCATGATCTGCTGGCTGCGCTTGACACAACCCGTCCAAAATACGTTGCTCCGCCATCTGCCTATGAATCAATTTCCCTGATAGTACACACTATGTAGAACAAGCTCACAAGCCCGTTTCCAAGAACATAAACTAAAAATAAACTTATATATTTTCACGTTACTCAAACACACAAAGAACCTATAAAACCTATGCTTCGATACGTACTTAGGGTCCTTCCACATGACGTTTTTTACGCTCGTTTGTATCGATACAAACGAAAGTTGAATGCGAACGCAAGGAAGCCTAAAGTTTTAAACTTTATATTATGTGGAAAAACGCGATGAAAACGTGCAGAAGACGAGCGCATCAGAAACGCGCGTCGTCAGCGCGCAAAAAAAGTCGTGTGGGCTCTTAGTAACTTGTAATAATTCTGAGCTTATTTTGCTCGTTCTTTTTCTATATTTTCTTTTTATACAGATTACAGAAGCACTTTGATTGGACACACCCACGTAGTGCTGCATCATACAGGATGTTTCACTTCCTCAATTAAATTTTATTGCAATCTTCATTCTTATATTATTAACAAGCTAAAGTAATCTTGATAATGCCAAGTAAAGTAAAAGTATATTATTTTCTTGACATTTTGCATATTTTGTTACTGGAGATCCTGTTTAAGCTTTATCAAAAATTTTGTCAGAATTCGTCTATGGACTTTGACAGATTCAGACAGATTTAATTAATTTGTAGAATTTAATATCGTAATGACGTTATTAACCAACAGCAACGCTATCAGAATATGAACTTATGACACGTGAGTGACCAATCAAATCACTGTCAAGTAACTCGACTCCAAAAGGACGTATCTTACTAGCAACTATGATACAATTAAATCTGCTAATACTATGAAGATAACAATTTATTAGTAGGTATAAAGTAAAATAATTATAATGATAATAAAATGTGATGATATTGATGTCGACATTCTTGCGACATTGAGTTGTTATTCTTCATGGACTTTGTTACAATAAACATACAATTACTTAAACAATATAATTATAGTGCAGCTGCTATTATTTTATTAATATATAAATAATTGCGATGATAGGTTTCAATTAACAGTAAGGATTTTCAAAGAATAAAAATGTTATACACACATCTCTCAACAGGATTATAAATTACTGAAATGTTTTCATGCTAGATGGCAGCACCAGCACAGATAGAAAAAAAACGTTTTTGTTCGACGTTTGACAAGATTTCGGTCAATATTCTGATTTCTGATAGGAAGTGTTCAAAATGTCGGATTTTGGTCGCAATGTCTGTCTGTGCTGGTGCTGCCAGCGTAAAAACATTGCAGTAATAAGTATAACTAGCTATATGACCGAGCTTCACTCGGTATTAAAAAAAATTCAAAAAACACACATAAAATGACATTTTATGAAAATGACTCCTAGCTAAATCGATTTATTGCCCCCGAAACCCCCTATATACTAAATTTCATGAAAATCGTTGGAGCCGATTCCGAGATTCCAATTATTTAAGTATATAAAAGAATTGCTCGTTTAAAGATATAAGATATCCTATTGAGAAAAGTTTATATAACACTAACTGTCCCGGCAAACGTTTCTTTGCCATAATATAAAGTCGCCCATATAATTTTATTGAAGTGACTAAATAAGTATGTCGCCATGGCAACGTCGATCGCTATCCTGTCGCACAAACAATGGTCGCCGTCAGTCTCAGGTTGTAATAATTTACTATTATTTATTCAACAAATGCATTTATCAATATATAAAGTACCCAGTAGCCGATTCTCAGACCTACTGAATATGCATATAAAATTTGGTAAAAATCGGTAAAGCCGTTTCGGAGTTGTTCGCTGACTAACATTGTGAAACGAGAATTTTAAATATAAGATTTTTATTCAATAAAAATCCTTACTGTAAATTGACACCTATCATATCACAGTAATATTAGGTATATCCTACTGAAACGATAAAATGTGTACTAGAATTTATTAGTTCTTGATAAATTAATCAAGAAGTATTTCTAATTAACGTGATCGGTGATTCGTGTGGATAATTTAGGAAGCAATTAGAAGTGATCAGAGTGATCACGACCGATGGTTAAAACGATTATGCGACGGTCGGTTATGTCGAAAGCGTGAACAGTTAATTATATTTATATTCGCCCTTTAACCGTTGCATATCTAATACAAAAATAACATCATTTGTTTATAGGAATTGTATTTTATTTTATACTAGTGGCCCGGAACGTGCTTCGCTACGTATAAAGTGAGGAACTTGCTTGTACTGTCAACACTGAAAAAAGATTCTTTTTGACAGAAAAATATCTAGTAACAAAATGATCCACCAATAATAATTATTGAATTCAATTGTTACAAAAAAAAAGATAAATGAAGAACCGCTCGACCGATTTGGTGCAAACTTCATATGAACCATCTACTAAATAGTCTGAACAAAGCCTAAGCATTTGGTTTGGATAGGTGAGCCCGTTCTTGAGTTATAAAAAATTTACAACGAAGAGTGGCATTGACTTTTAGGTATTATAGAGATTACGTGTCTTTTTTACCCGACTCCAAAAGGACGCTCTTGGCTCATACTTATTTGCTTAACGTATAATTCACACATAGTGAATAATAATATGTTTACTTGCTGCAATTAGTTTTATGCTAAGTGTTACTCCTTGACCTAACAATTTTCTAGATGTCCTTTGAGAAGCCATAATAAAGTCTTATTCACTACAATTGTCATATAATTAACGATAAATATATGACAAAAGATAATATTATATAAGTGTAACAACATTATGAATGAGAAAAAATATCATGACCATAATAAGATTATTGAATACGAGCTTTTGCCCGCGGCTTCGCTCGCGTTAAGAAGTATTATTATATAAAAACTTTCATCCCCTATTTTAACCCCTTGGGGTTAGAATTTATTAAAATCCTTTCTTAGCGGATGCCTACGTCATAACATCTACCTGCATGCAAAATCTCAGCCCGATCCGTCCAGTGGTTTGAGCTGTGCGTTGATAGATCACCATGTCAGTCAGTCACCTTTGAGTTTTATATATATAGATAAACATCTTGCATGCTTAAGAAAAAATCAATATAAGTATTCAAAGATTATTTTTAACAAAAAATGTGCCTTATGCTCTGGAGATAAGGTTGAATTTGGTGACATTGGTGACCCTGACGTGGTAATGATGATGATGATGATGATGATGATGATGAATGTAATTTGCATAGTAGCATATGCTTTCAGTTCTTAAAACAGCGCCTAAACTCCCAAACTTGTATCTATAAGGAATCCGGAGTTCTCTTAGTATCTTCGGAACCATAGTATGAGGTATACAGGTGGAAAATCTTGCGTTTTGGTAGCATATGCTTAGGATGCTTCTCATAAAATCAAAATCACCATATGTTTCCATATAAATTTCGAGGAGTTCCCTCGATTACTCATGGATCCCATCATCAAGTCACCATTTTTGTGAACATGGTACCAAATTGGAGTGAAACCTAATACAATAAAACAAAAATTTCGAAAATCGGTTCACAAACGGCGGAGTAATCGTTGAACATACAAAAAAAAAATAAAAAAAATATATCCACAGCCGAACATATAACCTCCTCGTTTTTTGGAAGTCGGTTAAAAATAGAGTGCGCTTAGGTTCCCGACGACCTAAGTGATTCCTTTAGAAAATACTTAGGGAGAAAATGCAAAGTCCTGACGTCCAGGAGGTGCAAAAAAAGTGCTACAATTTTTACCTAAACCAAACAGTTTGAAGTGAGCACTTAAAAATTTATAAATTTGTATTTATAGATTTTTGTTTTTATAGATACACGATAAACGAATTTTAGCGTGACGGAGTTATGGGCATAATCTTGTGATTATGCCCATAACTCCGTCACGCTAAAATTCGTTTATCGTGTATCTAACTGTAGAATTTTCTGCAACAAAAACTATCCCATGTCCTTTCTCGGGACACCAAGTATCTTATACAAATTTTCATCAGAATCGGTTGACAGGCGTGAAGAGGTAACAGACAATAAGGTACAGACTTTTGCATTTATAATATTATAGTATGATCATACTGAATTACAGACATAGATCAAGATAGATACCGCATGTGTATGTACTTCACGTGCCATATCGCGTTCCCAAACGACGAGCAATGCTGGTCTTTCGAAAGTCTGTTCTTTTATTTAAAAATGCCTAAATACCTAAGAGCTTGCCATTAAGCTGTAGAAATTCAAATAGAAACGTTGGCCTTGATGATGGACACGTTTCTTATCATCGGTACGTCACAGTGGTAGGAAAAAAGTGACACGCTCGATTTCATACAAATGGAGCGACATGCGGTATCTATCTTGATCTATGTCTGTGTACTGGATTTACTTTTTTCCCAAATAATATAGAGTACCTACATACTATGTATTATTATTTATTTGCAATAGAAGTATGTCATCATGCCTATTCTATGGGTGTATTACGGGGTTGTATTGCGTCTCGTCTCGGTTATACAATGTCTCGGTGCTGATGCAAATCACGGCAATGACACTTGCGTCACTGCATCGATCTCGATCGAGCAAAAGAGTTCAACGCACGCGCACGTCGCGCGCATAGCGAGCAGGTTGGCTTAGGGTTGCCACACAATTATTATTATTTTTATACTAGCTAAAAGGCAAGCTTTGAAAGGGCTCGCGTCGTCACACCTTAACTGATGGATGATAACACATCTACATATAAATAAAAATTATTATGTTAACTTAAAGCACAATAGGCGTGATAATTTTTCCGTAAAGTGTAAATTTTGGGATATACTGGGCTCACTTTGCTCGCCCTGATTAAACACAACGTAATACACTTTTAAGACTATAATATGTGCTTAATTATTTTGTTAGTCATGCTAAAACTCGAGAACGGCTGAACCGATTTGGCTAAGTTTAGTTTTGAAATATTCATGGAAATCGTTATACGGTGTGTCGAGTTATGTAATACGAAGTTCACGGGTCATCTAGTATTATGGTATTATTTATACTAGAGTGAATCTATTTTTCTCTTTTACTTATCATGTTATTATTATAATTCAAGATTTGTATATTGCATAAAAAATTGTATCTCGGAAAAATTAAAGCTCCGGGTTCGTGATAGAAGATGATATAAATTATGATGATTAAGGACGTTAAACACATTAGGTAACGTAGTCGTGACTGTCCCCCGTATGACACCGTGATTAACGTTTTTTTTTTTTTGGCACGTGAATACGTTACAAAGATTTTGTTACCTACTATCCGTGTTTATTTTAAAGGCACAACGCAAAAACGTCGCACCAATTTTAGTAAATTTTGCACCCCTACTCGAAACATAGTCAATGAGTCAGAGACTTAAAACATATTATTGTTAAATAAAAATAACAAATTAATCTTCATAATAGCGATTTATAACACCTATTAAAACAACTCTAGCTACCAGCAAAACCACTATACAAAAAAGTGTAACGTCAAAATAAAATTTCAATCCCATAATTATAAAACTTTTTGCAATTCGTTTAAGATTAAGCTTCGCATAAGAAAAGACAAAAACGTTACGTTTTTGTTATATTGTGCATAACCGAATCATGCCTAAGGCCGTTTGGCCCTTTTTTATTATAACTGCTGTAATATCTATTATGTAAACTAGTATTAAGAATCTTAACCGACTTTTCAAATGTAGGTACCTATCACAATAAATTTTGCCAAACTGTAGGAATTCATACACAAAATGTGTTATGTTGATACAACAGATTATGCTGTAAAATATTTAAATAAAAAATGTATTGTTTTCAAATCTAATATCTTTGATCTTAAAATTATAATATTATTAGCTATATAGATTAGCATGGGTTTAATAAGATTAGCGTAAAACCTATTACATCCAGGTGGTACGAGAATAAATTGTGGAGTTTTGACATTAGCGCCAGAGAGTGCCGTCCAGTGGCCGAAACTTGGACATTATTTCAATCTGCATCACTCCCAAACTTCAAAATGGCCAAACTTGGGCTCCATTATGTTTTAATTTGGACCACATAACAAATAAGATTTCCCAAGAAGATCCATTAGAAGTTCGCCTCTCAATAGAAATCAACTCTATTGTTGCAAAAGTAGGAAAATGTAATTTAAATTTTGAAGAAGTTTAAGCCGGATTACTTTTGCTTAAGCACAGAGGAAGCTTTTGAAAGTGTCGGAGATATGAAACAATACCGAATTGAGGTGCTTTCGCCAAATTATTAGAATCTATTGAATTCTTTTGTTCTGATGAAGTAGCGCCGAAAATAATTTCAATATTTGAAACGATCCAACTAGAACTGAAATTTCTTATTGTGATGAGCGTTTTATTGAGCATCCATACTAATATCCATACTAATATTATAAATGCGAAAGTTTGTCTGTCTGTATGTATGTCAGTCTGTTACCTCTTCACGCCCAAACCGCCGATTTTGCTGAAAGTATATGGTCTAAAGATACTTTGAGTCCTGGGAAAGGTCATAAGATACCTTTGTCCCGGAAAAAGGTACAGTTCCTGCGCGATAAACTAATTTTGGCACAACGAAGTTGCGGGCGTCATCTGGTATGAAATAAATGAAAAACTAATCATTTTAAAAATGACTACCCGATAAAGAACGTTACGAAGGGAGCTTAGCTCAGGTTTTATCTTAGTTACAATAAAAGATACTGGTTCAGATTACTATATTTTAATTTCTAAAGAAAAATTTAATTACAGTTTGTGTAAATACCTTGTTCGGTACTTACATAAAAAGATAAAAATAATTTATAAAACAATGAAATCTAATAAAACGTTAGACTGGTATAAAAAACAAAGATAAATAAATAAAAACTCGGCGTATATTTTTATTTTTATTAAAATAATAAAACTTTTTCATTTAACTAACAAGAATTATCATCTAAGCTTGTGTTAATAGGGACTCATTTTCAAAATCAACCATTATGGACGGTAACATTGTTAGATGTTTTTCTAGTCCATTTACGTAATTAATGGATTATAATAGGTCTATGTAAGCACCTAATGAATTGCCAAATGCGCTTGTAAATCATTCGTCATTGTTCTAGTTAGTTTAGACGAAAGGCACTAATTGTCGACGGCATACGTCGACGGCTGCCTTAGACTGCCGTCGACTATAGTCGACGCGTGCCGTCGACAAGTGCCGTTCGTTAGCAAATTATAAAGAAATTTATTTATATAATAACATATAACTATATTTTAATAAAGAAACGACATTTGAAGTTTATTATTCAATAATTAACAATTCCTTTTATGAAAATTTGTTTTCAGTAAAATTATATCAAATCTAAAATAGCGAATTTAACTATTATTTCTCTAAAGTCATGGTTAAAACAGTTGACAAATGTCACCTGCTTTACTGGTATTATCAAACTCCGCCAAATTATTGGCAATATTCAAAATATGAATGAGATATTTATATATATTATATTTAAAATAATATGCTATATTATGTAAATAGAAATGATTTTTTAAAATTTCATTTCTATTTACCTTAAATATTATAATTATATTATTTTTTAACGAGATGAACAAAATAATTAATTAACCTTTAATCAACTCCCAAGCGGTCGACCGCGTAAACAATAGATTTCCAAGAATCCGCGATCGAAGGATTAATGATGTTAGTCTCGATAAAAAATGGATTTTCAATTATTATGTTGTCCTGCTATAACTCGAAAACGGCTGAACGAATAGGGCTAATTTTAGTCTTAAAATATTTAAGGTTTATTAATATAAAGTGAGCTTCCTATCACTTCTCCTGCTAATGGAGGGAAGTGATAGGAAGTTCACTAGTTAAAGTTTATACAAATTAAAGCTCAGAATTGATTTGCCAATTTCATATTAACTACTATATATTTATAAAACAAAATATTAATATCTATATTTGAGAGAAGCCATAAAGTTAAGGCTTATTAGAGGTATTATGTTCGTTAAGGATCGTTTCTGGCCTCCACTCCAGAGGCCCTAGCCAAGACGTTTTCTTTATCGCTTTTGTATAGAATCTCCGTTCAAAATGTATAGAATAATCTAGACACGCGGTAGCGTGTCAAGCCAAGTTCCAGCATAACAGAATGGCGAGCAGCACCGTATGTAATATTACACGAACCATTTGCAGGTACTTTTGACCCTCTAAACATAAACTAAATCCTCTATCCTCTAAATAAACTAGATTAGATCTAACTTGGCCAGTTTTCATTACATCAGTCATTTCATAAAGTTATTGAACATTTTAATTCTGATGAAAACTAGCCAAGTAGAATCTAATCTAGTTTAAGATCTCAAATTATTTAAATAACATTAATTGTTATAGATATTCAATAAAGCAAAGAAATAGACTCTATTATTTATTCATAATGTTATTTGGTTCCTATACATACATATTTCGATTTTCCATGGAACTTGGCACTGATTTAGATCTCCATCCTTTTTACGGCTAAGTCCATAGACAAGAATAATGTTTGTATGGAACTTGGCTTTCAATTTTTACATATTTTATGTTTTTGGTGGGATTGTCATAACATAATCCGAATGTCGACTTTATTAATTTATCGAACGCTTATTTATGTCAATTTCATACATTTGATCGGTAATTCTAGAAAAAAGCGATAAAGAAAACGCCTTGGTTGAAGCGCCAGGTCTTAACCTAACGTAGCCAATTAGAGAAAGTAGAAAACTGAAACTCGTAAATTGTAAGACCTTTTCCACATGCAGCTATTTACACAAATATCTATTTAAGTAATATCTAAATCTATACTTATTATAAAACAAAGTCACTTTTTTTCCCTCATGTCCCTTTGTTCCCTTTAATCTTTAAAACTACGCAAGTAGTGTGTTTTCGCGGGTTCTGGATCACGATTCTGGGTCCACCCCACCCCCCACTCGCAGCTCGAAAACTTTCTCGATCACTTTTTGTCGGTTCGAGCGGCGACATCGCCTAAAAAAAAAAAGAGTTTGGTGTCAAAAAAGGGGTTTTGAACCATGCCCGTTCGATTTATGCGATCCGCTTCTGCGTATTTGCACTAGTTTCAAAGTTAGCTTTTGTGTTTAACCCTCATTATCTACTATCACCGCGCTCCATTGTTCCTTCATAATTACAATCGCTACTTATTGCATTGTTACGCTCGCCTCGGTGTCCTATTGTTCGTAATGACTACCTGAGCTTATCGCTTACTTTCTAATAAGATTTATACCTCATACCTCATTTATACATATACTTATACCTCAATTTCAAATAAGATTTTAAATAAGTAAATAAAAATTGATAAATTTTTCATTACAGTTCTTTTATTTAATTAAAACATGTAATAATAATAACTCTCATAGTAGTATGTTTTCGTGCATTGTGAATCACTATTCATATAATATAGTTCCCCTCGGTATATATTATTTTTTTATTATTTTTTTTAACAATACAATTCGCAGCGTATACATTATCTTCTTAAGTCTAAATCTTCACAAATTCTTCTCAAATAATTACAGATCTCTATTGTGTTCATACTGATCACAGAACCAAAGTAGACAAAAACCAAAGTAGATCACATAACCAATCTGGTTTGTGGATCTTGTATAATAATATGTCACATAATAATTATTATCCGTATAATGTATGCTTTATGTATTTACTAAGAACATATGAAATAATGAATGAATAAATAAAAGAAACATAGCTTTGGTACAATATTTTATTTCATAATATCCACACACTATTAGGTAAACACTCACACACCCACGTTACACATTATAACTCAAATATATCATACATGTGACTTTTCTTAGCTTCTATAGTCTACAGAGTACAGTTATATTACGGTTTTTATCTAGTTTCCTATAACATTATCAAACTCTGCAAATACAATACAGTTAATCATTTGAGAGACTAGAATCAATTGATATCCCATTTCCTTCATTAAGGAAATGTATACCAGTGCCAGGAAATAATGTACGATAGGTTGAAGTGAACATATTAGATACCATTGAAGGATGGTTGTAGAGTTTTTGAAGGCACTTGTTTTCTATATTCTCTGTATATACAAAATGAATTCATACCATAAGTTTCAAAATTAAAAGTATTCTTACTAATGATTAAAATATTATGTTGCGTTATTTACAAATCCTATGATAAATATTTTGAGTACTTGCCCCGGAATATTATCAAGCGTTTTTTTCTTATCAGTGGAAAGTCGTAATATCATAAACGTTATTTACAATTATTATTGAGTCATCCTTAGCAGCCATTTAATGGTAAAGCATACAATAGATACACTTTCATATTCTTTACTAATAATTATTCCTGTGAGTCGCTTACCCCGAGATAAAGAATTTTCTACAGTTACTAGGTTGTTTTAACTTTTCAATAAGACTTGGTTTAATTGATAGCATTTTTTTAGCATTTTCCATCTTAAGAAGGTAATTCATCAATCGACTCAAAATAGAAACAAAAATTATGGGCAAAAAATGCGGACCCTTTTTGAATTATAATTTTTTTCTTAATTTACTTGTAAGGGACGAGACAAGTCGCACTAATTTTCGAAGAACATCTCTATATTTGTTTAATGTTTTTTTCTCCTTTTCTTTGAGTGGTACTTTAAATTGTAGAACGTTAAGAATATACTAACAAATGCAATTTATTTATTCGTCATCACATGATTTCAAAAGACCTTTAATATATTTTGGTTTCTACAAATTGATTTTATGTGACTTATAAAGTTTGATATATTTAGAGATTATGATAAACATGTTTAATTTATTTTTTGAGTGAAAATTCTATGTTTCAATGATTTGAATTTCAACATTGAACATAATTGAATATTTTTATAAAAATAAAAAACACATTTTATAATTTTCTAAAAGGTTTTTGAAAATAATGAAATAAGCTTTAATAAATTTGAAATATTTTAAATTAAAAAAAAACTTTTTATAATTTTCTAAGAAGTTTATGAAAATAATGAAACAAGCATTAATAAATTTGAAATATATTGTATTCAAAAAAACACGTTTTATAATTTTCTAAAAGGTTTTTGAAAATAATGAAACACGCTTTAATAAATTTCAAATATATTTTATAAAAAAACACGTTTTGTCATTTTTCTTAAAGGTTTTTGAAATAATAAAATAAGTTTTAATTAATTTGAAATATTATGTGAAATTCAAAAAAACGTTTTATAATTTTTATAATTTTCTAAAAAGTTTTTGAAAATAATGAAAAAAGCTTTAATAAGTTTGAAATATTTTTTATAAGAAATCCACGTCTTGTAATTTTCTAAAAGGTTTTTGAAAATAATGAAACAAGCTTTAATAAATTTAAAATATTTTTTTATAAAAAAACACGATTTGTTATTTTCTAAAAGGTTTTTGAAAATAATGAAACAAGCTTTAATAAACTCTATCTATTAAAGAAAACCGCATCAAAATCCGTTGCGTAGTTTTAAAGATTAAAGGGAACAAAGGGACATGAGGGAAAAAGGTGACTTTGTTTTATAATATTATGTATAGACAATGTTGTAATACAATGAAACTTTAAAAATTAATCATTCAGTAAAATATTATACATATTATAAAAGTATAATATAAAAGTATAGCTACTCGAAACAAAGTATTACAAACTAGTTAACAAAAGAAAAAATATTAGTATAAATTAATATTATTTCATAAAGTGGGCAATGGCCATATACGGAATATGCTATAGGATTAAGAATATAATTAGTTTATAGAATTATCGTATGTTTTTTGTTATAGGAAAACTTATTAATATTATTTTACTTTTTTAAATTTAAAAATGATATGAGGTTTTGCAATCTTATCTAAATATGTCCCAACCATTAAGTTGTCCTGTTCTTTTAGCGACTCACAGGAATAATTATTAGTAAAGAATATGAAAGTGTATCTATTGTATGCTTTACCATTAAATGGATGCTAAGGATGACTCAATAATAATTGTAAATAACGTTTATGATATTACGACTTTCCACTAATAAGAAAAAAAAAACGCTTGATAATATTCCGGGGCAAGTACTCAAAAGATTTATCATAGGATTTGTAAATAACGCAACATAATATTTTAATCATTAGTAAGAATACTTTTAATTTTGAAACTTATGGTATGAATTCATTTTGTATATACAGAGAATATAGACAACAAGTGCCTTCAAAAACTCTACAACCATCCTTCAATGGTATCTAATATGTTCACTTACATACATTATTTTCTGGCACTGGTATACATTTCCTTAATCAAGGAAATGGGATATCAATTGATTCTAGTCTCTCTCAAACGATTAACTGTATTGTATTTGCAGAGTTTGATAATGTTATAGAAAACTAGATAAAAACCGTAATGTAACTGTACTCTGTAGACTATAGAAGCTAAGAAAAGTCACATGTATGATATATTTGAGTTATAATGTATAACGTGGGTGTGTGAGTGTTTACCTAATAGTGTGTGGATATTATGAAATAAAATAATGTACCAAAGTTATGTTTCTTTTATTTATTCATTTATTATTTCATATGTAATACCCCTCTTAGTAAATACATAAAGCATACATTATACGGATAATAATTATTATGTGACATATTATTATACAAGATCCATAAACCAGATTGGATCTGTGATCTACTTTTTTGGTTTTTGTCTACTTTGGTTCTGTGATCAGTATGAACACTATAGAGATCTGTAATTATTTAAGAAGAATTTGTGAAGATTTAGACTTAAGAAGATAATGTATACGCTGCGAATTGTATTGTTAAAAAAAAAAACTTTGGAATGTTGTTTACGAGGATTGCAACACAGCAAAATGTTATTAGCAGGAATGCATTGTCAATATTCACTAGATATCGAGGGGAAAATATTATATGAATAGTGATTCACAATGCTCGAAAACATACTACTATGAGAGTTATTATTATTACATGTTTTAATTAAATAAAAGAACTGTAATGAAAAATTTATCAATTTTTATTTACTTATTTAAAATCTTGTAAGAAATTGAGGTGACGTAAGCGATAAGCCCAGGTAGTCATTACGAACAATAGGACACCGAGGCGAGCATAACAATGCAATAAGTAGCGATTGTAATTATGAAGGAACAATGGAGCGTGGTGATAGTAGATAATGAGGGTTAAACACAAAAGCTAACTTTGAAACTAGTGCAAATACGCAGAAGCGGATTGCATAAATCGAACAGGCATGGTTCAAAACCCCTATTTTGACACCAAACTCTTTTTTTTTTAGGCGAAGTCGCCGCTCGAACCGACAAAAAGTGATCGAGAAAGTTTGCGAGCTGCGAGCGGGGGGTGGGGTGGACCCAGAATCGTGATCCAGAACCCGCGAAAACACACTACTTACGCAACATATTTTGATGATTCTTTCAGTGTTAGATAGCCCATTTATTGAGGAAGGTTATAGGCTATATTTTATCACGCTAAGACTAATAGGAGCGAAGAAATAGAGGAAAATGTGGAAAAAACGGGGAAAATTATTTGAAAGGGTTAACTTGAACGCGCTAATCTCAGGAACTACTGGTCCGATTTGAAAAATTGTTTCAGTGTTAGATAGCCCATTTATTGAGGAAGGCTATAGGCTATATTTTATCACGCTAAGACTAACAGGAGAATGTGGAAAAAGCGAGAGAAATTATTTGAAAGGGCTAATCTCGCGAACTACTGGAGCAATTTTTATGTTATTTGGCACAGATAAGAAGAAGACCACGTGAAGGATCATAGGCTATCGCTTTAATCATTTTTTCACTGGCTATATATTTTATACCCGTGCGACGCCGGGGCGCGGTGGGTCGCTAGTTATAGATAAATTGACATTATTATGAACACGATAATGGAAAAAAAGCCCACGAACAATAGAATAATATTTAAAAACATGAAGCATACAACAACACACATAACTTCTGAGTATTTGGAAGTAAAAATAAATGGAATAAGTACGCTAATATTTTTCTAGACAAAATGAAATGATGAGAAAATGTTAAATGGTAGATCAATTAATTTTAATAATATTATTCTCTCATCATTTCATTTATATTTTTAACCGACTTCCAAAAAGGAGGAGGCTATATTATGTTCGTCTGTATATATTTTTTGTAGGTTCAGCCATAATATTTAAAAAATCTTAACCACCACCTTATCCGTGCCGTTGCGACGGCACGTATAAGGTATATATTATGTTACGCTCAAAGACCGAAAAAGCTTAGTAAGCGAAAAAAATAGCTAGAAAAAACAGTGAAACAGGCACGACGCGAAATTCGCGTTGTGACTCTGTGTTCTGGCAGTCACAAAAAGACTATAATTTTTTTTATTGTCAGAACGCGTCGTGGCCGTTTTCAATAGAGCCACAACCCGAATTTCGCGTCGTGGCTGTTTCACCGTTACCACAACGCGTTTTGAGCTATTTTTTCGCTCACTGAGCGTTTTCAGTCTTTGAGCGTAACATATACATATACAGGTTAGGGTGGTGGTATATATGTTAGTTTAGGGTGGGAGATTTGTGCAAACGAATGTTACCGATTTTCTCCTCAACTACTAGACCCTAAATCGGTCTAGTAGTTGAGGAGAAGTTCGGTTTTTAAATTGTGATGTTTATTATTTTCCAGTTTATTTAGATTAATATTACTTTGAACAGTGTGCACAGATCCTTAGCTCACATAACAAACAGGAAGCTCTGACGGAACTCGTAGCAGCATGATGTGATCTGCAGTCACATACGGTAACTTACCCCACGTTAAGAGAACTGACCTCGATATCAGTCTCAGGTTTTTTATTACAATAAGGCCGGCCGCATACATACGTTTTCCGTATTCGAAAATCCGAGTGCATAGAATCAGTAGAAAATACGTTAACTGCCGCACACGTTTTTCTCTGTACGGAACGAATTCCACGCGTACGTTTCAAGTGCAATACTGGCGCGTTCGCGTGTCAAAAAAAGGAACGCTAAAACGCACGCGTGTGAAAAGCTAATCTTACACAATTCCGAATCGAAATTCCGCATTAGGAAAACGAATACAGAAAACGTGCGTATGCGGCAGCCTAATTTGGGTCGTCTCCGGGCTTTTCGCCCATATCCATTGTTTCCATTGCTTTTGTTACAATTTACTCGTGCCAAGGTTTACAGTACATAAGTCCATCACCCCTCGGGACTTTAATTATTAATCCTATTTTTTAAGTTTGTATTTTATTTTTTTAAAATATAGATAATAAATAATTGAATAATTATAATAACAAAAATAATAAAAAAAGACTTTAGTTGCCTTTGCCCTTAGTTTTTTTTTTAAGTAAAATAAGGGGACAAACGAGCAAACGGGTCACCCGATGGAAAGCGTAGTTGCTTTCCATCCAGGTGGTCGCGAGTCGCAAAACTCGCAACATTAGAAGAGCTGCAGGTGCGTTGCCGGCCGGCGTTAGTGGAGAGGAGTCACTCAAGCTGGGTGGCCTTTCAAGCGTGTCGTTCTCCCATGTCCTCCATAAAGTTGCTGCTATTATAAAAAAAAAAAAATATTATACAGATAACAGATCTATAAGATTTATCTAAATTGAAATAATTACTATTTTAGTATTCGGAATTGCAAAATTATATCATAGTTGGCAAATATTGGTATTTGTAATCAAAATATATTAATACATAAATGGTTGTAAGTTCACTGCATATTGAAATATATATTTTGATTCTAAGCTGTAGTAATATGAGCCGTATGATTATAATATATAAATTTACCAACATATTTTCAATTATAAATTTATATTAATAACAATGAAATTACCATTTTGTTACTTTCGCTAAAACTCGAGAACAGCTTAGTCTTGAAATATTTCTGTAAGACCGTGCTTTAATAAGTATTACTATATAGGTCATTGAAAAGGTTTAAATAACATGTTTTTATTATTTTATTAGGAGGGAAGTTCACCGGGTCATTCAGTAACATTTGATACGAAAATACGCTATGAAAACTTTCCAGTTTAGTCAAATGTCAAGCCTTTATTAATACAAATGTACTTAATTAAGCAGGGAAGAAAGCTGATTATACAATGCCAGATGACCGCCGGCTCTGTGTGACCTTTGACACACGAATTTCGATCTTGCGTAATTGATGTATTATTCTATGAATTGAATTGCAAATAATCCTACTTAACGGCAAAATTTTAGAACTTTCAAAATTTTAATGTATTAAGCAGTGTTATTATTATTAACAAATGAATGACAATTATATATTCAGTGACTTTATTAGCAATTTTTGAATATTTTATACATTACCAGATGACGGCAACTCTGTTGCGACAAAAATCGTTCATCACACCTTACAATTTTCAGGGATAAAAAGTATCCTATCACTATGTCCTTTTTCGGGAACATCTCCATACCAAATTTCAGTAAAATCGGTTTAGTAGTTTGGGCGTGAAGAAGAAGCCAGCAGACAAACAGACACACTTTACAGTCCATTGGGCCCCAACCTTTTTTTCATGCGGGCCACAAACAAGTTTTGGTTGTAGTCGCGGGCCGCAACAAAAATTTTTAGATTGTTAAAATAACGTTCTTCAAAATTAACGATTTATGTGAAAAAGAAATCTCGAATGTCACGATGACTTTGCCGATGGGCGTGAATTTCAAAATGGTTTAACATCACGTGGGCCACAAATAAAGTCCCGGCGCGGCGCGGCGGGCCGCACGTGGCCCGCGGGTCGCGGGTTGGGGATAGCTGCTTCACACAAAGGGTTCTTAGAATAAGTTTTTGTTGGAAGGCTTTTAAGTATTTACAACGAGTATACACTATCACATTAAATAAAGCGAAGTTTTGAGTGTACTTGAGTTGGAATGTTGCGGTTTACATTGTGGCAAGATGACGGGTTATAATGTACAGTTTGCAAAACGCACATAACTTTTGTTTTCCATGCAATTGCTAAATGTTGCCTGCAACTTTGTATAAGCATTAATCAATGTGAAATGTTGGAAACCGTACAAAAATATCCTATAATCTACTTAATGTCTGGGTGGGCTAGATAGTTGATACAAAAGATTTAATCCATCGATCGCCAATTCCTGGAAATCTTTTGTTATCGCGGCCCATATTGTGGGCCTTACGGTGCGTCCACATTTGTATCATTTGCGCGATCAGATCTCCGATCAGATCACCGTCGCGATCATCGCGCCGTATCAAGTATGCGTATCATAGTGTGGACGCCTATTAGATCATTCTGCCGATCATGCGTGTATTTGATACGACACGTATCAGATACGCGGTTAATATCGATCGGGGCGTATCATGATACGCGTATCATTTTGACACGCTTCGATGATACGCGACGGAGATCTGATCGTGCAAATGATACAAATGTGGACGCACCCTTACGGGGCTCGATGGGTTAATAATAATTAACACTCCTTATTGACGACACGACAGCTCTGCAGGGCCTGTATCGTCAATTTGGAGTAGGCTGGAGTGGACTGTAACTTTTGAGGGTTCAGTCCTGAAGAAGGTAGGGTACAAGTAGAAGAGAAACGCCAGGTGAAATTTGGTACTGCAGTCACGGTCGAGTGTCGGTCCAGCAGGGATTCGACTCGCTTCTGTGGTGTTCGTGTTGCGAGTGAGTTTGCACTGGGAAAGTGCGTGTTTATATGCAAATTTTGTTCTGTTAGAATCTGTAGGATTCTATCAGTTGTTGTCGGGTATACGCAGTCCGTTCATTCAAAAAGTACAAATGACATTCTTATAAGCTAATATAACAGTAAACAGGCATTCTTATAAGACTAATTTACGATAAAAACGTAAATAAATGTATAAAACGAAAGAGACAACAACAACATTATAGTGAGACACATTATACTTATGCTAGAAAGGGACAACAATATCAAATGTGTGAAACACACTACATTTCTGTGCGAAAGGGACAGCAATAACACAAAAATGAGACAACAGTATAACTTATTCTAATAGGAAATTATTCAAATGTAAAAGTGTATAATAAAAGGGAATAAAACCTAAGCTATTATTTACACTCCTAATTATTATAATGTCAATATACGTAGCTGTAATATATAAAAATAATTAATTAAAATAAATAAATACTCTTCGTAATGCGTATTAAATATAATTTTGATGCCAAATTAATTTTCTAATAAACTCGTCATTAAATTTAAGTTAAGTAATCATTAAACCTCTCGGAATGCGGCGGTTCACACTCCAGTGAGGTGAGCCAAGATCTTTTCTTTATCGCTTCTTTATACATAGAATCGCCGATCAAAATGTATGGAATTGACATAAGACGAGTCGAACGTCCACGTCATATTGACGAATGCTTATGTCAATTCCATACATTTTGATCGGCGATTCTATTATAACAAAAAAGTCTTGGCTAAATGTCCTGAATCGTGTTGTCATGTCTAATCTCGACGCACCTTACAGGAGCTCAAAGAAAAAAATTATAGTATTTATTTGCAAACTCTACATACTTATTCTATAACTACGCCCTACAGGTATTATTATGTCAACGTACTAAGGAATATGCCAGAAGCTATGTATGACACTTGACACGCATGTCATAGAAAAGATTGGTATATTTCTCTAGTAAATAACAGAAAATAATAGTATGTATAACATAATAACATAGATAATACTTACATTTTAGTAGAATTTTATATGTACTATCAGAGAAATTGATTAATAGGCAGATGGCGCATCTACGTTAAGGCGCTATATTGAAAAAACTGTCCTTTTTGACGTAATACTATAGGACCGTCAGAAATCTGATAATGAGATATACATATCTTCATAGCCTTATCTAGGTTTGAGAAGAACTAGAAACACGATTAATGTATTTTGCCTCGATACCTCTTAAAAATACGAAATTTGAAGATTATTTTT
The DNA here is from genome assembly GCA_905333045.1 of Lysandra bellargus. Lineage (NCBI taxonomy): Eukaryota > Metazoa > Arthropoda > Insecta > Lepidoptera > Lycaenidae > Lysandra > Lysandra bellargus. The sequence continues at coordinate 7,228,223 of HG995332.1, forward strand.
AAACGAAAATAGATGTGTTGTAGGAAATTAGTCTAATTGATAGACACCTTTGCAACTCAAAATCGTATAGAAGCATTTTGCTTAATTGCTCCTAGTTATTTTTTAAATAATTATAATTACGTTTTGTCGCATGTTTTCCGAGCGAGCCGATAGCTTCTGGCCGCAGCGTATTCACGACTTTATAGTCATACAAATTAAGTATAAAATTGCCCTTGCGGTATAATTTATTTTCGATATATCGCCTTAATTGGTCGCGTTTTGTAAAACCCAGTTATCAGATCACGAATAATTATTTACATTGAATTATTGATCATAAAAAAAGGCGGGCGGAGTCTTATTATACACAGAACTGTGTCTTCAGAGTCGGCCACGCACACATTCTTACGCCTGTCAAATGGTATGGACTAGCGTAAGAGTGTGTGCATGCGGACCGTGTACATGCAGTCAGCTGGCCGACTCTGAAGGTTTTGTGTATGGTGGGACTCCATCCGCCTTTTTTTCTACGTCCATGGAATTGATAATTCGACCAAATGACATTGGTCTGCCAACTGCCTATGAATCAATTTCTTTGTTATTTTTAATAAATACTTTTAAATAGCTTTTTTTTAATTAACTGTAACTTTTTAGCATCTTTATTTTTTTACTCAATACGACGAGTCTGATAAAATAAAAGCTAAGAAAAATTAACGAAGAAATATTTAAGGATTCACTTGAGTGAACCTTCATACCTTAGGGTTCTCGACTTTCAACATCATTACTAATAGTTTTAAGGTCACACGTATTAACTCGTAAACGACTCGAGCCGTTATTTTGTATGAAACTCCCGCTGCAACGCGCGCTAATCGGAATCGTAACGTAATCGTCTCGCCTCGAGGCGATGCGGTTGTGATCCTATGATGATTGTGACACAATAGACATAACTGTGATATCTATGTTACCGCTAATGTGCGTAAACCAGTTAGACTGCAGATTAACAAGGTATTCTGCAGATTGCCTGGGTAAGTTAGTTAAAGTGCAAAAAGTTTGTTCTATTCTCATTAAATTGCATAAAACAAGTTCTTGTTTGAATAAAACATGTAACTTAGTTGTAGAGAATTATTTAATATAATTTTCTGGACATAAACAAAGGAATTAATTACGTAAAATTTTACTCTACCAATAAAATATAAAAGTTCGTATAAACAGGTTCGTATCAACTAGAATAAAACCAACAATAGTCTTAGGCTGACAAGCTTACGTCAAAGTTTTTAGGACTTTTACGAAGGAAGAGAAACAAATTATCTAGGTAAAGTGCAAAAATAAGCTTTGTTTATTTAAAAATTTAAACTTTAAAGGATGGTATCAGGGAATCTTGCTTGGTAAAAGGCTGACACTTGACAGACACTGCAACTGAACAATAATCGGCCAAGTGCGAGTTGGACTCGCACACGAAGTGTTCCGTACCATTATAAAGCAAAATTAGGCCAAAAATTGTGTTTTTTGTATGGGAGCCTCCTTAATTTGTTGTTTTATTTTAATATTATTATTAAATATTAAAGAAGACATATAAATAACAATTTTGTGAAAAAGTGAAGTGCTTACCTGTTGCCATTATTAATATAGAGCAAAAAATGTCAAAAAAAATACGTTTATTGTATTGTAAAGGTATTATTTTGTTTTGTAATATTAATTTTGTTTTGTTTTTAGTATTTGTTGTTATAGCGGCAACTGATATACACAATCTGTGAAAATTTCAACTCTCTAGCTATTACCGTTCTCGAGTTACAGCCTGGTGACAGACAGACGGACAGACGGACAGACAACGAAGTCTTAGTAATAGGGTCCCGTTATTACCCTTTGGGTACGGAACCCTAAAAATGTCAATGTTGGCGTTGCATTCGTTGACGCATTCAATTATTGAAAGCGCCAAGCGATAGTTGAATGAAAGAAGATGACGAAAATCGAAGATGAAAGTGCACAGTGTGGACATAGCTGGAGGATACGGAGCGATGACATGAAGGTTTATCGTAAAATTTAGTTTGTTATTATTTTTAGAAATATTCCGCGAAATAACGATGAGGAGGAGGTTTATCGAATAGCGTTCCTAATCCACTCTACCAAATTGTCATTAACAATAATATTATATTGCTTGTTTCAGATAAATCGAACACTGAATTGAGTTAGCTGGACTCTGGTAAGTTCCATGCATGCTAACATTATAAATTATTATGTGCAAGTGTGTGTCTGTTACCTCTTCACGCCCACACTGCTGAACCAATTTAGCGGAAATTTGGTGTGGAGATACTTTTAGTCCCGGGAAAGGACATAGGACTAATTTTATTCCGGACATAAGCTAAACGAATTTTGTCTCAACGGAGTTGCGGGCGTCAACTAGTATTATATGTATTATGAACTAGATGATGCCCGCAACTTCGTTGCGCCAAAATTCGTTTATCGCGCGGGAACCGTACATTTTTTCGGGTTAAAAAGTATCCTATGTCCTTTCCCGGGGCTCAAAGTACCTTCATACCAAATTTCAGCAAAATCGGTTGAGCGGTTTGGGCGTAAAGAGGTAACAGACAGACAGACAGACAGACACACTTTCGCATTTATAATATTAGTATGGATGTGAAAGTGTGTGTCTGTTACCTCTTCACGCCCACACTGCTGAACCAATTTTTCTGAAATTTGGTGTGGAGATACTTTGAGTCCCGGGAAAGGACATAGGACTCATTTTATTCCGGACATAATAATTATTATAAACGAATTTTGTCTCAATTACGGAGTTGCGGGCGTCGCCTTGTATGATATGGATTACAATTCTATAACACTTGACTATTTGAATTTGAGAACTGCACTATTCATTTTCACACATTACATTATTAAAAAAAAATTGATTATGTTTTGTATAATTTGTAAATACAGAATACTGATCGCAAGATAAAAATAGAATCTTCGTTTAACACGCGGGAACGTAATTTTTTCCGCAATAACTTCCGGAAAACGACGCGACGGTGTACAGATTAAAAAATTGTTCAAGGAGTAAAACACAAATAGACCGATTACTCCTTTAGTATACAACTATAGATTGTGGTTCACAATAATATTGTACTCATTAATTTCGAGGCAACATCGGAAGCTATCAACCCTAGTACCGGCGGCCATCGGAAATCAAGCTAATCGATTTTCATTTCGCCCGAGAGGAAATTAAATCCTTTGAGAGCCCTGATGGCGGAATTCTGCTAAGCGCGACACGTGCTCATTCGATCCCGACTCGGCTTCGATCACGTTTTTAAATCGATTCGTATCGATATTAATATTCTCTCTCGTTATTAGGGACGATATTAAATGCTCTTTGTTATTATGTCGCGCGAAGGCTTTATTAAATTTTATATTATGAAATTTAGCGCTTGAGTATATTAAATATAATAGTCTAGTAAAATAATATTCAGATATTGTATTTAGACTTAAATTTATTATTGACTAGCTGACCCGACAGACGTTGTCCTGTCTAAACGATGATTATTTAATTCGAATTGATATAATTAAGAAAAAAATAGATTAAAATTGGTATCTCCGTGCCCATCAAATTAAATTAAATAGTTTTGGCGAAAATCATAAAAGTTTATTGTGTGGGAACCGTACATTTTTCGGGACAAAAAGTACCCCTTATCCTTTCCCGAGACTCAAAGTATCTCCATACCAAATTTCATCAAAATAGACTGAATATTTTACGGGCAAATCATAAAAGTATATTGTGCAGTAACCGTACATTCCGGGACAAAATGTATCCAAAGTTGGTCTTCGGGACGCAAAGTATCTCTATGCCAAATTTCAGCAAAATCGGGCCAGCAGTTTACGCGTGATGTCGTGACCACGTGAATATGGATTCATTTTTATATATAGAGATTCAATGAACTTTATTAAATCCATACTAATATTATAAATGCGAAAGTGTTTCCCTCACCCCTTCAGCCCAAACCGCTGAACTGTTTTTTAAAGAAATTTGGTATGAATGCTTTACTTTGAGTCCCGGGAAAGGACATAGGACACTTTTTATCCCGGGAAAATTTACGGTTCCTGCGCAACTAACGAATTTCGGTGGGTTGGCGTCATCTAGTAATTTTAGAAACTCTAGAATTTCTTAAATTTGCTCTTCTTTTCTTGACAGTAAACTAATCCATGTTTGTTTCATGATATATTATGCTATGGTAATTTGCGTACATGTCAACATATTTCATTCGAACCCCATTTTTCCATCAAAATAAGGTAAACAGTAAATAAATTAGGCAAACGTCGCTCGTACCATCATCTTGTGAGCTCAGTTCGCTGTCGTTGAGGCTTTCTATTAATGTTGCTTACAAAAGAAATTTGATTCACCATAAACAATGAAACAGAGACTACGTTTCATAATAAAGGGGCTAATTAGTACCTAATTCCTAACCACAGAGAACGTGCAGGTATATGTGGCAGCATATGTCGCTAATGATATAAAATATTCACACACACAATGACACTACACTTTACGTGTAATGTGTTAAAGTGTAGTGTTATTGTGTGTGTGAATGTGTAAATAATATATATTAGGATAAAATTGTTCGGCGTGCATCCGTTGTCTGATTGCCATAACACAAGTTTTACTTAGCATGGGATAAGACGACGTGATGTATGCCACCTAGCTTTTATACTATTGTATATTATTGTATGCATAATAAAGAATTTGAATTAGAAAAAAAAAATTGAAAAAAAAAAAATTACCACAAGCTATAATAGATTGGCATATAAATTTCATATAAATTTCATAGCACCTCTATTAGTCACGTTCTCTGTTGTGTTCACACAAGAGCAATATCCATATAACGCTGGCCCCGGGCAACAAAGCGGTAAACGCCGGTTACGCCTTTTTTAATGTTAGTAGATTTTTGGCTTCTCTGAGTATTAGTCTATCACCCCTATTTATTTCATATTTTTAAAATAACATTTTGGGTATAATAAATGACAAAAGCTTTATTGAAAGGAAAATTCTCTTAGGACTAAAACTGTATTCTCTCATTACTCTATGAAACATAACTAAAAAAACCGTTGAAGATACGATACACCTAAGCTTTCGCTGTAAAATTCCCCAGAAGAGGGGAGTAATCGGCTGGCACGCTCGAAATCTAAAGCGAAAAATACTTCGTCGGTTTGGTGATTTTATAAAGTCAATAAATAATGTTACAATTGAAACAATATCGCTTATTAGTTGTATTATACATTTTTTCAATTATTTCAACAAATTTTTACTCAATTAAAATTATTTTGATATGGTTAAATAGGTAAAACATTTAACTTTCATATGACACTTCAAACTTTTGTTTTGGACCACTGTACGCTGCACTATATACAAATTAGCTTATTTTGTCTCTCCTGAACAAAAAGATTTTTGATATTACGCCTTTATTGCCCGGGGCCAGCGATAATCTAATATGACATTTTCAGTCTAAAATATTTTGTTAGCCCATCAAGCCCCACCGGTGACCGCGACAACAATTATAGAATAACAATTGATTTCCAAAAATCCGCGATTGAAGGATTAATGGTTAAAATATTAAACTTTTTAAGTGCATTTAACTTGAAATTAAATAAAATGCGGTAAGTTTCAGCTTTCTATTTTTCGTGTCGATCTGTGCATTATTCAAATGGAAAAAGTATAATATTTAATGTTATCGTTTGACAGCTAATAATATTTTGATCAAGAGTTTTTTTTTCATTAGGTCACACCATGACAACTCAGAGCAAATATTTTTTTTATTATGTAGTTTACTGTAACATCAAGAATTAGGTATGAAAGACTAAATATTTCTATCTACTCGGTTATTTGGTCTCGAGACTCGCCGGTATGACATGTACGTTACGGGACATTTCGATTTATCCACGAACAAGGCGCACTTCCCCTGGGAAATTTAGGAACTAGACTGACCTCTCAGCTATGCCATATTATAACAAATATTATATTTTGATAGCGTCGAAAAATATATTTCTATTTATATAACAATTTTATTATGCTGCCTTTCTTTACTATTTAATTTAATCATAATATTATAAAGTATCATCTTCCCTTAGCTTCGTACCCGAAAAATATAATCCCGCAAGAGCCGTAAACTCCGAAACAATTATTATTAGTCGTCCAAAAGTTATCAAAATCGGCAGGCCACTTTCGAAGCATATATTTTCTTAATAAACTTATTCATAAAAAAATCGGTCTTATTATCTACAAATAGAAGAAAACTAAGAAAACTTTTCACATTTGTCATTTTTATGACGCACCACATAGCACTACCAAAGTTGACTTTTGTAAAGTTTTTATATCAATGGTTGGCATATTATTTTTGATATGATTTATTCAGAGAACGTTAGAAACTGTTTGCTACGCATTGCAGATGTCACATTTGAACTTTATTTTCGTTAACATCCAATGAAAACGAAATAATATAATTATAATATTATAACGATCGCGAAAAAGACATGTCAAAATCATAATTACCTCTTTAGACAAAATATAATTGAGTATGAACTTTCATAAATAATTTGAAACATGTTACTTTCATTTTACTTTCCACAAAGGGTTGCTTTTCAATATTATAAATTGTACAATAATTAATAACAGATTCATGAATTTCATTTTAAAATTACATGGAAAATGCAGAATGTAATTATAGTTTCACTCGTAAAATGAGTGTAAAACTTAAATTAAATTTTCTTTGTGATATATCTTCAATGGTAACACTCGAAAATAATGAGAACAATTTCAAAATTGGAACGTGGAAACCACAATCAAATTATGTAAATTTCATCCATCATATTTTATTGGCAAACGTAATTTATTTCTGCTGCCGAATCACGCCAAATCGATTTTAATATTTTTGCCAAACCGCTTCAACTCGAATCGAAAGAAAATTGTGCGCATATGTGAAGTATATAATTTATTGTTATTATTATTGTTGATATAACACAAAATATTTTTAACTGTGTCTACTTATCTACAAAGGCTATCGTTAATTAATTTTACCTAATATAAACAAAGCAGCTTTAGGTCGCGCGTATAGGCTTTATGTGCAAGTAGTGTTCCTGGACGAGGTCTAGTACTAAGTATTACAGTAAAATACAAGCGAGCACACTTATTTTTTATAACAATAATTATAATATAATGTAGCAAGCGAACGCCTATTTTTATATTATTTTTTATATGATAACTAGCTGACCCGGCAAACGTTGTGTTGCCACATAAATAATTTTTGGTATGAAAAATAGATGTTGGCCGATTCTCAGACCTACTCAATATGCTTACAAAATTTCATGAGAATCGGTCAAGCCGTTTCGGAGGAGTACGGGAACGAATATTGTGACACGAGAATTTTATATATAAGATAATGAGTAGGTATAGCGCCAAATATTTTGCAATATTTTGCGTAACTTATAGGTACGTATTTAGGATAAAATATTACGTACGTATTTAGGATATGTCGCAGGGAAAAGAGGATATCAGGGATTCGATATCCCTAGCTAGGGACATCACGAACTCCCGGTAGATGCCGAATATTCTTGTTTGTTACGTCTTCTTACTAAAAATATCTAGTGATATGTTATTTCACTAAACTAAATCTAGTGAAATGTCAGAAAAGCGGACACCGCCGAATAAAAATCAAGCCACGCATTTCTCTCGCCTGCTCTAGTATACACACGGGTACTTTGATAGGAACATCTAACATCTGAATCTGACAAGTAAGATGTTAGATGATCCATGATGATGACGCATCGGATGGGCATGTAAAAAGTCGGTCCTGCGCCTGATCTCTCGCCGGTCGTGTCAGTCTTCCGTCCCACCGGATTATTCTAGTAAAGGAATATAGAGATTGCTCTTATGTACTGCGCACACACTTGGGCACTATAAAATTACTCTTGACCTGGTTTCAATGAAACCGGCCACCGTCACCAAAACCAGAGTGGGAGTTACTATTATTATTATCACACGTGTAATGCAACTATAGCAGATCTGAGGGGGCATCACTATATCTCTGAATCATACAATTGAAACCAACTGAGGGTTCTTTATCAGATACTTCAGACCTTTGATTTTTGACGTCAAATGAAGCGGCCGATCAAGTTGAATATTTTTTGTAAAGGTGGCATGTCGATCTCCAGTTTGGTTAGGCTCTTGTACAGGCACAGGTACTACAGATACTCCAGCTCTTCGATTATCCTAGTTTTTACGGTTCCGTACCCAAAGGGTTAGTCTGTCTGTCTGTCTCCAGGCTAGACGAGCCACGTCAGCTCGAGCGACGCATTTGTTTCACTCCCACTAGTGCCCGTGTTACGTGTGGGAACTAGAGCGAGCGAGAGAAATGAGTGGCTCGATTTTTATTCGGCGGCATCCGCGTTTCTGACATTTCACTAGATTTAGTTTAGTGAAATGATATATCACTAGATATTTTAGTAAGAAGACGTAACAAATAAGAATATTCGGCATCTACCGGTAGTTAGTGATATCCCTAGGGATATCGTAAAATCCCTGATATCCTCTTTTCCCTGCGACATATATTTTATCAGGATAACAAAGAAATACTATTGAAATTATGTACTTTGTGACTTACGCGTTTAAGTTAAGATTCGTTTGTTTCGCACAGAACATTTGTATAACAATTTTTGCAATTTCCCCCAACAGTGCGATAAAATTGTAGAGCGAACTAGATATTAAACTTTTTGTTTGCTCCAAACTTCCCCGTGTAAGAAACGGGAAGTTCTGAAATACGATATCATTAACGTAGAAAGTAGATGTTTATTATAACACTGAAGGCAGTTCATCCATTTTCATAGTTTAAGGTTCTTCCGAGCACACCATTATAATAACTTTTATGGCTGTTACTAAGTTTTTTACTGCGAGTCGTTTAAAGTAGTTTCCGCTTAATACAGTGTTATATTCTTGTAACGAAGTAGACTTCAAATATTAATATTATAAAGATTATTTTTTCTGTTTCTTATTGTTTCCAAAGATAGGACTTCTGATAAGAACCTAATTTTGATGAAGCAAGGGTACAGAGGCAAGGGAATTGAAGAAAGAACTTTATAATTTTATTTTGGAAATAATGGACGCTTCGCTTTGAATTTATTCTATCCCGTACATAATCACTAGCATCTTTTTGTGTTTTGAGGGCTGTAGAACAAAACTATAATTTGCGAGGCAATCTGTGCTTTTATTTTTTAATCTTGCTTTATAGGGAAGTGATTAATTACATCTTTAAAAATATATCTTTTTTTAATGCTTACTTAGGTACTTTAACTTGCTTTAACAACGAATCGAAAATAACAACAAATTGTCATTCATCGGTATCTTTAAAATTTTATTAAAAAGGTTTTTATGTCAATCGTGAAAAAATGGCCAAAAAATTTTTGGTGAAACACTCGCCTCGACTGTTGAAATTCGAGCGGACACAATTTTTCGCAGCCCGTCCCGGCGCCCTCTAAATTCGTTAACAGAGGTTCTTTCTATTTTTGTACCCCGTTTCAAATAACACCAAAAACAGTGTTGCCATTGTTGACACCAAAATATTTCCACTTTCGCGCGAAAACGGACGGTGATACCTATATGTTTTATTTTCTGGTAAAATATAAAATATTTTTTAAAAATATTTTCGAAAAATCTGGAGACCATTTTTTATTACTGAATAGATGGCATTTGCTTAATATTATCATTTATCTGTATTTACCGATAACGATTAAGAACTTAATGAGTGAAAATTCTTTGAGAACCTTAGTAGTCATGTAGAAAATGCACACATGCAAAAGGAAACATGTTAAAGTAATCAAAATAAAAATCGTAAAATACACTTTTTTTACTACTAGCTTTATTTTTTATATAATAAAGCTTTTATTAAGAAAGAAATATTTATTTCCTATAAAACTGAATAAGGGCCTGTTCACCACTTTCTGATAAAGTGCCGAATAGGCTATTCACAACTTTTTTGATGAATCTGTCAATACTTGTTCTATCAAGTTGAGTGGTGAATAGCCTATTCGGCGCTTATCATGAAATGGTGAAATAGGCCCTAAGTCTGCTATCTATACAATCAATAAAAAGTCCGGGTCATCTAGCTAAATAAAAACGTGATAAGGCGTTTAGGATGTAACATCATTTTTATTACTTGCAAAGAAAAATTTGAATAGGACAGTATTATGTTTGGAAGCGTATTCAGTGAAGTCTTGAAATGGCATAATCATTCACCTTGTATGTAATATAGGTAAACTTCTAATACCGATACATCAATATGATCACACGGAAGAAATCACAGCAGAAGTCGTGAAGGTTTGCACTGAGGTGAGGGCAGCGGTCGATTGCATAAAAATGCGGAAACCCACCGCAGTGTGATAGCCTCTCTCTAATGGATGGACTGCCTTGAAAATATTTTAATGGTGCTTTTTATACAATAATATATTGCCGTCCATTATTTATTAAATCAAGTTTTACAGCTATGGTGTGATAGAGAATGTGAAATAGATTTCCTAAGAACGACAAGTACAATTATTATTGTCGTGAATTCCTTATTAAACGACTTTATAATATTAATGATTCAAAGCCTACAATTAATACAATACAGATTATACACTCAAAATATTTAGAAAAAGTAATTTTTGAAAGGGAAAATATTTTGATCTTCTGCATAAAAATTTAAAACTATTAAAAACAAACACAATTTATTTATTTTTGTGTTATCTATACTTTTTTTTATAATATAAAACAAAGTAGCTTTTTTTCCCTCATGTCCCTTTGTTCCCTTTAATATTTAAAACTATGCAAAAGATTTTGATGATTCTTTCAGTGTTAGATAGCCCATTTATCGAGTATGGTTATAGGCTATATTTTATCACGCTAAGACTAATAGGAGCGAAGAAATAGAGAAAAATGTGAAAAAAAAACGGGGAAAATTATTTGAAAGGGCTAACTTGAACGCGCTAATCTCAGGAACTACTGGTCCGATTTGAAAACTTATTTCAGTGTTAGATAGTCCATTTATCGAGGAAGGCTATAGGCTATATTTTATCACGCTAAGACTAATAGGAGAAGGTGGAAAAAACGGGGGAAATTATTTGAAAGGGCTTATCTCGCGAACTACTTTAGCAATTTTTATGTTATTTGGCACAGATAAGAAGTAGACCACAGACATTTTGATAATTTTTTCAGTGGCTACATATTTTATACCCGTGCGACACCGGGGCGGGTCGCTAGTGTGATATACTTAGCAATTATTTTTAACATCATTTAACAGTAGGTTATGTAAATGTTAAACGATGTCAATTTTTTATGTTAATTTTTATTTATATTTGATGTTTATTAAAAAAAAATTACAATACTTACATGTTGAATTTTATGAGTGAAACAAAAAATCACTATTAAAAAGAATTACTTGTCTTATTTTTTTATTGAAACTTCATTCGATTCACAAGGCACCGCGCCACCGCGCGTCGAGTGTCGCCTCGTTTTTTATAGAAAACTAGCGACCCTCCCCGGCGGCGTCGCACGGGTATAAAATATACAGGCACTGAAAAAATGGTTTAAATCGATAGTCCATGATCCTTAAAGTGATCTACTTCTTATCCGTGCAAAATAACATAAAAATGGCTCCAGTAGTTCGCGAGATTAGCCCTTTCAAATAATTTCCCCCGTTTTTTCCACATTTCCACTCCTATTAGTCTTAGCGTGATAAAATATAGCCTATATAGCCTTCCTCAAGAAATGGGCTATCTAACACTGAAAGAATTTTTCAAATCGGACCAGTAGTTCCTGAGATTAGAGCGTTCAAGTTAGCCCTTTCAAATAATTTTCCCCGTTTTTTCCACATTTTTCTCTATTTCTACGCTCCTATTATTCTTAGCGTGATAAAATATCCAATAGTATTTTTAACAACTGAAGTTTCGTTGGCTGAATCTTGTTTAAAAACATAATTAATACAAAACTAATACTTTACTCAAACAAAACATGCGGCATGTAGGAGTTTTCTCAAACCGATAACAAAGAGAAAAGTTGAAATCTTTATATTTTTAACAAAACGTTTCTTAACAGTTAGTACCTTGAACAGATCGTCGAAAGAGAAGTACGTCTATAGAAATTGTGAAACATAAGAGACAATAGATTTAGCCACTTGTGAAAACTGATGTCGAAGTGGAGGTAAGAGCGCAGCGCAAACGTTTTAGCGCAATTTTTGCCCTTGCAATAGCCCTAGCACGGCGACCAGTAGAAATGCGAAAGTATAGAGAAACTGTGGACATAAACTTAAGGTGCCATTCCGATCTTTACCGCGGCTAATCGGGACCGACAAAAATTCAATTAAAATGCCACTTTATGACAGATATAAATATAATATGTCATAAAGTAGAATAGTATTTGAATTTTTAAGACTATAGTCTGTCACAACGTGGCATTTTAATTAAATTTTTCGGAACGAAAAGAGATCGGAACGGCACCTTAAGTTTATCTCCACAATTTGTGACTATATAGTCTGTCATAAAGTGGCATTTTAATTGAATTTTTCGGAACGAAAAAAGATCGGAACGGCACCTTAAGTTTATCTCCACAGTTTGTCTATACTTTCGCATTTCCAGTGGTCGCCGGGCTAGGGCTACAGGAATGTACCTAATCTAATAATATATTTTACACTTATTGTTTTTATATCAAACCGAAGATAAGTAAGTATACTCTAGAGTCTAGATACTAAATATGTAGTTCACTTCTCAATTTCATTCAAACTAATGACCTAATGACCTAACTTTAAAATAATTTGTCAATAATTGATTTTAGCGGTACAAAAATGCATAAATTAGCTACGGTTTAAGCCTGGCCGCACATTGTCCGAAATTTCTGATCAGAAACATTTGAACGTTGCGTCGGCCGGACCGCCACACCGCACACTATCCGAAATTTCCTTCCGGCGAGTTCGAGCTCACTCGGCTCAGTACAAAATGTAAGAGAGAGCGCGATCCGATTTTCTGATCAGAAACATTTGAACTGCTACCGATCGACGTCATCTGACATAAAATTTCTGACGCCCGCCGGAACGCAATTAAAAATTTCTGCCATCCGATAGACGGCATCTGACAACTCATCCGGACCGGACGTCAGACACAAAATATATGAGCAGAGTGCGTTTCGGCGGGCGTCTGACATTATGTGTCAGATGACGTCGATCGGATCAGTACTCTGGTGTTTCATCATAAGGTTTTTAGGCCCAGTGGGCCCAATGACCAGATATGAATTTTTAACATTTTTTCATCTGGCGATTGTTCTCAATTTTATGATCCATTGTTCATGCAAAAATTTTTGAAATAGGGTTGGCACAAAAACAATCTGTTATAACCATAATATTGTTTTGTACATTTAAAGCATATCTAACACTATCACCTTAAAACATATTATTATTATATTATTACTAATACCTAAACATACTGCGTCGAATAAAGTTTTTAAAAAATACCTGCTCTATAGGTACTGCGTGAAATTTTAATGGTTGTTTTCCCATGGTTTTCCCACAGTAAAATGATTCTATCTTAGTAGTACGATAGACTTGGGAAGTTTTTTTGTATTCAAATAATAAATAAATTTGCCATAGTAGTTCATACAAAATACTTTTCATTTTCAAATTCAAAACATTATATCTTTATTGCCAGAATGTTGTTGATATAATGGTCTTATTAAATACTTATAGTTCTAACATTCTGCCATAACAATGGCACGCAATTGAATTAAACGTACTTATATAAAATTAATTAATTAATTAGTCGTTATCTTACAAATAATTTTAATTATAATTTGCCAATTAAAGAAATAATATATACGCTTTATATAAAAATAATTATTATAAATAAATTTTAAACTGAAATAACTATACAATAATAATTAAATTAGATTATTTAGAAAACATGTACTTTTGTTATTATTTGTCATAAGAGAATTTAATTTATTATCCATGTCCATTGAATTATTTTTCTTTAAATATCATATTATATTATTCATTCAGTGTGTAATAAATGTTTTCATACAAAGTAATTATTTTGTTTTTTATTAAAATCTACAACTTTTTTGCTAGTCCTACGGACATAAGCCCAAAAGTCATAAAAAATAATCACTTGGGAGTTGGGACCAATCGCCAGATGAAAAAATGTTAAAAATTCATATCTGGTCAATGCCCACTCGGCCCAAAAACCTTGGGACGAAACACCAGAGTATTCTGGATTCAAATGTTTCTGATCAGAAATTTCGGACAATGTGCGGCCGGGCATCTCGTAGGCACACGTCGGAAATGAAGTAAGCTTTGAAAAATAAAAATAATACATAAAACAATCAGTAAATAAGACATAATTTATATTTTGTAAATAAACGTGTGCTTAATTCATTACTTAACTTAATTCATTACTAGATGACGCCCGCAACTCAGTAGCGCCAAAATTATCGCGCGGGAACCGTATAATAATATTTTCCCGGCCTATCTGTCTGTTACCTCTTCACGCCCAAACTGCTGAACCGATTTTGCTGTAATCTGGTACGGAGATACTTTGAGTTCTGGGAAAGAACATAGGCAAAATAAAAGTATACTACCATACAAGTATAATAAAAGTCTGTTATACTTGTATGGATTATTACAAATAACATAAGAGCAAATACAGCACTTAGTCCCGTGTCACTAAATTCCAATTCAAGACATAAATCCAAAGTAACAATGTCTCCGCTTTCTAGATATATATCTAATGTGTATGATATTATGTGCTGATATTATGTGTATAGAAAAGCTTAAGTGTTATGTCAAACATATCACATTAAGTAATGAATATGTTCCAGCCGTGTGACAGATATATCGTTTGTGTAAGGTACGTCGCACACTGTCTATAATATTATTATAAAATGCGAATATGTGTACCTGCTACCCCTTCAAGCCCAAGCCGCTAATCCGACTTTTCTGAAATTTGTTACGGAGAAAACTGCAAAAACGCTAAACGAATTTTGATGAAATTTGACGTGGCAGTCGTTTTAGCTCTGTTTAAAAATATAACCCACTTTTATTGCGACAGTAACCAGTTTTTATTCGAGACAGATCCTAGTGATAACACTTTACAAAAAGAGGCCACCTTGCTTAGTAATAGAAGGAAAATGACCATAACATAAGATTCTAGGAACCTTCGCAAAACTCTGCATACTAGTACGCGTGTCGTATTTAATTTTAATTATAATTACTAATTAAATAAGTTTTAATTATATTTCTGGCATATAAATTCTTCTAGGACTACATCTATCATTAGCTACATAGGTATTGTGTCATTAAGAGTCCGTATACGAAATTTTGCCGATTTTGCCGAAATTGCAAAGGTTCGCTACAGAAATATTATTAGGTTTTTTCCCCTTATTAGACTAAAAAAATATATATTAATTATTAGATTTAAAATATATTTAAGCGCGGAAAGCCGACTCGAACTTGCGGCGAGAAATATAATGTGAGATTTAGGTTGTTTTGAATCGTGTTTTTTTGGCACAATTTCTTTTTTTTTTTTCTTTTTTCTCGAATTGGATAGAATTTTATCTATAGATTATTTTTGTCGTTTTCTTTTTATGAATTACAGCTCCAAGTTGCAAATTAACAGCAATTCTTTGCCCATTTTTTCTAAAATTTTGCCGAGTTACATATTTTTTTACTCAACTATTTCATATGAAGATGGTAAAAAGTAATTCCAATATTTTATAGACGACTTTCTCAACAGTACATTGTATTTTTTTCATACCGTTAAGACGTCAATACAATCCATAAACAGGTGATATTCTAAACCTTTTACAGCAAAAATCACAAAACTGTCGCGGGTTTGAGTTGGATTATTTAAAAATACTTAAAAAAATAAAAAATCTACCTCAAACATTAGATTATAATTGAAATGATCTTACATGTTTTGCATTAAAACTTATAGAAATACTGTATTTTAACTGTTAAATCACGTCTGTAAAATCAGCGAAATCAACAAATTTCGTATACGGACCCTTAATGATTTTGCTGTTATGGGTTTAGAGTAATGACGACTCAATAAGTAAGACTTACATTATTGCTTGTATTACTGATAAATCGTCTTCTAGAAACGATATGAAATATTGTGATTATCATTAAATAATAATTATTGTGAGTTATTGTAGAATTCATTAGTGTATAATTAAATTATGTAATGGATGATTTAATGACATAAGTAATGTAATTTACGTTCTACTTGGTACTCATATTTTATTGACTTTCATGTAACAATTGCTTATTGCCGTCAAGATGAGCGTGGGCATGGAATCATATCGGCGGTAAAATATAAGGAATACGAAACATTGCATAATGTAGCATAAAAATTAACTGTGGTTTCATGATGGGTGAGAAGTAAGTATAAAATAATTGTAAAAAAATCTGACAAAAAATTACTATGATCATTTATGATCATTTATTGCAAATTATTTATTATTTGTTTTTATATGCGCTAATCAGTGCGTACGTATATTTTCTTGATATACGTAGTAAAATAATTATACTCGATAAAAAAATAATCTATTATTACTAATTGAACAAAATAATAAAAAAAAATGATCAGTCATCTGATCAGATCAGAATCTTTTTAATAATTATTATATTACTTATGACTATGAATTGATTCTGAATTATAACAATATTACGCATAAATTGTAATATTATATAAATAAAATATTATAAGACAATGGCGTAATTATGGGATAAAGCTATTAAGTCGGATATTTTCGCGCTTGAACGACGATACGCACGTTACACTAATTACACTATGTCATAATGTGTGCTCTTCCTTACGTCACAAACGACATGTCATTATGACATGGCGAAATGTCACACCGTCACAAAACATCGGCGACACTTTCTCCCCTGGTATTCCGTTCAAACTCTATAAGTAAAAGTGACACAAAACCTGTCCCTGTTCAATATTCAATGTATCGATACGTAATTCTTTATCTCGAGTGGTGGTTTGTCATAAAACTAGTGGTTGTATCGATAATTTCGTGAATGTTTTTAAAGATATCATACCGTTGGCGACTGTATGAATAAAATGTTAATAATAAATATTTGTTAAATACCGGCTTAATTAAGAATTACGAAAAAGGTAGGATACTTAAAATGTAATCAGCATAGATGCATTAGAGTAAAAATTAATATGTAATTACGTAATTAAATAACGCCTAATCTGAAAGATTCTACTGTATTTACTCAGAGACAATGTTACCGGATAAGTTATTCATATCTTAGTAGATGACTGTAAAACAGAGTAATAAACAATACTGAATTTAAACATTGAACTATAAATCTAAATTAGTAACTCTCGCGTCTCAACAGCCGTTTTACAACTTAATTAAACTACATGATATTTAATTTAAGTTAATTAAAACACCCTATAGTTGATTGAAGTTATAAAATGTTGGCCTCATTACTAATTACTACTACGTTAGGCTTTTAAAGATGAAACTGCATTAGGGTCTAGGGTCTAGACCCTAGACTCTAGGCGTAACTACACTGCAGCGAAGCGAGTCGATGTCGTCGACTCGACGCGACGCTTTGAAAATCATTCAAAAACATTGAGACGCGGGAAGGAATACATCACACACGATAGTTTTTGTTGCGAAAAAATGTATGGTTCCCGCGCGATAAACTAACTTTGGCGCAACATCGGAGTTGCGGGCATCGTGTAGTCAGTACTCAGTAGTAAAGAATATTTGCCCGTAACGCGTGGCGTCACCCGCTCCATTGTAGTAACGCCAAGTGAGGTCTAGCATTTGCAGTGATTAAAAGTATAAGTAACTGATTGTAATTTGAGTAAGTTGAGTGTAGTAAAAATAGCAACATTTTTCATATTCGATCCACAAAAAATTCGTTATTTTTGTTTCAGATAAACCAGCTGTCTTCTAAGCCTGGTAAGTAATCCATACCAATATAATAATGAACACAAAATATGTGATAAAATATGAGTATAGATATTATTATAGGGCCGCACGTGCAAATTTTTCGTAAAAAGAATTTCTTCGAAATTAAGCTGCTGGCATCTAGACTGACTCTAATAACTGCCAATGACCTTGAGGATTCGCATGTCTCGCATCACTCTCGCACTACTGTCGATTTTCATGCGATAGAAACAGAGATGTGAAATGTTCACTCGGTAGCGTGGATACATTTTTCGTTTGTTAGAGGAAAAAATAATGTTTATGGGAAATTTAGATGTCAGAACCGAAAATTAAGTCTTACAATCTTTGGATTTTTGTGATGGGTATCAAATAAACAAAATTTTAAAAGCATAGCTTGTATATTATTTTAGTTAGAACTTAGAACTGTTTAAAGTTCCTGGAAGATGTGACTTTGGTTTTTTTTTTTCATCCAGTAGGAGTACGTCATTTTATTATTTAAAATAAAAAAGCTTTTTCTAATATAATAAAAATCACATAATATATTTTTTGTGCCAATCAATGAAGTATATACGTCTAGAAAACTGCACAAAGATGTCGAATTGGCAGTTGTCTTCGCCGCCCTTTTTAACAATAGTATGTAAAATAGTACCTACAGCTAAAAGTCATCAGAGTAACGTATGTTGCGATAAAAATATATTGACCTTAGAAATAGAAAAGGTTGCCTTGAGGCTCGTTGAGTGGTATATAATAGTAGTTAAAATGGTTTTTTCTTACAATTATAGCACAGGAAAGGGAAGTGTTGGAAATAGTGATTTTCAAGGCAATAATGTAGAGTATAATTATAATATATCAAGGTGTGTATGTTTTTTATAGTCGATCATGTTTCAAATTTAATTAGTAAAACCAGCCAAGTGTAAGTCAGAATTATTGAAATCGAGCAAATTGCGAAAAGTGCCGTTTTTCTCGATTAAATATTTATTAATTTTGTTATTTAAAGTATCTGTAAGTTATAGCGGCAACAGAAATAATAATTTGTGACAACTGGATTTCAATTTTCCTTTTAGCTATCGCGGTTCTTTAGATAAAGCCTAGTGACAGACGGGTGGACGGACAGCAAAGTCTTAGTAATAGTGTCCCGTTTTCACCCCCTTGGGTACGGAACCTTAAAAAACTGCCAAGAGTGTCCGTCCGAAGTATTAGATAAGATTCAGATGTTTTTGGCATTACTTAACAAGATAAGAATTTATTGTTACACTACTTTTCTTCTATCTTCTATAGATATGAATAAAATGAATTTTTAACTTTGTTAGTCTCGCTCAAGAATGACTGAACTGATTTGGCTAATGTTCTCATAAAATATTCTTTCAAGTTCAGAGAAGGTTTTTACGGCGAGAAAATATGCAAAAATTTGCATATGAAACAATTATAAAATTTTTTTTCGCAGTAATACGAAATTCACTAGGTCATCTAGTAGCAAATAGACGATTATTTCCCGAACTTTTTGCGGTTCAAATATAAAGGAATAAATAATAATACCTAGACGAAAAAGCTAAATAATAACTTAATAGTCTGTCAGTGGCCAGTGCAAATACAGCACAAAAAAAAACCTTTGCTAGTACGCATCCGGTTGGCAGTGACAGTGCGACATTTTTGCTCTTATTAAGGTTTTTATCGCCATTAATAGCAATTAAAGTGAACGTCAGGATCTGGTGGTCTAGACGCTCATTGACAATCCTTTCGTTTAGAATTGAGTCATAGACATGACTTGATTTCCTTCGCAACTAGTTTTCCCGATGCTCCGCCTGCGTTAAACCAAGTGTAATTACTAATTATTAAGGGGGGAGGGGGCGTCCACAAATTACGTGAGAAGGTCCTGCTGGACCTGAGACCACCTTGAAGAGTTCTTCTGAACTTTTCAAGGGGTCTCCGAAAATTCACGTTATCCCCATAGAGGAAGAGGTATAAAAAAGTAAAGCATAACGTTATAATATCTTCTTCTTCTTATATATAAAATTCTCGTGTCACAATGTTAGTCCACGAACTCCTCCGAAACGGCTTTACTGATTCTTACCAAATTTTATATGCATATTCAGTAGGTCTGAGAATCGGCTACTGGGTACTTTATACATTGATAAGTGCATTTGTTGAATAAATAATAGTAAATTATTACAACTCGAGACTGAGGGCGACCATTGTTTTTGCGACGGGGTAGCGATAGACGTTGCTATGGTAACATACTTATTTAGTCACTTCAATAAAATAATATGGGCGAAATACTTTTTAATATGGCAAAGCAACGTTTGCCGGGACAGCTAGTAATATTATAATATTACAAATTCGTCGATTTGTAATATTGGTTAAATAGGGTCCTGTCCTATTTTTTGATTCCAAAGTATAAATTTAAGAAGCGTCCAATATACATAAGACAAATTATTCAAACATAATTAATAATTATACTTTAATGTTATCACAGAATCGTTATTATATACTAATATTGTATCATTTAGTGATTTGAAATATAGAATTATATTTCAGAATATGCACAAACTGGCTATATAGCTTATGTAAACACGATATAACGTTGGCCTAGTCACCTGGTCACTAGGGGTCACGGGTTCAATGGCCTACTAAATTAATTGAACACCGGGTCATCTGAGGTCTCAAGAGACCTCAGATGACCCGGTGTCCGCAAGACCACGACCTAGCACAATCGGTAACAGATTTATAATATTGTTGTGAAAGAGTAGGAAATATTTATTGAATATTGAAAGTTAACGCGGTGCCAAAAATATGTTTTCTGAGTTTCTGAGCCTTCCTTCCGCAGAACGGAATTCAATTCAATTCGTTTATATTTTGCTCTAAAAGTGGTAGATAGTAATCAGGTTCTTGGGGTCATTTTTAGCTACATATTAGCTGACCCGGCATGTGTTATTTTGCCATATAAAAATATTTCTAGTATCAAAATAAAAAGTAGATAAAAACCTATTCTCAGGCTTAACGAATGTATATACAAAACAAAAAATTATGAAAATTTACTTTTATTAATCTGACTGAAAATATATAATTTAGTTTAATTGCGCAGAGTACGTAACACGTTTCTAATTATTCCCATTTGCCAGGAAAATTGGCGTTTATTTTAGCAGCAAAATTCTCGTGTCACAATGTTAGTCAGCGAACTCCTCCGAAACGGCTTTACTGGTTTTTACCAAATTTTATATGCATATTCAGTACGTCTGAGAATCGGCTACTGGGTACTTTATATATTGATAAGTGCATTTGTTGAATAAATAATTTAGCAAATTATTACAACCTTAGACTGACTGCGACCATTGTTTGTGCGGCGGGATAGCGATCGACGTTGCCTGGCGACATACTCATTTAGTCACTTCAAATTTTTTTTTATGCAATAAGGGGGCAAACGAGTAAACGGGTCACCTGATGGAAAGCAATTTCCGTCGCCCATGGACACTCGCAGCATCAGAAGAGCTGCAGGTGCGTTGCCGGCCTTTTAAGGGGTAATAGGGGAGGGTAGGCAAGGAAATAGGGAAGGGTAGGGAAGGGAAAAGGGTAGGGGATTGGGCCTCCGGTAAACTCACTCGACGAAACACAGCGCAAGCGCAATAAAATAATATGGGCGAAGTACTTTATACCATGGCAAAGCAACTTTGCTGGGACATCTAGTATTATATAATAAAAAGTAAAAAAAAATAAAAACGTAAAAGTTAATTATAGTATATTATTATAGTTATAATAAAAAGTAAAAAGTAAAAAAGCTACTATTATATAATAAAAAGTAAAAAAACTAAAAGTAAAAAAGATTTTCAGAATACTGAACTGAACAAAGTTGCTAATGTAGTTGCAAGTAAATGGACACAGTAGACTCTACCAAGATGCCTTCGTTGTAAATTGACAATAATATCATACAATACTATTCTGAAATATGCAATATTCACTATGTAAGAGATAAATTTTCATTTTTGGAAAACCGCAGTCACACGTTGTCAACGGTAGGTAGTAGTAGTAGGTAGAAGGTATATGTAACGTGTGACTATGCCATTCCAAACATGAAAATTTATCTCTACATAGTGAATATTGCATATTTCAGAATATCATTGTATTGTCAATTATTGTCAATTGTTGTAAAAAAATTAATAGTTTAGAAGTTACGAGGGAACAGATGAACATACATACATACATAGCCTGTCAAAATCATAACCCTCCTTTTGCTTTGCCGTAGTCGGGTGAAAACAAAGTCGCTTTTTTCCCTCATGTCCCTTTGTTCCCTTTAATCTTTAAAACTACGCAGCGGATTTTGATGATTATTTCAGTGTTAGATAGCCTATTTATCGAGGAAGGTTATAGGTTATATTTTATCACACTAAGACTAAAGAAGAAATAGAGGAAAATCTGAAAAAAAACGGGGAAAATTATTTGAAAGGGCTAACTTGAACGCGCTAATCTCAGGAACTACTAGTCCGGTTTGAAAAATGATTTCAGTGTTAGATAACCCATTTATTGAGGAAGTCTATAGGCTATATTTTATCACGCTAAGACTAATAGGAGAATGTGGAAAAAACGGGGGAAATTATTTCAAAGGGCTTATCTCGCGAATTACTGGAGCAATTTTTATGTTATTTGGCACAGATAAGAAGTAGACCACGTGAAAGATCATAGGCTATCGATTTTAATCATTTTTTCAGTTGCTATATATTTTATACCTGTGTGACGCCGGGGCGGGTCGCTAGTATTGTGTATAAAACAGTACATCGTATGAATAGCATAATTGAAGACGTGAGTGGAAGAATCGAACATTTCGTAACAAACACACAATAAGTACCTCATTTTTTCCCTAATTATTTTAATAAAACCTGTAACTTATCTGCTTCATATCCTAGTTATTATATCTGGCTACACATATACTTTATAGTTTTTTAATTTCAAATATTTTTTCCGGCCCTAATGCCTTTATTTAAGCAAAAAAAAGTTTTTTCATGTTACTTACCTTATTCTTTCACTCACGTCTTGAAGTATCATATAACTTTTTTTTATTATTCGTAGTTTTTGCTATTAAAAATAATTTACCTCGAATTACTTTCACGTTTACATAAATGTGAGAAATGAGAATACTAAATCATAACGATAATGCGCACCTTTCTCCGTTTATTTGTTATTTGATTAAATGCTGATTCAATATTACAGTCATAGACTTATGTGGATAAGGTGGGTAACTAACAATTTGAAATTTTTTGTTTTTTTCATAAATGTAGACTGAACGGGAAAACTGTTTCGAAATGTGGATTTTATGTATAGCCAGATAAATTAGCCAGATGATGAAGTAGGTAAAGTACTCCTAAATTAATAATGCACATGGAAATCATAATCACGAAAACACCCGAATCTATCAAACGTAAGAGCTCCAAGCAATGCACTTGCATTTTGCACCTTGTTCAAAGGAACTAGAAATAAATATCATATAGATAGCCGGTGGCTGTCCGCTGTCGCCGGTCTCTCATCGGGAAACCATCGAGGCGTTACTATGGTAACGTCCAAGCAACGTCAGACGCCTCTACGTCGCTGCAAAGCGCTGTTTTTCTTAAAGTTAAGTTTAAAACAGCGCTTGAAGTGACGTCTTCCGACGCTCGGAAAATACGACCGTTTCCGAAAAATTACGAAAATTTCTATGCGCATTATCACTTTGGGAGAACTGTACATAAAAATGTGTAATTGCCCTGATGTTAGAAAATGTTAGTTATCCACTTCATACACTTGTATGTCTTCAATTTAACCAATAAAAAGTTACTTCGCTGGTACAAGCGTTTTTATGTAATAACTAGCTGTTGCCCGCGACTTCGTCCACGTGGACTTCAGTTTATAGTTGTTCCCGTACATCGATTGAATAGTTTACGCGCAAATCACAAATGTACATTTTGTGGGAACCGTACATTTTTCCGCGACAAAATATTATATCCTATATTCTTTCCCGGGACTCAAAGTATCTCTATACCAAATTTCAGTAAAATAGATTGAATAGTTTAGGCGAAAATCATAAAAGTTTACTGTGCGGGAACCGTATATTTTTTGGGACAAAATGTATCCCTTGTCTTTCCCGAGACTCAAAGTATCTCCATTCTCCATACCAAAATTCATCAAAATCGATTGAATAGTTTACGCGCAAATCATAAAAGTATATTGTGCGGTAACCGTACATTTTTCCGGGACAAAATATATCCTATGTCCCTTTCCGGGACTTAAAGTACATATTATATGTATACCAAATTTCAGCAAAATCGGTCCAGCTGCTTACGCGTGATGTCGTAACCAAGGGAAGTCTATGGATTCATTTTTATTATTAATATACGTTCCGCGCGGCTTCACCCGCGTAAATTAGATATGTCACAGACAAATTAGTCCACAAAAAATAGCCTATGATCTTTCACGTGCTCTACTTACTATCTGACCCAAATAACAGAAAAATTGCTCTAGTACTTCGTAAGATAAGCCCTTTCAAATAATTTCCCCCGTTTTTTCCACATTTTCCTCTATTTCTTCGCTTTTTTTAGACTTAGCGTAAAAAAATATAGCCTATAGCCTTCCTCGATAAATGGGCTATCTAACACTGAAAGAATTTTTCTAATCGAACCATTAGTTCCTGAGATTAGCGCGTTCAAATAAGCCCTTTCAAATAAATTCCCCTATCTTTTCCACACTCTCCTCTTTTTCTTCGCTCCTATTAGTCTTAGCGTGATAAAATATAACCTTTAGTCTTCTTCAATAAATGGTCTATATAACAATGAAAGAATTTTTCAAATCGGACCAGTAGTTCCTGAGATTAGCGCGTTCAAATAACCCCTTTCAAATAATTTCCCCCGTTTTTTCTACATTTTCCTCTATTTCTTCGCTCGTATTAGTCTTAGCGTGATAAAATATAGCCTATAGCCTTACTCGATAAATGGACTATCTAACACTGAAAGATTTTTTCAAATCGGACCAGTAGTTCCTGAGATTAGCGCGTTCAAACAAACAAACAAACTAACAAACTCTTCCGCTTTATAATATTAGTATAGACTAATAAGTAATGTTATTACTTTTTATGCGTAATGATGACGTTCGAAAGCACTTTGTTGCGATCCGATTTTCCCTAAACCCTTAAAAAATGTACATGATGACTGTAAAAGTTAAAAATTTAGCTGGTATAGAGTTTTGTACAAGGAGGCAAAAACTAGAGGCTACGTTCCGATATGCACTGCGAGCACTTCATAGTGCTATCACTGTAGAAAAATTCCGTTCCGTTATGCACTGCCAGTATACTACCGCAGTAACTACCCAAGGGAAATATATGACGTCATTAATCGTCATCGGAACATAGCTTAAGGCGACGTCTTGATAATTTGGCTGTAGCGATGCCGATTTTTCTCAGCAATGACTAAAGCTAAGAAATTAAAGTTCATTTCATTTCATTCATCATGTCTTTGTCTTTGAATTGCCCATAGCATAACACGATTGGACAACTTTTATAACACAGAATTATCAATCGAAAAGACCTCTGTAAAAATAAGGATTCCTATTTTTCCAACAGAGAAGAGTGATTTAAGGTTCCAAAATTTGTACATAAATTGGTTGAAGCATACTCTTTAATATGTGCAAAGCTTATATGAAAGGTATTTATGGTTTTTAAATTACGCGACAAAAACCATTTTGTCGCTTACGCCCTTTCCATTTTTTGCTGTTCCATTGCTTGTTTTCTATGAGAGACCGGCCCGGCCTCTCATAGAAAACAAGCAATCTAAAACATATCCAACACGGTTTCTTACTTTAGCGCGGCGTCACCTTAAGTATTGTGTGAAAACACTACCTACAACTTTTATTCTGTGTTTAATACCTATTTGTTAGTAAAGCTATTCTTCTTTCTAGTCGTATCCTCATGGCTGAGGGACGTGACCACCAAAATTAGCTTTCTGGGATAGGGCTCTCCACTTGTCTCTGTTTTTGGCCTGTAGAAATGCCTCCTGGAACGTGCAGTCAGTAGCCTCGACAATCACTTCTGTCCATCGTGTAGCCACTCTGCCTTTTTTTTATAAAATAAAAAGGCAAACGAGCAAACGGGTCATCTGATGGAAAGCAACTACCGTCGTCCATGGATCGCAACATCAGAAGAGCTGCAGGTGCGTTGCCGTCCCTTTAAGAGGGTATACGCCCTCTTCTTGAAGGTTTGCAGGTCGTTTAGGTCTGATGCTGCTGGTGACAGTTCGTTCCTCCTGCTTCTGCCTCTTTTCCCCTCTAATTGCCCAGCTTATATGAGACTCTCAAGATTATTAGGCTCCCGGCGGGCTATGTGGCCAAAAAAGGCGAGTGATCGTTGTAGACAAAGCGTGGACAGGCGGGTGGTAATTTTGAGTTGCTGAAGTATAGACGTATTTGTCCGGTGTGCGGTCCAAGGGATGCCGAGCATTTTGCGCTAGCACCACATTTCAAAAGCGTCGATCTTGGCTAAGTGCTACAGCTTTAGTAAAGCTGTAGCATAAATATAGTCCGTGAAAACTTAACTGTCTATAGCTATCATGGTTTAAAAGATACAGCCTGAAAAGAGATAGACAGACATAGAAGTCTCAGATAAAGGTTCCATTTTACCGCTGAAATGATGTTGATGAAATATTTTTAGCCTCTGAAAGGTTCTAGAATGACAAAAATCGTTTAAATTCTTTGCGAAATATTTACCGGGCAACTTCTAGTGTTTTATAAATTACTCAATTTATTACGGCAAAACATGTTGTGAATTGTGATAAAATGTTCTATTAGCACTCACCTTGTTATAGTTGTAAGACATTTGTCAAGCTTTCCGATATTGTTCAGCAATTAGGCTGTCGTAAGTCTAAATCGAAGTATATGGGCGAACTATTAGTTTCGTCACTTATTTCAAAAGGCTCGCCTTGATATGATTTTCATGCATCCGTGACGATGAACACCGCGGCCGACGACTGGGCTTATTGTACCAGAATGTGTACAATGTAGTAGACGACCTCTGTGGCTCAGTTGGTGGGCTGTTGGTAGCTCAAGCTGGAGGTCGCGGGTTCGAATCCCACCGACGGAACAAAAAGATTTTAAAGGTCATGGATGTGTATTAAAAATAAAAATCTTAAATATATAAAGTATAAAAAGTATTAAATATATTTCCGTTGTCTGGTACACACCCGTAATACAAGTCCTTCAGGTACTTACCACGAGGTCAGACAGACGTGGTGTGAAGCGTCCACAGATATTAATAGATATTAATATTAAAGAAATTGATTCACAGACCGATTGCGGAGTTACATTATTAGGTTGGAGTATGTCAATTCAATTTTAAGCTTGATTCATTTGCGTCCGCGCGAAAGAGCGAATTGGCTGCTACACCACAAAATCACAAGCAATACTATCATAAATAAATCGTTAGATACAATTGCTTGTATTTTCGGGGTGTAGCGGCCGAACCGCTCATTCGCGAGGACACATAATATAAATCAAGCCTTAGTCGTGAGTCGTGACTCTCGGGAGCTGTCGGCTGGATTCCTCATTCCACAAAAAGCGACCAGAAAAGATCACAAAAATTCAGATTGCAGATGCATTGCAATTTTCCCAATTTTTCCATATATTTCCAAAAAGGTGCATTCAACTGAGTCAATTTTTTAATGTTTAATATAAAATTCTATTACCGAGGGACTGGACTACCGGATTTTGAAAATTTTGTATAGTTATCGAGTTATTAAAAAAAAACAATTTTGGCGTCGATTCCGCGTTAGATCGCGTTTGTCGTGGATACCCACGACACGGCACCGTACGGCGTCGTACGATGCCGTACGGTGCCGTGCCGTGTTTTTGTGTCCCGGCCCTTAAGAGCCCGGGTTATCCTCGAGATTCCCATACATACGTAATACCGAAATCATTTCGTCATACGAAAATATTTAACATGTTTGAGTTATTTTTCAGCTTAAAATAGTAATTACAAAAATTAACTTCAAAATATTTAAACACTAAAAAAAATTTTTTTGTGTATAATTTTTTTACTACTAAATATTTAAAAAAACACTAAAAAATAGAGTAAAACACAAAAAAATATATACATAAATATTAAATTTACTACAAAATATTTCAAACTCTAAAAAATATTTTTTAGTATTTAAATATTTTATAGTAAATTTACTATTTATTTATATATTTTTTAGTGTTTTACTCTATTTTTTAGTGTTTAAATATTTAGTAGTAAATTTAGTAAAAAAAATTTATACACAAAAAAATTTTTTTTAGTGTTTAAATATTTTGAAGTGAAGTTTTGTTCAGGAACTTAGGTAATTACTATTTTAAGATGAAAAATAACTGAAACATGTTAAATATTTTAGTATGACAAAATGATTTTGGTATTATGTATGTATGAGAATTTCGAGGGTAACTCTTAAGAGTGAAGACTGAAGGCACAAGGGCTATGTTTTATTTTTTGCTTTATTGGCCCTTTAATACGTTGTTATTACTAATTATTATTGTATAATTACCTACTTAAGGTTATCGCATTCTCTGTTAATTATTATAGTTACAAAATCTAAATAAAATTCAATGTCATTATCGTTATCCGAAATGTGTAAATTAATTACTGTTTATGTTTCATATTGCTATAAAAATATTACAAAATGCACTTAATTACAACTCTATACATTACAATTATTATCGTAAAATAAATAGCAAATAGATATTTAGTGAGGTGTTAAATATTTTTAATGGGAGAGGGACATAACATTAGTAGGTATCTACTGAGTTATTTTTTAATGACAAGTTTTTTAATTGGATAAGGGCCTGTGTCACCGCTTCCTGATAAGGTGCCCGATAGGCTTATTTGACAGATTCTCCATACTCTATGTGTCAAATTAAGTGGTGGATAGCCTTATCAGGAAGCGGTGAAACAGGCCTTAAATATATTAAGATATTATCGATCTTAAAATATTCTCTTTCAAACTTGGCATCTAATATACAAAATACTAAGATAAAGAAAACAGTACTTAATCTTATATATAATATTCTCGTGTCACAATGTTAGTCAGCGAACTCTTCCGAAACGGCTTGATTGATTTTTACCAAATTTTATATGCATATTCAGTAGGTCTGAGAATCGGCTACTCGGTACTTTATATATTGATAAGTACATTTGTTGAATAAATAAATAATAGTAAATTATTACAACCTGAGACTGACGGCAACCATTGTTTGTGCGACGGGATAGCGATCGACGTTGCCATGGCGATTAAAATCCACTTCAATAAAATAATATGGGCGAAATCTATACTTATAAAATTACATGTCCTGACTGACTGACTGATTCATCATCGCTGAGCAAAAACTGTTAAAGTTACAGCCACGAAATTTGGTGAGTAGGGTTGTTTTATTAAGTAGATACCCACTAAGGAAGGAATTTTGAAAACTTTTACCCCGAAGGGGTCACCCCCTTCGGGGTAAAATTTTCATCATTCTTAGGGGTTGAAAGTTTAAATGAAAGTCCATCATTTCTTAAGTTAGGAACATGAAACCTATCTCCGTTATAATACTATGATAACGCGGACGAAGTCGCGGGCAACAGCTAGTACTTTATATTATGGCAAAGCAACGTTTGCCGGGACAGCTAGTAATGTTTAAATTCATGTGATTCACTCCACTCCTATTCAATCAGGTAATCCACGTACGAAATAAATTATTACACGACACTTGAGCATATCGAATAAAGAATGAAATATGTAAGCGTCTGAAACTCAATTTAGATATTGAATGAATATAAATTATACAGCGCACCCGTAAATACGAGCGAAGCCGCGCACGTAAGGACCTCCATTTCCTCTCGGAATCCATTCAGGAAGACAGGGTACTTACGTCTCCTAATCGAACGCCTAAAATATTACTAAACAGCACATTAAAAACGCTCCATGTACCGAATGGGCTTTTTTGTACGAGTTACCGAGCGCTTGAGGTTAATTTGTATTTTTTGTACGATAAAATATCGCAAAAGCGATGTATCGCTTAAAAAGAATAGTAACTTAAGGTCCGTTTGCACGTTGGGCAACAATGATTGTCATGACGATTCATAAGCTGCCTCTTATGAACAGTCAAAGCCGATCATAAGCAATCGTAGATGAATACGCTCTACATTTTCGCAATCGCTTGATCAGTGATCCAATGAAACAGTACATGACTATATTTGCATAAAAGCGTAAGAGTTTTGTTAAACTGCTTCGGCTCTTGTAAGTTTTTTCTATTGTTTTACGAAAGCCATACATCATAGAGCTTATACCGTATTGATTTTCGCTATTAATTTCCTTTCCAATTATTACAAATGTGACGCAGTAATTGTTCGAAATGAGCATAACATTGTTCGTAACGACCTTAATTATTTGTGACCTACGAGACTGGCCGTGCACCGAAACATTTACATATTCATATTATTAAATGCACAGACACTGTGCAGTGTACAGTCAACCAAAGTTTTAATCTCCTAACTCCTAAGCTGTAGTTTTCGTATTTAAGGTCCCCACCTCGCGTATAAAACTTACAGAGCAAAGCTTAAGTTAATATATAAGAAGATATTTTAAGATTAAAAAGTGCCCACGAGCGAGAATTTTGTTTAAGCGATCTTATATTAGAGCTAAGCAGAAACGTTTCTTTGAAAGGATTCTTTCTTGTTTATTATACGATGGGCGGAAAAGATTTATATGAAAAAGAATTATTACTAATATGATTTACTTTAATATTTCGCTGACTGTACACTGAATAATGAATGCGAAATATATTATAATTGATGCTTCAGTTTGCAACATTTAAGTTAATTTACCTGCATCATTACAGTTTACAACAATTATAACAATATTATAATGTGCCGTTTTCACACGTGAATTCAAGAATTTTGCGACAATTTATATCATTTCCAGTCTAGTATACCATATAATTTAAATGGAGAATATGTTCAGATTCTATCCAAATACTTGTGGAAGTAGTATTAAAATTAAACATATTATACACTAGTTTCGAATATCAAATAGACTGAACATTTGCTAAGCTTTCGTAAAGAGCTTATATCAACACAAACCAAGATGCACGATTCCAAAGGATAACTAGAGTTTAACGGAGCGGAAACACCACGAGAAACTAAAGGTACGTTGGGGACTTAGGAGACGTAGAGGAGGGAGGAGACGTAGGGTACGAAGGGGGCGTAGGGGACGTGGAGGTATTAAACTGTACGAGGTAACATTTGTGCACATACCAGCTTACCGTAACCGACTTTGAGTCATACAATAAATCTCACTACATGATATTCTAGCTTTGCCGAGTAATTAGACTTCGAATTTTTTTTTAATGAAATAAGGGGGCAAACGGGTCAAGGGGTCACCTGATGGAAAGCAACTTCCGTCGCCTATGGACACTCGCAGCATCAGAAGAGCTGCAGGTGCGTTGCCGGCCTTTTAAGAGGGAATAGGGTAATAGGGGAGGGTAGAGATGGGAAGGGAAGGGAATTGGGGATTGTAGGGAAGGGGATTGGGCCTCCGGTAAACTCACTCACTCGGCGAAACACAGCGCAAGCGCTGTTTCACGCCGGTTTTCTGTGAGAACGTAGTATTTCTCCGGTCGAGCCGGCCCATTCGTGCCGAAGCATGGCCCTCCCACGTATGCTTTTAGTTTCATGCAAGTATGAGTGTAGGTTTAAACATGTTTCTAAACTCTGAGCATTTCGCATCTTTAGGATATGAAGAGGTGTTTAAGTGTTGAATGTATTAATGTTCTTAAATTTTTTTAATCTACCCGCACTGTCGAAATTTTAAAATGTTGTAATATTTTATTGTTCTCATACAAGTGATGAAATGTCTTAATGGGAAATAAAGATCTTTAAACCGAAACCGAATGTATGAAGCTTTAGTTCTAAAATTTAACTGCAGTGCTGCTAGTATCTATGATGCCATTAATTTCTGAATTTCCTTTCTTTTTTTGTTAATGGTATTTAATATTTAATTACGTGTTATGATTCGTCTATTGAACTAAGTTTGGGTAAGTGAAATTGGTTCAAACCGTGTTCTCTTAAGCCGTTATTTCTTCGTAGAAAACTTCCGTGCCAAGGACAAGGAGTGACAGCGGGCAATACTTGCAAAATAGAATTCGAAGATTTTGCGAAACTTTTCGTGACCATAAAGCCGCAGGGTTTCCGCGTGCGCCCGCGCAGCAACGTTATAATTTTATGTCTCGAGCTACGTGACGAATCTTCAAAGCGGTGCGATTTAGGGCGAAGCCTACCGCCACGCTGCCTGCGTTTATAGTCTCTGTAACCTCTTTGCTAAAAAATACAACAAAAAATTTAAACAAGGTCTTTTGTTTTTTTTTATTAAAAATCCGTGTTTCTGAAATTCATCGTTTAATCATATTTTAATGAAAATCTCACTTTTTTGTACACAACCTCACATTATGTAGGAAAAATATGATATTCCATGAAATTAAAATACCTACTAGAAGATCACAGGGTGTGTCAAATTTTTGATTTTACGGTATTATCTGTCTAACTTCGTCATAAATGAAACAAAAGAATTTTTTAAACGGGCAAATGGCCCACCACACATTCCCACCACTGCAACTCCTGTGTCGCCAGGATCAACAGTGGTAACCATTAACCAACCACGAAAACCCTTTGATATGATCTCAGGGAGCCCGAGGGACAAGCTAAATCTGTCTTGGGACCCGCAACGAAATTAATCAGAAGAAAATAGGAGGAGTAGGAGATAATATTATGTTAAAAATTACCAATAAACCGGAATAACGCCTATTCCTAGGCACAGATCTTGTGCCTTATTATCTTACTATGCCATATTTTTGTACCTAACACATATTTCTAGAAACCAAAATGTAAAGCCCGTCACAGACCTAGCTATAATATATATTTCTGTGACATGTGGATTTAGTATAGAATAATATGCCTTGCTATAAATATATTAATATATATTATAGCTAAGTCTGTGACGGGCTTAAGTGTATTTCAAGTTTTTAACAAGTTCTTGTTACTAGAGTAACAAGTAAACTACAACAACAACAATAATGTAGACTTGTATCAAGTTTCATAACATTTTCTGAGATCTTCTGACTTCAAAACCGTTACTGAGTGACTGACATTTGCTCTTAATTTTGTGTAGTACGTGATAACATACAAAACTACGAGGCTGCTTTGGCGCGTGGACAAAGTCAGAACGAAGTTCTTCATAATTTAAAATATTACCTGAGAGAAGGTGGTTGTTTCAAACTCTACAGTCTACACACTTTAACTTCAACTTGTATAATGTAAAATTAAAACTCAAATAATTATAAAAGTCAAAAAGTTCGGCAGCTACTTAGTATTTTTGTCGTGACCAAGGTATTTGGTATTTTTGTAATGATTCCAGTCAAGCAGTGGCATAAATATAGGGTGGCAGGGCTGTCAAAATGCCACGAGCCCCCGACCCAAAAGGGCCCCACAATTTTTTTATACATTGATTGTACCCGTTTTTTATTAACGAGACGATTTTTACTGATAGGGCCCCATCAATTTGCCACGGGCCCCAGATGGTATAGTTACGCCACTGCCAAGCCAAGCGCCAAACCAGCGTTGTAGGTCTATGATATCTTGTTAGTTAACAAGAATGTCGTGTGTTCGCGATATGATCTACATACGCCTTAATGTTTCATTGCAATTCTTAAAATGTACAGTTTTTATGTTCTGTAGTCAGAATAATTTATTACTTAACGTATCAAAACATCTGCTTCTGAGATGCTGTCTACTATCAAAATATTATATTATTACAATCCTACGAATTGCATTTTAAAATGCAGAAATAGTATTTGCAGATGTGAGATAATCTTAATAAAATAATGTAGATTGTAGTTATAAAGGTGATCGAAAAGAATAATCCCAGAAGTATTTCTCAGCTTTTTTCCACAAATTTTCATGTTGCACTATAGTTTAGTAATTTAGTAATAACACTTCCACAGCCCTACAGCCTGTGACGTCACATATTGCTTTCTTGGAATTTTTTTTATTAAATTTATATTTTAAATTTAAAATATTCTTCATTTAAAATATCTTGATATTACTCAATAGCTTTGTTCATACTGTGCCTTTTTTTTGTTCATCAAGGGCATACGTTATAGCGCAGTCAACAGCGAACGTGACGCATGCCCGCTACGCATGCCCTCTGACCGTATCCAAAACTTTCGCTTTGTTCTTTAATGACAATGTTGGCATTGCGTTCGTTGAAGCATTCAAGTATTGAATGCGCCAATACGAAACTTGAATGAAAGAAGATGACGAAAATTGAAGACGAAAG
This sequence comes from Lysandra bellargus, assembly GCA_905333045.1. Taxonomy (NCBI): domain Eukaryota; kingdom Metazoa; phylum Arthropoda; class Insecta; order Lepidoptera; family Lycaenidae; genus Lysandra; species Lysandra bellargus. The sequence continues at coordinate 7,262,510 of HG995332.1, forward strand.
TGCACAGTGTAGACATAGCTAATATCGCAAGTATGCAGTTGTTTATCATCAACTCATCATAAATTAATTAGTTTGATTCATGCCTGCTTAGTGCTTGATAATAAACATATTTGGACCACATAGGTATTATTATACACTTACCTAATAAAAATTTCACTTTTTACCCGGATTCCGATCTTTTAGTCACAAAGCTCTCAATTCCCTTTTTATCTAAAACTAGCTGTTCCGGTGAACTTCATGACACTTTAAAACCTTCCCTGGACTTCTACGAATATTTTAAGACTAAAATCAGCCCAATCCGTTCAGCCGTTTTCAAGTTTTAGCGCGACTAACACATTTGAAAATCCATTTTTATATATAAGAAGAAGAAGAAGATGGAGTATGTACTAAGAAGGTATCTTCTGTTCATGACACGAAATACAACGTTGAAAGTTGAAACTGTTTCCGAGTCGTACTCTATCGCCGATTTCTTCGATATGTATATAACCGTCTAAAAACTTTCTACTCCAGTCTCCAGCAAATACAAAATATCTCTCTAAGTCTCAAGTTGTAAAATAAAATTATAAAAACATAATAATATAATATTTTAAATATTATTATGTATAACGACAAAACAAGTTACGAAAGCGACGCTATTATTTTTAGATCTCCATGAAATGAGGGCATATATGAACATCATAGATGAACATTTTTATTAACATTATATGATATTATATCAGAAGCAGGAGGACCAAAATAAGATTTTATTTTTATATTATGTCTCGCTTTCCATAACTACAAAAATGTACAAGTTTTATTTTAAATAAGTTATAAACGAAGTTGTTATCTGTGACTAATCGTCACAAAAACACCTGCAAAGCAAACACACAAAGTTAAGGAAAACGCATTCAATTAAAGATCTCTGTCCAGCCGAACTAAGCTTTACAAACTAAGTTACTCTACGATTGCAACTGTGCGCACGTAATACATTGCCGCTTTCGTTCAGTACAAAATTTAGGCGTGGACGATTGAAAATCAATGTACAACATAGTGAAATGTGATAAGAGATTTTCACGTAAATGGTATTGACCATAGCCTCGGTCAGTTTGCCGCAAACTGGTTTCATTATCAAAAGTCAATAACTTTCCGATGCATTCCGAGTCATGGCCAAGTGTACGTAATGATCTCAACCACATTTGTGGCGATTCTGATGTTGACACCGGATTAAAACCATAATTAGTATGTTCCGATCGTAAAGCTTAAATTGCTAGGTTCATAAGAGCTGCTCTAGAAATTTTCACGGCCACTTTTTTGTGTATTGCATTTATTGGCCTTGTCATTATCGTAGGTAAGGTAACCCAAATATTAATATTGGTGCTTTAAGATTCTATTTTTCTATAAAAAATCCTATTATTGGCATTTCCTGTAACAAAAATTTAGGGTGCCCATAATGGGATGACTGCCGACAAAGAGGTACTTAGTTTACATGAATAAAAATGTATCTTTGTTCATTGAGCAAACTAACCTCAAGCAAACATCAGTATATTTATACCGATCAGTTAAATAGTAGGTCGTAAGAAGTATAATAAAATAGCTTATTCAATACTACTTATATTAGGTAAATCGTAAATTGGACATGCAAATTCTGTGATAAAAGGATGAAAGTCGCAACCGACCAAAAGAAAGTCTACTTTTTAAAATTTTGTTTATGGCAAAGCTTGAGTCATTGTCCATTGATGATAGTTGATACCTTCTCTTCGAGCTTGTGTCGAGGTATTTCTTTATATATAGCTTTATGTATATTCGATGTATTATCGTTATGATATAATATAATATGTATACATATTATTATATCCTTTCAATTTAACTTTCCAAGAAAGCAGAGGTGATTGATTATAAGGTTCACGTAATCATAATAATACGTGTCTTCTGTCTGTCTCCTCAGAGAAAACACACTGCACACCTGGGAGCAAAAACGTTGACTCCATTGCTCCCCTATTGGGGATATAATAGATTAGCATTTTTTCTCGTTTAAGTCTTTATCGAGGGTATGCTCAACTGTAATAATAATTCATCATTATCTTCCTTTCAGCTTCACGAGATCAAGGATAACCTAACTTATTATTTTTAATTATTCATTCCCAAATTATTAAGAAATATTTGAAATAAAAGTCTCTAAAATACATTTTCTGCACGAATTTAGGAAACTGAGTAAAAGGCTTAAAATCTTAAGTGGCTAAGAGCCCTGCAACGCTCTAAATTTTCGCTCACCAAGACGTCTCTAGACAAGTCGTTGCCCCTAATTCTTTGATGTAAGTATAAAAATTAAGCGAAGAGAAAATGTTTTTAAGCCTTATACAAGAAAATGGAACAGTTTTCTGCTGGTTTTAAAAAACATTTCTGTACATAATGTTTGCTTTTAGTTAGGCCCTAAAATATGATATTAAGGCCGTGATAAAAAAAGAATTTTACATATTTGCACTAAGTGTTGATTACCTTTTTGGTAAAAGATGGCCCCGTGAGAGTTTCTTACGCCGGTTCTTCTCGCCGGGTTAGTTCCCGAACCGGTGGTAGGCCTCATGTAGAGGTTCTAAAAGTGTTAACTTTGTTAACCTATTTAGAAATAAAATGTTTTCATTTCATTTTCATTTCATTTCATTTATAGATAACTTATGAAGCTTTAATTAAATAAAACGAAGATTTCCGAGCAATAACAGCATAGTTTTGCTGCAATCGATGCCATGGAAACGTTGTCAAGCGCAGTACGCTGGCCATGAACGATATACCTTCACACGTTCTTGCATTGCTCATTTTCTCTACCTGCAAACCTTCCCACGATATAGAAAAGTAACCTATACACCTATATCAATAAAATCAGTTTCAATGATCACACCACTATCAGCTGGCATCGAGAATCAATAGATGTTAAGAAAATTGTATCAAAACTTTAGGAATAACACCCCTCTTTTTTGTCGGGGGAAAAAATAGATTTAAAAGTATTGCGTACTCGAATGTATATAATGTTTCATTATGCTAAAGCTCTTCGGCGTAATAATGATTCGTGTCGCATAATTTTGGATAAAAATAGACATAAGAATTTCCAGTCGCTTAAGATTCAGCAGGGCGTTCGTACCGCTGAGCGGGAGCACGTAGCCGTTGAACTAGAACTTATCAGATTATAGCACACAAAGTCTTATGGAATAACCATTTAATACACCTCAAAAAAAAGCGAGGTGCAGAAACGAAGCAAGGGACACCTTTTCTGCACGGGGAAATACTTTTGATTGAGATTGGGGACATCGCCCGGGGTATGTGGGGCATACCTACCAAAACCCCGTGATGCTCGACTTAGGAAAACAATCAACCCACCCCAGTGGTTGTATCAGCCGTGGTTGTTCACGTCACTCAGGGACAAAGCAAAAAATCAAAAGCTACCAGTTGGGGGCTTTTGATTTTTTGCTTTAGGTCCTGGTGCAACTAATGCTTTGATGCAGTAAACGGTTACTGTTGTGTGAATTAATTGTAATTTGCAGGCAACATCTACAAGGGTATTTTTATTACAGATTGTGATGATAGCGTATTGAGAAACTTATTAGACTAGAAACTCCAAAGCAAAGTAAATGTTGTAGTTTTGACCAATCAGAAGCCGTTTGGCGTTGGTAGACATTTTGTAAAATTTTGGAGTTTCGTTATAAGATGATTTAGCAGAACCGGCATACTGTTCTTTGATTCTTATTACTCATTATCATCAATTAATTAGATACTTTTTTATACATCACGTCGATCAATTATATTAATGATATAAACCAGAAGCCCTGCCCCTAGGCGACCTGTGCTCAGAACGCACGAGATAATTACAACTGTCGATTAGTATAAGCACATAATTAATATCAAGTAATTTCGCAGACGTTATCTAAATTAATTTTCATACTATTACGTCATAGCTTGGATTTAAAGCTATAATGACGTCATTATCTGTAACAACCACTGTATAGTTAATATTGAAAATTTTGGTGCACAATATGCGTTGCTTGATGTTTAATGCGCAATATTGGTTTTTAGGAGTTCACCGACTATTTAAAGAATTTACATACATCTTGAAATGAAGCATAATTGCGAAGTTATTTATGGTAGTGTAGTTTTCAGTAAAAATTGAATTCGTTTACATTTAAGAATCTAATTTCGACTGAAAGCTATCACTCCGACTTCTGCTATGAATCGTCTATATCTTTCATACTTGCTCATCATTTCCTGTATCACCAGAACATAATTTCGAAAGCTATAATTTATATGCACATTCATCCAGGCATAGAAATATGGAAATTCTTCCTCTTCAGAAATATAACGAGGATTTATTGAGTAATTCAGGGACCTTGTTAGCATTGATATGCAAATTGTCGGAGGTAGTTGTATAAAGTGGAGCGTCGCTACAGTCGAGTGTCCCTATAGAACGTAACTTGGTCTTTAACTATTCCACAACTCCACTCCACCTTATTATAACCGTTCAATGCCTTCGAGCGCAGCATTAAATTCACGATATTCTTTGTTTTATTGTATTTTTATCTTCTAAGAAAGGAGATATTGGATCTTAATAGAACTCGTTAGATTTATCATGAGCAGTATGAGCATCTTCCACATAGTATATGACATTAATATATTTTGTTTGGATTGATGTTCAATGGTTATGTTCGTGTTGATGCAGGTTGTTTAAATAATTAACAGCGGTAAGTGTCTTATGATGCTGATACCATATTTTTTCAAATCTGAAGCCCTAGGGCTTAGCACATGGCTTGATAACATTCGTTGTCCACAGGCAGAGGAGGGAGTATCACGCTGGCAATGGTTTAGTCTTTGAAAACTCAAATAATTATGTTGTAGCAGCCGTCGTGGTATGTAAAACCCATAATTTCCATTTGTTCGGTATTGTAGTTGTTAGATGTGTTTTCTCATAGATGTCTTGTCTTTTCAGATAGTTCATTAATTCTTACATCTTACTACATTTCTTTTCTTCTACTTTTGAATATATTGTAGCAACAGGAATCCAGCAGTTTCCTAATGAAAAAGCTTCTTTGACTATTTTAGAAGTCACAGTTTTGTGCAATGAAACTCATACCGAGGTCCGAGCAAATGTTGTATAGACGGATATAAGGTACAAACCTCAGATCCTCACTCCACATCAATCCAGGTCAGTGTCTCAAGGTCAGGAGCTAGGAATCTATACGGTAGACGCTCCGACCGTTAACTTTGTTTCCTCTCGGAGCCGCTACCGTACAGAAGACGACCAAAATCAACACGAGGACTTGTTGTAAATAGATTATTATAGTCATCTCGGATTGTTTAAAACTAAATATTCAAAATCTCTTGAAACAATAAAATATGGGTATATTAAATTTGATCAAGACACGCGAACTGGTAACGCGACCCTGAGAGAATAATCCTTTGTTTGTCTCCAATGAGAATTATTTAAGTTAAAAGTTATTTAAGCAAACCAATTATATTATAGTCTAAATATTTAACCTTAATGTGTAGTTATTATCTAACTTATTGTAGGTAAATCTTTTGGAAATGAACATGAGAATATATATTGTTGTGAGATTATGTTGGTTTTTAATTACATCCCTTATTTGTTAATTTGGAAAAATACTAGTTTTCAGTTTCATTCCTACAAAAACATTTACTTCTATCTTACAAGAACCTTTATAATCGTATCGAAATAACAATGCATTAAGCACGCACTTATTCTATGATTTCTCAACGCAAATCGAATTATAATCCGATATAAGTCAGCGTGACCACGAGATTACAGAAATGCCCGATTTTATAGTTTTATCTTTTTATAAGTATGCTGTAATGTCATTGAAATAACTGCCAAAATCGGTCACAGATTAAGCCATGGCTGAGCTACATCTTTTGGTATTACGGTCGATCGCGCTTAGAGGTGCTTCATGATGATTAAACTGCAATTTAATGAAAAGTTTGACAGATAAAGCATGTGGCTTATGTCAAAATCATCATTTAATTACAGTAATTAATTTTCGTCTCTAACTGCCGTATTCAGAGTTCAACATTAATTACTTTAATGTAATTAATTGAAAATTTTGACATAAGATAAGCCCATTATAACATTATCTGTGAAACTCATTATTAAATTGATGGTTAATCATAATTAAATATATCTGAGTAGGTACGGCGGTAAGTGCGGCAATAGGTAAGCATAATAAGTTCAGTAGTTCAATACAGATACGTACGAGTATACTATAACATAATACTGTATGACACTGTGATAATTCTTATATATAAAATTCTCGTGTTACAATGTTAGTCAGCGAACTCCTCCGAAACGGCTTTACTGATTTTTACCAAATTTTATATGCATATTCGGTAGGTCTGAGAATCGGCTATTGGGTACTTTATATATTGATAAGTGCATTTGTTGAATAAATAATAGTAAATTATTACAACTTGAGACTGACGGCGACCATTGTTTGTGCGACGGGATAGCGATCGACGTTGCCATGGCGACATACTTATTTAGTCACTTTAATAAAATAATATGGGCGAAATACTTTATATTATTATGGCAAAGCAACGTTTGCCGGGACAGCTAGTATTTTTTGACCAACTTCCAAAAAGGAGGAGGTAATACGTTCAGCTGAATGTATCTTTGTTTGATTTTTTTTTGTATGTTCCTCGATTACTCAGCGGTTTGTGGTCCGGTTTTCAAAATTCTTTTTGTGTTGTATAGGGTTTAACTAGAATTTGGTACCATGTTCACAAAAGTGGTGATCTGATGATGGGATCCTTGAGGAATCGAGGGGACTCCTTGAAATTTGTATGGAAACATATAGTGATTTCAATTTTTTCTGAAGCATTCGTGGTAAATGATACCAAAAGGTAAGACTTCGCACCAGTTTATACCCTGGATCCGAAGGTACCGAACAGAACTTTTGAATGCTTATAGGTACAGGTTCGGGGATTTCGGCGTTGTTTAAACAACTGAAAACATAAGCCAACACATCAATTTGATTAATCATCATCATCACAACCATAATTATACCATGGTCATCACATTATGACCCAATTATTGGTACTTTTCGTGATATTTTGCATCGAAGCAGATGTTTTTGACGATGATTTCACTGTTTGTGGACCGATTTTCGAAATGTTCATGTTGTTGTGTAGGACATAATCTTGATTTTGTATAACAATTACCAAAGTGGTGAGCTGATGATGGGATCTAAGAGCAATCAAGGGAAATCCTTGAAATTTATCAAAACGCTCATAGTTGTTAAAATGTTGTTTCTAGTAAGTTAAACATATATTACGAATAAGAGAAATTTCATACAAAGGTGTCTCTTGGTCCAAAGGCACTGAACAGAACTCCTGAACCTTTAAAGATAAAAGTTTGGAAATTGCAGCATCGCTTAGATAACTGCAAGCATTTGCCACAATTTTGCTTACAGTAACATAATGTACTGAATAGTTAACATTCGTATTCGTTATTTACTCATAAAGCCTTATTTTGTAGACAACACTAAAAAGAGTGAAATTAATATTTTTAACAAAAAAATGAAAACCGACTTCCAAGGTAAAAACATTCGTAATATGAACTAAAAAGTATTAAATAACTCTTACTCTTTAATAGTACCTTTTTCAGAATTTGTCTAAATCTCAACTATTTCTGTACATACAGTCTTCATTACTTTGAAGTCGGTACCAGTTCCAAAAGTTTCAGAGTTGAAAAAGCCATGGAAAGTCAAATGTTAATCAATTTTACAAAAAATTGTACAAAATAATTAGTTGGGGCCGCAATAGGCGATACATCGTGATCCACTTCGCAAAGAAACCCAATTACCGATAACGATCTCATATTGTCACTTGAAGGTTTGTCAGTCAAACGCTAATTAAATGTTATTTCATAAAATTGAACGTACAATGTAAAACAAAAGAAACATAATAGCTTTGTCCACACTATGCCTTTTTCTGGTCATCAAGGGCATGCGTTATAGCGCAGTCAACAGTGAACGTGAGGCATACCCGCGACGCATGCTCTCTGACCGTATTCATAGAGAAATACTATGACCGTATCCAAAACTTCAAAAATGACAATGTTGACGTTGCGTTCGTTACGCATTCAAGTTGAATGAAAGAAAATGATGAAAATTGAAGACGAAAGCGCATAATGTGGACATAGCTAATAGACGTTTCTACAGACTATTCTACAGGTTGTTTTGTAACAACCTGTAGAATAGCCTACAGGGAGTAACAAAATAAACTTAACAATATTTTAGGATGTGTATATTATGTCCCTTATGAGTTCGCTGTGAAAGTAGCAGTTCAGAAAGCGCTTTTTTGTAATTTGTATGGGCAAGTAAAAAAAGCTCTGTAGTATTATTCTTAAGTATGATCACTTTGTTCTGTTACACCCTGAACACATTTTACAGCTTGTGTAGGTTAGTTATATCATAGGTATACATATAGGTAGGTTATATCAAAATATATGTAGAGCATACATTTTGATATATAACCTTCTTGATTCATAAATTAAAATAATCTACACGACTATTGAGGTATTAAATATCAATTTTAAGACTAGCTAGTTAATTTGGGTGCTTGTATTTTGTTGGCTACGTTCATTGTTAAGTATCACTTACTCGTGACCCCAGGAGCACTTAGTCACAAATGACTAATATCCAGACTTACCTTATCCAAAACATTAATCTCACTTACACGCTAAATATTTCCTCGCTATGTTATTTACAACCCAACCCAAATTTGCGTCATTAAGTGCTAGTTACATTTTAGTTACAAAGTACAAACGCTAGAAATAGTTTCAGGCTGTACATAGTAAATTTGCCTTTTATAAGCCACCTTTTGCTGTGGCGTAGCCTACGCTCAAACCGATGTATGTTACAAATTTATGACCTACGCCGCGTAGGTCATAAATTCGTAATATAGGTACATTGATTTGATTTGATAAGAAAGTGAGTGCACCTTTATCCAATAACGTTCAACTTTCACGCACAATAACATCAAAGAAAATCCCTGCTATATTATAGACTAGGTCCATAGAGCGTGCTTACATGCGCAAGCGCACGAGTAAAGCTGTAAAGATTTTGCCTATTACGTGAAGACACCAGAAGTGTAGAAGCTTACATCAAGGCTTGGGGCAGTTTCTAGAAAATTAATTGCCATTTCTGCCATATCTGCATTCTGCATGCAACACCAAAATAGAAACAGAAGGCTATTTAATTATCTCAATACCTAGGGCTCGGCTCATCCTTAACCATGATTGTGTCTATGAATTTCTGGATTTTTACTTGTATATTTACTTGTTCCCTCCATTTTATAGTTTATAGTTTTTTGTACTTATTGCAGAGGACTTAGCTTTCAATTGACATTGCGTTATCAGCTTATCATATAACCATTAGCCAGGCGTGAGTGCTGCCCTTCATGACATATTCAGAAGTCACGCCTATTGAAGTGAACTTGAGTGCGGGCTCGAGCCATGACTCAAAACCGAATATCTCACGACGGTAATGCCTCAATAAGTCCAAGAGAAAGACTTAAGCGACTCTTTTATTGTTTATTAAAAAAACTCTAGCAACCGTCAGAAAGTTCATCAACCTACAACAAATAATTTTTGACAAAGTATACCTGTCCAATTTCATTACAATTGTCATAAATATTTGCATACATTTTATGTATTCCTGCAACGTCTAATTGGCCCACAACAAGCAATAATAACTAAATAGTTTGGTCCTAGTTGTATAATTGCGCAATTTAAATAATGACTAATAAATAATTTACCTAAGTCGTAACTTTCGATTGTTAACATTTTGCCATTCACCTTGACTGCTGCGAATGTTACATTGATTTATGTAGTAAATTGACTTTCGGCAATCGTTGTTTAATTTTGTATAGAGAATGCGAATATTTCCAAGTACCAAATTATATTATAACAAACTTACAACAACTATGCAAAACAATTGTATTGTGTAAAAAATCTCTAAAAAATCTAAGATTATTACCCGCTGCCGCTTCGCTGATCGCGCTACTCGCTCGCACTCGGACCGCTGGCGGTCACCTCACGACTACGGTCAAGCTCCAAGGTCCGTTACATAACTGCATTTCGCTACAATAATTGACACATGAATGTATTGTTGCCGACCACTCGATCATAACTCAAACAAAAGCGGTGCTAAAGGTGAACCAATTAAATATTTTGAAATGCCATTAACGAATTGATAATTATACAATCGCAGATCGCTCAAAGGATTATTTTAAGTAACAATGTCAAATTAACAGTAAGAGTGGGTTGCACGAACTAACTTTGACTTTAACTTTAACTTTAACCGGAAAAATTGACAGATGTCTTATGAGCATATGGGCTGTTTGGACGCCATATTTAACTTTAACTTTAACCACGCCTCTGGTGCAACGCAGCCTAAGGTTACAAGTTTTGTGATAATATTTATTTATTTATTTATTTATTCACCAACAGAATCACATTTAATAAAATACAAAATTATACAACTGAGTTTTTTATGGATGAAATGTGTTCCAATGAAAGGTGAAATACAGCATTATAATTGCGACAATAGGATGAAATGGAATATTGTGAATGAAATGATGATTATTAATTAACAATATTAAGTTATTTTAATATATTGGGAGACAAAGAAAAATAAAATAAAATTGGGAAAAGAAACCATTAAATAAAATAAAAAACCAATCTTTAACTCTTAATTATCGGAAAATTTCATAATAAGTACTATATAACTTAACTTAATATTATATGGTCGGGGACATTTGCGGAATTAATTAATTATTAATCGTATTAACTGTAATATCTCTAAAATATTGTTAATATAAAATAAGATATGAATATTTTAAGACATAAATATTTATCAAGAGGACTTTTTAGTCAAAGATATTCTGATTTCTGAAGTCTCGATCTAATAAAATTCTTATTATCCTACGCACACTTACATTGTCGTTGAACTCTGCGCGAGGGTTGGCAGCTTTATGTTTTCTTATTTTTATTCCACTTATTACGCCTTTGTAGAAAGAAAGTTTGCAATTATTTTTTAAGTATTTTTTAATATAAAATTGTCTGCGTGAGTACAGGGAAAAAGTGGTAATGTGGCCCCTGCACATATTATATTGGGCCCCCTCAATATTTAATGTTTTAACATCGCTATCCAGTATAATTTTGGTGCGTTCCACCAATCATCGAATCGAACATCGAATCACCATCAATCGAACTTGACAGCCTCTGTTAGATTGGTACGGTGCCAAATTAGTAGCATGCCGCGAGCATCCCGTTCCACCAAAATTATACTGGATAGCGTTGTTAAAACATTAAATATTGAGGGGGGCCAATATAATATGTGCAGGGGCCACATTACCACCTTCTCCTATACTTAGAGTCAATTTATTCCGAAACGAGACGAGGACGAAGCGAAGTCGACGCTACTTGTCATTTTAATTAACAGGCTTTTATTAGCTTAGGCTGTAGCCTGTAATCTGTATACAGTATGTAACGGAATCTTTGATTACGATTTTTACCTATCTTCAGTAGTCTAATTAATTCGAAACTTTGCATACCGTACATATTAAAAGCCAACGTCAATGCAATTAATTATTAAAATTAAAAAAAAGATTTTTTAAATTTTTTAACAAGTATTATTAAAGACCGAATTTTGGAACTAATGCATCGTTTATTGTAAACTAGCGACCCGCCCCGGCGTCACACGGGTATAAAATATATAGCCACTGAAAAAATGATTCAAATCGATAGCCTATGATCCTTCACGTGGTCTACTTCTTATCTGCGCCAAATAACATAAAAATTGCTCCAGTAGTTCGCGAGATAAGTCCTTTCAAAAGTATCACTTTCTATTTTATAGACAGCGGGCCCATACAAAATTGAGACACTTACAAGTTACCCCCATGACAAAGTGATTCAAATGCCACAAGATATTTCTAGGTATGTACGCAATACGCATAATTCCCTTTCCGTTTCATTTCGGTACTGTGATCTAAGTACTCACGCAAAAATACATAATATTTTACTCACCCTTTCAAGTAGGTAAGTACTATCTATCAAAATCGATTCCTGCCTGCCTGTATGTTACCAAATCTGACTTGAATAATATGTTAACCTATTCATACTATTATAATGAAATTGGTTCCAAATCATTTGGAGCTTTATTCATACTTCGAAGACCTTCAATCCCAGAACTAAGAGTTCAACAAAACGATTCCAATAGCATTCGGAATCGTGACTTTGTTGCAGAATTTGTTATTTTGTTGCTCTTTATATTGATTTGTTACATTGTTCGGTAATGATCTCAAATGTACAGTCGGCAACTGGCTCGTTAGACCAAATTTGAACCTTAATTCCTTGCGATAAGATCGAAAAGTGATTTGTCGGCGAGTGTATTATACCGTTAGAATTAATAAGACGCATTCAAATGTCACGGTATTTTGTTTTCATTGCCTTCGATGATATGGATCTATCGATCGTATCGATCGATCGAAACAATGGTGTCGAATTATTGATACTCGATTTTTGACCTAGGATTGTGTAATCGACATACTTTGTTTCGACCATGACCCTGAGGAGGCATAATTGAACAAGTATGGAGTTCAGGTCATTTAGCCGAAACTTTTTCGTTTTCGCTTCGCTATAGAATCGCCGATCAAAATGTATGGAATTGACATAAGACGAGTCGAACGTCAACGTCATATTAACGAACGCTTATGTCAATTCCATACATTTTCATCGGCGATTCTATAACGAAGCGAAAACGAAAACATTTTAGCACACCCCCCTAAATTCCTTAGTGCTATAAAACTAACATTTCCTTTCATGTATTTCTATTATGATGTAAGCATCCAATAAGGACTAGTAGTCGGTCCGGCGATCACTTAAAAGACATTTTGAAGACAGACTAATGACTATTGCTATAGAAAACACACGGAGATGCACATGCTAGAACCAAAAAGTTATACATATTTAAACATATTATGGACTCCTATTTAGTATGGCGATAGTCTTATGACTTGAAAGCATATTAGAGTTACAAAATCTAACCCTCAAGGGGGGTTAAAATATAGGAGATCAAAGTTGGGAATGTACGTCGTATGTTGGGAATATTATTTCATGTGGCTGAAGTCGTGGCAATAAGACGTATTCATTTAAAATTACGTTTTTATAGTTCCTTCCCAAAGGGTAAAAACGGAACCCTATTACTAAGACTTCGATGTTTGTCCGTCTGTCCATCTGTCCATTTGTCCATCTGTTCGTCTGTCCGTCTCTCCGTCTGTCAGTCTGTCTGTCTCCAGCCTCCAGGCACTTAAAATGTACACAAAATGCTCAGTTGTATTTATATTTTAATTATTAATAATATAAAATTAATATACACTAAATAATTAACCATTCAAATCCCATAATCTCACCGGTGAGTGAGACACAATAGAATACCAATAGATTTCCAAGAATCCACGATCGAAGGATTAAGGAGGCTCCCATACAAAAAACACAAATGTTGTCTATTTTTGCTCTATAATGGTACGAAACCTTTCGTGCGCGAATCCAACTCGCACTTAACCGATTTTTAATAACAATAATGACTAGAAACATAATGATTGACAAAACAAAAACTTTAACCATGTAATTGACACTTGTGTAGGAGATTATGTATCTGTCTCATTTCAAAACATTTTGAGTTACATTGACATATTGACTCGCAATAATTAACTCGGAGACAACCTTTTAGTGGCATAACCGATACAATTAAAATCAATTATTTGACATTTCGAGTTCATTGTCAATCGACTACTGCCCTCTAGCGGTGGAACGCTCAAGTATTTAGGTCACCGTCTGCCCATTGTCCCACAAGCTTTTGTAGGACAGCCAGAGTGCCTAGGAGCCAGCGACAACCAGACTTTCGTCATTTAATAGAAGCTGAAAGTTTTCCTGTTTATGACCCCTATTAGATCTAAGAACGACCAGCAAATATAGAGTTTCGATCGCCTAGTTCTACCTAGCTTTCGATAAAATAAATGTAAAGCTGTTTTTTTTTAATCTTATTTTCTTCGCGATCAAAGCCAAATATTAGGCACTTTTAGGAGTGTCTGGCAGTGGGAACTGGGAAGTAGCTATCAAAAATTACCGGCAGTGGAAGACAAGATTTTTACAGTTATTTCAAAGAAAATAAGATAAAAAAAAAGACTGGTTGAACTCCGGGAGTGCCGGCAGAAGTGAAAACGTTGTGCATTTTTTAACCCATTTTTTATGAAAATCGATTTTTAAAAATCGTCAATCAAGTTGTTTCGATCAAGTTTCGATCAAGTTTCGATCAAGTTTTGAACAAGTTTCGATCAAGTTTCGATCAAGTTTCGATCAAGATTTCGATCAAGGTTTCGATCAAGTTTCGATCAAGTTTCGATCAAGTTTCGATCAAGTTTCGATCAAGGTTTCGATCAAGGTTTCGATCAAGTTTCGATCAAATTTCGATCAAGTTTCGATCAAGTTTCGATCAAGTTTCGATCAAGGTTTCGATCAAATTTCGATCAAGTTTCGATCAAGTTTCGATCAAGTTTCGATCAAGTTTCGATCAGGTTTCGATCAAGGTTTCGATCAAGTTTCGATCAAATTTCGATTAAGTTTCGATCAAGTTTCGATCAAGGTTTCGATCAAGGTTTCGATCAAGTTTCGATCAAGTTTCGATCAAGGTTTCGATCAAGTTTCGATAAAGTTTCGATCAAGTTTCGATCAAGTTTCGATCAAGTTTCGATCAAGTTTCGATCAAGTTTCGATCAAGTTTCGATCAAGGTTTCGATCAAGTTTCGATCAAGTTTCGATCAAGTTTCGATAAATTTTCGATCAAGTTTCGATCAAGTTTCGATCAAGTTTCGATCAAGTTTCGATCAAGTTTCCATCAAGTTTCGATCAAGTTTCGATCAAGTTTCGATCAAGTTTCGATCAAGTTTCGATCAAATTTCGATCAAGGTTTCGATCAAGTTTCGATCAAGTTTCGATCAAGGTTTCGATCAAGTTTCGATCAAGTTTCGATCAAGTTTCGATCAAATTTCGATCAAGTTTCGATCAAGTTTCGATCAAGTTTCAATCAAGTTTCGATCAAGTTTCGATCAAGTTTCGATCAAGTTTCGATCAAGTTTCGATAAAGTTTCGATCAAGTTTCCATCAAGTTTCGATCAAGTTTCGATCAAGTTTCGATCAAGTTTCGATCAAGTTTCGATCAAGTTTCGATCAAGTTTCGATCAAGTTTCGATCAAGTTTCGATCAAATTTCGATCAAGGTTTCGATCAAGTTTCGATCAAGGTTTCGATCAAGTTTCGATCAAGTTTCTTGATTTTGATTTTCTCAACGCTACGGTAGCGTAGAAATAAAAATTCGCTACCATTTTAGTATGTAGAGTAACGTAGACACTTTTTCTTGTAGTAGAAGTATCTACACTACCAACGCAATAATTCAGTGCCAAATCAGCAAAAAATGGTGGCCTCACCCATTAGCGAGTCGTAAATATTTAAACCATGATAACCGTAGTAACGCCCTTTGTTAACTGTAATAATAAATCAAAATGCTTCATTACTTATGTTGGCATGTCAATATTAATTTTTAATCGACTTCCAAAAGGAGGAAATTGTTTATTCGGTAGCCATAATATATTTTCTAACTAGATGACGCCAGCAGCAAAGGGGTATGAAGATTTTTGTATGGAGCCTGGCCGACCAACAAGTCCGCCATTTTGATTTTTTTTTATCGCGTTCACGAATAATTCTTTGAAAAAATCGATAGCTAACATCAATACAAACAAAAAATAATCTTGGACAAAACCGCGTAAAGTGTCACATTTCGAAGATACGAGCTGCCAAAGTTTTACCATTGGAAATAAATATTTAAGATATTGCAACTCTAAGGCATGGTTATTCCAAGTGATTTCTCGTCTATGAAACAGTAGCCACTCTGTAACACGCCGTCGCGAGTTTCTCATTAGGTATGTAGATGATAAAAATTATTGTTAGAGCTAGATTGCACTTTGTCATCACCTCCCCTATTTCTCTATCCCCTCAATTCATTTTCGTTGATATTATCGATATTTCTTATTGAATCCGTATCGTTCTCTCAGTAGCTTTTCATAATTTATCTATCTACCATAAATAGCTTAAACTTACTCTCCGCACCCCCTTTGAAGCAAGGACCTCAATTGTTTTGGTCTCGGCGCCGGCGTCGAAAAGACTCCGCGCGCCTCTCTTATAATTTTATATGTAGTTTTCATATAATTAAAAAAATTCAATGTTTATTTATAAAACTAAGTCATCGTTAATCGATAACATCGAATGTTATTGCTGGATGAAGAAAAAATTTGAACTAGCATAAGAAAATTCCGATCACTTTTTCTGTCCCTGTTCACACAAGATAAGCACTACTTTGGGTCACCGGATTTTATAACTAAGTTTTTATTAAAAATACATTTAATTTTTTGAGTGAACCGATTTCTTTTAAAAAGAGTAATAATTAAATTAATGAAATAATAAATAATGTTGAATGAAAAGTGTTTTTTTCCCAAATTCACCCACGACGTCTTTTAGGTTACGCGCGACCACTGCCGTTGCCCGCTTGAAGATTAAAGATTGCCGCGCAAGTTCGCCGTATTGGAATTTCACTCGTGGCTCGTCTCGGCTCGTACGTCTAGCAAGACTACGAGCCGCGAGCCGTATTCCGCGGCCCACGAGCCGCGAGCTTGGGGTCATGGTAATCCAGTGTGAGCCATTCTCGTGTCACCTACGTCGAGCCGAGTAAGTTTGCGAACTTAAAACCCGCGTGCTTTAAGTTCGTACGTCTATCAGGCCTTTTAAATTCGCATCAACAGGTGATCTTATCGAAACTTCGTAAGGCGAAGGGAAACTAAACCACCGGTTATGTTTTTCATAAAATACTAGATGACGCACCAAAATATTCCTGGATAAGAACTATGTTCTATCCCGGGACTCATCACTCATAGCATCTCCATACCAAATTTCAGCACAGTCGATTTAGTGGTTTGTGCGTGAAGAGGTAACAGATAGACAACTTAGTTACATTTATAATATTAGTATGTTGATTTGTTTTTCCTTCTGCGGGTACTCCAGGAAAGCAGCCTGTTGCTCTTTTCCTCAAGATTGTAAGGAATATTATAAATTATTTATTTTTATGTTAAAATAGTAGGTACTTTTGTGTATGTAAGAAGTAATAAGTTGAACGGTCTACATTCATTAGTCATTTGTACCTAATTAATGGTGAAACTAAATGATTAATGATACATCATGGATATAATAATCATCAATCATATTTTAATTTAGATTTCAGTTCCTCAAACTTTGTTTATTAATACTTACTTTAAATATATCAAAATATTATTATATCGGTATTACACACAATTTATAAGTTAAAAAAAACATATTTTTTACATCGCAGATCTATATTTTTTGCGAGCAACTGCTAAATGGTTAATCAATAATCAATCTACAACAGCTTATTCAACGCTAAATAGTAACGAAAATGAATTATTCCAAAAAAAAAAACTTGTCCACAAAATTCAACTCAATTAAATTAAAAACATTTAAACTGTAGATAAACTAAAAGATTGATATTTTTCTCTTCATCGTAGGCTGGCTTATATTTAGTACGCAGGGATTCAGCAAGCGTCATTGTTTAATTTTTAGCTCTTGTGATGAAAAACCTGTAACATAAATAATAAACAGATTGTGAAAATAAAAACCATGTCATAAAGCACGCGACACGCCCGCGCCAACTCGATAAATTTCAATTTGACAAAGTTTCCGAATTTCACGGGTGAAAAATGTGTGACGTATGATGGGGGAGACGTGGCTCCGCTATACCCGGCCGTACCCCCGCCATAAACATCAATAATAATCTGTAACAACTTATCACATGATTGGCCCGAATTGACTTTATGTGACGCCAGCTTTTTCACCCGTTCTATGATACATTTTGCAAAATTGTTGAATAATTATTAAATGCAAAAAGAAGTATTATAAAGTTTTAAAAGCTATCATCCCCCAACGACGATTAATGGAATACTAATGTTAAGGTTTTTATTTTGCATGTTTTTTTCAGTTTCATAATATGATATTAAGTATGCATTAATTAAATAATATTTTATTGTAATCGCGCGTTGTAATCAGTAACGCAGCGTGATATCATTTCTTCACCCAACCTTGCACGTAATTTAACCTTTATGAACTAAATACTGAACATTTTGAATCGTCAAGTTTTGCATAATAATGGCACAATAAGTCGAATAAGAGTATGTCCTTGTTACAAAACGTCGGGCAACACCTCTCCGAAGCCGCCCCCGGTCTCGTGCCTCATGAATTATTCGATTTTGCGATTTGTGACACTTCCATCCCGCTCCTCCCCTCTCCAACAAATTGGAGCCATAATAGGAAATTCTGCGAAAATCAAAATTTATTGCGTTATTACATGGAATGGAATATTGAAATAGAATTAGATGTTAAATAATATTTTCATGATAACAATCGACTATTAGGGCTCCCGCACACGGGCCACCGGCCACAACCACAAAACGCCGCCACCGGCATATTTCCTGTAGTTTTCATACATTTTTGACGCCGGTGGCTGCCACACGCTACGATTCACTTTACGACCAATAGACTTGCTTAAAACGGCGTTTGAAGCTGTCGCATGTGGCCTGTGTGCGGCGACACGGCTCGATTAGTTCGATTTCCACTATCGCGCCCAAAAGTTCGATCGTAAAGATTGTTTCAATGCAATCAATTCTTATTCCTCTACAAATGAAGACGACGGAGTAAACAAATTGTAACACCGATACAAATGAAGCCGAGATGAAAATTAATTAGGTAACCGCCACCATGACGATTGGAGTGAGGGGTGAAATGTTCATTTCGCGTAATTCCAGAACGAGATCGCATTATAGACAGCCACGTTATTTTGACTCTAATCTGAATCTGACACGATCAAACCTCTGAACTAGGGATTGCAATCCCGCACCTTATTCAATCCCGCGGGATTGGCCAACCCCGCGGGATCCCGCATGTTTAAAAATTGAATAAATTGAAACTATAGGCTTATGTTTTATTAAAAATCAACTTTACTAATAGAAAATGTCTCATATTATGCTAGAAAAATATTTGTTTTGTAACAAAATAACAATGATCTCTTAAAAAGATAAGTACGCCAATGTTATATTGTCACTTTATAAATATTAATATGTCTTAATTTTGTACATAAAGATAATAAATAAATAAATGAATTCATAATATGATCACTCTAGTCTTATTAGATCTTAAAATTAAAATGCTTTTAATGCCTCAGAAATCTTGAAGTCAGGGATCTCTCAACATTATGGCTCCGCATTGATTGCGACGACTACCCTCGCGTTTTTGCGTGACTATATAGATCCCATAGTGGTGACCCCGAGACGGACTGACTCTTTGAACACCTGCAAGCAGTTTCAGATTTAGTGCAGCAGAAGATCCCATCCGCAGAGACTTTAACTACTTATCGCGCCGACTGGCTCAATTCCAGTAAAACTGATCATGCGGGAAGATCCGTCTGCGACTTTGCTCTTGCGGACGACTTAATACAACTGGTTGCTACGCCGGTAGAAAAGCAGCAGTATTTCCGGCCCAATACGACCTGCAAACATTCAAGAAGAGAGCGTATTCCCTCTAAGGCGGGCAACGCACCTGCAGCTCTTCTAATGTCGCGAGTATCCATGGCCTGGGTGACGGTAGTTGCTTTCCTTCAGGTGAACTGCTTGCTCGTATGCCCTCTTATTTTGTAAAAAAAAAAGAAGACAAGCAAGACAAAACTGTTCCTGTAACTTAACACTTAAGTTCACAATGCAATAAATAGATCTGAAAGGTCAAGAGCGAGCTAGCCTAGAATCAATCAAGTATATGCCACGGACGCTATTGTCCCTACATGGTTCAAGGCTTAATACTAACTGTTCCACATGGACTCACGTACTCTTTAAAACCGGGTCCAGACGAGTGTAACGTGTAATGTAAGATTACGTGTAATTTAGCGTCAACAGTGTGGACGGCACACGAACTCAAAGCGAATTGTCCAAACGAGCCTTTGTGCTCGCGCGAAAACCGACAGCCGATGGATAAACCCCGAGCGTTACAAGTAATGCTCGTAGTGCCGTCCACACGTAGAATTCGTGTGGACGGCACTACGAGCATTACTTGTAACGCTAAGAACGGCTTGTAAGCCGGGTCCAGACGAGTGTAACGTGTAAACGTTACACTCGTCTGGACCCGGCTTAAGGTGCTCCCTTACCGCGAGCATCCACATGTAATGTAACATTTTAGATTCGACTTTGAACATTACATTACAATATATCTACCTTCCTGATAGACGAGCATTCGCGTGTAATGTAACATTAAAGATTCGACTTTGAGCATTCCATAGCAAGCTGACTTCACTGTCACGTAGCATAAGCGTAGCTATATATAGTGTATCCCAATTGTCAGATTTTACTATATTATACAAAATTTATATATTTTCCTTTTAAGCAGCCTAAAAAAGATAGATCCTATTTAAACTCTAACTCGATTCAATTTGCTTAAGGCGATGAAACAGAAATCATGTTATAAGTCGACTAAGACTTTATTCGAATTATCTTTAATCTCGAGAACTAAAGTAAAATGTTTATTCAACGTAATTCATATTTGAATACCTAATGAGCTAAGCAAGTAACGTAAGCATTTAAAACTTAAGACGATTACCATTTTGTTTTCTTTTCAGGTTTTCCCGTCGTATCGGACCCTGAAGTACCACTTCAACTAACGTAAGCTACAGTTGCTTTTTAAAGCTTTATGCAAATAAGAAATATTTGATATTCAACTTCTATAAGGAAGCAGTTTTCTATTTTATTTACTTAATATGATTTTGTTTCGTCAGTCTATCGCAAATGCTGGGTTAATTAATGGCTTGTGCAACTCTTATATTAAATTAATATCACGGTTTCAGTATGCTTTGTATATTTGTTATATTATTTACAGCTTAACTTTATCATTTTTAGATTCTACTTACTTTCATTTTCTACTTATATTTAGTGCTACAGCGAAGCCAAGAGGATGATGGTTTCACCTGTTCACTGAGCTACAAATCCGATATTAATCCTTCGATCGCGGATTCTTGGAAATCTATTGGTATCGCGGTCACCGGTGTCCTTATGGGGCTTGATGGGTTAATTTTACTTGAAGTCTCAATAAATTCGTAAATAGTCCAGAGCCCCTAGCCGAGACGTTTTCTTTATCGCTCCTTTATAAAATTACCGATGTGTCTCGTATCATGTCCATTCTATTAGATCAAAATGTATGAAATGGAAATGACACGTCGACTTCATATCGAACGCTTTGTCAATTCCATACATTTTTGATCGGCGATTCTATAAAGAAGCGATAAAAGGAACTGTATGTTGGCTAGAGGCTCTAATGATGTCGTATTAGTATTGAATTATAATCGTGAACAAAATCTGTAATGCCTGCAGCGGCAATAATATCCCGCGAAGCCATAAGCGATATGTTCAAAGAACAGGACAAAAAGCACGTTCAATATGCCGCAATGTATTTTTAATCAGTATTTAAACGTTTCATTTAAGCCGGCGACCGCCGGATTTTATACCGATATTGGAGATTATAGTAGCCGGGACACGGCATAATTGCTATTATATATCAGACGGTTAATGCTTTTGCTATAATGCAATTTCTGTATTGAAATTTAATGCGGCGTGAAAATTATAATAATTACAATTTCATTTTAATTTTAATCGTTTCTGCCAACTTCAGTAGACATCCGTTTTTAGGATTTCAGCGTATTCAAATAAAGATATTTTATCTGGGCGAAAGCGTAATCAAGGTCTATTTCTTAAACTCTTCGAAATGTCTACTATTCTTCGGCTATCTGTCATGGATAGTGAGCCATTTTTTTTTAATTTTCACAAATGCTGAAAAATACTCTAGAACTAGACTTATTTTGGTTTTAATAGTACAAACTTTTGTACTATTAAAACAAAAAATAAGTCTCCCAAGCAACGATTACATTAGTATATTAGTATAGGTATGTACATTTGATTCATACAAACCATTCAAAGGCAATCAATTTTTGATAGATTAACGAAAATTATCCTGTCAGTCATTTATTTTACGCCCACAAGTTACAACTAATTCTTATAAACGTTGATTATAATTAACATTTTAACTTCGAAACAAATAGATTGAGCTGTCGTTTAGGGTAAATCAACAATCGATTTAGAAGTTACCTGGGGACTGAGAGAGTTAACAGGCGACGAATAGAAAAATGGAATATGCAGTAGCGTATTTAAAAACATATTTTATGCCTCCAAAATAAAATTTTACCGTGGTAATAGACGTTACCGGAAAAATGCGTTTTTTACAACCCGTCATCCAAACTGGGTAAATCAGAAATAGTACATTACACACCAATAGTTCAGACAATTAGCTAAAAATTTGGTAAAATGAAAGTACGACTTTTATCTATCAGGATATGTAGGTTATAGTGTAAGTGTATAGTTAATTTTTTTCTACTCTCCCCCCCCCCTCTCCGGGGTGTGCGTCACCCCCCCCCCCCCCCCCGCGCCCTCGAATATGTCCCGAAACGTGGTATTTTTCACTGAAATAAGAAACCGTATTCGATACATAAAAAGTATGTATGAACGAAATAAACCTTGAATTGATAAATTTCTTACAAGCCTCTCATATGAACAAAAGCGATATCACTTATAGTTTCGGCGCAATCAGTCATCAAAAACGAGTGTCTTAATAATTTATTAATATTTTTTGCTAATCGTTTAGTTTTTTCAATAATTTCACAATTTACCACCAATATGTGTATGACAAAAGTGAAGAATAGTATATTTTCTTTATAAAAAGGTATAATTTATTTTTAAACTCTTTTATTTACTGCTATTTTTTAAATGTCTTTCGTGCGGCCATTTAGCGAAATATGAGCTCATTCGTACTCGTTAAGAGCCCGGGTAACCCTCGAAATTCTCATACATACGTAATACCAAAATCATTTTGTCATACGAAAATATTTAACATGTTTGAGTTATTTTTCAGCATAAAATAGTAATTACCTAGGTTCCTGAACAAAAATTAACTTCAAAATATTTAAACACTAAAAAAATTTTTTTAATGTAAAATTTTTTTTTACTGAATTCACTACTAAATATTTAAACACTAAAAAATAGAGTAAAACACTAAAAAATATATAAAAAAATAGTAAATTTACTACAAAATATTTCAAATCGAAAAAATATTTTTTAGTATTAAAATATTTTGTAGTAAATTTACTAATTATTTATAAATGTTTTAGTGTTTTACTCTATTTTTTAGTGTTTAAATATTTAGTAGTAAATTTAGTAAAAAAAATTTATACACAAAAAATTTTTTTTTAGTGTCTAAATATTTTGAAGTTAATTTTTGTTCAGGAACCTAGGTAATTACTATTTTATGCTGAAAAATAACTCAAACATGTTAAATATTTTCGTATGACAAAATTATTTTGGTATTACGTATGTATGAGAATTTCGAGGGTTACCCGGGCTCTTAAACGGTGTTACTTTAAACACCATAGACTTTTTATATTATCTATTCTATTATCACTTGGCCGTTGTTTTTCGACATAAGCCATGCCATTACTGACATCCTAAGATTTACCAACTATAATATGGTGGTAAAAGTTCGTATCGCAAACCTTTTCGGACATTTATCGTTAGGGATTGGTAGATCTTAGGTTTTACTAGAAAATCTTAGGATTTACTGCAGTTCGAGCTTTTACAGTAACATATACATAATATACATCTATACTTATTATAAAATAAAATCGTTTTTTTTTCCCTCATGTCCCTTTGTTCCCTTTAATCTTTAAAACTACGCAACAGATTTTGATGATTCTTTCAGTGTTAGATAGCCCATTTATCGAGGAAGGCTATAGGCTATATTTTATCACGCTAAGACTAATAGGAGCGAAGAAACAGAGGAAAATGTGGAAAAAACGGGGAAAATTATTTGAAAGGTCTAACTTGAACGCGCTAATCTCAGAAACCACATTTATTGAGGAAGGCTATAGGCTATATTTCATCACACTAAGACTAATAGGAGAATGTGGAAAAAACGGGGGAAATTATTTGAAAGGGCCAATCTCGCCAACTACTGGAGCAATTTTTATGTTTTTTGGCACAGATAAGAAGTAGACCACGTGAAGGTTCATAGGCTATCGATTTTAATCATTTTTTCAGTGCCTATATATTTTATACCCATGCGACGCCGGGGCGGGTCGCTAGTATTATTATAAAACAAAGTCGCTTTTTTTTCCTCATGTCCCCTTGTTCCTTTTAATCTTTAAAACTACGCAACGGATTTTGATGATTCTTTCAGTGTTAGATACCCCATTTACCGAGGAAGGCTATAGGCTATATTTTATCACGCTAGGACTAATAGGAGCGAAGAAATAGAGGAAAATGTAGAAAAAACGGGGAAAATTATTTGAAAGGGCTAACTTGAACGCGCTAATCTCAGGAAGTACAGGTCCAATTAGAAAAATTATTTCAGTCTTAGATAGCCCATTTATTGAAGAAGGCTATATTTTATCACGCTAAGACTAATAGGAGAATGTGGAAAAAACGGGGGAAATTATTTGAAATGGCTTATCTCGCGTACTACTGGAGCAATTTTTATGTTATTTGGCACAGATAAGAAATAGACCACGTGAAGGATCATCGGCTATCGATTTTTATCATTTTTTTAGTGGCTATATATTTTATACCCGCGCGACGCCGGGGCGGGTCGCTAGTAATTAATATACTTATTTACAAGTCCCGTGCAGGCTGAGAGTGTCACGCGACAGCTGAATAATGATCCCGCCTGACATTTAATTTGAGATACAAAGCCTCTTTATGCTGTTTACCCTAATCCATTTATCGTGGGGCCGGGCCCTTATTTAATATTGACAGGAACGTTTCCAATTCGCGCGGCTTAATTACCCTAACTCGGGTCCTCCCTTAACAAAATGTCATTTTAGTTTATTTACATCTCGTCCACTTCGTTTATTGGAAATGGCTTAAGTCGGAACAACTTATAATCTAGATTAGGTAATAAAATAAAACAGGTAACGCTATTGGCACAAAAAACGAGGCCTCAGATGTGGATGATTATATTATAGTATTTTCAGAGCGAAGAAACCTCTCTTTAAATACTGTTGTGCCTGGGATAAGATTTTAAATGTCCGTATAAACACTAGCACGCCCAAGCATATAGGGTATTCCCGCAACATAGTCGGCCTAGTCCAGAGGAATGAACACTGAACAGGTCAATACGTCGATAATTTGCAGAACTAATGAGAAAAAACACTGTATTGTGCTTACAAAAATAAACGTAGAATAATCACAATTATTAATAGAGATGCTAGAGCTTCAGAAATAAAATATTAGGCCGCTTATTCTGACTACAGCAGTACCTTCCAAGAATCAAAATGGAAATGTGTGAAACAGAACATGAAGTACCTAGGTACTATCAGTTAGATTATGTGTAGGTGTTTGCTGTGTAGTGTAGGTTTCTTTAATTAGGTATCATTTGATGGTAAACAATAATGTCGTAGTGATCGTTAATTTATTAGTTTTACTTGAAATAAAATTCTTGAAAAGCGATGTTGTTTGCTGTATTTTGTTCCAACATATTATTACTCTATTTGTTTTGTGTTTATATCCCTTCTTCAAAAGTACAAAAATATATACCTACCTCTTTTTAAAACCTATACGACGCTCGCAAATCCTTTTCGCCAAAATTCGTTTATCACGTGGGAATCGTCAACCGTACCTTTTCCCGGGATCAAAAGTATCCTATGTCCTTCCCCGGGTTTTCTGAAAACTCGGTTCAGTGGTTTGGGCGTAAAGAGTTAACAGACAAATACAATTTCAGAAAACAGGAAACCACAAAACGCATTTATAATATAAGCACGGACGAACTAAAAACCCTCATTGGAAGGCCACTGCTGTCTTTAGCTTTGTCCATACTGTGCCTTTTTCTGTTCGTCAAGGGCATGCGTTATAGCGCAGTCAACAGCGAACGTGAGGCATGCCCGCGACGCATGCCTTCTGACCGTATCAAAAACTTCAAAAATGGCAATGTTGGCGTTGCGTTCGTTGACACATTTAAGTTGAATGAAAGAAGATTGACGAAAATTGAAGACGAAAGCGCATAGTGTGGACATAGCTTTTGTGACACGTGCGACATACAGTGTGAAACACACAAGCAATTAACGTCAGCCAAGAGGCGAACTTTGATTTCCGATTCGAGTTACGTGCGAAATCACTATTATCGACTCCGTAATTCACATGCGGTAGAGTTGCATGTAGACACAATCTATTTAAGCTAGAATTCAGCAGAAGCTTAGAGGTTAAACCTCAGGGTTAAAATGAAATAGCCTACGTCTTTTTAATCCTTATTAGTTGTACCTTAATAAAATATATTTACCTAATGTTTCCAGGCTTTAATCAGTTACATTATATAATAAAAATACTAACGCTTCATTTCTCAAAGTCATTTGATACAATCACAAAATATTTTACAGACAACAAATATAGTATTCGAATATCTCGGGCCATCTAATATCAATCAGGGAGTGTTTATAACAACATTAGCGTCCCGATGCCGAGCACGTTAAGTTATAAACTACAGTACAAATGGCGCAAACGTTGTAACTTGGCCTAACTTATGTTGCGGACAGTTCGCTCCAATCAAGGGACGGGCCGCGTTTATTCACGACGCGCGACGGGCTGGTAATGACAGCTACATCTTCCAAGTTAATTCAATAGTTATTGTCCCTATCCAATTGTTTCAATGTTTCAACATAATGCTGTATTGATTTGATTCTTTGAAAATACAAACGGAAAGGATGTGACGAAACGCTCAAATAGCTGCCTTGCAAAGAATCCACGGCAGCAAATAAGTTTAGTTCCTACTGTTTTATTCTGTTTTACTGATTTATTATCTAGTATTTCGGAAATAGGCATGAACGATATATATTCTATCGCCGAGAGATCCGTTGTACCGATGATGGTTTACAAGTTCGCATAATACTTAGTCTGGCCATAAATACTGTTACTAGTAAAAATAAACAAAATATTACATTTGAATTTGGATTCTGTAATTTTTATATGATTGTTTATTGTGTTTTCTCGTTTTGGCGCCAATGTATTTTACAATATTTTGCGATACTGAAATGGAGTGGGGTGATCAAAAGAACCAAATCGCTGTGATTGCATCACACAAAGTAGGTATGGAGTCCAATGTCATTTTTAAAACTCTCCATACGCTTGGTATTAGTAAAATGTTTATGTACCGGGCCATTAATTAGTACAATAAGACCTCCTCTGCTTGTGGCAGAAAAAGATCTGGCCGTCCACGCAGTGTTCGTAGGAAAAAGGTGGTTAAAGCAATAAGGGAAAGAATTTGAAGAAAATCGGTTCGAAAGTAAAAGATTTTATCTCACGAGATAAAGATGGCACCTAGAACTGTGTCGCGTATTTTAAATGATGACTTAGGACTTTCAACCTACAAGAGACGTACTGGTTATTTCCTAACTGATAATTTAAAAAAGAAAGGGTGGTTAAATTGAAACAACTACTGAAGCGGTACGCAAAGGGAGGTCACAAAAAATGTTTGTTTACGGATGAGATTTTTTTTTACAATTAAGCAACATTTTAACAAACAAAATGGTTTTATTTATGCTTGAAGTTCTAAGGTTCAACATCAAGTTCAATAACCAAGAATGGTCCTTCCAACAAGGCTCGACGCAGGTCATAAAGCTCAGTCGGTTTGGTCTTGGTTGGAAACGATCGTTTCGGACTTCATCAGAGCTGAAGACTGGTCGTCATCTAGTCGCGATCTTAATCTACTGGATTATGATTTTTGGTCAGTTTTAGAGACTATGGCTTGCTGTAAATGCCGTGATAATTTGGATACGACATGGTCTCTACGACAATCCATACGACTGGCAGTGAAGAATTTTCCCATGGAAAGAGTCCGTTTTTCTAATGATAACTGGCCACAATGTTTAAAAGACGTTATTGTAGCCAATGAAGGTCAATTTGAATAAGCTTTTAATATTTTAAATTGTTTTATATTGATGTATTAAACTAATACACTGTAAAAGGAATAAAATTTATTTGCGTCAGAGAAAAAACGTTTTTCTTTGTTTCAGTATTTATGGCAAGACTATGTATGATAGCTGTTTGACTTGACGATTGACACGAAAAACTCTATTGCTAAAGATTGCTAATATACCACCTGTTGGTACTAATTGGAAGATAGGAGAAAGTTGGAAAAATCATATTGACATGTGTTTTTCGAAGACTGCAGTCTTCGAAAACACGAGTCTACTAAGCGAGCTTCATTTATTATGTCGGGTCGGATCCCAGCACAAATAAAATATCGATACCCTAATTGAAACTCATTACCAAATAATGAGGTTGTAAAGGTTTTGAACAACTGTACACCAACGTCAATACAGCACGCAGTCCATGTCCACTCGTCATATAAACCTTTCATCCTTTGACCCTCACATACATATGAGGTATGCTTTGCATATAAATTGGGGGATTTTGTAATCCTTCTATTGTTCAGTGACTATGATGATCCTTGTGTTTTAAGTGAAATGTCATTGCCGAATTCAGTACGTCTGAATAGTCAATACCTGCCTATTGCCTACTCACAGTCCGTTCGTGAGGTGGTAATTAAAATTGTAAATAATATTGTAAACGTTATTGACTAATGTTTACCAAATGAAGCCACCGTATATTTGTATGACTGAGTTTAGTTAATACATTTTATTATTATGAACCATAGACTCTATAATATCTTATAGCTATATATTTTAGTACATGACGAGTACGTTCTTGTGATATGAAACTAACCTAAGAATAATTGGTCATTGGCCATTGCGCGGATGAAAAACGGAACCAGACTCATCTACCATAATAATATTATATCCACGAGAAATTTCATAAGGCAGTGTATCGAAGCTGATACCCTATCATGAAACTATGGTAGTGTTACGGTTTTCCTTGACCCGAACTCAACAAAAACTGTTGCAAATCGCTTCGTTACACAAATTATCACAGATAACAATCTCACTGCAATTATAATATGCATAATTAAGCGAATAAAAAATCTTGTTTGTTTTAACGTTGTTTCTTTTTACGGCAGTCAGTAATATCGTTTTTTTTAGTAGTAAAACTTTTAATTTCTCTAAAAAGTTATTTACTACTTACTTTCAGACGTTTTAAGGCCATCCCCCGAGCAAACGACCTTGATCATACATTTGCCGCGTCGCCGAGATCGCACCAAAACCCTATTTTTTTAATTATCTTAGTTCAAAATTGACCTAAAAAAATTAAAACGTGAAATATGTAGTTTATGATATTGTCGATCTATTGGCGTGTGTTTCAAATAACAGTAATTTGTAAATCCTAAGGAAATGATGAATGTATGCTTGAATTTCGATAAATCAGTTTTACTTTGGAAGCTGATATCATTAGTATAATAAACAAAAATAGAAGATTCAAAACGGGGAAATGAATGTTCATATGCTGAAGATTATTGCTGTATTTTTATTATAACTCTGTAACTTTCAAACTATGAGTTTATAAGCCCCTAAATACAGTAAATTACGGAATCTCTATAGGGAACGCCCTTAAGACTCTTGCGATAAAGAACTCTAGTATTTTCCTGCCGAACATAATATGCACTCAATGCAGAAAACAAGACATAATACTTCTTATTTGATAACTTGTACAAAAACTTTTTAAGTATACGACGTGTATATTAAAAGCCTTATAAGAACGCAACATTCAACAACAATTCTACCCGTATGTATATTGTAGGTATGTACCCAATATATTATCCGCTTCCCAGTTTTCGTGTGTTAGTTTATAATTATAGTGTAACAAAAAATATGTATAGTGAAACCAAACGAAGTGAAAATACGTCTTTAGGCTGTGCATGTCTTCCGTAGAGTTCCTTAGAGTTCACTGTAAAAGTAGCAGTGCTGAGAGAGCATTTTTATAATTATATAGGCGAGCGGTCTAACGTCATCAATTTTTCCATAGATTTTTTTATGTTACTTTTTCAGCGCTGCTACTTTCACAGCAGCTATATATACTATTATCACTTAGTTTAGTGGCAACATAAAGTTAAAATGTACGCCGGATCTTCGCCTGTACCCATCTTGCGCCAACAATGCAATAGTAAGCTCTCATTGAAATGTAAATTGTATCATTAATCGCATCAAATCAATGTTCACAGCCGCGAAACTGCAACGCCTTGAGAATAACTTTGCTTTATAAACGTACCTATATTTTGAGTGGTTCCGTTCAACGTTACAAAATATTTTACTTTTATATACGAAGGTGAATAATACGAATATGAAGACGACCTCTATGGCTCAATGACTGAGTATATGGCAGCGCAAAGGTTGCGGGTTCGAATCCCGCCGAATAAAATTAGCCAACAAAAAACGCTGTTGAATACTCCTGTCTAGAATCTGGCAATAATACTATTTTACGACGAAAGTCTTCCATAGCTTTCTATCGAATATTATTCTTAGAACAACCTCTTCGAGCTGGGCTAGATACAGCTTTTCTCCTTTCATTTTATGGCAACTCGCGGCCTCTGCTCTTGATGTCGTTACGTCTTTCATTGTCCAGACTTTATCTGTCATTATTTAATATACATATAATCAACTAGATGACGCCCGCAACTCCGCCCACAATGGATTCAGGAACCGTACATTTTTTCTTTTTGTCCTTTCCCGGGACTCTAAGTATCTCCATTCCAAATTTTAGCCAAATCGGTTCAGCAGTTTAGGCTTGAAGAGGTAACAGACAGACACATTTTCGCATTTATAATATTAGTACGGAAGTATGGATAATTAATTCAAAACAAATAATACCTTATAAACCCTACTCTCGTACTCGATACACTCGCCTGCCTTTAATTACGGTAACCATGGACGGAATAAAAGATTCCCTCGTTCTTAATTACTTTATTATCATATTACCTTATTCATTTCGAGTGATTACACGACTCGTATTACCCAATTATAGAGGTATTACCGGAGAATGTGTACCTACTTATGTATTTTATGTGCGTACGACTTACGTTTTTTTATCTACAAACTTTATTTACTACACAAAAGATACACGTCATTAAGGACATTAAGGGCCTGTTTCGCCACTTCCTGATAAGTGCCGAATTGGCTATCCACATAGTATAATACTATCCACCACTTTACTTGAAAGATAGAGTATGGAGAATCTGTCAAAAAAGTTGTGGATAGCCTATCCGGCACTTTACAAGGAAGTGGTGAAACAGCCCCTAAATTAACAAAAATTCCACTCTCGATGTTAGACTACACGTTTCTGTAAATTAAAAATGTATCACGACGTTATGCGATGTTGCAATATAAAAAATATGCAGTGTAGATAGAGGAGAACTATCTCTGTATGTAAAAAGTGTCCGCTGAAATGCGTTAAATTATGGTGGCGCTACAATAGCAACAGTGGCGCTACAGTAGCAACAGGGTAAATTTTAAATCATTAGCAGCTTTAATTTCAGCTATTTTAGGTTATATTTTTCAAAATATATTGGTATTATTTATTTTGTTATTTATTTTATTTATTTATTATTCATTTATTAAGTATTTTGTCACCAACAGCCAGTGCCGTAAATAGCCTTTTTTGCGCCCTGTGCGAGCTTATATTATTATAGAATTCAGCGCCCTTGTTTTTTTTTTAGATATTATAGGTACCAAGAGCAACGCTCTGTTTAGGCCTACTTTCTTCCATTCAGGGTGATAAAACAAAACTTGGTGTCAGTAGACCAATTATAATAATTGTTGTCTACCAATCTCCTAGTGCTCCAATTATAATTGGAGCACTAGGAGCGCAGCGGAACTTATCGGGAGAAAACAGAAAAAAGTCCTACCTGGTCTGGTCATTCTTGCGCCCCCCAGAGTCTATGCCCTGTGCCTGGGCACCGGTGGCACTGCCCTATTTACGGCACTGCCAACGGCTACATTCATTCCATATACCCTTTGCTGCAGCTAGCGCCACTTTCAACTGTTATATTTTACTGCGTACAGCTGGACACTTTTTCAAATATCCCCCATATAAGATAGTTCTCCTCCATCTACACTCCATAATACAAAAAAACACATTTTTAAAGTATGGATTTGACGGATTTCAATTGCATGAGACGTCTTGCAAATCTGTCAAATTCATACATTTTTTTTAGCATCTTGGCCCATAATACAAATACCTTACAGACAAACATACATATTCATATTATAATAAATACCTTATGGACTAACATACATAATATTATTATTAAATAATTAAAAACTACACTTTGTCACGTGTTAATAACGGCTACATGACGCGCTTCGTTCCGGAGTCTCCCCCGGGACCTTATTTACCGGAATTTAGAAATGCATCTACGCATCGCGCTGTGGTCTGAATCAACTCTAAGAGCTAGGTCTAATATAGCAACCAATTTAGCACGTTACATCAACGAACAAAGAAGGTCCTCTTATCTGACTCCATCAGCATAATGACTAGCCATACCATCCTCAGACAATGCGGGTTGGGTAAGGAAGGGCACAGCATTAGCAATAGTCGTGAGAACTTCCCACAGACTGGCTTAACAGACTAATTACTGTATTACAGCTCGTAACTTAAGTACTCCGGTTGTTAATTCGGTTAACTCATAACTGAAGACATTAGTGCATTAAAATTGGTAACTAACATTTTACGACAAAAGATCAATGATTTTTTCTCACTATTTCGAACAAACCTCGTAACTTAGCCAAAAATTCATCATCTGGCTAATATACCTGTAACCTGGGTATACATAAAATGTACTTTTTTATTTTTAATCATTTTCTCGGTCCTAAAGCCTCCATTTATGCAAAAAAGTCAATTTTCAAATTGTTAATTACTCACTTCGTCCACTCATGTCTTCATTACTGCCTGCGAAATTAGTGAACTTTAAATGTCTGAAAGTACAGTTTTAAATCTACTTTAATGTTTCGAAGATTTCGGTGCTGGTTTATTTCTTAAATAGGCTTCGTAGGCTGAATCTATATAAAATTATTATGCGAGCGAAATACTTTGGATTCCTTTTGACGAAAAATGCGGAAACGTAGGTGATTGAAATTTTGCACAGTTATAGTTTATACAATATATAGTGAAGGAGTGCATCGAGCGAATCGATGCGGGCGATCTCTAGTAAGTTATAGTAATGTTTTCAACAATATTTCTAACGGATTTGAGGAAAAGATCAACAAAAGTCATCCTCGTAATGTCCCCAAATTCAAAATGAATCCAATTAAAGTCAAAGTAAAAGAAAATTAAAGTAAAAGAAAACAAACAGTTTATTCAAGAGCTCTAAAAAAAAATAGGAAGGCAACGTTCGCAATTGTACTCGCCATACATTTTTATTTTTCCTTTGATATGTGAACATAATATATCATGGATCATATATCTTATTTATTACGAACGTGACATCTACACCATTATTTGTGAAATATTTGATATTAGGCTGTCGACTGTCGAGTGTCGACGATGCCTCTCCACTTCCAAAAATAACTTATAAAAACTGCGAAACAACCTGAGAAAATTCTTCAATTCAATTATTGTTTTATCTTCTTTTGAAGATACATTCTGGTTACTTGCTGTCGACGAACATAACAGCTTCCTCGTTTTTGGGAAGTTGATTAGGCTAAATACCATTTAAATCTGTATAAAAAACATCTAAAATGAAAATTCTAGGTCCCAACGACATGGGTTAGTTCTGCCCAGGACTATGCCTAAGCGGAAAGTGGAGTCGCATGGTGTTTTAGTGGGTAGATCCTGCGGGGAGTCATTCATACTCCGGCCGATGTCCCCAATCCGCCGGCGATGCATAAAGTAAAAAAAAAGGCCCGAACGACATGTTATAATAATGACGACGGTAGATAATAAAATGATAATAAGGGAAATATATAATTTAACGTAAAATGTTATTAAGTTTTTTTTTTCTGTGGAATGAAACCGACAAGAGTAGTTGACTATAATAATATAGTTGGCAATTGTCATGTCGAGTCAACTCGAGAACGTCGTAGACAAAAGACACCTTATCCATTTACATCTTAATGTCTTCAGCAACCAGTTTAATAGACATTCAACATTACAATACATATAAATGTAAATTGGTATCGGACAAAATCAACAGTTTTATGACAAACTTTGTAATTGCCGTGAATAAAAGGTGCCGTTTAAAAACAAGTTTCCTGTTGTGTGACAGTTTATTGTTTTAATCATATTTTTTTATTTATGTTCCTCATTTTCAATTATTTTTATGCAAATTCGTATTTCTGTGTTTTTAAGGAAAAGTTATTAGTTAGATTGCTATACTTACTAATACTTCTTTAGATGGTTCTAGAATTATTAGGTGGTAGTTGATTAGTAGGTTAGTAATTAGGATTAGTAAATAAGTTTACAGGCAAATAGCGAACCTACGTCATTTATTCTGGTCATGTGAAGTCAGATTCGTGATCTGTTAGCTCAAAGCTCGGATTGACATAACCGGACCGAATTACGCAGGTTCGCTTATAAACCAATTTTCCTGAAGAGCGGGTAGCCCCCGCAACAACGAATAGTAGTTAGTTCAAAGTTCTTCTACCTTGAAGTTTCTTGATGACCCTTATCTCGTCAGCATAAAGGTCACATCGGGGGCAACATAGCTGCGGTGGATCTCGCCAACGTTTATCGAGCAAATTACGGGAGTACGAAATAATCTGGCGCATATTTGTCACGAATATCATCATCGGCATCATATTTGCGATAGCGCAATCCAATTCCATCTATGCGTACGACAATGCCGTTTCGACACGTCCGACATTTCACCATTTTCATAGTTCATCATGTTCTCGTGACGAGTGTTGACACGTCTGCGGCGAGAATGTGGATCGGGACTTGATGAGGAACAAATGACTGTTGATTTTATCGTGCCCACGTTTGCGCATTCACAACGCGTAGCACAGCGGGGAGTAAATTAACGTATCGAGCAGCAATAGTCAATAATTACTAAACCAAACAGTTCACACGACTGCACGCCAACTGCAACTGAACTGCAATCCGACTGCGTGTTTGGTTTGCAGTTCTATTGCAGTCGTATTGCAGTCGTGTCAACTGCATTCAAACTGCACTTGAACTGCAATTTGCGGTTGAATTGCAGTTGAAATGCGATCCGTCTGTGTAGACCCTAATATATCAGACTGTCAGAACAGTGCATACTGTACACTGTACAGTTTTAAACTATTGCATAGCTTTTATCGCGAGCTTTGAGCGCGGCGTCCGAATCTGTAATTTTTAATTAGGGTAATTTATTAATGCGTATATATACAGTGTATTTATGTAAACACTGTTATCCTTGAAACCATCAAATGAGCCCGTCAAAATGAACAACTTTTTCTATAAGAACAATGCTGGTTTAGAGGACCGGTTGGTCTCTCTAAGAGTTCACTAGAGGTCGGAGGAGTAAAGAGTAAAACTCGATTTACTGTGGTGAACTGAAGTGCTTTATTGAACAATCTGTGCTGTTTATATACAAAAATTTGAGTTAATTATTATTATTACAAGTCTGTACAAAGGTAAAAAGGTTATTTGTGATTGGTTAACTAGATTAGACAGAGATGTAAAGAGAGAGACAAAAATATTTACAAAACAAGAAAGAGAAAAAAATCGAATAAGAAATATTTACAAGTTGGAAAAATTAGCCGCGCGGGAAACTGGCCGTCCCGCGATACGTGGCGCTGGTATCGCGCGAGTATAAATATAGGCTCGCGTGCCGCGGCGAATTCAGTCCGCGCGCGAATTTTATACCGACGTCGTCACTCTGTCGCTCGGCGCCGCGCCGGTAATAATAGTAGTTGTGCCGCCATTTTGTGAAGATCTGGAACTCGCGCAATGCCATGAAGACTGCAGCTATGTTGTGAAGATTCCTCTCTCGATGCAGGCACGATGTGGAGACGCGTAGTGAAGTGTTGCGAAGAATTCTTATTAGAAAAAGTCCTTTTCAGGGCTGGGTCACGTCCGGTATTATTACACGGACGGTTTCTTTCGTTATTGCGAACGTACGTTCTTTGCAGAACGATTTTCTTCTCTGTTTCAATCTTCTACGACGGACGTATACAAAGACGGCGGGTGTTCCTTTCGGAGCACGTTGTTTTCTTTGTTTCAATCGGCGAACGAACGTGTAGGTACTGCTACAGTGCTCCCCCTCAAGCGAAGCGCACCGGCAGTCTGACGGCACGGCCCGTTCTTGTTATCTTATGTGTTAGACTTGCTTGTGTCTTCTGCTTGACTGGTGTTGCACTTGGTAATGGTTGTGAGGTAACAGGTAACGGTAATGAGGTAACGGGTAAAGGTAATGAGGTATTTTGAGGTAAATTATTGGTATGTGAAGGTAAGGTAACAGGTACATTGGTATTAGGTACGTTGGTAATTACCGGTGACTGTTGTACATTGCTCGTTGACTCGCCGAGGTAATCTTCACTCAGTATGTAGGCGGGCTTCAAACGATCGATGGATACTGTTGCTGTGCGATCGGGTAGCTGTATTACGTAGTATTTTTCTTCTCGTCGAAGAACTTTGTACGGCCCGTCATACGGACTTTGAAGTGGTTTTCTTACAGCGTCTATACGTAAAAATACGTATTCGCACGTAAGTAGATCACGATGTATGAAGATGTTGCGTTGATTACCGTGGCGATGTACATTGTTTTTTGGCTTGAGAGAGTTGATGTTTTTTCGTAGTTGCTCGATGTAGGTATGATCTAGGCTCGATGATGATGTTGTTTCGAAGAAGTCGGCCGGTAATCTTAAGTTACGGCCGTAGGTTAATTCGGCAGCGCTGACTCCGGTGTCCTCTCGTATGGCGGCGCGTAGTCCTAGTAAAACTGTAGGTAGCTCGTCGATCCACGATGAATTACTATTGATGAGTCTTGATTTCAGTGAATTCTTGAGACTTCGATGCCAGCGTTCGATCATGCCGTTAGATTGCGGGTGATACGGTGTTGTACGGGTTTTATCGATTCCCATACAACGTGTTAAGTTGACGAATAGCTGACTCTCGAACTGGCGTCCTTGGTCGGTTGTTATTGTAGTCGGACAACCGAATCTCGCGATCCATTGTTCGTAGAATGTTCTTGCGACGGTTTCGGCGGTGATCTCGGTGAGTGGTACAGCTTCAGGCCATTTTGTCGAGCGATCGATCATAGTAAGTAGGTACCTATGACCACTCGCTGTTGTACTTAGCGGTCCGATTATGTCGATGTGCGTATGTGAAAACCGATCGACTTGCGGGAAAGTCGATACGGCGCTCGATGTATGTCGTTGTATTTTGCTTCGCTGACATTGTATGCAGGTTTTCGTCCACTCGCTAATGTCGGAGTTCATAGACGGCCAGAAGAATTTTTGCGCGATGAGTTTTCTTGTTGCCTTTGTTCCAGGATGACTTATGTTGTGAATAGAGTTGAAAATGGCGCGTCGAAAATCTTGCGGAATGTACGGGCGAACGTATTTTGTTGAAGTTTCGCATATAATCTTGATATCGGAGTTAGGTAGCGTTGTTGTTTTGAAACTTAAGTTTTCTTGACCGTACAGCGTAGGTAGCGTGCTATCTCGCTCTTGCGCGCGAGATATTTCTTCATAGTTTACAGCTGACGGCGTGTTGATTGTTTCTATGCGGCTGAATGTGTCGGCGACGATGTTATCTTTTCCGCTGATATGACGAATGTCGTGCGTGAACTCGGAGATGAAAAGTAGTTGCCGAGTTCTTCTCGGAGTTTCGGATGTCGATGTTTTCTTCTGTAGGGCGAATGTCAATGGTTTGTGGTCGGTGAATATGATGAGTTCTCGGCCTTCGAATATTTTTCTGAAGTATTTTACTGCCATGTAGATAGCTTGAAGTTCGCGATCGTAGGTGCTGTACTTCGTTTGCGCTGTAGTAAATTTCTTCGAGAAGTAGCCGAGTGGTTGCCATTTGTTATTGTAATATTGTTGTATTACAGCTCCCGCTGCAGTGTCCGAGGCGTCGGAGAAAATAGCGATCGGTGCTTTGTGATTCGGGTGGGCGAGCAAAACAGCGTTTTTGATGCTATTTTTGCAAGCCGTGAATGCTTCTTTCGATGTCTCGTTCCATTCGATCGGTGTTTTATCTCGCTTTTTCGCATTATGTAGGTATGCGTGTAGCGGGGCTTGAATAGTAGCGGCGTTCGGAATGCTGTCTCGGTAGAAGTTTAGCATGCCGAGAAAACGACGTAACTCTTCTATGTTTTTCGGTAGCGGGAAATCTTCAATAGCTTGTAGTTTGTCTTGTGGTGGCTTGATTCCGTCGCTGTTTACGCTAAAGCCGAGGAATTTAACTTCTTGCTTGCCGAGTACACATTTAGCTGGGTTGATTGTGATCCCGTTTTCTTCTAGGCGTTGAAGAACACACCGTAGATGTTGGCGATGTTCTTCTTCGCTGCTGGATGCTATTAGCAAGTCGTCGATGAAGGAAAACACGAAATCGTATCCTTGCAGTATTTCGTGTATAAAACGTTGGAATGTCTGGCCTGCGTTTCTTAGGCCGGGACACATTCTCGGAAACTCGAATAATCCGAATGGTGTGATGATTGCTGTCTTCTCTATATCTTCTTTATGGACTGGTAATTGTTGGTAGGCTCGGTTTAAGTCGATCGTCGAGAAGATAGTTTTTCCGGCGAGTTGGAAAGTGAAATCTCGAAGTCGTGGTATAGGGTAGCGGTCGGGCTTCGTTACTGCGTTGAGTCGTCGGTAGTCGCCGCACACCCTTATGTCGCCGTTCTTTTTTGGTACGACGTGAAGCGGAGAAGACCAGGCGCTCTTGCTGGGGCGACAGAGACCTTGTTGCATCATATTCTCGAATTCTTTTTTTACTTGATTGTAGCGATGTGGTTGTAGCGGTCGGGCGCGACAGTGTAGCGGTGGCCCAGACGTTTCGATGTAATGTTCGACGCTGTGTTTCGGCGTGATGTTCATCGCTGTCAATCGTGTGATTCCGGGGAAGTCTGCTAGTATGTCGTGATACGACTGCGTGCTGTCGACACTACGGACAGTAGGTACGTCCGTGTAGCGTCCAGGAGCGTTAATATGTAGACTGGTTCTTCCGTCGATGAGTCTTCTGTTTTTCAGGTCGACGATGAGTTCGTGGTGTTGCAGGAAGTCGGCACCGAGGATTGGTTTCGATACTGCTGCGACGATAAACTTCCATTTGTACGGTCGGCGAAGTCCGATGTTGAGCTCTAGTGTTTTTTCGCCGTACGTCGGTATTACGGTGTTGTTGGCGGCGTAGAGTTGAAAAGGTAGCGGCTGGAGATGAATGCCTTTCTTTTTCGGTATGACGGATATATTAGCACCCGTGTCTACCAAAAAAGTTAAATTCGTGGTCTTGTCCGTGACGAATAGGCGGTATTGTTTGTTGTGAACGCCGGATTCCGCCGCTGCCAACGTTCTGTCTAGTTTTCCGGGTTGTTGAACGTACACGGCTGTGTACATTTTCGCGCTTCTTTCCCGAATTTGCTGTGGTAGTAGCAAAGTGATGATGGTGATGTAGACCGTGGACGCGAAGTTGATCGTTGCCGGAATCTTGATGATGATCTGTGTCTTGACCTTGGGTGATGATAATAATTTTCTCTTCGATAGTAATTATTATTATTGAACTGTTGTTTTTTCAGTTCGGCGACCTCTAGGGAGAGTTTTCTAATTTCTTCTATGAGAAGGCACTCGATGTTCGATGATGGTGATGCGGAGCTATTTACACGATGAGATGATGATGAAATGCTATTTACAGTATTTATATTTTGCTCCATTATCTTGTCGGCCAGTGCAGCTTGCTCGTCGAGTGTGGTCTTCGTCTTGAATGTTTCGCTGACGGCCAGGACGGAGCGGATACTTGTCGGGAGGAGATTGGCCCACATGAGCTGTAGGGTGGAATCGGGGACCT
Source organism: Lysandra bellargus (assembly GCA_905333045.1). Classification (NCBI taxonomy): domain Eukaryota; kingdom Metazoa; phylum Arthropoda; class Insecta; order Lepidoptera; family Lycaenidae; genus Lysandra; species Lysandra bellargus. Next base: position 7,302,667 of record HG995332.1, read on the forward strand.
TGTTGCGAGCCAGGTTTCGCATACGTCTGAGTAGTTGCGACGGTTTTTGGTCTCCCAATCCCATGTCTGACAGCAGCTGTTGAAACTGCCGGCTGTCAGATTCCTCGTATGCGGAGATGAGCCGGTCCTTCAGAGCTTGGTATTCGTTTGTCTCTGGCGGGTTGTACAGCAGGTCGGCGATTTGTTCTATGTCCTCCTTTTCTAGGCGAGCGATGACCATTTGCGAGAGCTGACTTTGGTTCTTCTGTAGACTGCTGGTGGCTGCCTCGAACGTGACAAACCAGAGCCTGGGTTTGTCCCTCCAGAAAGGCGGGATTCTCATGGAGAGTGCGATGCCGGCGATCTCTTGTGATGATGACGTAGCCGGGTTGCTGGTAAGTGCCGAGGTTTCGGGCAGGGATTCACCTCTGGATTCCATTGTGTAGAGAAATTTAAAGCAGAATTCCGTCGAGCAGCGTTTCGTGGTGCAGTGTTTCGTTCGAGCAGCGTTTCGTCGTGCAGCGTTTTGTCGGGGAGAATTTCGTCGAGCAGAGATTTCCCGGGCAGAGTTTCGTTCTTGTAGGTGCTTGTTGTTCTTCGGGGTCACCAGTTTAGAGGACCGGTTGGTCTCTCTAAGAGTTCACTAGAGGTCGGAGGAGTAAAGAGTAAAACTCGATTTACTGTGGTGAACTGAAGTGCTTTATTGAACAATCTGTGCTGTTTATATACAAAAATTTGAGTTAATTATTATTATTACAAGTCTGTACAAAGGTAAAAAGGTTATTTGTGATTGGTTAACTAGATTAGACAGAGATGTAAAGAGAGAGACAAAAATATTTACAAAACAAGAAAGAGAAAAAAATCGAATAAGAAATATTTACAAGTTGGAAAAATTAGCCGCGCGGGAAACTGGCCGTCCCGCGATACGTGGCGCTGGTATCGCGCGAGTATAAATATAGGCTCGCGTGCCGCGGCGAATTCAGTCCGCGCGCGAATTTTATACCGACGTCGTCACTCTGTCGCTCGGCGCCGCGCCGGTAATAATAGTAGTTGTGCCGCCATTTTGTGAAGATCTGGAACTCGCGCAATGCCATGAAGACTGCAGCTATGTTGTGAAGATTCCTCTCTCGATGCAGGCACGATGTGGAGACGCGTAGTGAAGTGTTGCGAAGAATTCTTATTAGAAAAAGTCCTTTTCAGGGCTGGGTCACGTCCGGTATTATTACACGGACGGTTTCTTTCGTTATTGCGAACGTACGTTCTTTGCAGAACGATTTTCTTCTCTGTTTCAATCTTCTACGACGGACGTATACAAAGACGGCGGGTGTTCCTTTCGGAGCACGTTGTTTTCTTTGTTTCAATCGGCGAACGAACGTGTAGGTACTGCTACACTGGGAACACAAAAAAAATGCCGTCTTCATACCCATTACTCAAACGGATGCCCGGATCGGCAGTTTGTATGGGTATGAAGACAGATTTTTTTTTAATTCCCAGCATTGTTCTCATAGAAAAAGTTGTTCATTTTGACGGGCTCATTTGATGGTTGTATATATATATTGGTGTGTATATTATACAAACATCTTGTATAATAGGTGTTTTGAAATTTCAATCCCTTCATTAATTCTGTCCAATATGTCTAACAAGATGACGCCCGCAACTTCGTTGCGCCAAAATTCGTTTATCGCGCGAGAACCGTACAGTTTTCCGGGATAAAAAGTATCCTATGTCCTTTCCCGGGACTCAAAGTATCCCCATACCAAATTTCAGCAAAATCGGTTCAGCGGCTTAGGCGTGAAGAGGTAACAGACAGACAGACACACTTTCGCATTTATAATGTTAGTATAGATAATAGATTTACGTTAATCGTAAGTAGGACATGCAGCATACTACTACCAACGACCAATATTTGTTATCGGGATAGTTACATTTAAACTTGGGTATTTTGTATTTTATTGTAATAGAACTACACATTGCGCTCGTGGAAAGGATAATGCATATCACGGGCGGTTCCCAAGCACCAAATTTATTTTTATGTATATTTTTATTGTTCGCGGGAGCACTGTCTCCCTCGGGCCCGTTTGTATGCGGTGGGGTAACAAACGATTCACGAGTGCTACTAAAACAATTTGCTTTGAAATATTGCAAACTAGATGACGCCCGCAACTCCGTTACGACAAAACTCGTTTATCGCGCGGGAACCGTACATTTTTCCGGGATAAAAAGTATCCTATGTCCTTTACTGAGACTCAAAGTATCTCTATACCAAATTTCAGCAAAATCGGTTCAGCGGTTTAGGCGTGAAGAGGTAACAGACAGACAGATAGACAAAGAGACAGACAGACGGACAGACAGACAGACAGACACACTTTCGTATTTATAATATTAGTATGGATTGCCGCTTAAAATATATAAGGGGGCACAAATTACGTGAGGTGTTTAGGGGGGGAGGGGGTCGAGTCAAATTTCATCTAATCTCACGTTGGGGGAGGGGGGGTCTCGCCAAATCTCACGTAATTTTTTTCCCAACAAAATTATACTATTTTGGCCCATTTCATCCAGATTGTACATATGCTTAAGGGCACACGGCCCACCGGCCACAACCACAAAAAGCCGCTACCGGCATATTTCCTGTAGCTTTCATACATTTTTGACGCCGGTGGCCGCCACACGCTACTCACTTTAGGATCAGTAGACTAGCTTAGAATGCGGCGTTTGTGGCTGTCGCGTGTGGCCCGTGTGCGGTGACACTAAGATCATTCACAAATTCGTTTGAAAGAAAATCTAGTACTGACTGTCAAACCAAACATTTAAACCACAATATACCCACACAATATACCACATAAAAACCCACATTTTGAAAAATCTCATGTGAGATCTGGGGGTGGGAGGGGGGGGTTGAATAAAATCTCACGAAATCTCACCAAGGGGGGAGGCGGGGTCAAAAAATTCAAAAAAACACCTCACGTAATTTGTGGACGCCCCCTTTCATCAACATTGTATTATTAAATAACTAGATGATCAGGTGTATTTTGTATCACTTTCCACCTAATATAAATTTTCCCTGGGCTTCCACGAATATTTTAGGACTAAAATAAGCAAAATCGGTTCAGCCGTTCCCGAATTCCAGGGAGAATTATTTTTCATTTATTACAGAATATTACTAGCTGTTGCCCGCGACTTCGTCCGCGTTAGCATAACGAAGATGGCTATCATGTTCCTAACTTAAGAAATGACGGAATTTCATTCAAACTTTCAACCTATATTTCACCCCCTTCGGGGTAAAATTTTCAAAATTCCTTAGTAGGTGTCTACTTAATAAAACAACCCTACTCACCAAATTTCGGGGCTGTAGCTCTAACAGTTTTTGCTCAGCGATGATGAATCAGTCAGTCAGCCAGTCAGGACATGTAATTTTATAAGTATGCAGGGTAGGTTATACTGCAATACAAGCGTCCTCTTTTAAAAAACATAAATTAAATGCCAATATACATTAAAAGTTAATGTGCTGCTTTGTAAAATTTAAATAAGATGATGTTCTTTTGTAAACTCTGAGCAAATTGAAATTTTGTTAAGAGCAGACAGACCTGAGTACTTACCACTACCTAATACATATTCCCACGGACGCGTCACTAAAGCTATGTATACTTTACATCGACGATACAATATTAATGATAATTAATAATTATGTATGTCAATGTATATTATTATTACTGACAGTTCCACTTAGCTTACGTCAATTTAAATGACAATAAATTATTTGAAGTCGCTTAATAACACTTAATAGTTCGCCACAACATTATATCACAATAAATTTTCCTGACACCCTCTGCAACGAAATTCCCCGTTACATGTGAGCAATGAAAATACATACTATATAATTTATTTACATAATATATACTTAATTAATGATAAATTATCGAAACGCTAGAAAACCGCAGGATCGTACAATTTAATTAACATAATCTGTCGCTCAATTTTGTGATTAAACCTGGCTTTATATCCATTATCCATACTTCCGTAGTCCATACTAATAATATTTATTATTTATTATTTATATTTATTATATTATATATTATAAATACGAAAGTGTGTCTGTCTGTCTGTCTGTCTGTTACTTCTTCACGCTCGAACCGCTGAACCGATTTTGCTGAAATTTTTAAGTTTTTGTTGAAAGTTTTTATCCCGGAAAAATGCACGGTTCCTCCGCGATAAACGAATTTTGGCACGACGGAGTTGCGGGCGTCATCTAGTTACCACTAAATCAGGGGCTCCCAATCTTTTTCAGCCTGCGGTGCCCTTACAAGTCAACATTTTGTCACGGCGCGGCGCCCTACTTTACCTAGGTATTACAAAAAGATACATAAATAAACACATTTAATGATTATAGGTAGGTTAAACAAGTAAATAATAATAAACAAATATTATTCTTCTGCATGCTTTGTATAATTCATAATATTATAATTTTATTTTATAATTGAGTTAAGGATAGTGATGGAGGATCGACTCACGGCGGCGCCCCTCTTGCCTTTACGCGGCGCACCAGGGCGCCGCGGCGCACAGTTTGGGAGCCCCTGCGCTAAATGTTAGTGTTAGTTGTTACCCACAACTTCGTGCGCATAAGTTCGATTATTGTGCGGAATTCGTACATTTTTGCGCAATAAAAACTATCCTGTATACATTCCCGGGCCTTCAACTATGTCCATTCCGAATTTCAACTAAATCGGTTCAGTGGTTTAAGCGTGAAGAGACAGACAAACGACACACATTCGCATGTATAAAATTATATTGATTCATACTTGTACTAAAATTAATGACGCACTCAGAGACATTTTATTTTTTAATGAAGAAATCTCTTTATTAAAATGTAGAAACATTTTTGTTCTGAGTGCTTAGGCTGTGCATTTAATTCTACAGAATCAAATGAAGAACACTCAGAAGAATGCTCTTCATGGCAGCTGCTTATTCCATTCACTTGGATTTTCTTTGTTTAATTCGACTGATACTAAACTATCATTTTTCTCAACTTCCTGATAAATTTGGGATAGGCTATCCACAACTTATTTGATAGATGAAGTTAGAGTATCTATCAGATAAATTCTGGATAGCATATCCGACACTTATCAGGAAGTAGTGAAAGAGCCCCTTTGGGTTGCGATTGACTATAGTCGAACATGTAGGTTTGAAGATTTAGGGCCTGTTTCACCACTTGATGATAAAGTGCCGGATAGGCTATCCACAACTTTTTTGACAGATTCTCCATACTTTTTTTGTCAAGTTAAGTGGTTGATAGCCTATCCGGCACTTATTAGGAAGTGGTTAAACAGGCCCTAAGGTTTGCTCGCTCTTGCTCGGAAAGTTTTCTTTACAAAAAGTAATGATATCCCACCAAAAACATAAATGTAAAAAAGGAGAGCCAAGTTTAAGACCAAACATTATGCTTGTCTATGGACTTCGCTGTAAAAAGGATGGAGATCTAAATGAGTGCCAAGTTCTATGGAAAACCAACCCAAGAACATTATGAACAAATAATAGAGTATATTTCTTTGCTTTATTTAGTACTAGATGACGCCCGCAACTCCGTTGCGCCAAAATTCGTTTATCGTGCGGGAACCGTACATTTTTCCGGGATAAAAGATATCCTATGTCCTTCCTCGGGAATCAAAATATTTCCATACCAAATTTCAGAAAAATCGGTGCAGCAGTTTAGGCATGAAGAGGTAACAGACAGACAGACACTTTCGCATTTATAATATTAGTATGGATCTATAAATTGCAGCTATTTCAAGAATGTGAGATCTTAAATTGGATTACATTTGACTGGCTAGTTTTAATCAGAAATAAAATGTTCAAAAACTTTATGAAATGACAGATGTAATGAAAACTGGCCAAGTTAGATCTAATCTACTTTAAGACCTCACATTATTTTAATAACAGCAATTAAATAAAGCAAATAAATAGACTCTATTATTTGTTCATAATGTTCTTTGGTTCCTATAAATACATATTTAGATTTTCCATACAACTTGGCACTCATTTAGATCTCCGTTCTTTTTACGGCGAAGTCCATAGACAAGCACAATGTTTGGTATTAAACTTGGCTCTCCTTTTTAGGGTTCCGTAGCCAAAATGGCAAAAAACGGAACCCTTATAGATTCGTCATGTCTGTCTGTCTGTCCGTCCGTATGTCACAGCCACTTTTCTCCGAAACTATAAAAGCTACACTATTGAAACTCGGTAAGTAGATGTAGTTTGTAAACCGCATTAAGATTTTGATACAAAAATCGAATTATTAAAAATTTTAGGGGGCCCCATAGGTACAATTGAAACAAAAAAAATTTTTTTTGTCTAACCTATGCGTATTGGGTATCTGTGGATAGGTCTTCAAAAATCATATTGAGGTTTCTACTATCATTTTTTTCTAATCTGAATAGTTTGCGAGAGAGACTCTTCCAAAGTGGTAAAATGTGTCCCCCCCCCCCCTCTAACTTCTAAAGTAGGGGCACGATAATTCTAAAAAAAATATATGTTGTACATTACTATAAAAACTACCAACGAAAATTGGTTTGAACGAGATCTATCAAGTAGTTTTTTTTTATACGTCATAAATGGTAAACATTAATTTAACTTTCATTAAATCAACTAAAATATAAAAATAAATCAAAAACCATTTCATTTTATAGAAATAAACCTTATTGCCGCTGCGGAACCCTTCAGTGGCGAGTCCAATTCGCACTTGGCCGGTTTTTTTTTACATTTATGTTTTTGGTGGGATTGAAGTTTAATCAAGTAATCAAATCTTAATTACTAAACTTCAATAATGAGATAAAGAGTTAGACCTCTTAGACAGATAATGTATGGGGATTCTGTCAAAATCTCCATTTAATTACAGCTAAGCAATTAATATTCGTCTCAGTGCGGCAACTGCATATTCGAAAATTCTCAAATGCATTGTGATAACCTGTTTAGTGTTTAAAGCGTTTGTTTTAAGTGCGAGGGTTAGTGACACAAAAATAGATTCTCAAACTCTCTAAATTACTTCTGTAGCGAATATTCTAACAATATTAGTATTAGATGTGTGTTTGGGTTTACAACTAGAAGCAGTACGACGTACATAAACTAACACAAGCGCGCGCTATTGCTTAATAAATATTCCGTAATCCGTTTGTAATTAAGGCGAAAATGAGCTCTGATAAAATTAAAGTGCTTTATTGTTATACATTTTACACAGCTGCTGCTAACGCGCCTTTGTATATTACGGTTGGAATCTTTAGTTATTGTGAATGAAATTGTGACTATTCAGCGCGAAATGTTTTCATAAAGTTACGACTATTAAGACGCTGACAACTGCCAATGCCCTTGATCTCGCATCACTCTCGCACCTGTGTCGATTTTCATGCCAGAGAGACAGAGATGTGAAGTGTTTACTCGCTAGCGTGGATACATTTTACGTTTGTTAGAGGAAAAAATAAATATTATGGAAAATCTAGATGTCAGAACCGAAAATTAAATCCGGCAATCTTTGGATTTTTGTAAAAGGTATATTTTGAAGCATTGGTTGTATTATTAATTTAGTTAGAACTGTTTAAACTTCCTGAAAGATGTGACTTTGGTATTTTTTTTTTTCATCCAGTAGGAGAACATTATTTTATTATTTAAATTCGACAAGCTTTTCCAAATATAATCAAAAATCACATATATTTTTTTTTGTTTCAATCAATGAAATACATACGTCTATAAAACTGCACAAAGATGTCGAATTGGCAGCTGTCTTCCCCTTAAAGGCCCTCTCTCCCTAAATTAGCAGATCGATTGTCTGTCAGTGCGAATATCGACGTAAACGACATTAAAATAACATTCATAACAGCGCGCCTTGTACGGTGGCGGTTACGACGCTCGCCGCGTCCATGATAGGGCGAAATAGGAGAAAAAACCTTTTTAAGGCTTAATATAATACATATTTCAAAAAAGTAAAAAAAAAAACAAATTATTAACTTATGTATTGCAAAGCAGAAGATATTTTTTATATATTCTTTTGATAAATAATGAAGGAGTAATGTGGTTTCATTCAACGATTTGGAGGTGATTTGGTTTTTTATTTCTTTATTATGTGATACCGATAGAAAAAATATGGCAAAACCAAATTACGTACCATATCATGTAGATTACTAATTATTTTTTTCAGATATAATTTCTCTGTTAATGCCGATGAAAAGTTGTTTCATCTGCACGCTTTTTTCGAAAGAGCAGCCTTAAGTAACAATTTTTAATAATTAGGAGTAGGAACGTCCCTCGGTCCCACCGGTACTTTAGCGAAAATGCTTGCAATTGGCAACATGAAATAAAATCCGGGATCTTTAGCGAAAATGCCTACTTTCAATTGGAAACATGCATTTACAAAACGAACGGAAAACTACGCTTGATAAGCAATCGATTACTGATTGATGTTCATTCACTGATCTTTTGCCGTGAACGAATGAATAGAATATACGTTCATTCATGCGTTTTGACATGAAAAGCTACAGCCTTTTATATGGATAAACTTTCTTTATGAAGCTATATATTATGTACTTTTCTTTTTTACCCGTTAACATTAGAAACATGACGTATATAGTTTTACTTTGTATATTTGTTCTTTATACTATTTTAGCAATATTGTGAACTCGCTTCGTAGCTAAACAAGCTAAGCCAACCCTATGAAATCCAAGATTTCTTCGTAAACTACTACAGCAATGGTATTCATGATTTTTAGACCCACAAGAGGAGGCCCTTGTCACAGGTGACAGGTGGTCACATTTGTGAGACCTCTCTAGTGTGACGTCACTTTACAATTTTACATCCAAAAATTAAAACCACCTCAATATATATCGCTATTCAAGTTATAAAGCGATAATCTTGAGAACTGTTTAATCGATTTCGCTAATTATTTTTTTGAAAAATTAGAAAACTTAAGATAACTAAACGCCTCATAGAAATGTTTCACATAACATAACGTTACCGCTTTTTAACAATTTAAATCTCATGACACAACAATGTCTGTCGGGCTCGCTACTAGATGGTTAAAAATTTAGTTCTTAATAATATTATATATGGTGACAATATGAAGTACGGAATTTTAAGATCTTGGCAGCTGGAGGCATGGGCGCCGGCAGGGGGGTGCCAGGAGGTGCACTTGCACAAAGAAAAGAAAGAAAACTAAAATCTGCACCCCTTGGGAATTATTTCTGCCGGCGCCCATGGCTGGAGGTACCCATTATTCGCACTTTGCTCCAGTTTATTGCTTTAAAAAAGTACCCATCGATTTTAAAGTACCTGGAGCTTCATGAAAAGAATGGTGCACTTATGTCGTCAAAATTGCGAGAACAGTGCACGAAATTTGTCATAGCCTCGGTCTATAGCTTCATCCAAGGGAACGGAGGAACGAAATTTACTGCCCCTCTTTGTTCTACAGTTTCATAATCGCGGCGGGGTTGCAATTCTAGAATAGCCGATTTCGGTCTATTTTTAAACTTTCGCTATTGCTGGCTATAGGTATACTTATAACCCGAGTTTGATTCTCAGTTTGTCTGACTATTCAGGCAGTGTGCGTTCGCGCCTTCAGTTTGTGTAGCTGTCCAGGCAGCCTAAATTCGATTTTCAGGATGTTATGCCTGTTTTGAAACCAAGATTCGAGTTATGAGAATTAACCCCACAAAGCAAACTAATTTTCATGCGATATTGGACTTAACTTCGGTGTAACTTTTCGACAAAGTCAAAGTTGTAAGGAGTTAGGAATCACCGTTACTATTATCTCATTTCGAAGTTTGGCCCGATTGCATGATTTAAGGATGATTTCCAAGTGATTAAGGACTAAGTTTTGATTGTTTGCAAACATACTCATTGAAATCTAGATCAAACATCGCGTTGAATTCGATTGTCGTATACGTATTATTTGCATTGAAATAATGTAGTTTTAAATTTCATAATATTATGTAGTTAATGGATCTTTGAAGGCATCGTTTAATTATATATTATTGTAACTAACATAAAAGTCTTATGGTAAGTTCAAATAGGTGACGCCATACAAGTTTTTGACGCCGGTTCTTCTCGCCGGGTAGTTACCCGTGTAGCAAAGTTCTGACACCATTTGGTTTAAATAAAAAAAAATTGTTTAATTGACCAATATAATATTATCTTCCACAGGTACTGCTGGCAATGATAACGAAGAAACAGCTCGAGAAACAAAACTGGTAAGTAAAATATAAATTTCATTTTATGCAATTTATATTAAAGCAGATGATGACTTTCGTGTGTAAGGGTCTACACAGTCGTATTGCAGTCGTGTCAACTGCATTCAAACTGCACTTGAACTGCAATTTGCGGTTGGATTGCAGTTGAAATGCGGTCCGTCTGTGTAGACCCTAATTGCCTAGTTCAATAAAGTACAAAAAGTTTATTTTATCGAATACAATTTTATCCCCTTTTCTTGACTAAACAATGAACTAACAATAAGAGTAAAGAACTGAAATTGTTCGTTTTAGTCTACTTTATATTTTAATAATGCATGGAGTACCCTCGTGAGTCGTTCGCTAGGGCATGCATGTCTCCGAATAATAATATCATCAACGTACGCGTGACTACGAATAAGGATCCAAGTAAGCGGAGATCACTGTTCTGTAAGATTTATAATTCATGCCCCTTTTAACTCTCAATTAAAAGAGTATAGTGTTTAACCGAAGCTTCCATTACGGTCATCGTTAGGCTTAAAAAATCAGTCAATCAAATCAATTTTATTCAGTGTTAATCTTTTATAAAATCCTTTCTGAACTAAATAATTTCCTTTAATAGCTCTAACACCGATGTCGATGTCACGTCTTGTCAGTAGCCGTAAACTAATACAAATTACACAGAAATTAATTTAAAGTGCCCAAGTATGTGAGCAAGAAACTCTCAAAACAGCTGGTGTTTATGACAACCTCATCATTAATCTTGTCAATTAAAAAGGTGATCCATCCTGCTAACTGTAAAACAACATTATTTTATTATTTCAACGCGAAAAGCAAACCCACGACCGAGGATAGCCAAGCTAAACCACTAGACCACGAAGGGCTTGATTTTTTATATATTGATTATCCATACTAATATTATAAATCCGAAAGTGTGTCTATCTGTCTGTCTGCCCGTCTGTCTATCTGTCTGTCTGTCTGTCTCCTCTCCTCTTCACGCCTAAACCGCTGAACCGATTATGCTGAAATTTGGTATGGGGATACTTTGAGTCCCGGGAAAAGACATAGGATACTTTTTATCCCAGAAAAATGTACAGTTCCCGCGCGATAAACGAATTTTGGCGCAACGAAGTTGCGGGCGTCATCTAGTTTATTATATACTAGCGACCCGCCCCGGCGTCGCACGGGTATAAAATATGCTGAAAAAATGATTATAAAATCGATAACCTATGATCCTTCACGTGGTCTACTTTTTATCTGTGCCAAATAATATAAAAATTGCTCTAGTAGTTCGCGAAATAAGCCCGCCCTTTCAAATAATTTCCCCCGTTTTTTCCACATTCTCCTATTAGTCTTAGCGTGATAAAATATAGCCTACAGCCTTCCTCAATAAATGGGCTATCTAAAACTGAAATATTTTTTTAAAATCGGACCAGCAGTTCCTGAGATTAGCGCGTTCAAGTTAGCCCTTTCAGATAAGTTTCCCCGTTTTTTCCACATTTCCCTCTATTTCTTCGCTCCTATTAGTCTTAGCGTAATAAAATATAGCCTATAGCCTTCCTCGATAAATGGGCTATCTAACACTGAAAGAGTCATCAAAATCCGTTGCGTAGTTTTAAAGATTAAAGGGAACAAAGGGACATGAGGGAAAAAAAAGCGACTTTGTTTTATAATAAGTATAGATTGATGATTATTCAATTTGTAGATTATACTCTATATCTATGCCCATAAGTATAGATATAGAGTATAATTTCTACAAATTGAATAATCATTACTGATTTACTGGCTTCAGTACTTGAAACTTGCTTAAGTTTCATTACGTAATACAAAACATTATAATTGGTACTATAGTCATCACTGATATAATTTGCATATCTTAAATGGATTTACCGCTGCCATCGACAGGGATATCGCAAACAAATCGTGAAATCAGGAAAAGGAATATGCCACACAATACAATCCCGCTAAAGCTGAAGATCCTTTAATTTACATGTTTTCCGAAACCAAATATCGCTTTCGTCGCATCTCATTACGTCGTTTCGTCTATAATTAGAGTTCGACGGCTCTTATAACTGTAGAGCTCGACTAAATGTCGTATTACAGATACATTATTCATGAGGGGTTGCGGATCGCGGTATCTATTCATATCTGTTGACATTTTACTCGTCTGTGTATCCCTATTTTGTGTCGGCACAATGTGCGAGCAATTAATGCGCCTCATATATTTTAGTGTTAGGGCTTATCGCTTTTATTTATAAATCCTTCACAATAATATTATGTACTTTTATATTAAAATCCTATTAGTAACTTAAAAATGGTTATAAAATTAAGTACTATACAAGATACTTGTATTGGAAAAGTCCCTCGTAATTCACTGCGTAAAATATTTATAAGAGAGTAAATATAAAAAAATCTGTCTGTCTGTCATCCACTCAAACCAAAATATAAAATTTGATATGGAGATAGATATCATTGGGAGTATTGGGATGATTGGTACAGGTACAGGTTCCCTAGAACTATTTTTTTTTTATTACTATCAAGCAAATTTTTCGTAAGTAGCTTGTTTTCGATAAGACGAACAACAATTTCCTCTGCGAAAATTCTCGAAAGCTAACAGAGACAGAAAGGATTTTATATTTCGATTTGATGGTCCTATAAATTAATATGGATTGTTCTATTTGTAGGACAATGTTACTCTTCTATTTTATATATCTATATATATAAAATTACAAGTCCTGATTGACTGACTGACTGACTGACTGATTCATCATCGCTGAGCAAAAACTGTTAGAGCTACAGCCACGAAATTTGGTGAGTAGGGTTGTTTTATTAAGTAGACACCCACTAAAGAAGGAATTTTGTAAATTTTAACCCGAAGGGGGTGAAATAGGGGTTGAAAGTTTGTATGAAAGTCCGTCATTTCTTTAGTTAGAAACATGAAACTTTATTTTTGGGCTACTGAATAAAAATGAATGAATAGGTATTAAAGCGTTTTTGGAAATTCTACCCCCAAAGGGGTGAAATTGGGGTTGAAACTTTGTATGAAACTTTGTCAATTTTAAACCGATCGATCTGAAACTTTGCACGCATAAAGCTACTGTAACGTAGGCGTTTCCTAAGAAAGGATTTTCAGAAATTTCACGATTTTCAGAAATTTGACCCCTAAAGGGGTAAAATAGGACATGGAATTTTGCATGAAACTTTGTCAATTTTAAACCGATCGGGATGAGACTGTATGCATAAAGTTACTATGACGTAGGTATCCCCTCAGAAAGGAATTTAATAAATTCCATCCCTAAGGGGATGAAATAGGGGATGAAAGTTTTTAGACATTTTCTTAGACTTTTGACTGATTGAACTGAAATTATTAAAGATTTGAGCTTCTATGATGTAGACGTGCGCTTTAATAGGATATTGGTAAATTCAACCCCCATGAGGATAAAATAAGAGATGATGGAGGACGTAATTGAATTACTTTGAACCTATTAGAACGAATAAATTAAGACGAACAATTAATTGAGTATTTTGCAGTCATATATTGTCAAGTGCCTACCAGCTGTTGCCAATGTTACGTAGCCTGATATAAATCTATACATATTATAATAAAATCGTAGGAAAGTTAAACTTTTTCAATTTTAAATCGATCGGGCTGAAACTTTGATATGTAATTAATAATAATATTTCTTAACGCGAGCGAAGCCGCGGGCAAAAGCTAGTAAATAATATAACTATTAAGTATTAACCTATCAATATACAAAAAATCAGCTGGTTAGGGTTCCGTAGTCAACGAGGACTTGTTGATATCAGAACCCTAAAACCTACCCTAAAACTGAACCACCAGTACCTACCCTTAATATGCGAACACTGTATACAAAGTGGACAGAGAAACTGCCTTATGAAGGGACTCTAAGCTGAATATCAACGTAAATTATTAAAGATCTAACAAAATCTCTACTCATTTTAAATAATAATCTTCTAAGATTCAAGATCATCATTAATATTAACGACAGATTGGCGATTTATTATTTTTTATACACATGTCAGTTATATACGGAAACGTCATTAAACAAAATCATCGCTAACTTCAGCTGTAGCTTCTTTTACGCAATGATGACAAATATTATTAGAGATGTGCTGATCGTGACTTTGGCCGACTAGCCGATTAGTATGTTACTAAGATGCCGACTGATCGGGCGACTAGTCTGCCATGCCGATCATGGTTTCGGATGTTTCTGTAACGCTTTGTTTGCTGCTGATTCGCGGGTAAGTCGCACACGCCGCCTGCGAACGTTTCAGACCGTTTTCTTGTTTTGATATAGTTTTTGATTTCAGCATATTATAATATTTTGTTACTAAAGAAATGTTTTCTTCACAAGCAAGACTGATTGATTGTGAAATAAAAATATTGTAAATCAAGGAGCTTCCTTAACGTAATTCAAATAAAATAGTAAAAATTACCATAGGTAGAGGTCGATACTCTCGTATCGTTTATTTAATATATTAATTCGTTTTACTACATTAAAATAAGTCGATGAGAGTTAATGCCTGTTAATGAACTGTTGTGTACACAACACAACACAAAGGGATGGGATAAAAGTAGACTAAATGAGTAAGGTTGGTGAGCCTAAAAAATACCTATTTGTCGTAGCTATTTGTATAACAATCGTTTATACCGCGCTTACCTAGGGTTAGGGTTGTAAACCATTCAGGATTTCCGGACTTTTCCGGAATTCGTTGTAATTTGTTACATCCTTGATCCCGTATTTCCTAATATATGAAATTACGGTTTCGTACTAAGCATATTGGACTTACAGCTCAATTTAAACGAAATATAAAGTTCTTAATAAAGTATATTGTAGCCTGTATTCATTAACTTCATGTACCTATATGTAAATATGTTCTTTAAATATTATAGGAAAACGTTGTTCTGAAAATATTTTATTAGTGCAATTTCATTGCAGTTACATTTCTTTCCATTCAGGAATATTTTTCGCAATGCGTCCTCTGTTGTGGATTCCGTAATGATTATCTAATCCCGTAACTGACCTCTGTCCTCTGAACTCATCGGCGATACCAAACATAATTGTCGTGTGTGGGGTATAATTTTATAATCTCCGGCACTTTTGAGGCTGCGTGTATAATTTGTAGTCTGTCACACGTCTGAGTCACGTATCACATTCGACCTCTGACCTCGGTACGGTAATGAGCGAGCTCAACCACGCATTAAACAAATTAAAACTGAAATGATTGATCAGACAATTAGATTTGACGCCTTCGTTTTCGTAAACAAAGATTTGTAGCCTTGGCATATAGAATTAAGATACGAGACCGGAATTATATTACTTAGATCCTATCATTCCCGTACAATCTTAAAGCTTTAGCCATGTCAGCAACAGGACCTTCAGCATCTGAAACTTTATTTTCTATTTCTTCAATAATCTTCTTTGGAAACAAAATACGACGACAAAATGCGAGAGGAACAAAATACGCAGCCGCATGCATGGTGGCGGGAACGTATTTCATATGTATTTTTGTGAAAATATGGTAGGTAGATTGTGACTTTTTTTGCAAAATATGGACTTATATCTTTGTAAAACCCTAAAATATGGAAAAATTTAAAATATCGAAAATAAAACTTGGTTTTCCACAGTCTAAACATGATAATTCATGTAAAAAAACACATTTTAGGCCGAAAATCCCGTAAAGTAAAAATATGTATTTAGTATAATTTACATAACATAAAATATAAATCCGGGCCCTCATCATTATTATTGAGAAATACTTCAGACTCTCCTATAAGAGTTTTCTACTAAAGTTGCAGGCTTTATTGTTATAAATTATAATTCTACCCCACAATAACTTATTTAAAATACTTCTTATTTAGTATTGTGTTATTATGTTCTTGACGCTTATTTCAGCAAACAATTTGAATGACAGCTTTTTGTCGCATTCCCATCACGTCATATAATTCTCAAGTAAACGTTAATGCAAATTCTGAGTAAAAAATCGCAACCTTGAAAATATGATCGCAAATAAGCGATTCGTGATGTACAATATTCGCACGTCTGCACATTTGACTGCAAATTATAATTATTGTCAATCAAAATCTTGACCGATGACCTTACCAAGTATATTAGCTTTTGTATTAGTTCCTAAGTTTTTCACCGAATATGTCCTTCCTTCCTTCGATAGCAAGAAGATTAATGTTGATTTAACATTAGAATATTTAGGATATATGAACGTTAAGTTTTTCTTTTATTTTTCTTTATTAACTTTTATTTGGTGTTTAGTTGTAAAGATTACAGATTGGAATCTGACTTGGTGTTGTCTATATATTTAACTTAAGAACTAGACGCTTGTTATCACTTATGAGTTATGTGATAAATTGATATTGTTTTTGACATATTAATTAAAAAGGGAGCTATTTGTATTCTGAATGGAGAAAATAAAAAATAAACAGCTATCAGTCGCATAACAAAGAACAAAACAATACTTAGTACCGAACGCAAATCCAGCTATATACAAATAATATTCAAACTTTACTGTTCTTTGAAACTTCGACTCATTTGAATTTAAAATGCAATCGGCACTTTGAAAAAGTTATAATGATCCCATACAAAGTGTCGCTAGCTTTGTTGACTCTGTGGCTAATATTTTTTTGAACTGTTTAGTATTTGTTTATTAGCTGGCAATCAAATTTTACTTTGTCTTATGCAATACCTGCTTTTGGAAAAAATGGTGTTGCAGAGTATAGTTATTATTAAATCGTTACTTATCTTCATCCACTCACATAATATTAAGTATATCATATCTGACGTGATGACGTCATGTAATCAATTTAACTGGTATAAATACACCTCTTATCAACAAACATTTTAATTAGATACAAACACAATAACTCTGACCTTCTATATCAATCGAAATATTGGACCGAAGTGTTCCCAGGATGGTGCATCGACCTTTTACGTCTGAATCTGAACTTGATACATTACCGTTTTCAATTTGTTTCTTTTTAATGCCTTTTAGGTCAAGGCCTCCGAAGGTTTCGATAAACAATATCCTCATTCTTCTGCTTGATTTGATACGTTCGATTCACGACCTTTTAATGGGAGATTTGGAGAATTGTTTTATGGTCAGTTATCTTTAAAGTTTGGACCAAAATACTTACATAGGTCAAGTATTTTTAGGCCATATGAGGTTCACACGATTAAAAAAATGTTTAATTGGCGATTGGATAATTGTCTTACGGTAATAAAGTTATATCTTACGTATAGACGAACATAACTTAACAGAACTTAACAGATACCAAAGTATCCAAATTTCAGCAAAATCAGACAGATAGACTTCCGCATTTATTATATTAGTACTAGCTGTCCCGGCAAACGTTTCTTTGCCATATAAAGTATTAATTTGGCCCGTATTATTTTATTGAAGTGACTAAATAAATATCTCACCATGGCAACGTCGATCGCTATCCCGTCTCACAAACAATGGTCGTCGTCAGTCTCGAGTTGTAATAATTTACTATTATTTATTCAACAAATGCACTTATCAATATAAAAAGTAGATGTTGTCCGATTCTCAACCCTAGCCGATATGCTCGCTAAGATTCACGAAAATCAGTCGAGCCGTTTCAGAGGAGTTCAATTACGCACACCGTGACACGAGAATTTTATATATTAGATGGATTTGAATTATAGTATTTTTATCGACATTAATGCATGGTATTTAAATTGTAAGTACTGTACTGAGAATTGTTTTCTAGTCAGATAAAATTAAGATTTGAAATGGAGTAGGTACTTTTTTGATGGCATCGTAATAATAATTTATATTCGTTTTCCATTTTGTCCTGAAAAACATAAATCGGACACAATGCATTGCATGTCCTTTGCTTTTTATTTCAGTACTTTATGTTAAACCTGCACCGCTCGTGAATAGTCGTTCAACAATTTTTTGCCTTGAAGCATTTTCACATCGATAAAGTCAATATTAAACTCGTGTTAACAGGTGGAAACTACTATCGGAAAAACGCTTTTATTTAATTGCAAGTTTCTGATTTACCCAGCATTCTACTACGGTTACATAATTTCCACTACCTTTATCATTTTCCGGAGTTGTGGGTAAAAATGACCAGGGTAATAAATATCCGGGAAGTTCGACCCCGATTTTTTTCACCCTCGTTGCGCTTGTCGCTTAAACTTTAAAATGTTTCGCGCTCGTAAGCGGTGGGCTTATAGAGGCAATAGCTCATAACGCCGCTGGAGCAATTCATCAAAAATCTAATTAACTCGGCCCGGGCCAGGCTTTAGCTCCCTGACTACAGAACTCGTAGACCTGACAGAAACTTCGGTGTTTGAAACGAGTATAATCCTCACTACAGTGTAGGTGCAAGTGTAGTATAAGGATTGTACTGTAGTCGCTGTAGGGAATTTTATAATTACTTAACTTAAATTTTAATGAATGAGAAGTTTCACAGAAAATGAGAAGTTTCACAAAAAATGTATGGTGCTTATGACAAAATCTTCATACATTTTTGTATAGTTTAGGTTCTTTGATTTTCATCTATCTACATTAATTTATTCTTAGACTAATATTCTCGCTGCTCGAAAAGGTTAAGTCGAATCAATCAAGTCGAGTCAACTTGATTTGACAGAATCCGACTTGACTCGACATAAACCAATATTGTCTTGACTTCATCCGAACTAACTAGATAGGTCCACCATCTGTCTGGGAAAGTCCAGATAGTATTGTTACGGACACACAGAGCCATCTAGCGTCGGACCAGCAAAACTTATCTAGGAGACACACTACACATAAATCTCCTACTCGAAACTAGATGGCGCTAGGTGGTCCATGCTCGAGTCTGCTAGAAAGTTCCCACACTTGTTTACGTGTTACTTGTTTACGTGAATTAGGTACAATCCAGAATGGAACGTTCTAGAAAGCGTCTCGGGCCATATAAATAGCCGCAGGTAAACAAGCCAGTTCAGTTTCGTCTGAGCGATCTTCGAGGCGACTTCGAAGTAAAAACAAGTGATCAATAGTGAGTGATTGTGATAGTGAATCGACGACTCGGCTACGACCTAGGACAGTGATAGTGCTCAGTGATTTGGATCTAGTGCTTAGTGTTTGGACTTAGTGATTTGTGTGAGTTAGTGTTTGTGAATAAAGTCTTCAAGAGAGTCACCAGGTCATTCTCTCCGAATCCTCAAACCCTAGCACGTAACAGTATATAGGGCTTACAAAAATTATTATAGTCGAATTTCACTATGATCGTCTTTCAAGTAGTCTCTAGTAGTCTCTAGTTGAATGGCCTTAACTTACCTCACTACCTTTTTCTATTAACCTGCCTCCATGTCAGCCTGTTCTATTCCCTTCTTCTTAGGTCTATGAGCTGGAGCCGTCGGATTAAGCTCACTTTTAATTACGTCCGCTGGTGCAGTGAAGTCATCGTCGCGACACTAAGTGCTGTTTACACTTTGTATACCTTGACTATTAAATAAATAGACTTGACCTCTGCTGAAATATTAAATGGCAACCCAACTAGCAAATTACTCCCAACACACGTACGTTATAAGAATACTGCACTCATAAAATACTTATAATAGTTTTGACATATGCTGTTTGCACTATTAATAGTATTGAAAAATGCATTTTATACTCACGTAAAGTTTTTCTTCTATAAGCCTATTACAAGTGAAAATCGGATTCACCAAGTATTCAATTACCATGATATAAGAGCAAATAGTCTTATAAAGTGGGCCCTTTTGCGGTCTTGGAGAGAGCAAATAGTATATTATAAGTGTAAGAAATTAATGGTCTTGCTAGTTGGGAAGTTCCGTATACTGCAGAATATAGTTTTTATTCATCAACTGGCCTGTTGATATAATTTTGCTTACGGTTTGCACTGCACACTATTGGAACTAAAATATAAGGCAAGGAACAGAATAATACATAATTTTTTAGGGTTCCGTACCCAAAGGGTAAAAATAGGAGCCCTATTACTGAGACTTCTATATATGTCAGTGTGTCTGTCTGTCTCCAGGCTGTAACTCAAGAACCGCTATAGCTAGACTTCTGAAATTTTCACAGATTGTGTATTTTTGTTGCCGCTGTAACAACAATTAATACTAAAAACATAATAAATTGAATATTTAAGGGATACTTCCATATAATAAACGTGATTTTTTACTGTTTTTTATCGATATCAATAATATAAAACACGTAGGCACTTGAAATTCTCACAAAATAATTATTAGTGCTTTTACTATAATAAGAATTAATAATAAAATAAATTAAATAATAAGAGGCTTCCATACAAAAAACAAACCTACGTGCGCGAGTCTAACTCGCACTTGGCCGATTTTTTAAAACTGGTTATACAACCAAACATAATCGTATAAAATTGGGAAAAAGTAAAATCCATAACTATCAGATAATTTAATAATTCGACTTACTCCGCATGCTTAAAAGCTCATGGGATAATACGAATGAATTTTATAATGGCTTTTTACGCAGTTATTTTATAACTACCTACGTGATATTTTATTCACGTAGTAAATAAACCGCTACTGACTGACTTGACTGACAGCGTTGATTTCATTATTCATTTTTGTGTTTCATTAAAAGTTAAAACACGCAACGAGTAAATCAGTAGGCATTACTTTAAATAATATATATAAATACCATAAATCGGCAGCCTTTATTTTAAGAGCACGCAAAATTGGTATTCTGGGTTGGTGGCTTACTTGAATGTTAAGAGTCCGTATACGAAATTTTGGCGATTTTGCCGAAATTGCAAAGGTTCGCTACAGAAATATTATTAGGTTTTTTCCCCTTATTAGACTAAAAAAATATATATTAATTATTAGATTTAAAATATATTTAAGCGCGGAAAGGCGACTCGAACTTGCGGCGAGAAATATAATGTGAGATTTAGGTTGTTTTGAATCGTGTTTTTTGGCACAATTTGTATTTTTTTCTTTTTTCTTTTTTCTCGAATTGGATAGAATTTTATCTATAGATTATTTATGTCGTTTTATTTTTATGAATTACAGCTCCAAGTTGCCGAAATTAATAGCAATTCTTTGCCCATTTTCTCGAAAATTTTGCCGAGTTACATATTTTTTTACTCAACTATTTCATATTAAAGTGGTAAAAAGTAATTTCAACATTTTATAGACGACTTTCTCAACAGTACAGTGTATTTTTTGACGTGATAACGTCTTATGATTCGATTCGGGGTGCGCGCACGAAAAACATGACAGTTCATGCGGCGTTACCTCGCTCTGAGGCGTTCCATTTACACTCTCAAGTCTTTCAACAACCGTAAGGCCCACCTGGGCCGCGCTCTTTGTTTCGATTATATTACGTATTTCGATGACTTAGAGAATACTTTTGTATGAAGAAGTTTGGTTAGTTATGACCTTTGATACATTGACCACACTCTGAATGAAAAATAAATAAACAATCTGTAAGCTATTAGTATTATTTCGGCTATTCAAAATTGTGCTCTATTTCCTACGTGTCAAGGTATGACTTGTGCTTTGTTCGAAGATTTTACTGGATTTCACGAATGAATGTAGCGTTTTATATTGCGAATAGTTTATTTTACTCATTATAAATATTTTTAGACAATCATTTGAAAGAAATACATCGAAATAACTTTAGGTTACACTCGAAAAAGTTTGTTTCTATTTATAGAGATTCGGAAGCGAGGGTTAAGGGGTTAATGATAGTTGAACGTGACAACGTCATACGTTGTCACGTTCAACTATCGTCAGTAAACCGACTTTACAGACAACCGATTTTCACATATTTTCTTACATAACTAGATAAGCTTTATACATTTTTATTCACGCTTTCGTTCTTTGTTTACGGTTAGAAACTCATCCATACTCAACATTATAAAATATGCGAAAGTGTGTCTGCCTGTTAGCACTTTACGCCCAAACCGCTAAACCAATTTTGTTAAAATTTGGTATGGATATACTTTGAGCCCCGAGAAAGGACATAGAATACTTTTTCATACCGTTAAGACGTCAATACAATCCATAAACAGTGATATTATAAACCTTTTACAGCAAAAATCACAAAACTGTCGCGGGTTTGAGTTGGATTATTTAAAAATACTTGAAAAAACAAAAAATCTAGCTCCAACATTAGATTATAATTGAAATGATCTTACATGTTGTGCATTAAAACTTATAGAAATACTGTATTTTAACTGTTAAATCACGTCTGTAAAATCAGCGAAATCGGCAAATTTCGTATTAAAATTAATTTAGTAAAAGTTTTAAGCGAAGTAACAAAAATTTCTTCTTTTGCACGCATATGCCATAAAGTTTTATTTTAAGAGCCTATGCTGTCCCACTGCTGGGCAAAGGCCTCCCCCAACGTCTTCCAGTTCTCTCGATCCAACGCAGCCGTAGGCCAACCTGGCTCGTATTTGTCTAAAGTCTTTTTATTGTTTTTAAACGCTATTGAATATACATAATAATTATATATTATCATTAAGACAAGTGAAATATACTCTTAAGTCTTAGAGCTCTTATACAAAAATAAAAAACAATATTACTTGCACTTTTCCCACTATATTTATTGTATTAATATTGTACTTTATTTGTTTATAAAATGAATTTCCACCAAGAACCGACAGTACAATCAATTACATATCTCAGAGCTCTAGCTGGCTTATTTAATTTACCAGAAAAACATTTTTTTAGGCGACAGGCTAAGGCGCGAACAAAAGCTATTACTACATCGTAACAAGAAAACTTCGTGTCACCACAACAATAAATAGAGGCGAAAAATTGAAATCTTATTACAAAATAACGAAGCCAGTCGGCCGGATCAGATAAGACGGATGTCGCTGGAATTGTAATGACTTATTAGTATTCCACAGAAACAAGTATAAAGTGGGCCGGTGCTGGGAAAATTGAAAATATCCGCCGCGGCCGAGGAAAATGAGCCGCCTCGAGCCGTGACGCCGAAATGTGCCGGATACAGTCTGGAAAACTTTGCTGTTCCTTTTTGACAACTCATAGAGTTTGCACTAAATAACTTTAACTGGTGCAGACATGTTATAAAGTGGTAAGGATTTGTAATTCAACAAGTGAGATATCCACGCATGAAGTTAAAAATATTCAAAATATTTTACTCTTTTTTTAATAATTAAAAGGCACGTCACTAAACATTAATATTTTCCATATTTTTTTAAATCTTAAAACTTAAAACATTAAAACTGCCATTGCCCATAGATAATATCGATGTAGGACTTGAGATTACCTTATCAGGTAATCTTTAGACAAGCAGCTGAAGAACTAAAAAAATGTAACACCCAAATTGTCGAAGACGTCAAAAAACAAACATTTATTTGAACGTTTATTACCAACAACTGTAAAACCGTTTATTATCCGTAAAAAACTCTCATAAAATATCACTAAAACAAATTAGTTCGTTAACAACCAGACGAATCCAATTTTACTACAAAGCGAAAATGACAACAATCCGGAAAACGGATGAATGAAAACTACTTCTTGTATTTAATATAGCGGAGTGCCAGACAAATTAAATGAATTCTCAGCAATTAAAGTCAGGCTAAAGCAATAGAAATAAGGTGTCTTTTATTCTTTATCTTACAAGCTTTCTGACTGACGATCACGTCGTTTCCTGACTTTAGCACATGAACCATCATTACTTTCTTACAATTATCTTACAAGCTTTCTGACTGACGATCACGTCGTTTCCTGACTTTGCACATGAACCATCATTACTTTCTTACAATTATCTTACAAGCTTTCTGACTGACGATCACGTCGTTTCCTGACTTTAGCACATGAACCATCATTACTTTCTTACAATTATCTTACAAGCTTTCTGACTGACGATCACGTCGTTTCCTGACTTTAGCACATGAACCATCATTACTTTCTTACAATTATCTTACAAGCTTTCTGACTGACGATCACGTCGTTTCCTGACTTTAGCACATGAACCATCATTACTTTCTTACAATTATCTTACAAGCTTTCTGACTGACGATCACGTCGTTTCCTGACTTTAGCACATGAACCATCATTACTTTCTTACAAAATTGAAATTATAAATGCGAAAATATGTCTTTCTGTCCGTTACCTCCTTACGCTCCAACCGCGGAGTTGATTTTGCTGAAATGTGTATGGGATGACTCCCGGGAGAGGAGATAGTGTACTAATTTTGGCGAAAGTCGCAACGGAGTTGTGGGCGTTATCTAATTTATAGTTATTTATATTCTGCTAGCAGTTTCACATTCAAGTTAATGTTGAACATCAAAAATTACACACACACAATCTCTGTTAACGAGGACTTAGTAATAATAATGTAGGATCTAAACCGAAACGTACATTGAAATAGGCTTAATGTTCGCCGTATTTATCAATTAGCATTAATTACTGTATAAACAATGGCACAGCGTGGAAGCATTAGCTATCACCGCGATATATTCATTTCAGTATGTTTCGGAGTTAAACTTGTTCCTGTGAAAATGAGCCGTATGTCGTGGGAATATAGGTACCGATAGGAGTAGAATAAATAAGAATGGATTTTAAGTGATGCATAGGCACGACATCCCAAAATTACACGTTACAACCATTGATGAGGTGTATGCAATACTATTCGTCACCATTATCTTATAATTACCACTAGCCTAATATAAGGGCGCGTTCAGACGTGCGCGTGTTCTGCGCGTGTTCTAGTATAGCGTATGGGAAAACACGCGTGCGGCACGCGCTGAATCCGCGCCGAACCCGCGCGTGTGCCGCGCGCGTGTTTTCCCATACGCTATAGTAGAACACGCGCAAAACACGCGCACGTCTGAACGCGTCCTAATAGTGATAAATAATTGTGGTGTATAAAATAAAATATGGTGTAGGATTTATAACTGAAATTTGTAGTGATAGCGCAATAAAAGAATTGTGATATTATTGAAAAAACTAAACGATTAGCAAAAAAATTAATAAATTATTAAAAACATTCTTTTTGGTGACCGATTGCGCTGAAACTATAAGTGATATCGCTTTCGTTTAGATGAGAGGCTTATAGTAAATTTATCAAGGTTTATTTCGTTATCGAGTACGGTTTCTTATTTATGTGGAAAATACCACTTTTCGGGACAATATTCGAGTGCGCGGGGGGGTGACGCACACCCCGGAGAGGGAGGGTAGATAAAATTTAACTTTACTCTTTAACCGACATATCCTGATAGATAAAAGTTGTACTTTAATTTTGCCAAATTTTCAGCTAATTTTCTTGAACTATGTTATCAGCATCTCAATAACAAATAGGATAGCTCACAAGTTATCAGACAACAATAAAAAAGCTGTGTAGCAAAGTGTAGAACTAGTATATTTGGTGTTGTAAGCTAAAACAATAAAATTATCAAAAAAACATAATATGAATGACAATTGTATAATTGATTTACATGTAAGTAGGTACCAAATATCTGTACAATGTTGTGCAGTTTTCCATCACGAATCTAAAGAATGTTCTCGTCTTTTCCGCGATAAATAGTTGGGCGAGTTCGATGTCCACGACCATTGATTGTTTTCACAAGCAAATAAACACCAGCACAATAGCAAATTCAACATTCAGACAGGAGACAAACCGTGGTCGAGACTCGAGAAAGATTCCCAGTGCTGTACCGATAGCAAAAAACTTTACATTTCAATTGCAACGAAAACTTTAGCTAAAATTGCGACAAAATGAAAAAATCGGCCAAGTGCGAGTCGGACTCGCGCACGAAGGGTTCCGTACCGATACAAACCAAAATAGGCTAAAAATTGTGTTTTTTGTATAGGAGCCCCCCTTAAACTTTATTTTATTTGAATATTATTATTAAATATTAAATTACACATAATATAACAAAAGACTGTGTGAAAAATTCAAGTGCTTACCTCTTGCCATTATTGATATAGAGCGAAAAAGGCCGAATAAATCACTTTTGTTGTCCATACAACAAAAGTGATTTCCTCCTCCCATGAGCCCCCCTTAAATATTAATTTTATTTTGTTTTCAGTATTTGTTGTTATAGCGGCAACAGATATACACAATCTGTGAAAATTTCAGAAGTCTAGCTATAGCAGTTCTTGAGATACAGCCTGGAGACAGACAGACGGACAGACAGACGGTCAGACAGACGGACAGACAGACGGGCAGACAGACAGACAGACAGACGGACAGACAGACGAACAGACAACGAAGTCTTAGTAATAGGGTCCCGTTTTTACCCTTTGGGTACGGAACCCTAAAAATGCCTCGCATTTTCATCTATTCATTGTTATTTTATTAATGCCGACATTTTGATATATTTTCTAGGTAAAAAAAGTTCAAAAACTTTATTGTTAAAATTAATAGAAAATAAACAATAGAATAAACAATATTCTTTTATTTTTCTATTATTCTATTAATATTTTTTTAATAATATTTGATGGTATTCCGTGTGTTATATTATTTTTTCTTTGGCAATGACCGAATAAGTTATGTTAATAGAAAACTTCCATCATAGTTTAAACGGCACGTAGTTTTCGTACATAATACATACTATGATGAATACTTTATGGAAACTTATAACTCTCGAAATCTTAGTTTTAATATATTTAGTGACTTTTTGTGTCAATTTGTTTTATTAAATTTGTAGAATGTGGAATTAAATATTTTATTCAGCAGAAAAAAAAAATACATAGTTTTATTACAGTTTACCCACAATTATAGTTCTTAGGTGGGATTTCACCAAATACACATAAAACTTAGCTTAATAAAACTTAGTTTCCATTGAACGCGTTCATTCTGCGACGTAAATCTCGTTTTGTTTCGATTGGATTTCACTACTTTCTTTTGATCGCGATTATTAAATCTAAGTTTACGTGACGTCACGCAATTATTTTACATGTTTTCAGTATTATAAAGCCTTTTCACGTTAATTTAACTTCAAAATAGAAAGAAACAATACACATACTTACAAACGCATGTGTCAAAACTGTCATATTGACATTTCTTTTGTCTATGTTTTTCGTTCCGCCATGACAGGGCTTGAACGGGTTTTATGACGTTGAACTTCGGACTTTGGGCGTTCAGAAGATAAAACTCGGATTTGCTGTGAACGCGTTCCGTTTACGCCGGTGAAATGCATTTCGATGTTATAATCGCGTTTATATGTTTTGAGCCGGTTCAGAGTGCTTTGAACGCGTTCCATTTCCTTGGTGAAATCGCCCCTAACTTTTTACACAAGTCATATTTTCTGACCGTACCCTCGTTGAAAACAAATTTCTTTATTCGCTGCACTTGTTTATAGGTTCCAACAATAATATTATCTTGTAAACATTGGTTTCCTCCAGTGTGGTTCATAGTGAACGAAAACATAATGTATCAATGTGGTATTGAGTTTCACAGAATAACCTCAAATTAGATTTTCGGTTATTCGAATTTTGAATATACTGAGAGGTAAATTGTGTTTTAATTTGAAATACTTAATAATTCCTTTTTTTTTAAGTTACCGATATATATATATATATATATATATATATATATATATATATATATATATATATATATATATATATATATATATATTACGTTAACCTGTTATAGGCAGCCTGTCTCATTAAGTACTTTAATAACATTCATCTCGAACGGAAGAAAGCACTTAAGAATTATGAAAAAGATTTCAGAAATTCCATTATAGGACAATGAATTATTCGTCCATTAGTGGTCGGCCACACCCACTTCTACTTTCAAATCTGAATTTCAAAATTCTGTTGAAACAGATAAATGGAAAGAATATTTAAAGAATATTTCCATTAGAGTTGAATGACAGATATTTTTATCTTAAGATTTTAATATAACTCTTAGCGCTATCGGTCTCGTTGTAAGCTCTACTTAATTGTTACTTAACGTAAGCGGATTACGTAAAGGCGACTTATTTCCTTTTGGGTTTTAAGACAGACGGAACAGAATGGAATTTGATTCATCAATAAATTTATACGGATGTTGATTAGATGTCTTCTTATAAATTATATTCAACTGTACTTTTATGCTTATCACAACTCCAGCCCTACAACTTACTTAATATTCGTTTGTGTTCAACTGAAAATAGCGAACGTTTTTGTTACTAACAACTAAGACGGCTAGTCTTAAAAAGATATGTTTTTATTAAAAAGCAATTGATTGTTTGTATCAAACAAATTCAAAAATCAATCTAAAGGCTGTCACAGACAGAGCAGGTAATGTAAAGATGTATATTATAGCACGATACATCTTTCTATAGAAATCGTACACAACAGCTATAATGTAAAAATATACATTATAGCTGTTGTGTGTGGTCTCCTGACGATTTCTATAGAAAGATGTATCGAGATGTATCGTGCTATAATATACATCTTTACATTACCCCTGCTCTGTCTATGACAGCCTTAAAAATATTGAATTTTAATCGTTTTAACTACATTTTTATTTTAAACACATCAATAACATAGTAGTATTATAATTTATACCCGAAATAGTAATATACTAAACTGTATAAATTACAATATAATACTTGCACTAAAACAAAAACTAAAATGGCGGATCCACAGCACCGCAACAAAAGCTCGGATAATGAATTTAAATGTTATTCAATTAAATGCACATAAATAATTCAGGTGAGAATACTGAGGTAAGAAAGAATGCCAACCTTAGTCGCAGCCTTACTCTCCCGTATAATTAATTACTCCTCAGTTATTACGGAATATATTACAATAACCATATCCTCTTACACCTGACGCCACTTTCTAATCTGTACATGGGCGCCGGCAGAAATAATTTCCAAGGGGTGCAGATTTTAGTTTTCTTTCTATTCTTTTCTTTTTACTTTTTACGAACAACAGTGACTGTCTATTTACATTTTACGTCAACAGAATACATTTAGTGCCGAAACATTACGAACTATCTTTGTACGGCGTGGTAATAAGGTTACAGACAGTTTTTTATTTCAATAATTCCTGTTTATCCCGAGATTCCCAAGGGGTGCAGGTGCACCACCTGGCACCCCCCTGCAGGCGCACATGAATCTGTATATCATACGAGGAGCCCGATTTTAGCCTGCAATCGAAGTGACATTTGAGGTTCGAGAATCGGGTCCATAATGTATCACTCGAAATTGATTTTCGATTTTGTGCTGGTCGCCTGCGCAGGCTCAAAAAACTGCACAGGTAGAACTCTCCGGTAGACCGAAGCGTGTATGGCAGCCAAAGCGTATAATCAAATTGACAACGCCAACGATTTTGATGACTCGAAAACGAAAAACGTATGATGGAATTTTACATTCAACTTTCAACGTTAAAAGTGTTTATATTTAAATAAACAAATCATTATTATGGGCACAAACAACATTTTCTTGGCGCCGCTTTTCTTAATAATTACAAAAATGAGTCCCTGACGATAAATTCTGAGTAGCGTGAACAATACGCAGACTCTGAATACAAACGGCCATTAAATTTAATCACAAAACCAGCAATATGATTTGATATTTTCGAAAGAAATGAAAAGAAACACTTCTCAATTATTTTAGCAAGAAATGTTTTAACATTAACATCACGAGAATATATTGTGCTACTTGTTTGGTTTTAAATATCTTCGATGTTTTGCGCATAATATTGTCTGGCTCAAAGCGTAAGAAATATTATAGTACCTAGGTACTTGATGACGCCCGCAACTCCGTATATCACGCGGGAATCTTACATTTTTCTGGGATAATAAGTATCCTATGTCCTATACCACAAGTCAGCAAAATCGGTTCAGCGGTTTGGACGCGAAGAGGTATCAGGTAACAGACAAACAGACAGACACATTTTCACATTTACAATATTAGTATGGATACTGAAGATCACACATTCCCAAAGCCGGTAATAAACCTTCAGACGATCCAAAATCCTACCGTCCGATCACGATTTTACCGTGTTTAGGTAAACTGTTAGAACGCCTTATCGTACCGCGCCTGCTTCCCGGTGGCCCTAAATTTCATAGTCAGCAGTATGGTTTCACCGACGGGAAATCGACTATAGATGCGGCCCTAGAAGTCAGAAAAATAGTTAATCTATCAGAAACAAAATACGTTGTTGCCATCTCATTAGATATATCGGGTGCTTTTGATAATGCGTGGTGGCCCATGCTGCTATTAAAATTAAAAAATAGAGGGTGCTACTCAAACATTTACTACTTGATACGTTCTTACTTTTATAACAGTTTAACTAAGCTTCAACTTGGTCACTGCATTCACGCTAAAACCCTGACGTGCAGCTGTCCACAGGGTTCCGTACTCTCGCCTAAATTGTGGAACGTAGGCTTCGACGATCTGCTATGCCTCCCCCTCCCACCGCTTTGCATACTAGTTGGCTATGCCGATGATGGTTTTCTCATTATTCAGGCTAACTCACGTTCCGAAATTGAAACAAAAGCAAACCAAAGTTTAAACTTAATTTCGGACTGGGGCCACCGCAACCGCTTAAATTTTGCCGCGCATAAAACCTACCAAATACTTTTGAAGGGATCCCTATTGTCGACTCCCAGCATTAAACTTAATAATGTTAACGTTAAACGCAAGCAGTCGCTCTGTTATCTCGGGCTTTACTTAGAAAATAAATTTTCGTTTTTAGATCATATAATTCAGACCGGTGAAAAAGCTAAACGTAACTTTTATTCATTTACCAAAATTTCCACTTCAACATGGGGTCTCTCATTTAAAACTCTCCAACTAATTTACTCAGCGACATTCCTAGGTACTTTATGCTACGGGGCTCCCGTGTGGGCCGACCGAGCAACTATTGGTGCGGCTCGTCGCAAATTATTACAAAGCCAACGTCTTGCTCTCATATTCCTGTGTAAAGCTTACAGAACCACAAGTACCGAAGCTTTACCCGTACTAGCCGGAGTTTTACCCGTAGACCTGGAAATACAGCGTCGTGCGACTATGTACTACCACAACAAAAACATTACTAGCCCGGACTTTTTAAACGCTCGCGATAAACCAAAAATAGCTAGATTGTTTGAACCCTTAGATGATTCAGTACGTTACCTAATGTCCGAATGGCAAACTCGTTGGGATAACTCCACAAAAGGTCGCCACCTTTATAACTTTTTTCCAGATATACGTCAACGGCTATCCAAACACTGGATGGATATTGATCATTGCGTATCTCAATTCCTGACCGGTCATGGTAATTTTAAAGCCAAACTCTATGGATTTAAATTAGTAGAATCACCCATGTGCGAGTGCTCGACCGAAGGCAACATATTCGAACAAACCGCCCATCATGTTCTCTGGGAGTGTAACCTCTGGCAAAACGAAAGATCTATAATGCTTAACAACATACTTTGCAAATCTGGAGTCCCATATTACGATGATCTCGTGGACAACGCAAGGAACTTCCGTGCCTTTAAGCGTTTTTGTCATAATTATTACTGGAAACAGTGTAACACAACAATCCCAACATTAACTTAGATCTAGCTTAGTAGTCATAATTAATATTAATTATTCCCGTGGTGCTATCCCTTTAGTTCTTTGACTTTCGGTCATTGCAACTTTGTGCTGTCTCCCGCTATTTATGGGGAGGGAAACTGTACACTTCCTACTCCTCCTATCTTCTTCTGATTAAATTCGTTGCGGGTCCCAAGACAGCTTTAGCATGTCCCTCGGGCTCCCTGAGATCATATCAAAGGGTTTTCGTGGTTGGATACCGCTGTCGATCCTGACGACACAGGAGATACAGTGGTGGGAATGTGTGGTGGGCCAAAGCCCGATAAAAAAAAAAGATCACATGTTACCGCACCACCTACGTATCGCCTGTTTTCTCGCTGGTAGTAGCAACTGTAACACCAAGTCCACCAAGAAAATCTACTCCATGCGGAAATCAAAATTTCCTTCATTTTCATTTTAAAGGATACAGGCATGGCCGCCGATAAATACGATATTTCGTGAGGTGTACAAAATTGTACAAAATAAATCACATTCATAAGTTCACGCGGCGGCGCACAGTAGTATAAAACATTGTAGACACAAAATATGTTTGTGCCCATCCAGTTATCTCTGATATATTGGATATGTTCTGCCGCGTCCGAACCTCCGAGCCCATTACGTAGATAGCGATTGATAATTTCACGATAGCAACGAAAACAATTGGCTTTAGAGATCAATTACGATAACATGGCGCGCCCCTCCAAAATTCAAAACGTTTGAAGTGCGTTGTCTTGCGCGGCAGCCTACCTATGATTAGTTGACCAACAAATCTTGGTAATAAGTGACATTAACTGAAATATTACGTGTACTGTGATTGGTTGAATACTTACTACATACAAACTCTTTCATAAGTCATTTGGAGGGGCGCTGTTATCGTAGTTGATCTCTACTTAGTCATAAATCATACTAATACTTTTCATACTGACTCACAGGGAGTTTAAAATGGGACCAATCCGCTAAGTAACATGACGCTTGCGAATTTCGATGCTGTATTTCAGAAATAAAACACTATTAATTTCTAACCACACTGTTCGAAAAGCTAAACTATCTGCAATTTGACTTAAGTACGTGAACACTATATAAACTATTATTTAATATTAAACTATTAACTATTCTATGTTAAGAATTTAATATCTCAATAGCCAACCAATTAATTGAAGAAGAAACAGAATCAAAATTTGACGTAGACGCTAGTCGCTACGGGATGCTTTAAAGAGTTTTACGATTTGCAAATGAACACTTTAATTCTTCAATTTATTGAGATTTTTATTAAAATTCTTTGTTTTATAGCGATTCCTTATTGCATCATCTACTATGATTATGAGTTATGGCTTACGACTATGATGCGACCAATTTAAATATTACGCATCATTTATCTCGCAATAAAAAATGCAATGTTAAAAATCTATTAGGTTTAGTTTCAATTTTTATATATATTTAGATACAGTGTTATTTATATTTAGGGTTATTTATATTTAGGGTGTTTAATATTCTATTTGCCACCAGGTGCCGCTATGTAGCCTTAGGGTATATCGTGCTGAGTCAAACTTCTGTCATAATATGTCACGATATAGCTGCCATGTGTCACGATACGCATGGGCTGGCTCGACCGGAGAAATACCACGTTCTCACAGAAAGCCGGCGTGAAACAGCGCTTGCGCTGTGTTTCGCCGAGTGAGTGAGTTTACCGGAGGCCCAATCTCCTACCATATTCCCTTCCCTTCCCATCCCATCTCTTAAAAGGCCGGCAGCGCACCTGCAGCTCTTCTGATGCTGCGAGTGTCCATGGGCGACGGAAGTTGCTTTCCATATTCAGGTGACCCGTTTGCTCGTTTGCCTCCTTATTTCATTTAAAAAAAAATGGACCCTAAGGCAACATAGCACCTGGTGACAAATAGGATATCAAACACCCTCATAGAAACGCGGGATAGATATTATTATGCTTGCCAAAACCATAGCAATTTAAGAGCCCGTCCTCTATTTTCTACTGCTCTCTTCACACTCACGCCCGTCTTTCATATGCCAGGTGAAAAAGGACGATCGCCAAGTTAGCGGGCAGATAGAGGTTTTCTGTTTTTAAAGGGTTTTTTATATTGAAGTGGTAAAAAGTAATTCCAACACTTTATAGACGACTTTCTTAACAGTACATTGTATTTTTTCATACCGTTAAGACGTCAATACAATCCATAAAAAGGTGATATTCTAAACCTTTTACAGCAAAAATCACAAAACTGTCGCGGGTTTGAGTCGGATTATTTAGAGATACTTAAAAAAAAAACTAGCTCCAACACTATATTATAACTGAAATGATCTTACATGTTGTGCATTAAAACTTATAGAAATACTGTATTTTAACTGTTAAATCACGTCTGTTAAATGAGTGAAATCGACAAAATTTCGTATACGGACTCTTAAGTGTTAGGCTGCCTTCACATTAAGTCGCAAGCACTGTGGCAGCAGCGCTGCAGCCGCGCGACTTCTATACAAATGACAGTCACGCGGTTAGTATAGAAGTCGAGCTGCTGCCGCGTGGCTGCCGCACTACTCGCGACATAATGTGAAGGCAGTCTAACTATTAACTAGAAATAACGGTGGTAGCCACTCAAATTTAAAAAAGCCCATTTATTGTTAAGATCTCATTCCGGAGATTCCGAGGAACAGGCTAAATTAATGCATCTTGGGATCATGGGCGCCGGCAAAAATTATTTCCAAGGGGTGCAAATTTTGGTTTTCTTTCTTTTCTTTTTACTTTTTACGAACAACAGTGACTGTCTGTTTACGTCAACAGAATACATTTAGTGCCGAAACTATACGAACTATCTTTGTACGACATGGTAATAGGGTTACAAAATGCTTTTTATTTCAATAATTTCCGTTGATCCCGAGATTACCAAGGGGTGCAAGTGCACCAACTGGCACCCCCCTGCCGGCGCACATGCTTGGGATCCTTTAGAACAGGGGTCACCAATTAGTTTCGCTCGGGGTCCATTTTAAGAAATGAAATGACCTCGCGGTCCGCACATTTTATAAAAAAAAAAACACGAAACAAGGTAATTACGGAAATAACAAAGGTATTTATTTACATATCAATGAGAAAAGTGTCAATTTTTTGCTTGTTTGAAGTGACATTGGTGCAAGCTATTGACATTAAATCTTGGAGACGTTCATCAGTAAGTTGAGCCCAAAATTTATTTTTAACGAAGTTCATCTTCGAAAATACTTGGTCGGTGGTCCGGTCGGTGGTCCGCACACAATGGATCGGCGGTCCGGATGCGGACCGCGGTCCGCCATTTGGTGACCCCGGCTTTAGAAAATCAATCACAATAAAGGTATAAGAGAAACCAATTCCCTACTTGAGCGAATAATAGAGATTAGAGATAGAGATCAACTGCGTTTACGTAATAGCCCCCGTGCCCCGCTATAATAAATTTCCTGACAAACATTATTCCCGTGTCCTTTGTCTGGTCGGGACGAACATCGATCGTGGCCCGGGACTCCTGCATATTATCTTACATATTTCCATACTTTACCTTTCACAATTAGGCCGCTTTGCCTTTGACCTATTCGTCCAAAAGGATATTAATTTTAATTACACCCTTTATAATTGGACGAAGATAGGATATCAGAGACGTCAAAAATTGTCTATCGGAGACGGTGACATTGATTAGCCAAATTTTTAAGCAAATAGGTACTAAATTATAATTATAATAGCATCATCATTATTTTCAGTTTTATGTTATAGATAATAATCAAATCAAAATTCAAAATTACTTATTTTGAATTGGTTTTAATAAAATTACTATAATTTTGCAAACAAAATACCGATAAGATCAGCCTTAGATTTATAAATAGGCCGTGTAGGTCCCGGCCTAGGGGCGGCCGCGACAGCTGAGCTCTCTAGAGAGCAGAGAGATTTCGTACATGGGGCGGCGGAAATTATGTAGCCTACACTCATTAAAAATATTTTATTAAATATGGTAGTATATTATCATTTATCACATTGAATGCAGCGCCCGAATAATTATGTTTAAAACAAAGTACTCTATTTATTTTGCGTACTGCTAGCGCCATCTATTACGTATAGCCGTAAATTATTCTTCAACTTCAGAAAATTACAATCCTCGCACCGTAATGGGAAAGCTTAAATTATAATAAGTGGTAAACGTCTACAAAGTATAATATAATTTAGATATTCAAATTTTATTCATATTACCTGAACCACTCACGACGCGCTCTCAAATAATCTACCGTGAAATATCATTTGAATAAATTTCATGCCTTAACCCGAATAAAAATTCGATTGAACGTCACACAATCACCCCCAACCGGGGCTCTTATATTAGATGTGTATGCCTTATTGGATTTTCACTTAGCAACAAAATTCTATATCCGAAACTAAAATAAAACGACAAAAGGCTCTCAAAAACACAAAGAAACGCTTGAAATTGTTGGCAGAGTTACGTTTAGTTTTTGATTCAATAAAACATGAACAGCCAAAAATTAAATGTCACAATTTATTTTAGCAAATTAAAATTGCTTAATTGAAATCTTTAGATACTTTTGTTTCCATGTCGACGTTTAATTATTCGTTTATAATAACATTCCAACATAAAGTGGGTAGACACTAGCAGCATCAGGTTATGTGCCATTGTTATGAAGTGTGTCGGCGCACCCTACACCGATGACTCAGATCACGGCTGGCTTACGAAATTTGAAAGAGGCATTCGAGCAAAATCGTGGTGAGGAAGCTACCAGAGGTTTGGTTGAGCAATTGTTTAAAATTTCTAGCGCGTTGCACCTGTTGTAACTTGTGCCTACACTTGGCTTTAAACGAGTAACAAGTATTCGTTTTTTTTGGTGTAAGGAATCGATTTACTTTGCTCCGGATAAATGTGGAATTACACAGCACACGAGCACAAAGATTAAACGTCAGATTTTCCAATATCACATAGATTTTCCATAAGGCTGGACGACTCCGGTCGAATCGTGCTTAAAAAACGTCTTATTTCGGTTGTTAAATCCATTATTTGGTTAGACAAAAGTAAAATATTGACACCCAAAGTTGTTGTGGCTGCAGTTACAGCCCTGTGGAAGTTGGCACATAAATTTGTCGAACTGTTTGTGCCACAAGAGTCCCCATAAGTTACTGCGGAGTGCCGACACACGCCAGTGAATGACGTATATTTATAAGGATTGTAAACCTTCGCTTGCATGGAAACACGCATTAAAGCTGTAGGTTTATATACTTACTATTTAACAATACATACGATATCTGAACTTCTGTACAATGTACATCGTTCGTCGTTATAACTTACTCAGTAGTAAAATCAAATTAAAATTAGTTTTAGCTTTACTGAATAAATATAACAAGAGGATTATGTATATGCGAATTACAGCTCAAAGGAGTCTGCACTAAATCTACCCTGTACGAAAGCAGTTTATTTGGGAAAGCGTAGCAGGTACATCTCGTTTATAACTTCATGAAAATAGACGTGGAAGTGGTGAATGCATCGTTTTCGTGTGTAAACTGTGATACATGTCAAAACGGGTTAGCGGCGGGCGGTGTGGTTCTATCGCGCTGAGCGGATTAAAGTCTTCGCAAGACGTCTGAAAAATCTGCAAAGAGGCTTACGTTTTCGATATTGAATAGAATCTCATAAAGCATTCACGAAATCCTGTTTTACGCCTCCCTCGTGATGGAAATCCGTGGGCTGTTCGAT
The DNA here is from genome assembly GCA_905333045.1 of Lysandra bellargus. NCBI lineage: Eukaryota > Metazoa > Arthropoda > Insecta > Lepidoptera > Lycaenidae > Lysandra > Lysandra bellargus. The sequence goes on from HG995332.1 coordinate 7,340,094, forward strand.
GTTATGTACAGCATTATTAAAGGTCCCCAGTATGTATCATAATTTCAGTACTTTTTGCACTTTGCTTTTGTATAGATGTGGGCTGAAGTATATTTAATTTAGATTAATTCAACAAGATTCTCGCGATTTATTAATTTAGATTTTAGGGCTTAAAAAGTTTATTTGTATATCGAGTATTAGGAACCACATTGTTGAGTTTATCCCGATACGAACTAAATGGCATGTCGATTTAATTACCTACAACGGATTTGATCCCGTAGCGCGAACAGGCAGCGCGCCTCATTAAATTTTGTTTGGATAGAGGGATGAACCAAACACTGCCTCGGTGGTCAGATATCTGACGCGACGTACAGATAGCAAAATATGTAGATACGGTTATTTAAAAAAACCGGCCAAGTGCTTGTCAAGCCACGCGCAATATAGGTATCCGTAGTACCACTAGTTTTGAAATTTTTTGTATGGTCAATACATTTATAACGTATTTTACACTAAGCTAAATCATTTCCTGGTAAATACTTTTCATCCATATAAATAATAAATATGCTACTCTAACTTTACACGCGACGATTTAAATTACTGGCTCACAAATATAATATTATAAATGCGAAAGTATGTCCGTCTGTCTATCTGTTCATCTTCACGCCCAAAGCGCTGAACCGATTTTAATAAGTAAAATAGATACTTGAGTTTTGAGATAGGACATGGGCTATTTTGTTATTCCGAAAAATGTACGGTTCCCGAGCGATAAACGAATTTTGGCTCAATAAAGTTGCGGGCGCCATCTAGTCCTGTACTTTTCGTGCAACAACATTTTTCTTAACAGTCTAGGATCTGCAGGGTGTAACAAAACTAAGTGATAATACTTGAACGTGTTGATGGGTGCCCAATATAGAGATCGCTGTGAAAGTAGCAGCACAGAGAGTTACTTTTTTCACCCTTGTATGGAAAAAATCATGACACGCTAGCGCTTGCCCATACAAATCACAAAAAAATTGGTCTTTCAGCGCTGCAACTTTCACAGTGGACTCTATATAAGGAACACATATACATTACACACCCTAAAGTATTATCACTTAGTTTTGTTACACCTTGTATATAGGTCTACCAGAACCTGATGGCAAAAAGTGAGAAAATGAATTGACTCTAGCAATACCGGGGTAATTGGAATAAAACATTTTGATCCTTTTTCCTTCTCATAGCGGCTGATTCTGTGTGTTAAACATGCAAATATAAAAATATCCAATGATCAAGGATATTTTTTGAAAATCTGCTGTCAAAAATTGCCATCAGATTCTGGTAGACCTATACAATATTTGTAGAGTTTTATTTGTAACCAGTACCGTAGCACAGTAGTGGGAGATGATCACTGCCGCGCCCGTCGCGGGCGGCAAACACTCCGCACGAGCCGCTTTATGTACAACCCCTTCTGTAACGTCCCTTCAAGGAACACTTCAATGTCTGCGTTTTAATATTTCGGCCCTCTTTTTCGGAAGTCTTTTGTGCCCTCCTGATTGCTCCATGATTCTTTAATTCTAGTACCCCTATCCTGCTATTGACAATAGTAGCTTCGATCCACTTGTACTCTATCTTAGCAAAGTATTCTCATGTTATCATGTATAATTGTACTATCAGATAAGTTGATATATAGGCATCTGCCTATGTAATATGGTCGCGGCATACCGCATGCATATATTCATAGTATCTATTTGACATATAAAATTCAGCTGATTTGCCATATTTCTCCTTAATTTTAGCAAAATTGTACCAGAACTTTCACAAAGCCTCTGTTGGATTAATTTAGCATAATAGTTGTAATAAATAATTCGTTCGGTGACAATTTTCAGTCCATCCATTAATTTCTCTACCTTGTAGGTATCGAATGCTTGTCAATTACAATAATGAGTATAAACCACATCAGTGACCGCTTTGAATAACTATACCGTGAAATGTGGTCCGTCAACCACAAATTAGTGCAACAAAGATTAGTTGTTTCACGCTTGATTTGCGAATTTCGATTAAAATCCAACTTTACTTAATAATGAGCTGCTGAATATTATATCCCTCCCCTGTCGTCAAATTCGGCCATGTTATGTAATATTATGTGGTAACTTTTGTAAAACCATTTACTCACATCAATATATTCATGGTAAATTTATCTGATCAATATTTATAATGTGTTTCTAGAAGTATTCATAATATTATATTTTGGAACATACGGTATATCATTTTGCGTATATTTTAAACTTTAGGATTACGCGCCTTAACAAAAATGTAAGTGGCAACCCTTCTATTTTTGTTGTATGATCTAAAAGCGGCCTAATCAATAGATTATATAATTATTAACATTAACATTTGTTGCAGTTATTTTCATACGACACGTCGTTGTACCATAAGAAGAATAGACTTAGTAGTACAGACATTATGTTAGGTAATCAATTTATTAGCTGCTACATTATTCCAGTTCTAAGTTTGGGTCATCTTTAGATTTTTATTATCAAAAGATGTTATGAAATGTGATGGCTGTAAGAACATAAATAAATATAATATAGTAGATACTAAATTAACTATTTTAATCAATATTATTATAAGGGAAAAGACCTAAGGGCAGACACTTTAAGGAAACATGAAACATTTGAATGTTATAAAATATATAATTTATGAAAATATGTCCATGTCTTCAGTAACTCTTACAAAATAAAACTATTATAATTATTCTCTGACAAATCAATAAAAAAATATATTATTGGTCTTTTTGTAAGCTTAGTCATAAGAGCTAATAGATGACATCACAATAAGCGAACATCACTAATAGTAGACACCAATATGAACTAATAGTTGACATAGAACATTAAATTACATTTTACATTTTTCATATTATTAGGTCTTTATTTTTCGTTTTTCAAAAGATTTCATTTACTTCATCATAGTAACTACATGCATCAGAAATATTATCCACGTTGTCTCCAGATTCTATTCATTCTTCTTCCATGCTGAAACTATCTTTCCTTTTATTAATTTTTTTTCCTAGCAAATTTATTTTCAGTCTTTAGTCTCCATGCTTCTTTTGCCTCTTCTTTTTTCTTCTTTCTGTTCTCAGCTCTCCTTTTTCTTCTTTTCACTGCTACAAAACTAAAGCAATCGATTTTTAGATCAGTACAAGGTCTAATATAGACACCATGTCCATTTTTAGGTACAGTAGTTCTAAGTTCTTAGTTTGTTAATAGATTTATATTTTTAGAGAATAGTGATGATATTTGCAGTAGAATAAAGTACAAAATAACTTTAGTATGTATTGCAAAACTAAAAAATGAGATCCATGTCATCTATTAGGTTTTTTACATTTTCAAGAACTATTAGTAGACACCCTTTATATTGTTAGGGAAAGAAACATTAATTAGTGTAAGCAACATGACCATTAATCCAATGAAATCAAAAGAAATTAAAAAAATCTAATAAATATATTCAAAACTTACGTGCAAAATTTCGCCTTCCTTAACCTATTTGCTAAGAAATTGCCGAGCGCGTGTTGACGCGGTCACATCATTTACGAAAACTGATCCTATTTTAAAATTTTGTTCCCGAAGGCGTCCCTAATATATTTTTTCACATCAACAGATAGCATAAGAAGCTTATAAAATTTACAGTGTTGAGAAATAATTAGAGTAATTATTATTTTTATGGCATTTTTGTCGTAAGTGTCATCTATTAGTTCAGTGTCTAGCATTAGGTCTTTTCCCTTAATATTCTTATCTATATTAGGACGTCGTTCATAATAATTATTTATTTTAACAACATTATTACTTTCTCAAAATTTTTGGTTTTCAAGAAAACTAAGAAGCAACATGCACAATATACTTATAATGTCTAACTTGAATGTAACGTAAGTGCTGTCAGAGAAATTTATACATAGGCAGATGGCGGACCAACATAATTTGGTCGAGCACTCCTTCGTCCGTACAAAAGGAGATTGTACCTTTTGTAAGTTGTGGGTCGTGAAGCTCTTAATTAATTTTATTAGTATTAAGTAAAAATTAATTTTCAAAAAAAATAATATCATAATTCACTTCGACAGGGTAAGGGTAATCTATTTTTAGAATGATATTTTTATTAAGAAATCTCTTTGACCTACGTACGATTATAATATGTATGTTTACCATACATATCAAATTAATAGTAAACTGTTTGAATTTGGTTAATACAAGATTAGTTAATATCCTCAAAATTAAAAATGGGGTATTCCTTTAAACCACTGAATGAAATGAAATAATATACAGTATGAGCTTAGGACCAGACATTTTATTCCATGTGTAAAAACGAAAGGATTCCCGTGGAATCGTCAGAAGGACGGTAGCCCTTACCTAGTTATAATCAAAGTTTTGGTTATAATATGACGTTATTTCTAACATAACGCGGAATGCACTTGACGTATTTTGAAACTGATTAAAACTTGAACTAAGTAAGGTTTTAAGCATAAAGGTAGATAAATCTCAAAATTATCTACTAACTAAAATTGAATAGGATTTTTTTCTTGGTACGCTCACGCTTAAACAAAAAGGTTTTCTTGGGATTACAACTATATTAATTTAACTTGCATTTTAAAAACCACACGATCGTAAAAACAATTGAACCTTTTACAACAAAAATATCAGAGTAAATGAATAGTAGATTGGACAGTACTAGTCATTGGAAAAAGCACAAAAACACCATATATATTAATTAAAAATTAACTGACTGTTTTTCTTTAAAAACAGGCGTTCTTTTACTTTAAAAACAGGAAATTTTTAAAGCAACATTAATAAATATTGTGTTTTTCTGCTTTTTCCAATGACTGGTACTATCCAATCTACTAGTCATTTACCTTATGTTGCATAAATAGTAAGTCGCTTTAATTATTTTTATATGCATATTTTTTGGAAAATGTCTGTTTGTATTCCGCGTGTATTTGCAACATGGAAATTTGGCATGTTGCAAACAAAGAGGATGTAAACTGTATACTACGTAACAAGAGGTCGGACTTAGAAGAAAAAAAATAAACTTCCGTTATTTTTTTAATTTGAAATTGAAGTTAAAATGTTTAAGTGCAAAACCTTTCACTCTAAACATACCAAAAATTTTAAAAAAATGAGCTCAAATAAATATTTTATTTCAATAAAAATTATTGTACATAGCTAAATAAATAGGCTAATAAGGTAAATTAAACAATAAAACAGATTTAATCCACAAGTTTTTGTTGATTTCTATTAATAATATTACAGTACAGTTTTATGTATTTTATTTATAAATATAATAGAATAGCTGTCTATGCTACTCTACTAACTACTTGATTGGCCTATACAGTAAACTCTATATAGGGAGGGGATTAAAGCTGCGCGTCCACCAGGTCGGAATCGGGACGTACAGTGGGGACGGTGCGTCGTGTCGTCATATATTTGTCAGGCGCAGAATGACGTTCCAGTACTTTTAGTGCAGTTCACAGTATTCAATACCATAAATACAAAGCAACAAATCCGTCCGCTGTGTACCTACGCTCCGATTCTGATCCAGTGGACACGCACCTTTATACATACACACTTATATAAATATTGTTACGTGCTAGGGTTCGAGGATGCGGAGAGAAAGACCTGGTGACTCTCTTGAAGACTTTATTCACAAACACTAGCTCACACAAATCACTAAGTCCAAACACTAAGCACTAGATGAAATCACTGAGCACTATCACTGTCCTAGGTCGTAGCCGAGTCTTAGGTCACTATCACAATCACTCAATCACTTGTTCTCACTTCGAAGTCGCCTTGATGATCGCTTGTATCAAACTGAACTGATTTACCTTTTATATGGCCCGCCATACTTTCTGGAACGTTCCATTCTGGATTGTTTACGTAAACACGCAATTCACATAAACAAGGGTTGGACTTTTCTAGAAAGTACGCGCAACTGTCGCGCGCAGGTAAACAACAGCTGCCCGTATCCGTAACAATATCATTACTTTGTTTTGTTACACCCTGTATACGACAGCTGAAATCTATCGCGTGGGCTCAGGCCAGCTGCAGTATACCACCTCACGTCTTGATCAGAGGATTTTTCCTTGGTGGCCGTACCACTCATAATCCCATACCTTCCTTCTCCTCCTAAAATCTCCTTAATAGCTATTGCTTGCAGACTAAAATTTTGCAAACTAGTATAGGGACCTGAAAATCTGAAATTAATGAAATATTTTTCATTTACTACATTACCATACAGTTTTCATAAATTATTAACTATACTTAGCTAACAACCTTATGTATTATTACAATAAAACAATATACACATTTCAACATTTTCCAAATTAAATGCATATTGATAGCATACATTATAATATTTTCTATGAAATAATAATCTAATATTTTTCATAATACATAATAATATAGTTTAAGTTGTAAATTATTGTACAAATATGCAAATAACACTACGACAACTACGACATACTTTGTATTAGAACATGGTATGACATAGTTATGTTTTGCTTCAATTTATCAATTTACGGTTACATTTACATTTTACAATTTTTCGTTTTTCATTAATTAATCCACTTAATTTACAATTTTTGTATGAGTTGCTACAAAATAATTTTCACAAATCACAAAATTAAAATCGAACTTTGAGTTTTTAAACTCCTTCTGCGTCTTTTTTCTCATGTAGTTTATATTCTCTATGGTCTTTTTTATCAGCCAATCACAGTCGACCTTGCACAGATTAGCTGATTTTTGGATTACATTTAGTAGCTACTTCCAAATAATTTTTTTTGTTCGGAAATTTCGTCCAGCTGGTTGCAAATACTTGTGGGGACTTTTTGAAGGACATCGCACACCAATATTTTTGTTATTAAAAAAAATACGTAAACAGTAAACACGTTAACGTGTTTACTGTTTACATAAATAACACGTTGATTATAAATAAATCGCACGTTATTCATCATGTTCTGTGTGGTTTTCCTTCTTCATTTAGGCTAATTAATTATAAAGCAATAATTTCTTTTAAGTACATGTAATAAAATATTATTTTTTTATTAATAAGCTTATGTACCTACTAAAAAGTCATTTAGACTATAGGAGCTTATTAAATTATAAAAAATATTACTTATAATAATGGCAATTGGGACGCAACTGTCCTTACGAAGCTTTAGAGCTTTTTCTATACATTAGTATAGTACAGCCTTTCCCAATTCGAAATGCAAATTAAGTCGTGATAATAATATGGTTTCAAAACGACTAATTTTGTATTTATTTTAAAAAAGTCGTGGACTCCGGGCTCACTTGCACATTAATTAATTATTCATACATGTTCATACGTTAGATGCGTATTCACTTGAAGTTTGCTTACAGTTCCCCATGCAATTTATGACGTATTTTTCAAAATATAATATTAACGACAAATTCGAGGCAAAAGCCCCATAACTTATAAGGAAATAATTTGTTCTCAAAGTGGGCAGACAAATAAGTTTATAAACCCCTGGTATAGTATGATCTTATTCGTTAGCACTGAATAGACCGTAGAGGTTAGCCGATCGGTCTTTTTAGGCTTTTATTTATGTAATAAAATGTAAAAGGTTTTGCATTATACGTTTTACAATAGTGTTATAGATAAAGATCACTAAAGCTTTCTCTTCTATTTAACACAACACATTTCGATATCTTTGTAGGAAATAGACAGATTAAAGATTAAGTTTTATTACGAAATAGCGATGAGTAAGCAGAATAATATAACTAAAGCTGATAAAAAAGATTTTTTCATACCAGTCCAAGTAAAAATTAACGTTTTTGACCTTCTTTTTATTAGAATTACTTATATACTTAAGAGTCCGTATACGAAATTTTGCCGATGAATACGAAATTGCAGAGGTTCGCTACAGAAATATTATTAGATTTTTTCCCCTTATTAGACTAAAAAAATATATATATTAATTATTAGATTTAAAATATATTTAAGCGCGGAAAGCCGACTCGAACCTTGCGGCGAGTAATATAATGTGAGATTTAGGTTGTTTTGAATCGTGTTTTTGGCACAATTTGTTTTTTTTTTTCTTTTTTCTCTAATTGGATAGAATTTTATCTATAGATTATTTCTGTCGTTTTCTTTTAATGAATTACAGCTCCAAGTTGCCGAAATTAACAGCAATTCTTTGCCCATTTTCTCTAAAATTTTGCCGAGTTACATATTTTTTTACTCAACTATTTCATATTAAAGTGGTAAAAAGTAATTCCAACATTTTATAGACGACTTTCTTAACAGTACATTGTATTATTTTTTTTCATACCGTTAAGACGTCAATACAATCCATAAACAGGTGATATTCTAAGCCTTTTACAGCAAAAATCACAAAACTGTCGCGGGTTTGAGTTGGATTATTTAAAAATACTTAAAAAAATAAAAAATCTAGCTCCAACAATAGATTATAATTGAAATGATCTTACATGTTGTGCATTAAAACTTATAGAAATACTGTATTTTAACTGTTAAATCACGTCTGTTAAATCAGCGAAATCGGCAAATTTCGTATACGGACTCGAATAGTGTTTGAATTCAACCTATGTTCTATAATACATGTGATAACAGTTAGTATAATACTAGGTAACTCGACTTAGGGTCAATTTACACCGCAACGCGACGCGTAGATGCATTTCTTGTGTACTGATTTGACAGATTTCAATTGCGTGAGACGTCTTGCGAATCTGTCAAATTCATATAAATTTAGAAATGCATCTACAAATACAAATACAAATATCTTTATTTCAGACAACTATAGGTCCATTGGTTAGTATTATACAAGCTTAAAAAATTTAATAATTTAGGGTTAGTTAAATATCAAAAAAAGAAAAAACATAACTTAAAATTAAATATTATTATCTAAAACTAAAAACTAAAATCATGCACCCAAACTGAACTAAGTACGGATGCAACCAGGTGGTCTGCTTTCGAATTCGTTCATTATCCGCACATAGTTCCTCAATATGGGTGCATGCGGATCATCTGCCACAATCCTCAGGATGCTGTTGTCACTTCCCCTTATGCGATTTATGAGAGATGCAGCTTTTTTGCGCATGAGTGCCCGGAATCCGTCCGTTCTTGATTGCACAAACATCTCAGACGCACTACAAAATCGGGGAAGTTTCAGCATCATCCTGAAGATATTATTATATTGGATGCGAAGGGTGTTTAGGGATGCTTTGGTATAGCTGATCCACAGGCCGCCCGTGTACAGATTCTGACAGAACGCTTTAAAAAGTGTGATCTTAACTTCATCCGTACAACGTGCAAACCTGCGGGCCAGCATATTACCTCGAACCGCCAAAGCCCTCCGCTCCCGTTCAATATCTAGATCATCTTTAAGGTCGTCGGTAAGTATATGGCCGAGATATTTAAAATGGAACACTCTGTTCAGCTCCTTTCCGCCGAGGCATATTGGAGGTATGGATTCGGGATATTTACCGGCGGCCTTAAAGATCATAATTTCACTTTTATTTGCATTATACTTCATGGCATGCGAATCAGCGTATCTCTCGCACACCTTCAACATCTCCCGAATTCCTCTCACAGTGGGACTCAGCAATACCATGTCGTCCGCGTAGCTAATGTTGTTGACGCTAACACCACCAACCTTGCATCCGACACGCATATTGCTGAGCTCCACTATGAGATCATTCACGTACAGATTGAATAGCTTAGGAGACGATAAGCCCCCTTGTCTCACACCGCAGTTCAATCTGTACGCCCTAGAGAGTTTATTGGCCCATTTCACATGATTTGTCTGATTCGCATACCAGAAACGAAATATATTTATAATATCCACCGGTATACCCATGCTCTCCATTTTCTTCCAAAGTACATCATAAGAAACGAGGTCAAATGCCCTTGAAAGATCCAGAAAGCATGCGTAAACCGGTGTTCTACGGCTTGTATAGTATTGGACAGTATGCTTGAGACTCAAGATAGCACTTTCGGTGGACAGTCTAGGTCTGAATCCAAACTGCCCATCATGTACTTTCAGATATTTTTGCAGATGTGAGTCAAGCAAACTGTCCAACACTTTGGCCAATACTGTAGCAAGCGATATCGGACGGTAATTACCTTTGTCCGAGATATCACCTACTCGGTTCTTGATAATGGGAACTATAATAGTTTTCATCAGGTCCATTGGCAGATATGCATGTTTAATAGCGATGTTAAAAAGTAAAGCTAAAACTCTAGGTAGGTGTGGACCTGCGTATTTTAAGTGCTCAATACTGAGTCCGTCGTGACCGGGGGACCTGCCCCTGCTCATGCGCTTAATTACATCTCTGACTTCTTTAGCAGTAAACATAAGCACAGGCACCTCCCCCCGCACGACGGACCCAGTAGTAGCACTTAGCGGGGACTGCACTTTAAAATGCTCCATGAACATATTTGCAATTCCCTCTTCGTCGCTAACGCCATTGACACTAGTCGGGAGGCCAGGCTTTATATCGAACTTACTAGTGCACTTCCAAAATTCAACAAAATTTTTGTCAGCTCGTAACTTTGCTAACTTATTCATTTTTATTTGCTCTTGGTTATTTAAACACCATTTTAATCGACTTTTAAAAATCTTACGTGATTCACACATCTGTTCAAAAATATTACCAACTGTAGGCCTATTATGTGACACCCATGTTTTAAATTTAAGCCTGGCCACCCGGTGAGCGTCTTTCACGTGCTTATTCCACCCACAGTGTATTTTTTGTTTGCGAGGCTTAGCATCAACACAATGTTTTGTTTTTATAGCTGCCGTCATTAGCACATTAACAATCTGTTCATATAAGTTGTCCACTACATTTTTATGACCTATGTTATCACAAAATCCCTGCGCGCAATTATTTAATTCAGGAGGGAAATCTATGTCACGTAACCCCAAGTTACAAACATTATGATATTCTTTTATTAGTGATTCATCTCTTTCGCCCCAAGAAACCAGGTTTCTATGCATATCAGGTATTACCCGCTTAGGTTTTACAATATTAACTAATTAACAAAAAATTAAAACCGACTTCCAAGGTAAAAACAATATTAATAGCATCCTTATAATATGAACTTAAAAGTATTAAATAATTTTTCCTATCTAATATGTAGTGCCTTTTCCCGAATTCGGCTAAACTTCAACTATTTCTGTACTCAATCTTCATCATTTTGAAGTCGGTACCAGATATAGCTGAATCTTTATTTCTTTGACAGAAAATTTGAAACTTTTGGAACTGGCACCGACTTCAAAATTATGAAGATTGAGTACAGAAATAGTTGAAGTTTAGCCGAATTCGGGAAAAGGCACTACATATTAGATAGGAAAAATTATTTAATACTTTTAAGTTCATATTATAAGGATGCTATTAATATTGTTTTTACCTTGGAAGTCGGTTTTAATTTTTTGTTAAAAATAATAATTTCACTCTTTTTAGTTACCTAGTAGGTAAACTGTTAGTGCCAATTCAAATTGTATAAAAAATAGTTTCATATTGTCTTCACTAGATGTCACTGAGGTGCTCCTGTGTCGCGCTATCGCTTGTACGTAGAAGTTTTATATAGGTAGTTGTAACTTGTAACAGATTTTCGTTGTGTTGTTGAAAGTTTGTAAGCAACTGACGTCTGACAACTCAACAGTGAGCTTGGTGTGAGCAGTGAGCATTGAATTGACAACATAAATCATAATATTGAGTGGTAATTGATCTCGTATAATTGTTATTAAAGGTGAACGCAGATTTGGCCGCACCGCACGCACCGCAGTCGCCGCATTCGCAATTCTTCATATTATTATGAAGTTGCGAAGACTGCGGCGCGGGTAGGTAGGTATGCGAGCTTGCCTATAACTTCATATAAAGAATTCCGAATGCGGCGACTGCGGTGCGTGCGGTGCGGCCAAATCTGCGTTCACCTTAAGTTGACCTCCGTCATAGTCCGCGAATTTATAAGTGGTCGTCAGTGGTACTGCGTATATTCTACGTATCTTATTACAATTTGTTAAGACTGATATGAGTCATACGGCATACCCCAAGCCCCAAATATCAGGTAGATAGATAAATTTAAACAATACATTTAAAAAGATCTAAGTGAACACGTGCTGCAAAATGCTCGCAGCGTGGCATCACAATAGACATAACTACCAGTACTTCGACTGCTATGAGACTGACGAGTATTAATATCTGTCGTTTCTTTCGTGTTTCGCCAGGATAAGTTAAAGGCTGGCGCGCTGGCTGGTATAATTTAATTTTAAAAATAAGATTTTGAAATTGAATTCTGACAGTTTTCTTTGCATGTGCCAAAATATAAACAACTAAATTTGTAGGTTACGACGACCCTAGCGACGACTTTTGTCATAATACGTCAAACTTAAAAAAATTACATCAGTTCTAAGTCGGCATACTCTATCATTCTGTCTACTCTGGCGGCATGCCGCATGCCCTGACATTCCAGTTAGAACTTGAATACGATGTTTACGTACGCGTCGCCGCGCACCGCGCGGCGACGCCGTTGCCTCTGCGGCGCCGACCGCCGTGTATATTAAACAGCCTATAATAATTGGTGTTGTTATGTACATAATTATTATTATTGTATCCATACCTATGCCTTGTACTATTATCTATTTTGTGCCATGAGACATTGGTGACCTTAACACGACGTGGTAATGATGATGATGACGATGATGATGATGATGAATTTGAATTGCATGGTAGCATATGCTTTCTGTTCTTAAAACAACGCCGAAACTCCCAAACGTGTATCTATAAAGAGTCAGGAGTTCTCTCAGCATCTTCGAAACCATGGTATACCTTGACCCAATATTTGACTTTTTGGTAGCATATTCTTAGTACACTTCACATAAAACCAAAATCACCATATGTTTCCATATAAATTTCGAGGAGTTCCCTCGATTACTCCTGGATCCCATCATCAGGTCACCACTTTTGTGAACATGGTACCAAATTGGAGTGAAACCTAATACAACAAAACAAAAATTTCGAAAATCGGTTCACAAACGGCGGAGGATTCGTTGAACATACAAAAATAAAAAAAAAATAAAAAAAAAAAATATCCACAGCCGAACATATAACCTCCTCGTTTTTTGGAAGTCGGTTAAAAAGTCTAAGTAAATAGGCAAATGATCCGAGCCAAATACATCTTCCACAATACCTACACCAGATACTGTGTGCCAGGCTGACAGGGAGACCACACAGTGATCTAGCCAGCTTTTACTTTTATGGTAATGGTCCATGAAAGTATACGCAGCCGGTCCTAATATTTTTACATCCGCACATACCCAAGACTGATCAGCACAGAAGCGCTCTAGTTCTGTGTAGAAAAAATCGTCAGGGTGTGCATTATAGTCCCCTAAAATAAATAAATTCTCCACACTATTACTCGCTTCGATTGCACTTATCTCACTTAAAATATCAGTAAAGATCGGCAGGTTCTCATGCGATTTAGTTGGCATATATACAGAAAAAACCAAGATAGATCTATCCCCAATTGCACCTTTGATAGCAGCTAATCGTTTACTATGACATTCTATAATGGATACAGAGTCGAACATACCTTTTCTCCAGAGAATAGCTACTCCACCGTATGGTCTCCCTCTCAAGATACCCGCCGATGTGTCTACAGAAGACTTACCTGTGTACTCAAATTCGTCAGACACGGATCCCAAGAGCGGAATGTCATGATTTAAAAGCCAAGTCTCCTGTAAACACACGATATTCCCGGTTTTGCATAAATTACGCACCTCGTCAATCGATGTCTTAAAGTTCTTACAGTTATAGCTGTACAATCTGAATAAATTATTATTTTTACTATTCATATTAAAATTATTTACTTATTACTGTTATCAACAACGCTAGGCGACATATCTTTATACCTAAAATTTACAAACCTTCTGAACGTAATGCCATCCGGCCAAAATTCATTATTTAAGAATAAACTTATTTTATTTTTCGACACAAATAATTTGTACGCATTATATTTCTTATTCGATTTCATATTAATCATTTTAAGTGTCACAGTCTCATTAGTTTTCTCCTTAATATATCTACGCTTCGCGTTGCGGTCTGAATCGACCCTTAGATGTACAATACTAGATGGCGCCCGCAATTCCGTTGATTAAAGCGCGGAAACCGTACATTTTTCCCGGATCCGTTTCCCGGGACTCAAAGTATCCTCATACCTTTCATCAAAATAGGTTCAGAATTGGGCGTAAAAAGGTAACAGACCACAGACATAGATACCGCATGTCGCTCCATTTGTATGAAAACGAGGGTGCCACTTTTTTACTACCATTGTGATTTGTGACGTACCGATGATAAGAAACGTGTCCATTATCAAGGCCAACGTTCTATTTGAATTTCTACAGCTCAATACGGCACTTTTAGGCATTTAGGCATTTTTAAAATTCCCATTGACGTCCGATTCCGATAGCAGACTAAAGAGAATACTTTCGAAAGACGAGCATTGCTCGTCGTTTGGGAACGCGATATGGCATGCGAAGTACTATCAGGGAAGTTGATTCCTATTCAGATGGCGGATCTAAGTCATGTGGTCGGCTTATGTTAATTCAATGTTAGCTGTGATCGGTCGGCTGGGTTTGACTTAACGCGACCAAATTACTTAGGTCCGCCATCTGCATAGGAATCAACTTCTCTGATAGTACATACACATACGGCATCTATCTTGATCTATGTCTGTGTAACAGACACAATTTCACAATTTATAATATTAGTATGGAATTGTTGGCTAACTCATTTCATGCTACAGGTCCATTGGATATTCAAAATGCGTCTCAATTTTGGCCTTAAAATATAAATTGTGGCCTGTAGCAATCGGAACTCAGGGGGCATTGAAATGCTCTCAATATGCAGCGCTATGCGGCCGGCGGGCGGCACAATGGCTGCCAATTTACTTGGGAATCCGACCAGGATACCTCAGCCAACGTTCTATGACTGAGCAATGACATATCTCGGGCTCTCGGCCTCCCGCAAGTAATTGTCTGCCGTACGACGGTCGACGGGTCGTAAGATGTAGAGGAACAATTCTCCGAGTCAATACTCTTTTGTGTAATAAACACGTACCTTGCTCCACCAATACTCAAAATATTCTTGAGGAAATAAACTTAACGGTATTTTAGATTAATTATTGGCGCTACGACATAGCGCCGCGCGCGAAGACTAATCATAATCACCCGTTTTTTTTTTTTTCGAAAGGGTTTAAGGTACTAGTCTGGTTAAGACCATGGTAGTTTAATCGTGGCTATAACTAGTCTGTTGCTAGTTGGTTTGGAGATAAACAATGAGGGGGCCTGGCCCCCTCCCCTAAAGTCACACGTGTGACATTCTAATCGGGCAATATTGGGGAGAGCTACGAAAATAAGCTGTTTTCATCTGACGTGGGATTTATTTCATTGATGCATTGACTGAAACAATGCTTTATGGGGGCGCTAAAACATAATTTGTTCTCAAAGTGGGCAGTAGACGAAATAAGTAGTTTGGGAACCCCCGCCGTATAGCATTCCGAACATGACCTCGGTGACCTCAGCAGGTCCTCTGCAAATGCCGCCGTTGGGAGCAGTCGTGAATTGCCAGCGATAGCCCGTTCAAACTTATTCTGCCTTTGAGCCCTATGAAAGTGATCCTTATGCGGTTGGCACAAAGGTACTGAAGGTACTAGATGGATCTGAACGGTCTGTAATCGCGATCGTGTGGTATAAGTCAGGCATTTGAATGGTATCTCCAGTTCACCTCATTAATCTTATCTTTACCTGTTCTAGCCATTTTTTAACCGACTTCCAAAAACGATGTTCGGCTGTGGTTTTTTTTTTTGTATGTTCAACAATTACTCCGCCGTTTGTGAACCGATTTTCAAAATTTTTATTTTGTTGTATTAGGTTTCACTCTAATTTGGTACCATGTTCACAAAAGTGGTGACCTGATGATGGGATCCATGAGTAACCGAGGGAACTCCTCGAAATTTATATGGAAACATATGGTGATTTTGGTTTTATGTGAAGTGTACTAAGAATATGCTACTAAAAAGTCAAATATTGGGTCAAGGTATACCATGGTTTCGAAGATGCTGAGAGAACTCCTGACTCCTTATAGATACACGTTTGGGAGTTTCGGCGTTGTTTTAAGAACAGAAGGCATATGCTACTATGCAATTCATATTCATCATCATAATCATCATCATCATCATCGTCATCATCATCATCATTACCACGTCGTGTTAAGGTCACCAATGTCTCATGGCACAGACTAGATAATAGTACAAGGCATAGGTATGGATATACTAATAATAATTATTATGTACTGTATAACAACACCTGTTTGTTTAATACATGACGGCGCGGCGGTCAGCGCCGTAGAGGCGCGCGGCGTCGCCGCCGCGCGGCGCGTGGCGGTAGGCGACAGATCGAATCCTTGACTAACTACTTTATATACAGATCGAATACTTTATTAACTACTTTATAAAATTTAAATAGACAAATAGAATTAAAATAAAGTTATTTTAAAAAGAGCATTCAAACAAAAGAAAGTAATTAAGAGTCTTTTTAATTAGTTATACTTATTAATCGATAGATGGCGCACTAAGTATCGATTTAAATTCTTTATTACAAGAACAGCTGTCAATAATTATGATAATATTAAATATTATGAGTAGCTACGCTACATCCTATGCAAGTTTATACAATTTTTTATCTGATAGATCCTTCGATCGTGGAAAAACGAGACACAATAGTCTTTCTATTCTTATCGTAATCGCCGGTGACCGCTTGGGGCTTGAAGCATTAAAATTGTTAAATTACTTAGCACAATATGTTCACTTCACTGATAATATATTATTTTGTGAGTGTGAGTTGTGACTCTTAACAAATTGTAATAAGATACTTACGTAAAATATACGCGAAGGTTTACCTACTAGTGTAACTAAAAAGAGTGAAATTATTATTATTTTTAACAAAAAATTTAAACCGACTTCCAAGGTAAAAACAATAATAACATTAATATGAACTAAAAAGTATTAAATAATTTTTACTATCTAATAGTGCCTTTTTCCGAATTCGGCTAAACCTCAACTATTTCTGTACTCAATCTTCATAATTTTGAAGTCGGTGCCAGTTCCAAAAGTTTCAAATATTCTGTCAGAGGACTGAAGTTTCAGCTATCTGGTACCGACTTCAAAATTATGAAGATTGAGTACAGAAATAGTTGAGGTTTAGCCGAATTCGGAAAAAGGCACTATTAGATAGTAGAAATTATTTAATACTTTTTAGTTCATATTAATGTTATTATTGTTTTTACCTTGGAAGTCGGTTTTAATTTTTTGTTAATTATATAAAATAAGGGGGGCAAACGAGCAAACAGGTTACCTGACGGAAAGCAATCTACCGTCGCCCATGGAAACTCGCAACATCAGAAGAGCTACAACAGGTGCGTTGCCGGCATTTTAAGAGAGAATACGCTCTCTTCTTGAAGGTTTGCAAGTCGTATTGGTCCGGAAATACTACTGGTGACAGTTCATACCAGAGTTTTACAGTGCGCGGCAGATTGGCAGCAGAATGAATGTGGTCCAGTTTTGTTTAAAAATTGAAATAGAAAATGCCATATCTGTGATAAATATGAAAATAAGATAATGGGTAACTGCGTTGAAAACCACAAAATCATACGGAAAATACGAATAACATAATTTCCATCGGTTCCGTAAATTAGCAATTATACAGAAACCGCTTTAATTATGTGAACGCCATATTTATTCTAAAAAGCAATATTCACGGTATATTATTATTAATTTACCAATTTATTGAGTCTATTCGATAAACAAGTTTTAATTCATTATTAATGTTTATTATATAAGCTCTAACTAGCTAAACTATAGCAGCTTTCTAGACAATAGAGATAACTCTACCCAATCCTGTATCTACATTTACAGTAGCACAAAAAAGTTGCGTTTGAATTTTCTATTTACCGCAAGCTATTCACCCCGTGACGATGTAAACCTTTTTGACGCTTTTGAACGTAAATGTTTGAGTGCACCCGATTTATTCCGAATCCGAATATTTTGTCACTCTTTTCGGTGACATCCTCACTTTATTTCCTAATATTTACGAATTCACACTAAAGTATTATATTCAGTACGCATTATACAAAGTTTTGTCCTTGCTGGTTTAGCTTTATAGCTAAACCAAGTTTTGTCAGACAAGAACAAAAACTCCACACTGTGTAGGTATACCGACGATAACGTCGTTATACCTATACCGTTCTAGTACTCCACAGTGTGGAGTTTTATAAAAGTTTCATTTTATGTTGTTTACGTTAAAGGTATCGGGCATTTTTTTTTTAATTTAACATAACATTAGATACCTTTTAAGCTTTAGTAAAATACCTTTTAAGATTTTCTACCATTTTTAACTGTAGATGTCTGCAATGATATTGTTTCCTCCCTGACACACTGAAGGCTACACAACGTAATAGTATAATTTTTCTCTCATTCTGTTAAATGCCGAGCGCCTACGCAGTCTCCCACAATTATTTAATTAGGCACTTAATGTGATTTAGTAATACAATTTGCTAATCGAGATTTTATATTAGTTTCTGTCCGTGTGAATTGTAGCTAGTCTTTGTTTGTTAGTGGGTCATATTAAGTAGTAGTCGTAACGTAAACGGTAGATATTTAAAATGTACATTTATAAAATTGAATCAATATCCACATAATAAAAAGATTGTATTCTTCGTTAAGACAGTGCTGCTTCTATACCTACTATTAGATACAAAACTTCTTACACAAAGTAGTTTTTATCACGATGAGCCAATAAATAGAAAATAGAAAACTTTCCAGTGATTTTCCCGAAGTTAAATTAAAAAGACTTTACGAGACGACAAAGGGAAACGATTTTTAATGCTTTTTGTTTCTTTATTACAGATCTGGTGTGCCATTTCAAAATGCGAAACAACAAAAGTTGTCGGAATTAACATAATATCGCGCCAGGAATGCTGAAGAAATCTCCAACAAAAATGGACTACAGAATATTTTTTTTACTGGCGCTGTCCGCGTGTAAGTAATGCATGACCTTTTATTAACTTAAATACAGATCAACTTGAATCCCAAATTAATGTTGTACACATTTACAATCTATTGATTTATTTTGCATTAAACGTTTTATAAAAAAAATAGCTAAGCTTCACTTTCAATTCTGGTGCATTTAGGCCCACTGGCAATTTAATCTTAATTCCGATTCCCAGTATAAAAATTTAATGATACGACTGTACTGATAAAATAAAAAATTTACGGCCTTTCAAAAGCGTGTAGTTAAACGTATGACTCGGGGCTAAACGTAAAAAAGGTATAAAATGAAACTCTTAGAACAAAGTAATTGAAAACACGTAGATTGGAATACGGGGGCGTATTCTGATCCTTATCTAGGGACTATCTCAGCCCACTTGATGGCCAATGGAGTGGAAGTAACGAGGATATAGCTACGACCCCGCGAGAATTTCGCTACTTCATATTATGCGAAATGCAACGCAAATTTTAGCCGTTCCGCTAAATCCGCTCTGAATAAAAAGATCGTATATTATATTTGAAACAAATTTTATACTGTTAGCGTATGTGGTATGAGCAACATTATTCTGGCAATGTTAGAAAAATATTATTTGTTTAACAATATATGAAAGAATAAACAAATTCTTATGTCCGGCGTTAATTGTTTATCTTGACCACAATTGAGGGTTAAGAAACGATAATTATTATGTAACGAAGATAAAACAGAAGTTATTACTTACTTATTATGTAAAGAATAATTATTTCTACGTAATATTCTACAGTCATCCTTGCACCTTAATAACAGTATCAAGACTCTTTTTGGCTCATTGATTTTTTAATCAATTTCAATGATTGCCATTAAAGGGACGCCGGACGGCCCTTTTGTGTCATTACTTCCTTTACTTCTACAATATACTACCTTTTCAATTATCTTTAAGCGAAATGACATCGACGCATCTAAGAGAACATGTAACCCTAGTATAAATATAATGGAAATACTGCATTATGTAATATGTACAGTGTCTACTTAAAAAAATATCTAGCGAAAAAAATATTATCCGCACTTTTAGCTTCAAACAGTTGCCATTTTTCTTAACTTTACGCATCATTAGTCAAGATATGAGTATGTTTTGCATAGCTTTTTGTATCATGGGTTAAATGAACCACTATTTCAGACCATTAACGAAGCGATGGTTCGAAGCACAATTTTTATCTCATTCGCATTAACCATACTTTCTTTTTCGCAAAATTAAGTAACGATGGTTTCCTTTTATTTTCTTTTTGCTAACCAATCTGTAACCAAACGTGCCTAAAATATATGCTAATATTATAAATTGAAAAAGGTCTGTTACCGATACACAGTTAAAACGCTGAACCGAAATTGCTATAGACATATCAAATATCCTACATCACAGGAGATAAGAATTCTAGAAAAAATTACGATATAAGTTCGACGAAGAAACAACAAATCCATACTTCCATCCATACTAATATTATAAATGCGAAAGTGTGTCTGTCTGTCCGTCTGTCTGTCTGTCTGTCTGTTACCTCTTCACGCCCAAACCGCTGAACCGATTTGGCTGAAATTTGGCATGGAGATACTTTGAGTCCCGGGAGAGGACATAGGACACTTTTCATCCTAGAAAAATGCACGGTTCCTGCACGATAAACGAGTTTTGGCGCAACGAAGTTGCGGGCGTCATCTAGTATAATTATACTAAAAATAGAGTAAAAACAAAGAAGTGTCGTACTGCTCGGGCAACATCTAGATTCCAGATATTATCTTATTAAGGGCCTGTTTCACCGCCTCCTGTTAGGGCTATCCACCATTTAACTTGACAGATGGAGTATGGAGAATCTGTCAAGTAAGCCTATCGGGCACCTTATCAGGAAGCGGTGAAACAGGCCCTAAAACTAGTAGGCATTAGGTACCAGATAACGCCCTGTTGCGCCAAAATTAGTTTATCGCGCGGTAACCGTACATTTTTACAAATTATAAATTTATAAATGTATTAGTTATAATATTAGGTATGTTAATGGTAACGGTTTGTTCTGATATTGCAACTTTTGCCTTTCAGGTTTGGTGTCTGGTGACAACAATGCCTTCCTCACGCAGACAGTGTATGGGTTCTTGGACTTTACCACCACGATAGGAAACACGGTTATGGTCTTCTCGCCCCAGTCTGCTCCCCCACCAGGTTGTAATTTTAATTATTAAAATATACAATATATTCTTCTTAGATACATAAGATGTATCTAAGAAGAATATCTTCTTCTTATACATAAAAATGGATTTTCAAATGTGTTAGTCGCGCTAAATTTCGAAAACGGCTAAACGGATTGGGCTGATTTTAGTCTTAAAATATTCGTAGAAGTCCAGGGAAGGTTTTAAAGTGACACGAAGTTCACCGGGACAGCTAGTCTTTTTTGCAAAATGTGTTGGTAAACGCATAACTAAACAGCGCCCGGACCTATTTTACCAGTTTTTTAATGTTCGTTGATGTCCAAGGATAATTTTCACGGCGAGAAACATTTGCAATGTTAGATGGAAAGTTTGAAAATAATATAATCTAATATTTCACCTCCCTGTAGAAGTTCCAATGACGTAACCTCACCGATTTTGACGATTTAAATTTCATAGATATGACGGGATGACGTCTGTAGGGCCCGCTAGTATTCTATACAAACAGAGGCTAAATAAATAAACCTTATATTTATATCTCTTAGGTCTTAGCCAACGATGACACCCTTTAGTAATATTATAAAAAATATTTTTTAGCCCTTATCAAAATTACATTTTCCAAAATAATATTTTCAGAACCACCGAAAACTGAAAAATCTATTCAAGAAAATGCTATCGAGACGAAACCGCCGCCAGTTAGTGACGTGAAGCCTGAAGCTATAAAACCAAGCAAAACTATCGACAAATCAAATCATAAAGCCTCCTCGCCGTCAAGCTCTATTTCGGTTGTTACATCTAAAAAAGAGGACAAAAAAGCAAGTACTCCAAAATCTATCGTTAAAGAACAAAAACCAGTAGTAACCAAAGTTGAGGTGGTAACTGGACCTTCCAAAATTGTTGAAAATCCACAAAAATCGGTGAAACAAAGTGACAAAGTTCAAAAGAATTCACCTGCTAAGAGCTCTAATGCTATAAGTAGCAAAGTTGAAGTGAAAACTAACGCCGTACAACCCTCTATTATTTCGAAAGTTAATAGCTTGGTTCACGTTCAATCCAGTCAGTACGACGAAGAACCAGCAATATTAGTATCCAATAACATTGGAGAGCCGGAGTACGATTACTTATCTCGTCAGCCGTCTGAGTTTGTCGAGGAAACTTACAAAGTAATCAATATTCGCCCATCAAAATCTCATGGCCACAAGCCAAAGAGCAATGGTAAAAATCGTCATCAACCCACACCACCACCAGATGACGATGAGCATCCGCTGGGCCTTGTGACAACTCTCGGTGGCACGATCGTCAATAATGGACTAACAACGGTTCACGAAACCAGTGTTATCGGCACATACATATCAGGAAAATATGCTCAGGTACTTAACAGCAACTCAAAAATATTGAATTCCGGTCACAAAGCGAAGATAAGTCCAAGCCAACCTCATAGAATTACAAAGACAGCGGCGCCATCTATATCCAAAAATCATAGGCATAATCTAGAACCGACGCCATCAGCGGGAGATGAAGATTCGAGTCATAACAAGAATACGCGAAGACAAGTTAACGGTGGTAGCTCCTTCAAGAGTCACAGGCACCGATCCCAAAATAATGATAATTCTAACACTGAACCTACTGCACCCCAAGCTCCTCAGGGCAAGAAATATAAAAACAGAAATCATTCATCGCAATCTCAAAGAGCACAAAATAAAGAGTAAGTTGCATCACCTTCAAATGTAATAAAATTTTTATATTTACTCGAATTAGTTTGTGAGATATTTTACATTAGTTTAGCTGTTATTAGTAAATAGTTGATCTTTATAGTCTGTGTTGAAATCTACACAATCTAACTTTTTATGTTTATGTATTATAAGATGTATGATGTTTACGTAGTATTGTTAAATATTATTATAGGGTTCCGTACCCAAAAGGTAAAAACGGGTTCCTATTCATGAGACTTCGATGTCTGTCTGTCCGTCTGTCTGTCTCCAGGCTGTATCTCAAGAACCGCTATAGCGGTTCTTGAGATACAGCTCAAGAACCGCTTGAGCTGTATCTCAATTTAGATTTATTTAGAGAATCTCTCTTAGATAATGTTTCAGAAGCTAGTGTTCTGAAACATTAGCTATAGCTAGTGTTTCAGAACACTAGCTATAGCTAGTGTTCTGAAATTTTCACAGATTGTGTATTTCCGGTGCCGCTATAACATACTAAAATAAAAATAAAATTAATGTGTATGGAGGGCTCCCATACAACAAACGTGATTTTTTGGCCTTTTTTGCTCGTAATCAATAATGATAAGAGGTAGGCACTTGAAACTTTCACGAAGGTCTTAAATATAATTGTACTTTAATAATTAATAATAATATTTAAATAAAATAAAAAATTAAGGGGGGCTCCCATACAAAAAACACAATTGTTGGCCTATTTTTGCTCTATAACGGTACGGAACCCTTCGTGCGCGAGTCCGACTCGCTCTTGGCCGATTATTTTTAAATAATTTGATGTTACGAGCGTTAAAATTCTTTACAAACAAAAAGTTGAAAATTTTATATATTTTACATACAGAAAAATATATAATTTTGTATTTAATTTTTCAGGGAACAATCCTCTCAAGGATACACTACAAGGCGAAACAAAAATAGCTCTAACAGACACAAATCGACTGCTACTAATTCAGGAAATAACGAGGGTCAATCAAAACGCTTCAAAGGTCGCATCCAACCATCGTCCGTAGAACAAGTGACTCCTGCAGCGTCAACAAGTGTTTATAAATTCAAATTGAACAGAACCCCAAGCACGGGTCGTTGGCAATATAAAACGAGTCCGAAACCAAAAGTGACTATAAGGAAATCTAGCGAGGATGACCAAACAACGCCTAGCTACAATCCCTTATTGGATGATCCCGCTAATGACATTTCTGCGAGAGCACGATCTGATAATGATTTAGAGCTATCCGGCTCACAAAGTGGTCCAGGAACACTGCTTGAGAACGATACAGATGACAACTCTATTGAAAAGTTACCCCCGGTAGAAACACTAAAGGTTGAAATTAGTACTCCCGCTGATTTTCATGATGTGTATTACGAAATAGCTACCCTAAAATCGCCATACACATTCCAGGTAATTATTCATTAGTTAACTTGTTTTTCAAAGCTTACCTAGAGATGAAATAATGCCTCATTTAATTGAGGTATGTTTAAGTAATAGAATAAGAATATAATATTGTATTTATATCCTATTCTCTATCTCTTCCAAACTAAAATTTCTGTTTAATTTGATTTCAGGTTGGGCGAGTAAAGAACACCAGAATAATAACTGTCACAACAACGATCGAAAAACGAATCGAACCTACAATAGTGCCTTCACAAAGTTCTCTCAACGAACCGTTGACAGAAAATATATTAGCGACAGCATCACCGTATGGGAAAGATAATTATTTCTTAGATTCAAGCATTGCTACTTTACCAGCGATAACGCTATCTTCTGATGTCGAAACACCACCACTAGAAACGGTCACAGAAACGTTCAGTACGACGCAAAACATGCTCAAGACCCACATTTTACCAGTAGTCAGAGAGCCGAATATTACCAGCAGCCTTACTTTCATTCAAACTTATCATGTGACGAGACTAGTGACGGCCACAAAAACTCTACCGCCCATGGAATTCTTCCAGTTCATCCCAAGCAAAACATTAAAAGAGTTCAACAGTCGTCTAGATGAAGCCGGATCCGAATTACATTTGGAATTGGACTTCGGGGACAGCAACGAAGACGAGGAAGGCCACTTGCGTCGCGTATTCCCATCTGACCTAGATCTCGCGAACATCGGGTCAAACTTCGATTTGACAGAAATCGATAAATACCGAGACAACCACTTGCGACTCAAGAAAGCGCACGGACAGAATAAGAACAACCAAGTAACCGAAGCTCCCAGTCCCTCCACGCCCGCTCTCACTCCGGAGCAGGCCCAGCAGCTCGCCCTGCTGAGGTTGTTGAACCCGGCCGCGGCTGCTCAAATTCCGAACGTCGTCACTACTTCCAAGCCGGTCTTGAAGTATGAGACCATCTACGAGTCCCACGTGATCCCCTTCTTCAACGGCAGATCGACCGTGGAGAGCACTATATCTCGGCCTGTGGCGACAGTGACGAAAACCGAGTACGAAATAGGCACGAGCAGCCTGCCCGCTCTACCTCTGAACCCCTTGTTCCCTCAGCAGCAGTTCACGGTGACGTCGACGCCCGTGATCGTGAACACCGAGGTCGTGGCGACCGACAGTCAGGTTCTGAAGCTGACATTCGGCGCCAAGACCCTCTACACGACGCTGTTCACGACCAAAGTCGTCCCCACGGTGCTGACGTCGTACGTGACGTCGTCGGTCCCGGTGCAGCCGAGCGCCGCCCCGGGATTCCCCGGCTACTTCCCCGCTCCCTACCCGCCGTTCCCCTATGTAGGTTAAATGAACAGTGAAAAACGACAGTGCGTTTGAATGATAAGTGATACCGTGACGACGCGTTAGTGAAACTGAGTGATGAAGTGCCGTACGAGAAATATATTTCGCAAACTCGAACAGTGCAAAAGCGTAGTTGTGATTTATGAACTTCCATAAATATTGAGACGGTTGTATTTGTGAATTGCTCATTAATTTCATTTTAAATCGTTAATATAAATAATTATTACCATTAATAATTAATAAATAATCGATGTAATGATCTAAATTTTAGTTAATACTCATTTAAAATTCGTTCTCGAAACTTCTTCGCATTTTGTCATTATTGATGATTTTTGTCTTATTTAAGGGTTCATTAAATTTGATATCTAATGCGCGAACAAATTTTGAGAATTTAAAGGATTAAATTTCCTGACGTGTAACACCAGGGAATTTGTAAATATTATGTTATTTATGTTTTGTATATATTGTGTACTTTTTAATCTATATTAAGGTTAATTTTAATAAAATTTGTATAATATAGTTTATAAACATTTTATACGTTTTGTAAACTTTTCGCTTAAATAAATACAGTGTTTCTTAATTACCATAGCTTTTATTATGAATAATAAATAGTACCCTCTATTAATTGATGCGATTTTTAAGAAGGAAGGCAAGTAATATTTTGGAGAAATCTAATCAAGCTTTCGTACGCAAGTACTCTATAAATATCCCTTTTATCCGTGATGAACCCCGATTTAATAGAAAAGTTTTAAATAAATGGATTAAGTACGAGTCGGACTAGGGAACCCTAAAACATTTTCAAGGGTTTTGTTTAGCGAATCTGACTAAAAATATCCAATTTTCTGGGCCGTGTAATATATATTTTCAGAGAGAAGGGGTTTATATTTCAGGGTATTTAATTAAGGCGTACTTCGAGAGCAATTCGTGAGCCCAAAGCCCTATGAACTCCCGCTAATGAGCGCTGCTCAGGAACGGAACAAGCAAACAACAACACAGTATACCATGGCTTAGTTCTATTCTAAGACATAACCTTAGTTGGTTTTGTTTATATGAGACAAATCAGTCTTATAACTGTCTTGAAAGTTGAAACTCTCGACAAGCATCAGGGCTGTCGCTCGCTTGAGACGACTTTAAAGTTTAGTCAGACAATTACAATAACCCGGATAAATGTACACTACCCGCACGATAAACGAATTTTGGCGCAACGGAGTTCGTTTTAGGGTACAGTAGTCAACCAAGTTTTGTTGATTGCAGAACCCTCAAAACGGAACCCTAACCACCTGATTTTTTGTATATTGGTAGGTTAATAGTTATAAAATATTAGAGTAACCTTGTCCTACAAATAGAACGATCCATATTTTAGGACCATCAAGTCAAAGTATGAAATCCTTTCTATCTCTGTTAGCCACCACAAAAAATTAGCTTGTTAGTAATCACCAGGGCTCGGGGTTTGGTAGTGTGATTTCGGGATTGAAACACGAAAAATTAATATGGACATTCCCTTCCGCGGGATTCACATAATGGTTTTTATCGACCTCAAATAAAATACGGGATATAAAAATGTATTAAATAAACATTAATATTGTCAGAAAAGAACACTACTACTACCATTAGGTCCTGCAAAATAAAACTTTGGTCATAGATTATATAATACAATACTCTAAAATCGATAAATCGGTCTCTAAAACAAGGCTAACATAATGCCTAGTTTCACTTTATTTTAAAAGCCTCTATCAACGAATATAATGTAAACTATCACTGACTTACGTAATTTCGGGTACGTATATGCCCTCTTCTTATCTTTGTGCACTGTTTTCAAACTAGATAATTTTGAGCTAGGATGTCTTTCGATGACTAAGTTTGTCTTTAATATCACCCTACAATAAAAATAAAAGTACACATAATTCTTTTCGTCAACGCATTCGGAAAGAAATTTTATAATAATATTGTTTCAATATGTCCATGTTACGTTATGTTTGCTGCTAAGCAAACCTAAAATAAAAATAAAGTTTAAAAAACTAAAACCCGACTACTAAAACGCGCTCTAAAAAGTATGCAACAAGAAAACAGTTTATAGGGATATGGAAATGTTTAAAGGATAGCCGTGGTCGTATGTATGCCCAATTTTAGTATCTACAATGAATCTGTTTTGCTATAACAGTAGGTGGCATACGACCACGGCTATCCTTTAAACATTTCCATATCCCTATAAACTGTTTTCTTGTTTCATACTTTTTAGAGCGCGTTTTAGTAGTCGGGTTTTAGTTTTTTAAACTTTATTTTTATTTCAATTATTTTGGGGCTAAAATTATATCGCTCGATAAATTTATTAACCTTCCCAACTCCTCAAATGATCTAAATAGGACAAGTAGTTTTAAAGTTACGAGGGAACAGACAAACATCCATACCCACATACATACATACATACATACAGGCCAAAATCATAACCCTCCTTTTTGCTTCGCCGTAGTCGGGTAATCATGAAAAAAATGTGCTGTTCTTTACGTTAAAATTAGGATAAACTAAGCTGAAGTTTACGAAATACTATTTTTATAAACATCAATTTGGTGGATTGAATAAAAATCCGACTTTAAGTGAAGTAGGTATTGCAGTTTTGTATGGTAATACATTAACGTATGGAACAGATATTTTTTTAAATTTTAGTTTTGCTTAATAGTGAAAGTGACCTGTGAGTGGCAGTCTTCCACAGTGCGTTTTTCGCGTAAACTCTGGAACGAACTGTCACCAGCAGTATTTCCGGACCTATACGACCTGCAAACTTTCAAGATAAGAGCGTATTCCCTCTTAAAAGGCCGGCAACGCACCTGCAGCTCTTCTGATGTTGCGAGTGTCCATGGGCGACGGTAGTTGCTTACCATCAGGTGATCCGTTTGCTCGTTTGCCCCCTTATTTAATAAAAATAAAAAAAAAGTTGTTCAGTTTGATGTGTAGAGTCTTAATATAGAAGATTGCTAATGACTTCAATTTTAGCCTGTATATTTTAAAATATTGTAAGAGTACCAAGATTGAAAATCTATTTTTTGCCATATATATACCTAAAATTATTTTGCTAAGTTTGTAGTGCGTTAACAGTAATATGTAAATAAATAAGTATTTCAACCTACTTCGATTTTTTTAATATTATGTACCCTTCCTCTTTTTAGTTATTTCAAATCCAATCAATTTAATTGTCAGAATACATTACATTATTCATTCAATTACCATCCTCGTAATATATGCATATAAAATGAATACATTAACAAAAATATAATATTTGCAATCACACAATGTTGTTTTAGCTTAGTTCAGTTGATTTTTTTTTTAAAAGAGGGCATCACTGTGCACCTTAAAAAACAAGCCTAAATTGCGCAGAAGTAGTTCTAAGTAGGTAGCAAAATTAATAATCAACAAATCAGATCAACAATTGGGATTCGGGATTTATCCCGGGGGTATATCCATATTAATATTTACATTTTGTCACAAGTACAAAATCACACTACCTAACCTCGAGCCCTGGTAATCACAAAAAATTATTCTAGGGCTCCCGTACTATGTTCTCATAGAAAAAGTTGTTCATTTTGACAGGCTCATTTGATGGTTTTAAGGATAACGGTGTTCACCCTAACAACCTGTATTAGGAGCGAAGTGATACAAAGTTCACCGATTCATCTAGTAGTGGCATAAAATATGTAGATAGTAAAAATGAGCTCGCCTTTTTGACAACCCTATTCACGAAGTGAGCAGCGAGCACCAGTGAGTCTATGTGAGCAGTCAGCTTCAGCGCTGATTGAACGAGGTTAGAGGAAATCGGCTTATCGTCCGATGACGGGAGGCAGCAGGCCAGGAGGGGGGGAGGGGGGAGGGGTAATTTTATTGGAATATGCAACGTACTTCCGAGTAAATTGCACATTGTTCGCTGTTTCCTCAAACTGTACGAGAAATCTT
This sequence comes from Lysandra bellargus, assembly GCA_905333045.1. NCBI lineage: Eukaryota > Metazoa > Arthropoda > Insecta > Lepidoptera > Lycaenidae > Lysandra > Lysandra bellargus. The sequence goes on from HG995332.1 coordinate 7,369,731, forward strand.
GTTTAAGAACTTCCTTTGTACGGAATTCCAGGCAGTGGTTCCTTTATAGTTATGTTAATCTAGAAAATTTTTCCATTAAAAAATGCCTATACCTACTGCGTCTAAAATATAAGTAAATAATTTACACTTAAGCCGTATGCTATGACACGACGCATTTTAACCGACTTCCAAAAAACGAGGAGGTTATATGTTCGGCTGTGGTTTTTTTTTTTGTATGTTCAACGATTACTCCGCCGTTTGTGAACCGATTTTCGAAATTTTTGTTTTGTTTTATTAGGTTTCACTCCAATTTGGTACCATGTTCACAAAAGTGGTGACCTGATGATGGAATCCATGAGTAATCGAGGGAACTCCTCGAAATTTATATGGAAACATATGGTGATTTTGGTTTTATGAGAAGCATCCTAAGCATATGCTACCAAAACGCAAGATTTTGTACCGAGGTATACTATGGTTCCGAAGCTACTAAGAGAACTCCGGATTCCTTATAGATACAAGTTTGGGAGTTTAGGCGCTGTTTTAAGAACTGAAAGCATATGCTACTATGCAAATTACATTCATCATCATCATCATCATCATCATCATCATCATCATTACCACGTCAGGGTCACCAATGTCACCAAATTCAGCCTTATCTCCAGAGCATAAGGCACACATTTGACATTACTCCTGAGAAGTTAAAGTTGCTTCGATAATGTAACATTCTGTTTCACTTCGCCGAGATATTCTGGAAAACAATCTTATTTCAACCTTTTGCATTGCGTTTAACGTTCATAGTATAATAATTAATAACGCATCGCATCGCATATTTGCCAGGGCTGTCAAGCAAGCGGCGCGGCGGCGCGGGCGCGGGCCGGCTACTATATGCACAGAATACAAATTACTCACGGAGCTGAGGTACTATGTGCGCTGCGTGTGCGACAAGTCGAGCGAGTGCCAGCCTATTGAAACTAGTCCGGTGACCGGCTACTTAGCACGTCACACGTGTTCACTTCGATTTTTTAAATGTATTGTTTAAAATTATCTGCAGGCTGCAGTTGATATTATAATATTTTGTAAGTGCGACTGTAATAAGATACGTAGAATAATATACACGTGTATTATTCTACGTATAGTACGCGTTTGCTTACTAGGTAACTAAAAACAGTGAAATTATTATTTTTAACAAAAAATGAAAACCGACTTCCAAGGTAAAACAATAATAACATCCTTATAATATGAACTAAAAAGTATTAAATAATTATTCCTATCTAATAGTGCCTTTTTCCGAATTCGGCTAAAACTCAACTATTTCTGTACTCAATCTTCATAATTTTGAAGTCGGTGCCAGTTCCAAAAGTTTCAAATATTCTGTCAGAGAACAGAAGATTCATCTGGTACCGACTTCAAAATGCTGAAGATTGAGTACAGAAATAGTTGAGTTTTAGCCGAATTCGGAAAAAGGCACTATTAGATAGGAATAATTATTTAATACTTTTTAGTTCATATTATAGGGATGTTATTATTGTTTTTACCCTGGAAGTCGGTTTTAATTTTTTGTTAAAAATAATAATAAGGTCAAGTTTTCAAAATATAATTTTGAGCCAATTTCATTGACACTTGTTATAAATAGTTAATATATGTAATAAGTTTTTTGTTAAAAATAATAATAAATTTTAAAATCATTAATTTATCATTCATACAAAAATAATTATTATTTATTATTATCTGAAAATCATTGCTATCATTATATTGCATCGCCGACAGTGAAAGATAACACAATCAGTTATACAAAGAACGTCATAGGGTACTTCCCTTTTTGTTTAAACAATTGAAATAATATTAAATCTAATGTATAAGCTAGTAAGTGTTGTGATCTTTACTTGTCTAGGTGAGTAGCTACTCTACATTGAATAATTCATGCCATACGTATGTCATACTTACAATTTAATGGTAATAATATTGTGACATCGACGCGGCAATAGTTTGTAATATTGATCATTATAATAATTGAAGACATGAGTGGATGAAGCGGGTAAGTAACAATTTGAAAACTGTAGTTTTTGCATAAATGGAGGCTTTATGACCGACAAAATGGTTTTTAATAAAAAAATAGATTTATTTCCTAAATGCTAATCAACGTGCCTCACTAACTCTACCAAATGAATGTGTCAATTTTATCAATATTGTGCACTGCGCCATCTATTTCAATTCGTGTTTAAAAGCTATTAAGTATATGTTTAGGATATATTGTCTATTATAAAAATTAACTAAAATTGAATTGCATGTAGGAGCCCCAATGTGTACTCTGTACATATTAGATAAACTAGCTGTTGCCCGCGACTTCGTCCGCGTTAGCATCACCTCACATCCCAAGTATTATTTATTGTACAAAAATTGCCGCATAACATAAATTGCTCCAGTAGTTCTTAAGATAATAAGCAATCCATACTAATATTGTGAATGCGAAAGTGTGTCTCTGTCTGTCTGTCTGTTACCTCTTTACGTTCAAACCGCTGATCCGATTTTACTGAAATTTGGTATGGAGATACTTTGAGTCCCGGACTTTGAGTCCCGGGAAAGGACATAGGTTACTTTTTATCCCGGAAAAATTTACGGTTCCCGCGCGATAAACGAATTTTGACGCAACGGAGTTGCGGGCGTCATCTAGTTTCATATAATTTCCCCGTTTTTTCCACATTTTCCTCTATTTCTTCACTCCTATTAGTCTTAGCGTGATAAAATATAGCCTATAGCCTTCCTCGATAAATGGGCTATCTAACACTGAAAGAATTTTACAAATTGGACCAGTAGTTCCTGAGATTAGCGCGTTCAAATAAGCCCTTTCATATAATTTCCCCCGTTTTTTCCACATTTTCCTCTATTTCTTCGCTCCTATTAGTCTTAGCATGACAAAATATAGCCTTCCTCGATAAATGGGCTATCTAACACTGAAAGAATCATCAAAATCCGTTGCGTAGTTTTAAAGATTAAAGGGAACAAAGGGACATGTGGGAAAAAAGCGATTTTGTAGCTTTTTGATAGCCTTCCTCGATAAATGGGCTATCCAACAGTAAAATAATTTTTCAAATCGGACTTGTAGCTCCTGAGATTAGCGCGTTCAAACAAACAAACAAACAAACTCTGCAGAATTATAATATTATTAGTATAGATGTACAAAAATTTTACCTCTACAATTTTATTATATCTATAGACATTGATAGATAGATACCTATAGATAGAGAAACAAACAATAACTAAAAAAAACGGTAAAGGTTCGAAAGCCTATCCCAAAATTGATGGGGAGCGGCGGTGAGGGAGGAGGGGGGGGGGAGGGGTAAACAAACACCCCCTGTACCGAATCTACACTGAGAAACCCCCCAGAATTGGAGCTACTCACCTTTGAAATTTTCGGGATTCTGAGGCTACATCAAGTTTTATTCTCGGCAATTTGCATAGCGTGTTTTGTGACGGTCGCCGGCTGGTGCCGCAGCACAGTCACAGTTCTAACCTAACCAACTTTTGGACTTTCTGGATTGTGTTTTTGTTTTGGCGAGGGGCTGCGCCCCCCGAGCCCCCCTTTTATTTTGTAACTGTCGCAGGCTGCTGCCGCAGCACGCTCGGCTCCCTCTGTGTTGTGGTCTAATTTCTAACTTAACCTACTTTTACTTCCAAAAGTAGTTAGTACTCTTGGACTTTCTGGGTTGTGTTTGTTTTTGTTTTGCCCGGGCTGCGCCCCCCAAGCCTTTCGTGGCGGCTGCTATATCCGTGGTTAAGTAGGCCTTCTGTTAAGTCTTTTCATTAATAATAAAATGAAATAAAAATGATGCGCTTGATTCGGCGCCGGCAGTCATTTTGGCAACCTGCTGGGGTAGCTAAATTTACGTTAATTACTCCGTTAACCTACAAAACTAAAAATCTATATTATCCATATATTATCAGATAATTTTAAACTGATAAATTGAACACAAAAACTCAAAACCTATAAGTACTTAAATAATACCTAATAATTACACAAAAAATATATTTTTTAAATTGACAAAGGAATTAAAATAATATCTACACTCAGAATTAAATAACACAAACTAAAATAAGAAAGCTATCGCCAGCTATCGCAAATCACAATAATAAAATTTGAAGATTTCAAAATGAGTTTCACTGTCATGCATAAAATTTGAATTTCGAATTTAGAATGCTATTTTTTTTCAGCCAGTCAGGTCAGTCAAGAGTCAAGACATAATTTATTCATCTATACATATAATAATTGTAGAAATAAAAATTCTGTACATTATAAATATTCAAAAAATAATAAGCGGGGGTGTCACTACATCGCTATAGAAGCCAAAAGTGTGGTTGTATATTTGTCTTCTTCCAACTTAACATCTGGTGTATAAAAATTTTTTCCCCCCACCCCTCTAAGAGAACCAAAGAGGGGGTCAGATTTTGTATCAAACTTTTTCCTTTAATGGAATTACTTCATATTATTAACTATGTTTTCCGACTTAACATCTGGTGTATGAAATTTTCCCCCTCACCCCTCTTAGGGGATAAAAGAGGGGTAAGATTTTGTATCAACTGATGAAGTAGAAATACTTTAAATGGCAAAACAACGTTTGCCGGGACAGCTAGTAAAATAATAATCTTATACAGAATGTAACAAAACTAAGTGATAATACGTTAGGATGTGTACGTGTTTCTCGTAGACTGTAGAGTGTAGAGAGTTCACTGTGAAAGTAGCAGCGCTGAAAGACCAATTTTTTTCACTTTTGTATGGGGAAACTTGTGACGCTCGGGCCCTTGCCCATACAAAAGTGAAAAAAAAAAACGTCTTTCAGCGTTACTTTCACAGTGCACTCTCTACAAGGAACATGTACACATCCTAAAGTATTATCACCTAGTTTTGTTACACACTGTATATAAAATTCTCGTGTCACAATGTCAGTTACCGTAGGTACTCCTCCGAAACGGCTTCACTGATTTTTGTATTATATTATGCATAATATTCAGTAGGTCTGAGAATCGGCTACTGCATAGACTAAGGAAATAGTATGTCTGGCCTCTGAGCTACTGACTACTTTTTATATTGATAAGTGCATTTGTTGAATAAAGAATAGTAAATTATTACAACTCGAGACTGTCGGCGACCATTGTTTGTGCGACGGGCTAGCGATGAACGTTGCCATGGTGCCATACTTATTAATCACCTCAATATAATACTTTATATGGCAAAACAACGTTTGCCGGGACAACAAGTATTATTATAGAACTTAATAATAACATTAATTTGATTTTTTGAAACATCCCTTCTTATATCGCACGTCTGCATCATACGGAGAACACTTCCCCAAAATTTTCAGTCTAGATACGATCCGTGGTTTAGGTTTTATCGTACAATTGCGTTTTCATATCTATAGTCTGTCAAGAAAATATGTCAGGTGGGAATTTTTTTAAATAAAATAAAAAATATGAGAACTTTATTAATTAGAGATAAAAATGTGTAAGGTGACAATATTTAAAATGTAATAAGCGTTCTCTGTGAAAATACAAAGAAAAAATACACCTTAAAAGCGTGATTACGTTTAGAAAATTTTCCTGCCTGTCATGACTTTCTTGACGGACTATAATAATTGTTTTATACATCTCAATGGTTTTAACCCTAGATTTCGCCTAAAACACTTATATCTCACCATGTATAATAATTATAATAATACTGAAAATTATTAAGTAAGTATTATGATTATTATATTATCATTCAAGACAAAGCCTTTTATTGATAATATTATGATAATATGTATATATTATTATAAATTAAATAGATTTGTAAAAGTGTTAGTTCATTTCATATAAAAAAAATATATTTTAAAATTTTTGGCACTTTACATGATTTATGTGCATAAAATTAAATCTCAATGAAAAAAAACACCAATTGAACCTCGGATTGAACGTACAGGAACAATTAATTTTGAATTTCGAACGCCAAATATTTTTTTAACAATACTATGATGACAAAACAGAATGTTTAATATAAGCCCTCCATTCAAGACAATATTTCTAAATTCTACAAAAGTATAAGAAAACAATAATATTATAATAACAATAAATTGTTACAAATATATACCTAGTTAATATTTACATTTAACAACTAATTGATTACGATGATATTATTTTATTGTGACTCCTGCATGCAGGCTACGTGTAAAACAGCCATAACATACCCCGGTAACTTTTGCCACAGATTATGTCTCTTGTGGCAAAAAGCAATGATTGGCGTCTCTAACTCCCTGCATCGCTGCAAGCCGCTGCTAAACGCTGTAAAGCGCTGTAAACTGTTCATGCTTTTTAACGAATTTAAAGGATAAATTTCAACAAACTATGAATTACATCTTCCATAAAATACATCAAATAATAATGATGCGAATTTTCGAGCAGATCAGACTAAAGAATCGAGTTGTCCCATACTAACTTTATCCCCCCTTTTCACACCCTTAGGAGAGGAATTTCTAAAAATCCCTTCTTATCGCACGCCTACGTCATACGAAGAATACTCCCTCCAAATTTCAAGTATCTACAATTACTGGTTTCGGCCGTAGCGTGATTCCATTTTTATGTCATTCAGGACAAAGTCTTATAAATCTTATATATAAAATTCTCGTGTCACAATGTTAGTCCACGAACTCCTCCGAACTGGCTTTACTGATTTTTACCAAATTTTATATGCATATTCAGTAGGTCTGAGAATCGGCTACTGGGTACTTTATATATTGATAAGTGAATTTGTTGAATAAATAATAGTAAATTATTACAACCTGAGACTGACGGCGACCATTGTTTGTGCGACGGGATAGCCATCGACGTTGCCATGGCGACATACTTATTTAGTCACTTCAATAAAATACTTAATATGGGCGAAATACTTTATATAATGGCAAAGCAACGTTTGCCGGGACTGCTAGTAATGATATAGATTAAAAATCGTAATAAACAAATTTAACTAGTACTTACTTATCAATCAAATCTATAGCCAAACATAAAACCTTTTTATGGTTCCATACCCAAAGGGTAAAAACGGTACCCTATTACTGAGACTTCGATGTCTGTCCGTCTGTCTGTCTGTCTTCAGGCTGTATCTCAAAAACCGCTATAGATAAACTTGTATATCAGCTGTTCCCACTATAACAACAAATACTAAAAACAAAATAAAGTTAATATTCCCATACAACAAACGTGTTTTTTATGGTTCCGTATTTGGCTTTTTTTGGTCGTAATCCATAATGGCAACTGCAGGTAGGCACTTTAAATATTCACAAAATCCTTAATTATATTCGTATTTTAAAATAATAAAATTAAAATTAAGATAAAATTAATAAATAATTAGAGGGAGCTCCCATACAAAAACACTATTTTTTCGCTCTATCACGGTACGGAACCCTTCGTGCGTGAGTCCATCTCGCACTTGGCTGATTATTTGAACTTAAAAATGTAGGGACGGTATTCCAGGGTTCGTGGCGGCGCAATCGACACGCTGTTTCCAGTTCACATGGCTGGGGCCGCGGTACAACAATGAGAGCGTGTTCCTCAACGCGACCTGCCAGGAGGCCACCCGCCTCGCCTCCGGAGTGCCCTGCCGGCAGCCCCTCGTCGCCTCCTGTGAGTTGGGAAATGCGCTGAAATAAACTAACAGCCTTAGGACCTTAGGAGCGGGCCGTACCACGAAACCGTTTTGAGACTCAAACAATCGAACGACAATGTCGTATCCTACTCTAATGAACGTGAAATGACGATATGTTCTTATATTCCTGGTATTCACGTTCGATTGTTTGAGTCTCAAAACGGTTTCGTAATAGGCCTCCTGTTTTAACTTTAAATGACGCACTCAGAGACGAATATTAATTACTTATTTGTAATTAAATGAAGATTTTGACACAAGCTCTATACATTATCTGTCAAACTCTTCAATAAATTGAAAATTATAATCATGTCTCTGAGTGCGGCAAGTCCCGTAGGCATGACCGCTCATTTGTATAGGTTGTTAGGGTTCTGTAGTTAACAAGCAACCCTTATAGTTTCGGTCTGTCCGTCCGTCTGTCCGTCTGTCTGTCTGTCTGTCCGCGGTTTTGCTCAGAGACTGTAGGACCTGCAAAGCTATAATTTTGCATGAATACACATATTATTAGTGATGCCACAGAATATATATTAGTTGTACCAAGTGATGCCGACAAAATGGTACATGAAATCTTAAAAAAATATTTTTATGGTACCTTCCCTAGTCCCTACACATCAAGCGGGGATGAATTTTTTTTTCGCGTCCACCACATCGTGTGGGGTGTCGTTGGATAGGTTTTTTTTTAAATATTACGAGTATACATAGATCATTTTCCGATTTAGGGATCCATTTGTGAAATATTAAGTTTTAAAGTGGAAAAAATCGTTAGAGTCCAGTGCCCCCCCCCCCCCCTCTTCTACCACCCAAACGGTTGCTTCTGGAAATGCGAAAAAATTCACGGGAGTAGGAAATATGCTGAATTTAAAAGGAAAACTATCACGGCTAAGAAGACTTCATAAGTTATTGAGTAATAGTCGATCAACTAAAAAAATGTATTCGGCGAAGTATAAAGGAACTTTTCGTTCAAATTCCTTTGAAAGTAACTGAAATGATGTAGTTAGTAGTGTAAAACACGTTATCCCACCAAAAACATACCTGTTAAAAATGGGGCCAAGTTCCTATTGGCTAATTATTCGCCTTAAAAAAGAGTTGAAATCCAATCCAATTCCAAGTTTAGATGCACTTCAAAATCGACCATAATCATCATCATCAACAGCCTGAGCCTTAATACTTCTAAATTTGAACTTGGCAGGTTGATTTGATCACATAAATACCAAATATTAAATTTAATTATGCAATTAATCAAATGCTACGTATATCAAGTTCCAATTTAGAAGTATTAAGGATCAGGCTGTTGATGATAATGATTATGATCGATTTTGAAGTGCATTTAAACTTGGAATTGGATTGGATTTCAACTCTTTTTTAAGGCGAATAATTAGCCAATAGGAACTTGGCCCCATTTTTAACAGGTATGTTTTTGGTGGGATTTCAATACTTTTTTTCGAGAAATCGTACGGTCTATTTTTATAGTGCCACACCCGCATGTATTGTTAATCTAAGTCATTCTGCGTTTCGAAGTAACGTTGCTAGCGCCATCTATTGAAAGTATTTTATAAACAATATTTTCGATAGATGGCGCTAGTAGTATTTGTTAACCTATCAATAGAAGCCAAATTTTTAAGGTAGCAGTATTTATTTCTAAGCTATACAGTGTGCATTATACATAACACTATTTTTAAACCCTTCTCTCCTCCTCCCACACGTATTCACTTTTACATAAGAAATTTTTCCTAAAATTCGTAGATGAGCCGACTCACGCTTGACCGATTTCTTAATTTTTTGTTAATCTACATACAACACCCAACCTGTGTGCCAAATTTCATAGCGCTAGGACAATTGGAAGTGGCCTAGAGGTTTTGATTACCGGTCAGTGAGTCAGTGCCAAAATTAGCTATTTTTACAAGGACATATTTCAGGATTTAACAACGCCATATCTATGAAATTTGGTATATTGCGTAAGTACTAAGTATATGATTACGTACGTATAATTTTATCTTTGCAATTGCAATAGTTACTGAGCTACAGGGGGGTCAAAAGTGCGTCGAAACCGTTCGCGTAAATAGTGCACGGCATGCGCGGGGCCTGCTGGAACTTGGCGGCGCACGGCTGTGCGCTTTGATAAATGTACATTCATTGACCATACAAAAATTTAAAAATGGTACTACGGAACCCTATATTGTGCGTGGCCCGACATGCACGTGGCCGGTTTTTTTTTCAAATAAACTTGAACAGACTTTACTGTGTGTATTGATGAAAGATAACATCTCATATTTCTACAAGAGTTTGTGTCTGACGCTGTGTTGTTTGAAGAGAACGATAGTCGATATGCTTCAGTACGAATGGACCGTCCGACAGAATCACGGTCTTACCAAAAACCAGAGGAAAATAACGCTTTAAATATTTCTTCCTCTGGTTCAAGACAAGAAAACAGAAAGATAAACGAAATAATGATTATGTTGTTTCTCTTCCCGATTTCGCGTTTTGGTTACTTCATTAAACTTACCATCAATGCCGAATATTTTTTATGACAGTAGGCAATTTTATTTCCGCCGCCCCATGTACATAATCTGTATTCTGCAGACCTGGCCTCTATGGACGCTGCCAGTTGCCACCCCTCGGCATGCATCCATTAGACGGTAGGTTTTGCTGTCAGTTTTACCACAGTCATGACTGTGACTGATGGATAACCTATCGTGTAAGAGCGTGACTGACGGTTGCATGAAGCTGATTGATGAAAATCTGGATATTTTGATTTTTGCTTCATGCAACCATCAATCACGAATTTTGAGTGAGTTTTGTCACATCTGACAAAATTGGAAAAAAATTAGAAACGTTTGAAAATTTTGGCTTTGACTGACATAAAACTGAAGAGAATTGAGTGACCGTCTAATATCATTCGTCAGCCCATCAGTCACCATCAGTCAAACAAATTCATGACTAACGGAAACGGATGCCTAAGCCCTAGAACGCTGCCACTCCTAGGCCGTGGCCTATAACAGGCTATTTATAAGTCCGGGGCTGCTTACCATTATAGGAGTAAAGCAATAAAATGGATGCACCTGCTTTCAGACGATGGGTCATGGCCCGATGTAGAATACATCTGGATGCACTACGGCCAGCAGGCCTCTTGTGTGTTGGCGGATAACGACGTGTGTGCCCAGTTCACGTACTACTTCAATGGTCATCGTAAGTATTATACTCCATTTTATCAGAATCAAGAGCGGCAAAGGCCATAGCGCCCATAGCTTCAGCCACAGCCCTAATATTAATACAGGGTGTAACAAAACTAAGTGATACTAGTTTAGGGTGTGTATCTTATAATTAATAGAGTTCACTATGAAAGTAGCTGCGCTGAAAGAGTAATTTTTTGAGATTTCTATGGGCAAGCGCCTCAACGTCAGGCATCTGCCCATACAAAAGTTTTAAAATATATATCTTTCAGCGCAGCTACTTTAACGATGAGATCAATACAGGGGATTCATACTATACATATATCTATAGGCAGTGACGGATTAACCCTTAATCAAACCAAGCAATTGCCTAGGGCATCACGATTCACGTCTGAGGGGGCACCAGAAGGAGCACAAAAAATCCGTCCTTAAGTCATCACGTCTCACTCTCACTGTACTCTCACATCGCCAAAACGCCACCAAAAAAGTTTCTAGGAAAAAAGTTTTTAGGAGCTTAAGACCGATTCTAGCTGAGCAATCCATGCCTGTGTAACTAACCTAACTAACTAACCTAAACTAACCTAATCTATCCGTATGATACGGATAGGGAGGGCACAGGTACGGATTGCTTAGGGCCGGGCATCAAGTAGTCTTAATCCGTCACTGTATAGGATGTAGTATCTAATACAATTTCTATTGTTTTCCAGCGGAAAACTCAACCTACATGTGCACCAGAGCTACAGACTCAAATGGCACTACTGTCCGTAACGGCTGTTACCAGGAGGTCTCGGGCAGCTACAGCACCAAAGTCTGTTTCTGCCGAGGGGTAGCGGGAGGAGTGCCGTGTAATAATGCCCACTCGACGAAAACAACATTTGCATTAGCGGCATTCAGTTTATGGATTTTACAAATAATTATGTATGGAATATGTAAATAAAATATTTTATATCAGTTGTGTTATATATACAAAATTTGTGTACTTTCTTACCCTTTTATTGGGGAAGGTTATTTCAAAATTACCCCGCTAGGTGTCATGATTTGCATATTATTACGATCGACTTCCCTTATCCGTGCTTCGTTTTTAGGGTTCCGTACCCAAAGGGTAAAAACGGGACCCTATTACTAAGACTTCGATGTCTGTCCGTCTGTCCGTCTTTTTTTTTATGCAATAAGGGGGCAAACGAGCAAACGGGTCACTTGATGGAAAGCAACTTCCGTCGCCCATGGACACTCGCAGCATCAGAAGAGCTGCAGGTGCGTTGCCGGCCTTTTAAGGGGTAATAAGGGAGGGTAGGGAAGGAAATAGGGAAGGGTAGGGAAGGGTAGGGGATTGGGCCTCCGGTAAACTCACTCACTCGGCGAAACACAGCGCAAGCGCTGTTTCACGCCGGTTTTCTGTGAGGATGTGGTATTTCTCCGGTCGAGCCGGCCCATTCATGCCGAAGCATGCCTCTCCCACGTCACGTCTCCCACGTCTGTCTGTCACCAGGCTGTAACTCAAGAACCGCTATAGCTAGACTTCTGAAATTTTCACAGATGCAATTCTTGTATATGTATATATGTATATATATATATATATATATGTATATATGTATGTATATATATATATATATATATATATATATATATATATATATATATATATATATATATATATATATATATATATATATATATATATATATATATATAATTGGAATCTCGGAATCGGCTCCAACGATTTTCATGAAATTTAGTATATAGGGGGTTTCGGAGGCGATAAATCGATCTAGCTAGGAATCATTTTCATAAAATGTCATTTTGTGTGTGTTTTTGAATTTTTTGAATACCGAGCGAAGCTCGGTCATATAGCTAGTAAAGTTTAAAACGAGTCGGCTTCCTTCCGTTTGCTGAGCGTTCAACTTGCGTTTGTATCACAGATTATAGAAGTTTGTATCGATACAAACAAGCGTAAAAAAACGTCGTGTGGAAGGGCCCTTATGGCCAGCCGCCAGTCATTATTATTAAAAAATATATTTATGGAGAAGAGGAGTTTTGCCGGGAATGTGAAAGAGTGCTGTTGACCCACCTTCCGACTCCTTGACTGTTTTGACTTTTACTTAAATTAGCATTTTCGGCATCTCGAACTGCCCCGTGGCCCCGAGGCAGGGCGGGCAGGGCAGGCCGAATGGATCCGTATCCATTCGGCCTGCCCTGCCCGCCCTGCCGAAATAGCCGAACAAAACCGATGATCCACGAAGCACGTAGACTTAGTACTATGTCGCCGGTTAGACGGTCAAATTTTCATCAATCTGATCCATCAATCCGGTAAAGATTGAAGAAAATTTGATCGTCTAACCCACGGATTGATGGATTGATCATATTTTTAATATGTCGCCGGTTACACGGTCAAATTTTCATCAATCTGATCCATCAATCCGGTAAAGATTGACGAAAATTTGATCGTAGACGGTTAGAACCCACGGATTGATGGATTGATCGTATTTTTGATATGAACTTTTTAAAGTTTTTATAACGATCAATATTCCGACAATCAGATTGATGGATCAGATTAATGATAATTTGACCGTGAAACCCATGTATTATATTTCTCTATGGTGTAACCTGTGACTATGAACTTTTTATAAGCATCAGTATTCCGTCAATCAGATTGATGGATCAGCTTGATGAAAATTTGACCGCCTAACCGGCGACTATAAGTACAATACGTAGTTTATGTTCTTATGGGCGTTCCTTACGGAGATTCCGTAATTTACCGTATTTCAAGCCTTATAAACTCATAATTTGAAAGCTACAAACTTATAATAAAAATACAGCAATAATCTTCACTATATCAACATTCCTTTCCCCGTTTTAAATTTTCTATTTTTGTTTATTATATACTCATGATATTAGCTTCCAAAGTAAAGCCAATTTATTAAAATTCAAGCATACATTCAGCATCTCCTTAGGATTTACAAATTACTTTTATTTGAAACACACGCCAATAGATCGACAATATCATAAACTACATATTCCCCGTTTTAATTTTTTTTAGGACAATTTCTTAAGTTAGAAACATGAAAGTTTATTTTTGGACTGCTGATTAAAAATGAATGTATAAGTATTTAAGCGTTTTTAGAAATTCTACCCCAAGGGGCTGAAATTAGGGTTGAAAGTTTGGATGAAAGTCTGTCATTTCTTGAGTTAGAAACATGAAACTTTATTGACGTTTGCTTAAATAGGGTCCCGTTTTTACCCTTTGTATAAGGAACCACAAAAAGGGGAAACTTTCCATCTTTGTTAGTATACTAAGTTAACGCGGACGAAGTCGCGGGCAACAGCTAGTCGAGTATATTACGAAAAAGGCTAGATGTGCTCTGGGTTCCTGTTGGAAGCTTGTCAGCTCTAAATGGGGTATTCGGCCGAAGGCAATGCTATGGCTATATACAGCCGTAGTGAGACCGATTACCACATATGGCTGCGCAGTGTGGCATAAAAAGGCTGAACAAGTAAACTGTAATAAAAGTCTACATAGCGTACAGAGACTGGCATGTCTAATAATCACGGGTCCACTCTCGTCAACACCCACTGCTTCCCTCGAGGCCCTGATCAACTTAACTCCTCTTCCTCTGCTTGTTCAGATGGAGGCCAAAAAGGTGGCTCTCAGGGCCAGGACGGCGGGCAGGACGAATTGGGCCTCCAGCCCATTTCGACAGCTGGAACAGTCTCTCAGAGAATCACCTGTCATGGCCATGCCATCAGATGCCATGATCAAGGTGCATAGCTTTTCGAAGCAATACCAGGTTTTTATACCTTCCAGGGAGGACTGGGAAAGAAAAATCCCAATCGATGTCCGCCCTAGCGACATAGTTTGGTTCACGGATGGATCAAGGAAAGACAACCGTGCGGGAGCCAGATTCTACGGAGGCAGGCCACCGAAAGGCAAATACGCCTGTTTGGGGGAGTTTGCGACCGTGTTTCAGGCTGAAGTCTTTGCTATCCTCGGTTGTTCACTAGAAAGCCTGGAGATGGCCCTAGTTAATAAAAACGTGTTTATCTTCTCCGATGGTCAAGCTGCACTTAAAGCACTGACTGCCGCAGAAGTCTCGTCCAAATTAGTTCTGGAATGCATTGAGACGTTAAACATGGGTTATGGGTCCCGGGCCACAGTAACGTCCCCGGCAATGAAACCGCTGACGAACTGGCTAGTCTTGGGGCCGAGAGTCTCATATATGGCCCAGAACCAGTCTGTGATATAACTCCCAGTACTACAAAGCAAGTGCTCAAGGAATGGGGTCACAGACTATGCAGGAAGCAATGGGCTGAGACCCCTGGCCTTGAACACTCCAAGGCACTAATTCCTGGCTTCAACAAGAAACTATCAGAATTAGTGCTCACCTTGGGTAGGAACCAATTAATAATCCTTACCAGAAGCCTAACTGGGCACTGCAAGCTCAAGAAACACCTAAACAGAATGGGTATTTGTAGCATAACGACTTGCAGATTCTGTGAGGAGGAGGATGAAACACCTATTCACCTTCTCCTCGACTGCCCTGCTCTACTACAGAGCAGAAACAGGCACCTTGGTCGCCACGAATACTCATCCACAGAGGAAATAATAAACCCCAACCATATCGTTCACGATATGGTTGGGGTTGGTGCCACGAATTTCCTCTGTGGATGAGTATTCGTGGCGACCAAGGTGCCTCATAAATTGAAAATTTATGAGCAGTATTGGGTTGGGGATGATTCTCTAGTGCGAAGGAGTCACAATAGATCCTCATGGGTCGCAGTGACGTCAGGGCTATAGCGACCTGCCTTCTTTAAAAAAAAACATGAACTTTTTATAACCATCAATATTTCGTCAGTCAAATTGATGGATCAGATTGATGAAAATTTAACCGTCTACCTAACCGGCGACATTAAGTACCCTGCAAACCATCAAATTGTTTGTCAACTTTTACGCGTTTGTGTTGCGCTGAGCTGCTGTTTGATGAAAACGTAAACTACTTACATCAAACATGTTTGTCAAAGAAATTAGATCGTTAACAGGGTACTTTAGACTTTGACTAGACTTTAGACTTGACGTTAAAGTAAAACGATGATGAAAAGTCACCTCGAAGATCTCTCGTATCGAACTGAATTGTCGGCCCGGCTTCCTGCGACTATTTATATGAGTCGAGGCGAGCCCTAGACTGTACGATAATATTCCACGATTCGCGTAAACAAGTAAACAAGTGTGGAATACTTCTACCAGGTTCGAGCATATACCACCTAACGCCATCTAGTTTCGAGTAGGGGATTTATGTTGTCTGTGTAGTTTGTCCCTTCGATAAGTTTTGCTGATTCGACGCTAGATGGCTCTGTGTGTCCGTAACACTATTGTTAACTGGGTTTCTAATGTGTTATATTGGTAGGATATTAACCATCAGATATTCATTATTGTGCACAACTCAGTCACAAGTGTAGGAAAGTGATGCAATATCCAGAAACATGCTATTAATTTGTGTTCCCTCCAAAACTCCATCGAAAGTTTCAGTAAGGCGTCTACCACTTTACTGAATCGACTGACTTGACTTCTTGACTTTTATTTAGACTTTGACTAAGCTTTAGACCTGACCACGACCTGACAATATAGAAAAACGAAGCTGAAAATTGCACCTATTAAAGAATATTATTGTTTTCCCGAATCCCGCTATAATAAACTCGACACTGGCCATGGTTAATAGCCGAAGTGCCATAATAAGAAAAAAAAGGAGAAGACGAAGAAGATAACACGTAAAACATGACGTGTACGATCGTCAATCGATTGTCAACGTCAAATTTTAGCTGGTATTTTTAATATCTTTGCTTGATCTTTGCCAAGAGCGGATTATTGTATTTTCATGTTTTTATAACACAAATTATTAATAAATATCCTCTAAAATGTATTCAGTTCTAACTAGAGTTAATGCAATACTAACCTACACTCTCAGTGTGTTAGCATGTCTAACATTTCTATGTTTTCTTTCTACATTAACTGTGGATTATAGAACAGCGGCTCAGATGAACACCGTGAAAGTAGTAGTGTAAGTAATAAGTATATAATAAATCTGGTATAAGTATCTTTCTTATCGTTCTATATTTAATGGGATCAAAACACCATTCAGTGAAATCTAAATAGCGTAATTCGAAAATACTTGCGAAAAATCCACGTCAACAAATTTACCTGCCATAACCACTAAAAACAAACAGTGATATTCTTTGACTTTTGCTTTACAGGAAAAATGTTCCTGACTATGGCGATTCTAGGGAAATGAGTGATTTAGGATACCTAACTTTTGATCTCAAAACGGATCTGTCGCACCTCTTCAACTGGAATGTTAAACAACTATTTTTGTACCTGACTGCTGAATATATAACCCCCACTAATGAGCTCAACCAAATTGTACTGTGGGACAAAATAATACAAAGAGGAGAGAATTCAATTTTAGATTTTAAAAACATGAACATCAAATACTACTTCCGTGATGATGGTAATGGCCTCAAGTAAGTTAAAATTCCTTGTTTTAAAGAGAAATTCTACAGTTTAAATAAGAGCAAAAATAGTTTTTTCTTTTGCTTAAGTATAGGCTTATGAATTTACCATGCACCCAATGTCCATGTATTATAATATTGTAATATATAATTTAACGCTTCAACTCCCAAGCGATCACATATTGTGGCTGCGAGAACAATAGATTTCCAAGAATCCGCGATCGAAGGATTAACACTGAGGGCGGGGCCATTATAATGCGGTCTAAACTGGTTCGCTGGCGTTTTTCGCACTATTTGGGGGGCTTATCATTATAAAACTATAAGAGACAGCTAATTTTTTTTTTTTTATTTATATAATTTTGATATTTATATTTATGATTTATGAAACAAAACAATAGAATTTAATTATTTTTTTATTCATATGGATAGAAAGAAAATATGCTTTTTCAACAAAACAAAAAAAGTTTTACATACGTGCATTTACTTATGTACGTTTACATTTGTGCGCGAGCGCGAGGAGCGCATTCGGACAAGTCCTTTTTACACACACATTTGAAGTGCTACGTGCATATAACTTTGCATGTGTGTTCCTAATGCTTGTGGTTTTCTATTCAAGAAAGTCCTAAAGCGGCAAGATACGTGATATTCCATATAAACAATACGGAAATCATCACTCGTCATGACGTGATCGGCGAATGAGAACATATTTAACATCACGTCTATACACGTGATTGGCCCTCAAAGTGTTAACAAAGAATTTGTACTGTTCAACCTAATATATCCGTTGATCATCAGTTATAAGGTGGTTTACATAGCATCAAGCATTTGTATTAAAAAAGTAATATATTTTTCAGGGGTCACAACAATGTTACTTTGACACTGTCATGGAATGTTATACCAAATGCAGGCTTGCTCCCAAACATACAAGCTATCGGCCAACACTCCTTCAAATTCCCTGCAGAGTATACAAACTCGAGAGTATGATTTATAGTGTAAATTATAAAAGACCTAAGTGATGGTTTACATGAGTGTTGTTTAAGTAAGGAATATATTATGAGTTTCAATAATTTTTTGACTTTAAATCGTATCTCAATCCCATGTTACGTAGCTGTTGAATAATTTCTTTATTTCATTATTTTTTTCTTTTTAACCGACTTCCAAAAAACGAGGAGGTTATATGTTCGGCTGTGGATATTTTTTTTTTAATTTTTTTTATTTATTTTTGTATGTTCAACGATTACTCCGCTGTTTGTGAACCGATTTTCGAAATTTTTGTTTTGTTGTATTAGGTTTCACTCCAATTTGGTACCATGTTCACAAAAGTGGTGACCTGATGATGGGATCCATGAGTAATCGAGGGAACTCCTCGAAATTTATATGGAAACATATGGTGATTTTGGTTTTATGAGAAGCATCCTAAGCAT
Source organism: Lysandra bellargus (assembly GCA_905333045.1). Taxonomy (NCBI): domain Eukaryota; kingdom Metazoa; phylum Arthropoda; class Insecta; order Lepidoptera; family Lycaenidae; genus Lysandra; species Lysandra bellargus. Next base: position 7,388,468 of record HG995332.1, read on the forward strand.
ATGCTACCAAAACTCAAGATTTTGCACCAAGATATACTATGGTTCCGAAGATACTAAGAGAACTTATAGATACAAGTTTGGGGGTTTAGGCCTTGTTTTAAGAACTGAAAGCATAGGCCACTATACAAATTACATTCATCATCATCATCATCATCATTACCACGTCAGGGTCACCAATGTCACCAAAATTGAACGTAACAAAATATTCAACCTTATCTCCAGAGCGTAAGGCACACATTTGACATTACTTTTGAGAAGTAAGTTGCTTCGATAATACAAGTAACATGCTAGTGCACTGTCACACTTACCAATCGCGGCCACGGGCGGCCGTAGACTTCTCAAGCGATATTATGTATTACAGTAATAAAGATAAAGTTTAAAATCATATGACATTGAAAGCCTCGCCGCTGCTAAAATTCCGGTTTGGCGCGGCCCTAGCACGTGTCCAATTCGATTTTTTTAAAATGTATTGTTTATAAAATTATCTACAGCTGATATTATATTTTGTAAGTGTGACTGTTAACAAATTGTAATAAGATACGTAGAATAATATACACGTGTATTAGGGCCGATTCACACCGGAATGGCAGAGGCGAGGCGAGCAGTTTCAGTGTCATATGATTTTAAACTTTATCTTCATTGTTGTTAATAATACATAGTATCGCTTGAGAAATCTACGGCTGTCCGTGGACGCTCGTGGCCTCTTGCGGCCGCCGGCGGCGTCGATTTCTCAAGCGATACTATGTATTACAATAATGAAGATAAAATTTAAAATCATATGACACTGAAATTGCTCGCCTCGCCTCTGCCATTCCGGTGTGAATCGGCCCTAATCTACGTATAGTACGCGATGATTTTACTAGGTAACTAAAGAGTGAAATTATTATTTTTAACAAAAAATTAAAACTGACTTCCAAGGTAAAAACAATAATAATATCCTTATAATATGAACTAAAAAGTATTAAATAATTTTTCCTATCTCATGGTGCTTTTTTCCGAATTCGGCTAAAACTCAACTATTTCTGTACTCAATCTTCATAATTTTGAAGTCGGTGCCAGTTACAAATGTTTCAAATATTCAGGCATCTGGATTCAGCTATATCTGGTACCGACTTCAAAATTATGAATAATGAGTACAGAAATAGTTGAGTTTTAGCCGAATTCGGAAAAAGGCACCATGAGATAGGAAAAATTATTTAATACTTTTTAGTTCATATTATAAGGATATTATTATTGTTTTTACCTTGGAAGTCGGTTTTAATTTTTTGTTAAAAATAATAATAATAATATAAAATATAATAGGTCAAGTTTTCAAAATATAATTTTGAGCCAATTTCATTGACACTTGTTATAAATAGTTAATATATGTAATAAGTTGTCTAAGTACCATGTTATGACCATGAACGTAGAAAAAAAGGCGGACGGAGTCTTGTCATATACAAAACTGTGTCTTCATTTTTCTTCAGAGTCGGCCACGCACACATTCTGACGCCTGTCAAATGGTATGGACTAGCGCAAGAATGTGTGCGTGCGGACCGTGTACATACAGCCAGCTGGCCGACTCTGAACGACACAGTTTTGTGTATGGTGGGACTCCGTCCGCCTTTTTTTTATACGTTCATGGTTATGACATTTTCTTTTCATTATTATTAAGGATTAAGGTGCCTGTTGGCAGCAGGCGACATGAAGCGGCGGCAGACGACGTGTCGTCGCGACTCGCGGCACTACTGGTTTCTATATATTTCTATGAAAAGTGCCGCTAGCTTCGTGTCGCTAGCTGCGGAGAGCATTTCATAGATATACATAGAAACCAGTAGTGTCACGATTACACGTCGTCTGTCGCCGCTTCATGTAGCCGGCTTCCAACTTGTATCTTTAGTCATAAGTCATAACATGTAGGAATCATTCATCATTGCAGGCATCTTAAATAGATAAAGGAAAGACAAAAAAATTATATTTATTCTTTATTGTATATTTTCAATGTGTTTAAGACAATATATAAATCAGCACTAGTTGCTCATTCTACATCAAAAAACTTACATTAGGTTGCTGTTTTTTACAATAAATCTACTAAGGTACATTTTACTATTAATTAAGTTGCAAAAACATTTCATGATCTAGTAAATATAATATAAGGAAAATGAACAATGTAATTTATCCAATTATTATTGTTGATTTGTGTGACTAAAGTTTAAAAAAAAATGCAAACGCCTGAATATTATTGTCAAGTCTGTTAAATACAATTTTTTTATTTACTGATTAATAACACCACTTTAATACTGTATTTCTTTAGTACAAATCAAATTGATACCAGACAGCATATGTATATTTACGATAATAATATTACTTATAATTTATAACTAATCAAGCACACATTTTCTCATAGTAAAAATATAGGAATATTTTTCATGTGGTTTAATATATTTTGCTTGAAGCAATTTTCTTTAAAAGCTTTCTTTATCATGCATATGCATAATAAATACAATGTATTTTATCATTTAGTATACCTACCTAATAATGTCTGGAAAATAATTGAAAAAACTTTTTGACCCTACTTAAGGGCCAGGCCACAACAGTGCGTTGCGGCCTATGATATTCTATTATTAAAATATTATTGGTTGCGGCGTCGCATTGCAAAAAACTACATTGCTTTTCTAAGTGTAAGTACTCACATACGGTTTTGCTCGATCGAGCAATCACGTAGAGTAAAACCCACGGCTCGGGCTTTCGTCCACACATTCAGCATTGCTCGATAGTTTTACTCCAGTTCGAAGGAAATTAGCTACGAATAATAAAAACTAGTGTCAAACAATTTGTCAAGCCGGCTCGATTCGAGCCTTCAAACTGGCTCGATGCGAGCCTTCGAGCTGTGAGTTTTCACGTCCACACGGTGGTTTTTGCTCGATTTGGAGTAAAACTATCGAGCAAAACCGTATGTCAGTACTTAGCATTAGGTTGTTTTTGCGATGCGACGACGCCGCAACGCAGTGTTGTGGCCTGCCCTAAAAGCCGAAAAATATAATTTTAATTGTAATAATTTTAATAACTTGTTACAATATTAAAGTAGCTATAGTATTTTCAATAGCCAAATTGTTATACAGTACACATTATTACATATTAAGCTGATAAAAAATAAAAAACTTTTTGAAGGTCACAATTATATTATGTCAAATGATATACCTAATATTAATACGGAATATTACGCAAAGATAGGAGCAGAGGGCGCTACTAGCAGATACAGTAAATAATCTGACATGTTGCAAATGTCATATCAAAATATTGACATAAACATTGTCAAAACTTTTTTTAAGTAGGTACTGTCTATGCTGGTACTGCTCTAGCGTCAAAACATTGCAGTAATTAATTATCCTTTTCTGTAATGTGTTATGTCCGCTGTACACTCTCGCCGAGAGCTCTCGGGCGAGAGTCTCGTGCGAGAGCCGATTGCCCGAGTGCGATCATGTACATTCTCGCTTAGTTCAATCGCAGTTATGAACTCAGAGAAGATGGACCATTATTTTTCTCTATGAGATGGACGAAAACACTTCTCTTGCAGCTGCCGTAGCTCTCTGTGCTATGAGCTATTATAAATAATTAGTAATTACCAAATATTTACACAGTAAAAATACAAAGATAAAAAAATGGCGAAAACGTATCTACGATCAATGATCACCATTCACCATGCATCGAAAGATATCATTGTAATCCAAAGATCTATATAATCATTAATCATGTTTAATTTTAATTCTCACAGATAATGACTAATAATGACGTTTATTATTGTTATTTTTCTGTTCTGCACTGTCTAGCGGCGCGACTAGTAGTGGAAAACGTGAGAATGTACAGTAATGCGCTCGCTGTCCTCGCGAGGCCCTTTGTTTCGGGCGCAAAATACCGACACCGAACCGAGAGGGTCCGAGACAGGCGAGACGAGGCGAGCGCACCCATTTACACTCTCGCACTCGGACCGCCTCGCTGTGTCTCGGCGAGAGTGTACAGCTGACATAATATTTATAATAATGTGTATATAATATATAATATTAAAATAATGACAAAAGGAGACAATCATAATAATATTCTAATTTCTAATTCTGATTTTAAAAGAACTTTGTGAAATTTTAGTTTTATGATCAGTACTAAGTTCTTCATATTTTTATTCGTACATGTATTCTGATTTCCTCAATTTACAATGATTATTATCTATATAAAATGCTGTAAAGCAAAATTTTAGTTTGGCACAAAAGTTTTCAAAATTTCTTTAACTTCAGCAATGATGCGCCTGAATTTCATAAGCAAGGAATTAATAGTTGTAACTTGTACCTCAGTCTGTTACCTACTTGTGCATTTTAAGGGTAGCTACCGAATTATATTTGTTGTGGTAGTTATAAATAACCTGTTTTAAGATTTTTGCAGTAAAAACAAAATTATACTTCAAAATTATATTCAAAAGTTTAGGATAGGGGATTTCATTCACATTAGTTGTTTATAGGAAATGCTTATCATGGAGGTGAATCCATGTTAGGTTTTCATAGTAAATACTTAGGATATCTTTCAATTACTACCATTTTGAGTAATAACTCACATGGCAATTCGCAACATTATGTTGTACCCAAAATTTTACGGTGTAATTATTAAATCAACTACATTGTTAAAACTATTTGCATCTTAAAAATTCTACAGCAAAATCTAAATGACAGGATGAGGAAAGATGAGTAACGAACATGAAAATGAGGACGGTAAGAATTTCGTACCAGAGCATCACAAGCCTTTACAAACGTTCTACACCAAAACAAAGAAACACTTCCTACGTATTTCTTATGCCTTAGAAAGTAATTTCAACAAGATCGCTACAATTTTTGCCTAATAAGTAATAACAATATGTTTATAGCACTAACATCCAAAGCGCCTTTACAATACAGTTTACAAATATAAATGTTCTAAGTAATCTAGTTAATTTAACAATGTTAAATTTTATGTCAGCTATAATTTGTCTCTAATAAAAAGGATATTTGAAATTTCTCATATTTATAAGTTTAATACAATTTAAACTACTTATCTTATACATATTTAGTAATGTAGTTTATGCAAGTTAGTCACTCATGGAGTTAACTACTGGTCGTTGACATTTTCAGATTACTACTTTTGAAACCCATTGGTAAAAGAACTAAGGTCAAAAAGCATTGACTCAGACCTGTCTTCAACTGTACGTAGGGGCGCAACCAAGCAAGTATAATGTAACCGTCATGTCATTTATACATTTACTATTAATAAAAAGTTTAAACGAAAAATTATTTAAGTTAATTAACCTTATGTTCCATGTAAAGTGTGAATGATAAAGTAAAAAAATTAAAAGACAACTTAAAAATATTTAAGAACTATGTAATAAAATCAATTATCTAATCCTATAGATTCACAAATCACTTTTATCAGAGAAAGGTGAAACATGCTTTATAATATTATGATGATTTAAAAAAATACAGCAAAATAAAGCACCAAAATACATAATATTATGTTAAAACGATTAGTGAAAATTGTAGCTACAATGTTATTTTACCAGTGACAGAACTTCAATGCTAATAACTCCATTCCAAAGTGGAATTGCTCATTAGTGTAAGTACATTATACTAAAGCTTTACCAATATTCATCATAACCCTTATTAATAAATACATTTACTCTAAGTTTACCCTAATTCATGTTGTCCATCAAGTAATGATAAAAACATGGATTACCATAAGCATAGTAAATATTTTTAATAACAAGGTGAGCCAGCACACAGATTGTGAGCATATTATGTGCTTGTACTATCAGAGAAGTTGATTCCTATGCAGATGGGGGATCTACGTAGTTTGGTCACGTTACGTCAAACCCAGCCGACAGATCATAATTAACATTGAATTGATTTGATCGACCAAATGACATTGGTCTGTTAACTGCATAGGAATAAATTTCCTCGATGGTACAATTTAAAAAAAAATTACAACTTTAATATTCCTTTTATAATAAAGATTCTATCTCATCTATCAAAGTTGCTGCTCAACCAGACATATTATGAATGTAGTTTAACTTCGTTAGTTTAATAGGGGGCAAAAAATATGGTCACATTTAGCAATTCCTCTCAATCAAGTTAGCAAATGAATTGTCAAAACTGTCAAACTGACGAATATCAAATTAGTACGAATTACTAGACATGATTCATGAATTGCAAGCAGAGTCTTATATTTTTACTTTATTGTGTAAATGTAAAAGCTAAGGGCCGGCTTTTTTTTACGACACGCGTCCGCACTGCGCCGTACGACGTCGTGCCGTGTTTTTGTGCCCCGGCCCTAAGTTATGAACTAGGTCAAGCAGAAACTGTGTCGATGTACCTTGAACATAATAATTAATATTTTGTACCTGAGTATATTAAATTGTGATTAAAATGCAATAATAATTTAACAGAGTACTACCTAAAACTATCCCATTAAACTACAATAATATGATGAGTAAATTAGAAAACTTAAAATTACTTTAAAGGAAACATTAGGCTATTATACTTATGTTATTCAGAATCAGTGGAAAAATTCAATAAAGAAAATTAAGTTCAAAAATAAATTCGGATTATGAAAACAATTTGAAAAATTTGTTACTATATTCTATACATTTGAATAGGTCAATTAAGTCTAGCACAAATATATTAATTGTTAAAATACATTTTGAGCTGAAGCCTGAATTGTGTGTTTTAATTGGGTTTCTTTGTTTCCCTTCTTATTTTTCAACATCAATGAGTCTATTTTTTCATGAATAAATGAAATACTACACAACAAAATTTTTGTGTTACACAAGGTAATTGGTGAACTTATTGACCATTTTATGTCCATAACATCTATTGTGAGAATGTACTAAGAATGTACACATTGAAAACGCGTATAACAACAAATATCTTTAACTGGGGCACTATAAACTCATTTTATATTTAACATCAAATAGGGACATTTAGACAGTTCTTACATCAAAAATCTCAGGGTAAGAAAGATAAAGTATCCAAAAAATGGCATGTAATTTATACAGCGATGACATTCCAAGATTGTAGGCACCTACACTATTCTTGCAATCACATGTACACAGTCAAGAGGTTCGTATAGAGCAACAATACAAAAGCTTGTAGACACACGCTCACAGTGGGTACGGGAACGCTTTACATGTGTTTGGAGACTCGATGTGTGTGTGTGTGTGTGTGCGCTCACAGGCGGCAGGTGTCGGCTGCGCTCCGTCACGCGCCTCCCAACGGCGGCCCGTCAGTCTGCACATCCTTGTCTGCAGTTGGTGGTGCGATACGATCCGAGCCATACCGTCTTGACAGATCTAACATCTCCCGAAGACCCTGTAATTTCATTAAATCCTTGCTTTTTATTCTATTCAAGATATTTATTATGTTACGCTTAAAGACCGATAACGCTCAGTGAGCGGGAAAATAGCTCGCAAGTCACAATACGTTGTGGTCACTTTGTTGTGGCTCTAATGAAAACGGTCACGACGCGTTCTGCCAATCACAAAAAGACCATAACGCGTTCTAAACATTTATCTATATATATAAAAGAAAGTGGTGTTAGTTACACTACTTATAACTCAAGAACAAATGAACCGAATTGTCTGAAAACTGGTGGAGAGATACTTTGAGTCCCGGAAAAGAACATAGGACACATTTTGTCCCGGAAAAATGTACGGTTACTGCACAATATACTTTTGTGATTTGCGCGTAAGCTATTTAATAGATTTTGATAAAATTTGGTATGGAGATACTTTGAGTCTCGGGAAAGGATGGGATACTTTTTGTCCCGGAAAATATATGGTTGCCGCGAAATAAACTTTTATGATTTTCGCCTAAGCTATTCAATATATTTGGATGAAATTTGGTATAGAGATACTTTGAGTCTATGGAAAGAACAAGGGATACTTTTTGTTCCGGAAAATGTACGGTTCCCGCACAATAAACTTTTATGATTTTTCGTCTAAACTATTCAGTCTATTTTTATGAAATTTGGTATGGAGATAGGTACTTTGAGTCTCGGTAAAGGACAAGGGATACTTTTTGTCCCGGAAAATGTACGGTTCCCGCACAATAAACTGATTTTCGCTTAAACTATTTAATCTATTTTGATGAAAGGCATGGAGATACTACATTTTAATCTATTGTTCTCTTAATTATACCAATTCGAATTTAATAATCATCGCTAAGACAGGACAACGTCTGTCGGGTCAGCTAGTTAATTTATATAATTAAAATATAACACTAGTTGATGCCGTTGGGCCAGACAGACAGACAAACATTAATAATATTATTATGGATAGTATGGAATTATGGATATTTTATTTATAATCCAATATAATCTTCCATACCTATGGACTTCAAATTAGACTTACAATCAAGAAAAACGAAACATATCGGCCACGACACGAAATTCGCTTTTTGGTCTTTTTGTGATTTCCAAAACGCGTCGTGGCCGTTTTCATTAGAGCCATAACGTGAATTTCGCGTTGTGGCTGTTTACCGTGACCACAACGCGTTGTGAGCTATTTTTCCGCTCATTGAGCGTTTTCAGTCTTTGAGCGTAACATACATATACATTATACATATTATATTGAATGAAAACCACATGGCAAAATTAGCTAATTAGATAATCAACAACGTGAAGATTTATTTCAGAGACTTTTAAGCATTAAAGTATAGATACTGATATCAGCCTAATAGGTTTTTCTTCATACGAGTCACAAATTTCATTTTAATTTACCACCCACTCAGAAAAGATGTAAATATTCTGTTCATTGCGTAGTGTACCCAAGTCTCCTTGACCTCAACAAAGGTATAAGACCTTAAGGCAAAAGGTAGTCTAGTTTAAATGCATTCAGCATGCTGGAACATTCAAACAAAATACAGGCTGGCACCAAAAAATTTCTTTGCATGTTGAAATATGGCCAAGCTGAAAATATTTTTTTAAAGACAATGTTTTTATTAACATAATAACCAAATACCTTGTTCTCCACTAAAAGTCTTTGGTAAATTTCTTCCTCTTTCCTCCTAGCATCTCCATTCTCGTCCATATTAATGGCCTTGTACATGACGCTTGTCATTTCATTTATCCTCTCAGCTTGCTGGCGGATCAACTGTAAGTAATTTTAATATTAATATTTAACTAGAACTCCATCAACCAATGTGTTAAGTAAGTCATATAAAAAAGTTCCACTTCAAAATGCTATTTAATATTACTACAACTCAATAAAATATTAATCCTTCGATCGTGGATTCTTGGAAATCTATTGTTATTCTATTGTGTCTTGCTCACCGGTGAGCTTATGGTTAAAACTTGACTTTATGACATTATCAACATGCTCTCATATTATATTTTAAACTGGTAGTATTATTACACTGTTTTTTAACGTACAATATTCTTTGAAATTCAACACAGATAATTTTTCTTAAGAAGTTCAAAAGTTGCAAGCAAATTGTCTAAATCAGTGGTTCTTAACCTTTTAGTCATGAGGGACCATTTTACCAAATGTCTGTCTTGCCGGGGACCACCAAGTAGGTTACCTAAATTAAGAATTGTTTGATAAAGAAAACAAGCACAACTTTATGAGTGCTAACACTCATTAATTTTTTATTTGGCAAAAATCTAAAAGTTGTTTCGACTAGACTCATTACATCATGTCACATTTTATTAGGATGGCTTCACAGACCACTTGGAATGCTTCCAGGGACCATCAGTGGTCTGTAGACCACCGGTTAAGAACCACTGGTCTAAATACTATGTATTATGTTTGTTAAAATATGTTCTAAATTGAGTAGCAAATGATTACTAACATCTTTAGTCTGAAAGCTATGCCTGGACTTAAACATGAAAAATATTAACTGTGTGTTTGATGTTGTATAATATATTTTATCTGTCATCAATATTAATCTTTTTATATCTGTAGTAAAAAATTTAAAAGATCTAAAATTTACACTTACTTCATTTTGCTTTTCATTAATAGCAGCGGTGAAGTCTATCCTAGACTCCCATATCTTCTTTTCTGTATGCTGGCGATATTTTGACATTATGAGCTCTAGAGCCTTCCTATGATCTTCCAAGGCAGCTCTCAATTCATTATTCTCTCGTTGTACGTCCCTCATTAGCCGAGACTCCCTCTCGATACTTGCAATGAGCTCACCCCTGGGTCTTTCGCGAGCTGCTTCGTTAAGTGTGTCAATATCCTCCTTATACTATAACATCAAACGCAAGAGAAATTACTTGTGTTGTTATTATTATGATCTTTATTTACATTATTGTTTATCATTTTAAAACATAAGTGCAAGAGGTCGAATTTCACTCAAGAAAACCTTGACTGCATCAGATTGAGATCAAGCTTGGATCAAGTAAGATTGTAAAATCTTAACTGACCTGCTTCATAGTGTGGATCTGTCTGTATGCTGATTGAGTTTCAGTTAAAAGTGCATCTGCCTCCGAGTCTCTCTCTTTAAGACGTCCAGCGAGTCTTTTAGCATCTAATATAATTTGTTGTATCGTCAGTGACATCTGGAAAATAGAACAATATAAAACAAGCTCAAAAATACCTTACCATTCGTTGAAGTTATTTGCATCACAAACCCTGAGCTCCAGACGATAAGACCAGACAGGTTCTGAATCATTTAAACAACGCTTATTTGGTTTTTGATTTTTCAAGCAAATTGCAAGCTAAATCAGATTGACATCAGCTGTTTAGTTTAAAATACGACAAAACGCCATTACCTTTCAGTAGAAGCGTGATACTATGATGTCAAAATTAATAGACAACTGTGTTACGATTGTAGAGAAGGTAAAAGAGAGATAAGTATATATGTTTCCTATAAACGAGAAAGAGAAAGCGCAAAGGCTATTGAGTGGTCCACGTAATCAACAATCTTCTGAATTTGGTAACGTTATATTTATGATGATTGATGTGACCTTGAATGTTTTTTTTTAATAGAATGACAACTTGGTTACAAGCTTAGAACAAAACTCCAAAAATGGCGCGTATTTTTTTTTATTCAAAATTAAAGATATTAATTAAATTAAAATAATATACCTGCGTACAGAACGAGATATATCCTAGGTCAATAAATAACAATCCCAACCTGACCTTTTGAACCCCAGTCTGTCTCATAAAATCAACGTCTTCGTTCTTTTCTAGGGATGTTCGGTGTTCCCAACAATAAATTAGGGAGGGTAGGGTGCTATTTGTGTAGTCACTCGAGCGTCATGGACCCCTGGTAAAATAGGTTTTGTACATTCGGTAAAACTGATAAAAAAATAATAAGAGCGTTTTTTATTTTGGCGGTGGGTACAGAAACTGCAGCCAATTTAAAGTTCTGAAAAAGAAAATATATTCAGAAAATTGCTGATTTAGGTAAATCTATCCATATTTAACTTTAACTTTAACCACGTCTCTGGTGCAACGCAGCCTAATCGTGTTTCTAGCTCTTCTCAAACCATAAAGTTAATATACCTAGCGGAATAGAGAAACAAAAGCCTGAGCAAGCGAGATGCCACTATCAGTAACACCGCGTGGTAAAAAGAGACGTGTGATACATGACAGCAGCACTCTTTTTTTGACGTCCAGTCGGCACGTGCCGCACGTTGTCAATTTAATCTCATAGAATTCATGTTCAATCATGCTTGTGTAAGTGTATACGTACACATATTTTTCACACAGATGAAACCAATTTTGGTTTCGTTTGACAGCTCGAGATTGTTGCTCTATTCCGATAGGTATATTAACTTTATGTCTCAAACCTAGATAAGGCTATGAAGATATGTATATCTCATTACCAGATTTGTAACATTTCTGAGGGTCCTATAGTATTACGTCAAAAAGGACAGTTTTTCAATATAGCGCCTTAAGTAGATACCTAAGTATTATAGGTATCTACTATCTAAGTACTTAATAAAGAAAATGCACCGTTAATAATTAATTAATGAAAATAATTTATTATTTCAGAAAACTTTACATAAGAATTTCGTAAATTATTTATTATTTAAAAGGGTAACTATAATATAAATGACAAAACAAAAGGCTAACTGAGATTATGTTTTTTCAAAAATTCTGTCATAATTTTATTAGCTACATCTGGGTTCTCTTGCTGTACAAAATGTCGGCACCCCTCCATGATCTGGGTTTCGATTGTCTTGTAACTCTTCTTCATAACATCTAGCAGCTCCGGATTCAAATATTTGTCGTTCTCAGCGAGAGCAATGAGAAAAGGCACGTTCTCTTCGTGGTATTTTTGCTCGCAGTCGTAAAGAAAGTTAGCTCGGTAGTAATTGATAGGCGGTGTGAAGGCCACTGAAACAAAAAACTTTATTACAGCTTGCATCATGGGCGCCGGCAGGGGGTGCCAGGGGGAGCACTTGCACCCCTTGGAAATCTCGGGATAAACAGGAATTATTGAAATAAAAAGCCGTCTGTAACACTATTACTATGCCGTAGATAGTTCATAATGTTTCGGCACAAAAATATGTATTCTGTTGCATAGATAGTCACTGTTGTTCGTAAAAACTAAAAAGACAAGAAAAAAAACTAAAATCTGCACCCCTTGGAACTTGGCTTGCATGTGTGAGCTATGTATTATATTATGTACATTGTATGTATTTTTTTGTTACAATCGAAGAAATGGATTCATAAGCTAGCTGTAGCTATCACCGTTCTTGAGATACAGCATGTAGACAGACAGACGGACAGACAGTGAAGTCTAAGCAATATGGTCCCGTTATTACCCTTTAGGTACGGAACCCTAAATAATACAGTGCACACATCCTTAATTGGAGGTCATCGACCTTAAACTGATTTCAATTGATTAAACGCTAAAATCCGGTCGCCAGACCCAAATCAGTATATAAATATAAATCTACAGATAGATATATCTAAGTCGTGATTTTAAATATACTTATGTATTTATTAAACGTCGCGTCGACTCACAAGTTTTGCCGAACCAGTATTTGAAGCACTCGATGTCCTGTTGGTCGATCCCGTCGGCGCGCATGGTGGCGTCGAATATCTCGAGGTTGTTCATCTGCAGCACCAGCTCCGGCACGTAGGGGCATCGGAAACCAAACACGTAACTGGAATTAAACAATACCACAAGGGCCTTACAGGGAGATAAGCGAGACTGTTACAGAACCATAAGGGTCTTAAGACACGTCAGACATAAGAGTTTTTTTGAAGCCCCTACTGTACAATGTACATGAGAGAGAGTTATATGCTGTCTTAGGGTCTAACACAATAGGCTGAATTACGCCGGCGTAAATACGCGTTTACGCCGCGTTTAAATTGCATACAAAATACGGGCCGAATACTAGGGGTGACACACTATTGCGTCGCGTTTTGTATGCGTTTGACATTTGCGGCGGAAATTACGCCGGCGTAATTCAGCCTAGTGTGTTTAGACACTTAAGGCTTGTGCGAACCTCACTTGTCTAACGGGGCTCCGGGAGAGGATGGGAAATTCCCGCCGAGGGGAACGCTTCTGCAGTTTGCCGAAGTTTTTAATTTAATTTTAGTGGAAGTCCGGTCCCTTTGACATACACGCATTCTATACATGGTTTGAATAAGAACTAAGTTTCTAATAGAAAAAAATATCTAGTGTTCCTTGTTTTAAAACCTTTACTAGTTCATTACACTGAGTTAAGAGCAAATTGATTTGTTATGGACTATATTTGCTCTGTCAAAAGCGCTGCTGTAGTTCAATTATTCTATAGACTTATTATCACAAATACTTTTTAGGAATTGAAATTATTTGAAGAACAATTACTCTACAAGCAATCAAAAAGGTTTTTAGATGGATTTGTTAGGTACTTTTTTAAGTCTATACTCATTAGAATCAATGACTAGATACTCAATAGTGTATACTCTCACAAAGTCCAGTTTCCTCCTTCATTAGGGAACTTAGGCTTAAAACATTTTATTTTAAGAGTATTAAGTATAATATAAAGGACAGCGTTCTGCAAGCATGGAGGAAGCAGGAGATATAAGAAGACAGTCCTCAGTAGGCTTTCGGAGAAAAGGGAAAAAGTAGATATAAAAAAGGTGCCGTTAGTAGACAGTTACATCAACTTTTTTTGCCCTCAAAGTCATCAGTCATCACTTCAGCAACGAATTATCAAGCTGCGAAGAAGAATTGACACCGTCTCGAAAATCGATTCTTGATGAAAACCATGATGAACTACAGACTGACAATGATAGTGAAAGTGACGATTCTGGCGATGAAGAGGTGCCTTTAATTTTCTTGCTTTAAAAATACGTGTAGGTAATAAGCAACTACCTACTTAATGATTTTATACAGACAATAAAATATTGCGAATATTTTTGATTTGACAATATGACAATAAGACGTAATATTATAAAACAGGAAGGCCACCAGAAATATTGGTTCTCTATGGTATTGCACTGAAAAATCACCAAAACGCGAACAAAACACCTTCTTCTTATGTCAGTCTGAATATAATCTGGTAGATAAATACAAGAAAAAATAGTTTACAAATATTTATTTCTATAGACTACGATAGGATAGTCTTAAGAACGATTATACTATTGAAAGATTAATTTTTCTGGTGAAAGTGCAAGTTGACTTGTCATGCTCTTAAAATTACCTTTAGCTCAATTTTAGGAGTAAATCTTCTAATCAATACTTAGTTATAGATAATTTGATCTAGAGGCCATTTTTATTAATAGAATACGACGGTAATCGCCATTTCGGTAAAAATCTAAAAATTTTGTTACAATAAAATACGCGATTTATTTATTTGAAAACATTAAAATACTTAAATATATGAAATTATTATCAAAATACATTGTTTAGGTATTTATTTTAACAAAATATATTTAAAAAATGTGCATCAATAATATTTCTTTTATTAAAATAAATCATTTAAATTTACGAATATAATAGGCCCATAAGTTTTTTAAAACTATTTCATCAACTTTTACGATAAAATAAATTCGGCACGGAATTTCAGCCCTCTGTTCGCGCGAAACATAAAAAAATATATTATATTTATTTCATTTCATTTCGCCATTAAAGCTTTAACTTAAAATACTTTGAACTACGGTGTGCCATTAGAAAATAGGTAATGCTTTTTAAAAGAAATAACTCTTGTTGATGTTTTTATTTAGTTGATTTTGATTATTAGTGGTTTTAAAAATATTCACCTCTAGAACATCAGTAGAGTAATGGTGTTATCTTAATGTTGTCTACAAAACCTAATTCCTTTCTTATGTGCCTCTTATTAAGTTCTTATAATAGTTTTGTAGATATTCCCTAATCCCTATAGATAAATATAAATTGCTCTTATTGTTATCTAATTATGAATTCTTATGCTGCTCTTGTCATTATAGTGTATACAGGTGCCCATTTTTACTGAACTCGGTATATAGGATATCTTCAGGATATCTTCAGGATATCTTCAGGGATTATTGACTGTTATGTAAGAATATTAACTTTAATTCTATAAAATAACTAATAGTGTTTCACTAGATATACTTGTGGTGCTTGGTCGAAGTGTTCCCTAATTTTGGTGGAAGACCGGTCCCAATAATTATGAGCAGCCTGTATTTATAAATAGGTCGTTATAGGCCGCGGCTGCGTCCATAAAGGCCCTACAGATTACATACATGGGACGGCGGAAATAAAGTAGCCTACTCTCATAAAAAAATATCAATTCGGCACTGCTTATGACTTATGAGGTAGACCGGCCGGTCATGGCGAGTGTCCTGACTCCTGTTTTAGACAATCCAAGACACTCTCCTTTCAACGGCTGATGGCAAACCGGAGGTGGTTTTAGTGGGCCGGGTGGCGCTACCCCCGGGCCCCGGGGTTCTTCAGCACTGAGGCACATCGTCGGCACAATATGAGCATACCCCTGCGAATTTAACAAAAAAGGCTGGCTTCAGACGAGCATTTAAAGCTCATCTATCTAGACCCGAGTGGACGTGCGTCCTAATATAGTTGACGACACTTGAAATTGGAATACATATAAGGCGCGCTCGCAGCTTAAAAAATCCCTGCTATTAGATCCCCCCTGAATTGAAAGATAAAATTTAAAAACTTTACTTTACTACACAGATACTTTTATGTGCAAAGATATCTGATGGAATATAGAAAAAGTTAATTAGCATAATATACCTATTAAACTATAATAATTTATAATATTATGTTCTTACAGTTTTTATGAAAAAACAAGGATGAGTATGTAATTGAAATCAGAAATTGAAATCTTTATGTAAATCACATAGGCACGACGTTATGTAATATAATATTTCGTTTCTTAGGCCGGTATAAATAGTCAGTACTCAAGATGCATCTTGGTCTCAAGATGCGGTCGGTTCGGCTCTGTGATTGGTCCAAATTTTGACAGCCAACCAATCACAGAGCCTGAACCGTGTCTTGAGACCGAGATGTATCTTGAGTACTGACTATTTAATTTTATACCAACCCTAAGTTCGTACCACAGTAAATGGTTTGATTTCATTAGAATGGGACATAAACGCCATGGCCCATGCGTGACCTCAAAAAGAACCGTTTTGGGCTTTGGCTATTCCGTTTCTCAAACAAGTTTGCCTATGGTCTCTTATTTGCGAAAGTTCCATGTGTTGGCATTTAGCACCTAGCAGGAACCCATTGTCTTATCAAATACTTTCTAATACCACTTGCCAAAGTAGGTACTATTCCTTGGGCGCGGTCGACTAAGATTATTCTTTTCTCACTTCTACATAAATATAAAATAGACATTTCTATCGACCGACCGACCGTAGGAGTACTTTAAACTTTTTCTCGAAGTAAAAAGTGTTATTATGTTCCCCATATTACCTAGTCGAACACTTATCTATGTAATAAAGAAACAATAATTAAGGTTATTTCATAACAAAATGTACAAATACCTGACAATTCTCGGTATAATTGTATTGTTTGTCTGAGCATTGTTATGGCTTAAACTTTGGCATTTGGCCTTAATCTTTTCCAGGTGTACCTCAAATAACAACTATAATATTTAATTACGTACGTACTAGCTTCTCAGGAAAAGGTCAAAAGTTATCAAGAAAATCGCATAATGATTAGTGAAATTTTATAAAAGTTACGGAAAACCACGACTCCGCTGCTGTACTGTAGGTAAGTAAACTTGTGGTTGTATCATTATAATTATATAGTATGAATTATGATTAATTAATTAGAGATTTCTCGTCAGTTTATTCGCACCGAAATAGGTATTCACTATTCCGCCGCGGAACTTCGCCAACAAATCGTTTGGCGAAAAAAAAATTACACCTTTGCAGTGGTATGGCGGCCATTGGGACCTGTCGGAAAAGTATGGCGAGGTGATTTTCGTGATTGGCTACTCGACGATGATTATCTATGCAAAAATTAGCCTGGTTACTGGTACAAATGGTTCAATTTTTTTATTAAAATTAACGTATTCGCGTCGGTATGGCGGGCTGTAAGCAGCACCCGAGAAGTATGGCATTACGCTACCGCCTACTTATTTTTTTTCGACTATCTGAAAATACAAGCATTTTTGTGGAACAAACCTTCGACACTCGTTATTTATCCGACACGTTCGATTAACGCCCACGCGTTTGGGCTGCCAGTGCGAGCGCTAGACCATCATTTTCCTTTTTGCCTTTACGTAATTATACCCAAGGCTGTAGAACCGCCAGCCTGGTACAAATGACCAAGAATTTTGTGTCACCATCTCCATGCCTGACGTTTCCGCATTTGTAAAATAACTGTCGGGTATTGATTTAAATGCATGGATGTGTTTATGGAGCTCGTCGTGTATATACAATTTTTTTTATAATATTGAATTCTTGCATAGAGTTCGTGCGAGTTATCAATATTAAATGATAAAATACTGATATTAATTGTTGCTATCTATTATATGATACATCTATAGTAGATAAGATAAATGATGAGACCTACTTATCAAATGTGAAGAAATAATATATTGAGGATAGTTTGCAATACGAAAAATAACCTAATCAAGTATAATATTATACCTACGCGCAAAGTAAAATGCCGCAGAATGTATTTACGTGCCATTAAAAGTAGCCTATGTCCTTCCCGTAGTTTAATCAAAATCGGCCCAGCCTAGCGTAACTTTGTGACCAAGCACGAGTTTTCCCATGCAAACATGAAATAAATAATTTGGTCTTTCAGCTGCGCTGCTACTTTGACAGTGAACTCTCTACAAGGAACACGTACACACCCTAAAGTATTAATTATCACTTAGTTTTGTTACACCCTGTAGGTATACATATTTATTATTTCGTAGGTAGAATTAAAAAAATCCACATACCCTGACTTTTGTCTCTGGTCTTCGGAATTCCATATTTGATAGTTTAAGGCTTCTATGGAGGAGCTGGCCAGCATGATGAGTGCGGTGGTGACTTCAGGGTGGATGTCTCGGAACCGGCAGGCGATCAGACCACCCCAGTCGTGAGAAACTAGAATACACTTCTCAACACCTGAAAATCAGTTAAGGAATATATAACATACTTTAGGTCATAGATTCGTATTCAAGAAATCGTATTCCCTCTTAAAAGACCAGCAACGCACCTGCGTTCAGCTCTTCTAATGTCGCGATTGTCGGTGCGACCCGTTTGCTCGTTTGCCCCCTTATATTTTATAAAAAAATATCTTCAACTTTGTACCAAGTTACAAACAGAGTAGTTGATTCATAAGATCACGGGCAATTTGTAGACCTACGCTACGCTATTTGAATTTTGGTCAGATTGTATCAAGTCAATCGTGAATCGTGATCTGTCGGGAGTCGGGATTCGGGAGCCCGGATGGCTCAATGTCCTTAATTTGTCAACTCTGATACTTGATACGGTATATAATTTTTAATTAGTGTTTTTGATGGGTTTTTTTAAATTCTGAATTTAATTCTGTCTCTAAGAATGCAATTAAGATTTTTTTATTGTTTATTTTTTTGATTTTTTGTTTCTCAGCAAGGTCCAAAAACCAAAGTCCAAAACGTTACATTAATAAAAAGTTACACTATAATAATACCTGAGTCAAAATGTAGTTACTAGCTGTTAGTACTTAGTAGTTTCGAAAGCGAAGTTACATGACGTCAGCCGTCAGGAATGTATGGAATTCGACATAACGCAATGAAGCGCCATGGCAATACATGGCGACAAAAGTCAAATCCCATGCCTATATTTTAAACAGACTTCAAAAAAGGAGGTTATTGACATCTAACTTCACAGTCTCTCTCTTCGCTACAGCACTCTAGTTTGTATCTTGTACTATCTAAGTAATATAAAAATAAGTCGGGTTTTCCTTCCTGACGCTATAACTCCAGAACGCACGAACCAATTTCCACGGTTTTGCATTCGTTGGAAAGGTCTCGGGCTCCGTGAGGTCTATAGAAAAAAAAATCAGAAAAAACTTCAATAGAAAAGCAGGAAAATAGAGAAAATCATTTTTCAAATACAGCGCCATCTCTGATACATAGCATGTACTACAACGGCGCCAGTGCGTGGTGTGTGAGCCTCCCTCATGAAAATAAGTACGTTTAAATATTCTCAACTTGGGATCAACTAAACTTGGAATAACTTTAACATCCACAGAAGGTGCAGCCTGCGGAAAATGACTGCGTCGTCGATGTTGCTGTGAATTGAACTGGGAATAATTTTGCTGACCGTGTCTTTCCTGGGTAGGTTTTTTGCAGCGGTAACCTACATCCACGCGGGCGGAGCCGCGGGCGACCACTAGTACATTGTAATAAAAAAAATATAAAACTGCAGATGAACGCTTACCTAATTGACGAATAAAATCTCTAATGTCTTCTATGAGAATGTCAAGTTTGTATGAAGATACTCCCTCAGGACGCTCTGAGTCTCCGTACCCTCGCATGTCCAGGGCGACGCATCTAAAAATTAAATCAATATCAATTTTGTAAGTATTTAGATGTTTTTCGCCACACACGTTTGATACACAGTACACGTACACTTCCATAAAATTAATAAGGATATTAGTAAGTAGAGTCGACGGCTAACGTATACTACATATTATACAGATTGTAACAAAACTAAGTGATAAGTAATACTTTTGGGTGTGTACGTGTCCCTTATATTTTTTTTATGCAATAAGGGGGCAAACGAGCAAACGGGTCACTTGATGGAAAGAAACTTCCGTCGCCCATGGACACTCGCAGCATCAGAAGAGCTGCAGGTGCGTTGCCGGCCTTTTAAGGGGTAATAGGGGAGGGTAGGGAAGGAAATAGGGAAGGGTAGGGAAAGGAAAAGGGTAGGGGATTGGGCCTCCGGTAAACTCACTCACTGGACGCAACACAGCGCAAGCGCTGTTTCACGCCGGTTTTCTGTGAGGACGTGGTATTTCTCCGGTCGAGCCGGCCCATTCGTGCCGAAGCATGGCTCTCCCACGTCAAAATGGGATTATATGTATAATAGAGGTCATATGCGTCAGGTATTTTAATAATAATAATAAAACATTTATTCAAGAACTTTGGGCATTACACCACACTAAATTACAAAAAAAAACGAAAACACAGAACAGATACAATGATATGAGAACCCTAAAAATACTCTTTCAGCGCTGTAAATTGTAATACAGGGGACTCATAATATACACCCTAAAGTATTATCACTTACTTTTGTTCCACCTTGTATAGTATATGCCAAGTCTACACTGTATGATACACACAGTTAAAAAGTTTGTATACTTTTTAACAGTGAGTTTCTAGGCATATACTATCAGAGAAATTGATTCCTAGGCAGATGGGGGGCCAAAAACCAAGCCCAGCCGACAGACAGACAAATAATATTGAATTAACATGATCCCGCCCGGCACCCACACCACCAAATAACGTTGGTCTGTCAACTGCCTAGGAATTAATTTCCTCGATGGTACACGGTGTGCCGTGTGCCCCACAGACCTCTCAGTGCTCCTCTACAATGCCTTACTTCACAAACATTTAACCCACTTCCCTATACTGAAGTGTAAGGTAAAATTTCCAGTAAGTATTGTTAAGGATACGGGCAGTTGTTTACCTGCGCGCGACAGTTGCGCGTACCTTCTAGAAAAGCCCGACCCTTGTTTATGTGAATTGCGTGTTTACGTAAACAATCCAGAATAGAATGCTCCAGAAGGCGACGCGGGCCATATAAAAGGTAAACAAGCCGGCAGTCAGGCAGTTCGATCCGAGCGATCATCAAGGCGACTTCAATAGTGAGAACAAGTGATCAATAGTGATTGTGATAGTGAACTAACGACTCGGCTACGACCTAGGACAGTGATAGTGCTCAGTGATTTGGATCTAGTGCTTAGTGTTTGGACTTAGTGATTTGTGTGAGCTAGTGTTTGTGAATAAAGTCTTCAAGAGAGTCACCAGGTCTTTCTCTCCGAATCCTCGAACCCTAGCACGTAACAACTGGTGTCGGAAGTGAGATATGGATTCGGATGCCATTGACTCCGAGAGACGACCTCAAGGGGAGTGTCAAGACAAGGGCGCAGCGAGCTGCTGCTATTGACTTCGAGAGAGGAGTTGGAGGTGGGGCTGCGGAGGCCACACCCACTGGGGACCAAGCTCCGCCCACTGCGGGGCAGGCCCCACCCGCCGGCCCCGCCCACCAGGCTCCGCCCACTGACCACGCCCCCCAGGCTCCACCCACTTCGGGTGAAGCCACGCCCACTGGCTCCGCCCACCGGGACCCGCCCACTGACCACGCCCCCCAGGCCCCGCCCACCCTGGACATGGCCACGCCCACTGGCTCCGCCCACCAGGCCACGCCCACTCAGGCCACGCCCACTGGCTCCGCCCACTGGGCCCCGCCTGCTCAGGCCCCGTCAACTAACTCCATCCATCCTGCCACGCCCGTAGTTTCTACGGCCCCTCAAATAGCTCCTCAATTAGAAAGCATAATTGGGTTAATTCAGGCTTTGCAAGATTCTCAAGGGCAATGATGGAGGCACAAGACCGCAAGCTCAGCGCGTTGCAAGAGTCACAAGAGTCACATGATCGCAAGCTCGGCGCTTTGCAAGAGTTGCAAGAACGCAAGCTCTGCGCCTTGCAGGAGTCACAAGAGCAACAAAAAGTCCTCCAAGAAAAAGCACTTGGAGCTATAAAGGATGTAAGTGACACGGTGGTTAAGCTCCGAAAAGATGTCGACATAATGGACGAACGAGTTACGGGGTTAGGATTGGATGTGGAAAATGTGAAAACCGGCCTCACTGAACTTCAGAAGAAAGTAGTGCGCCTGGAAACCACAGGAGTGGCGGTGTCTAGTGGAACTGCCGGAGTGGTGCAAGTGGTACAAGGACCAAGAGTTAAAGTGCCACCATACGACGGTACTACTTTTTGGAACGCTTATCGTCAGTAATTCCAGACGGTTGCATCTGCCAACGGATGGACTGACGAACAATGCCTGACCGCTCTCACTGTTGCGCTTAGAGCGCAAGCTTTGTCGGTCCTAGAAGCACATACAGGAAATGGGTTCCAAGACCTGATGGAGGCCCTTGAATCCAGATACGGGGAGCGACACCTGGAGCACGTGTTCCGTGCTCAACTTCGTGACAGAGTCCAACGCTCAGGAGAGGGACTACAACAATGGGCGTTAGAAATTGAAAAACTGGTCAAGAAGGCACACCCAGGAGCCGATTCCAAGATGGTCGACACGAATATTGTGCAAGCATTTGTCGACGGAATCAGGGATCTGGAGGTCAGAGCTGCAGTGAGGCTACGTCACCACACCTCGCTAAAGGAAGCGTTGGCGCATGCTTTGGAGGTCGAGGCTGTTCGCCATGAGATACAGCAGACCCATAAGATCCGCAAGGTCTCCGAAGTAAAGGCTCCTGCAAGGAAAATATTTGAAGCCATGTGCTATAAGTGCGGGAAGAGGGGCCATCTTCAGCTCAACTGCCCGCAGAAGGAGACTCAGATGGCAAGAATGAAAAGACTCGAGGAACGGATTGAACAAATAGAGGAGCTGAAGAAGCAGGGAGCTTCAGCCAGGACTAAGAGGCGTGTACTGGCTGACGCGGAAGAAGCCCCAATAACTGTTGTCTCCCAAGCAAGCAGCAACTACGGATTAGTGACTGAGCTACTCGACGACTGCAAGAGTAATCTGACTTATTCGCAGAGTATGAAAGCTAAGAAGTTTTTACAACGCCACGCGAATATCTTCTCCAGCCAGGAAGGCGACCTTGGAAGAACGTCGATGGTTGAGCACAGGATAGATACCGGAAGCGAGAACCCAATTCGTCAACGAGCAAGACGGATACCCATTGCAAAGGAAAAAGAAGTTGAAGGCCTTTTGGAGGACATAAGAAGGCATAAGATTATTGAACCGTCTGCAAGTCCGTGGTGCTCACCTGTTGTGTTGGTGAAGAAGAAAGATGGCAGCACAAGATTTTGTGTGGACTACAGGCGTCTCAATGATGTCACTAAGAAGGACAGCTATCCATTACCTCGAATCGACGACACTCTGGATACCTTGAGTGGCATGAAATGGTTCTCGACCCTGGACCTGAAATCTGGATACTGGCAGGTGGGAATTCATCCAAAAGACAAGGAGAAGACAGCTTTCTCCACCGGTAAAGGTTTATGGCAGTTTAACGTCATGCCCTTTGGATTGTGCAACGCACCTGCCACATTTGAGCGACTCATGGAGTGTGTACTGGCAGGCTTAGTTGGAGAGGCTTGCTTAGTCTACTTGGACGACGTCATCATTGTTGGCCGCGACTTCGAGGACCATTTGCGAAACTTAGAACGAGTTTTCGCCAAAATAGAGGGGGGCCAAGTTAAAGCTGAATCCGAAAAAGTGTCGCTTATTCAGGAGTAAGGTCAACTATCTCGGCCATGTTATCTCCAGTGATGGAATCCAGACGGACCCGGAGAAACTGGAAGCAGTTCAAAATTGGCCAACCCCTAAGAACAAAACCGAAGTGCGGGCATTTCTCGGCCTATGCTCCTACTACAGGCGTTTTGTTAAAGGATTCTCAGAGATAGCCAAGCCATTACATCGGCTGACGGAAGATAAACGACAGTTTATGTGGGACGAGACTTCTGAAGATTCTTTTCAGAAACTGAAGAAACATCTGTGTGAAACACCAATCCTGGGGTATCCACAACCTGAAGGTCAGTTTATAGTCGACACTGACGCAAGCAACACGGCCATTGGAGGGGTGTTATCTCAAAAACAGGGCGAAAGAGAAGTTGTAATTGCATATTTCAGCAAATCTTTATCTAAGCCAGAGAGAAACTACTGTGTGACAAGAAGAGAACTCTTGGTTGTTGTAAAGACGCTACAACATTTCAGCAAATATCTCATCGGCAGACAGTTTTTACTGCGAACTGATCACGCAGCGTTGAAGTGGCTACTGCAATTCAAGAACCCTGAAGGTCAAGTAGCTCGATGGATTGAACAGCTCCAGGAGTACGACTTCGAGACGGAACACCGCAGCGGAAAGGCGCATGGGAATGCCGACGCCCTTTCACGAAGACCGTGTTCAGAGGACTGCAAACATTGTGTTAAGCAGGAATCTAATGAAGTGACATTAAAGTTAACGAAAACAAGTCCTTTGGGTCCATGGGAGAATGATGCTATGAGGGAGGCTCAAGAAATAGATGACGACCTACGGCACATCATCACATGGAAGAAACGAGGTGACGAAAAACCAATCTGGAGTGAGGTTGCACCCACTGGCGCTGTCACTAAGGCGTACTGGGCGCAATGGGGCAGTCTGATACTTCATAATGGAATACTTTACCGAAAATGGGAGAAGACTAACGGCAGAGAGTTCCATCTTCAGATAGTTGTCCCAAGAACGAGAGTACCGGATGTTCTCCGTGAAATGCACGATGGCGTATCAGGAGGTCGTCTAGGTGTTAAGAGGACGTTAACAAAAGTGCGAGAACGATTCTACTGGTTGCATTGTCCAGATGATGTACAGGATTGGTGCCGCAAATGCACTACTTGCGCTGCAGTGAAGGGACCACAGACCAGGAGCCGTGGGAACCTGCGGTTGTATAACGTTGGCGCACCGTGGGAACGAATTGCAGTTGACGTAGCTGGGCCATTTCCCGTGACGGAATCGGGAAACAAGTACTTTATGGTCGTCATGGACTACTTCACCAAATGGCCCGAAGTGTTCGCCATACCAAACCAGGAAGCTACAACAGTTGCTTCTAAGCTAGTCGAAGAAGTGATATCTCGCTTTGGTGTGCCTCTCGAAATCCATTCCGATCAGGGCAGGAACTTCGAATCGCAGGTTTTCCAGGAAGTGTGCAGAATTTTGGGAATGCATAAGACGAGGACCACCGCGTACCATCCACAGTCTGATGGAATGGTTGAGAGATTTAACCAGACTCTAGAGAGGCATTTGGCGAAATTGGTAGATGACAGACAAAAGGATTGGGACAAGTTTATACCACTCTTCCTTCTCTCGTACCGTACCGCCGAGCATGAGAGCATAAAAGCTACCCCGGCATATGTCAATTACGGTAGAGAACTACGAATACCAATATACCTCTTGACAGGAGCGTCACCGGGGGAACCAAAGACCGTACAAGACTATGTCTGCGATTTAAGGGAAAAGATGCACTACATACACGCCATGGTTCGGGAAAATGGGTTACAGTCAAGTGAGAACATGAAGACCAGATACGACCGGAAATCGAACACGAGCGGCTTCGAAGAAGGGTCACTGGTATGGCTGCACAACCCAACTCGCCGAAAAGGGAAATCTCCAAAGTTGCAGACCAAGTGGGACGGCCCATATAAAGTGGTTACCAGACTGAATGATGTGACTTACAGGATTCAAAAGCCACCAAGAGGCACATTCAAAGTGGTACACATAGACCGTTTGGCGCGTTATCATGGCAGTAACAACGATGCTCGGGACGAGCATCTCTAAGAGGGGAGTAGTGTTACGGATACGGGCAGTTGTTTACCTGCGCGCGACAGTTGCGCGTACCTTCTAGAAAAGCCCGACCCTTGTTTATGTGAATTGCGTGTTTACGTAAACAATCCAGAATAGAATGCTCCAGAAAGCGACGCGGGCCATATAAAAGGTAAACAAGCCGGCAGTCAGGCAGTTCGATCCGAGCGATCATCAAGGCGACTTCAATAGTGAGAACAAGTGATCAATAGTGATTGTGATAGTGAACTAACGACTCGGCTACGACCTAGGACAGTGATAGTGCTCAGTGATTTGGATCTAGTGCTTAGTGTTTGGACTTAGTGATTTGTGTGAGCTAGTGTTTGTGAATAAAGTCGTCAAGAGAGTCACCAGGTCTTTCTCTCCGAATCCTCGAACCCTAGCACGTAACAGTATATAACTGCATTGCTTACAACTAGGGGTATACACAGACGGACCGCATTTCAACTGCAATCCAACCGCAAATTGCAGTTCAAGTGCAGTTTGAATGCAGTTGAGACGACTGCAATAGAACTGCAAACCAAACAGTTCACACGACTGCACGCTGACTGCAACTGAACTGCAATCCAAATGCGCGTTTGGTTTGCAGTTCTATTGCAGTCGTGTCAGCTGCATTCAAACTGCACTTGAACTGCAATTTGCAGTTGGATTGCAGTTGAAATGCGGTCCGTCTGTGTAGACCTAGTCTTTTATACAAGAAGCAGTAACGCGCCATTTCAAATAATTCAAATAAGATTGCAATCTTCAAGTACCTGTAATCCTTACTGAAATGCACTAGCTGATGTCTCCAAGAGTACCAAAACTCGGGGAATCCATGGAGGAACAGCATCAAAGGTTTGCTCGGGTCGCCGTTTTCCACGTAGTGAAGTTTAATGCCCTGAAATAAGAACACATCGTATGATATTATAATGTGTGATATTATAATTTAATGTATATGAGATCGGAACGCAAACAAAAATTGATGAGTCGTCGGGTAGTTGGATAACTTCAAGAAATTGGACACCTGTCACCTCAGTCCGCCCGTGACCACGGCCGCTGTAAACTAGCCGAAACGTCGGGATTAATAAAATTGCTCCGCGACAAAATCCGTAAGTGTTTCAACTTATAATATCATCGTATGATATTACTTGGGCATTTACAGGGTGTAACAAAAATAAATGGTAATACTTTAGGGTGTGTACAATTCCTTGTAGAGAGTTCACTGTGGAAGTAGCAGCGCTGAAAAACCATTTTTTTTTCACTTTTGTATTTATATATATATATATATATATATATATATATATATATATATATATATATATATACTATATATACATATTGTACATATTGAAACTCGTGACGCTCGGGCCCTTGCCCATACAAAAGTGAAAAAAAAATAGTCTTTCAGAGCTGCTACTTCCACAGTGAACTATCTACAAGAAACACGTGCACACCCTAAAGTATTATCATAATCACTTATTTTTGTTACACACTGTATAAAGATTTTGGTATTTTCGACTTGAGATTTCATTACTTCGATATTGAATGTATAATAGCTATGCAACCCTAAATATGCAACATTATCAATACTAATATTATAAATGCGAAAGTGTGTCTGTCTGTTACCTCTTCAGACCCAAACCGCTGAACCGATTTTGTTGAAATTTGGTATGGAGATACTTTGAGTCCCGGAAAGAAAATAGGATACTTTTTATCCTGGAAAATGTACGTTTCCCGCGCGATAAATGGCGCAACGGAGTTGAGGGCGTCATCTAGTTACTAATAATAGTTATACATTGGATTCATGTACTAGGCCCTAGGGCAGTCGTTCCCAACCTTTTTAGAGCTGTTACCCCAATGGCCTGTTAGAGGCCGCTCTCGCATTTACAAGTGAAAGCTAACAGTACCAACATTTTCAGATCTTTGTCTGCAATTATAGGGTATACTGTAGCTGTTTGTGTCCAAAAATGTACAGTTTATAAAAAAAATCTGCCAATTCATCTATTTTAGGTACCACCTGTGTTACCCCTTTAGAATAGCTATTTTACCCTCGCGGGGGTAATTACCTCCAGGTTGGGAACCCCTGCCCTAGGGCAACAGAAAAGTTAGTTAGGTGGCTCATACATGCTGCCCGCTGTAGCGTGACTCGCACGCGTTCGCTGACCGTCGGGCTCGGTTTAATTAAACGCAGTTTACTGACCTGCTAGTACGTCTTGAATCCGATGCCATTTTGTGCTGGTGTTTCAATAATGTATTATAATGACATCCCAACAAATATACCGCAATTACGTCAATACACACACATATATCGGAACGAATCAATATAAGCAATAATCAGTATATTATATAATAGCTGGTTATATTTTGGAACATACCTACCCACGGTATTCAAATAAAATGTGAACTAAAAGCGTTCTATTTCCAATAGTCCACCTTTTCCATATTATGATAATTTTGCTGCTTCGTAGGATATTTGCTGGATCGAAGCTATCTTAATGAAGTAGCAGAATCATCAATCAGGTAACAGTTCTACCTCCTAAGTCCTAACTCTCTCCTACAAAATCATGAATCGCAACACCGTTCCGCTTTCATACGAGCCCAAATAGAATTCGTTCATTATCAAATATTACACAGTCTTGATCATTTAGGCCTCTATCTTAATATATTTCGCTCTCAATTTCGTACTCCATAACAATCTTGGCTGAATTGCACTCACAGCGTCTTAACTTCTTAAGATAGTCTTTAAATATTAGTTTGATATCAACTTGGTAGCACTTAAGTCAAGGTTTCACCACACCTAAAACAGCCTCTCGAGTAACAGTATGACAATAAGGCCGAGTGTCGTTTATTCGTACTCAATTGAATATTGATACGACATACACAAGCACAATACATAAGTACGATAATATAATAGTAGCTCCTCCATCGTGGGTATCGCAGACACAATAGATTTTCAATCGTTATGCGGCAGCCGGCTGCCGCTTAGGGATTGATGGGTTAATAATTTTAACAGTTTCCTAATAATAATCTTGAGCAATTCTTAGCGATTAGAGCGGTTTGTTAAAACGAGCCTTAAGTCTAAGTCACTCATTATATAATTATAGTAGTGTATTCATTTATGATTTAACCTAAATATACTACATAAAAGTTAAAACTGAATGTAATAGCTTGTATTTTTAGTTATGAGTTATGACAAATTCAATTTTTTTCGGTCATTGGCTCACCAGTCACCACATATTCCCACCACTGCATCGCATGTAAGCCAGGATCTACAGCGGCAACTAACTACGAAAACCCTTTGATCTCAGAGAGTTGGAGAACAAACAAGCTTAAACTGTCGCGTGGGAACCGTACATTTTTTCGGAATAAAAAGTATCCTTTGTCCTTTTCCCGAATTCAAAGTATCTCCTGGATGCTAAATTTCAGCAAAATCGGTTCAACAGTTGGGGCGCGAAGAGTTAACAGACAGACAGACTGTCAGGCACACTTTCGCTTTTATAATATTAGTATGGATAGTATGGAGGGGCAAGACCTAATCCTCACTTCTGTCACGTCTAGTTGGAGGTGATCACACAACGATACATCATACATCACACACAAAAAGAACTAACTCGACCCAAAATGCATATTTTCTGTTTTCATATAATTCACTAACCCCAATAAAAATAATTGTATTACAATTAAAATTAAGCATTCGATTAAAACGCACGCAAAAATTATAGGTATGTGCAAACATTATATTTTAATGAGCTAATGTATATTAATGTAAAATGATTACTGTTATGTAAATATGTTTTATAGTAACGCTATGTTTTGTACATATTAACACCTTCTTGGACCAGCGGTTTTAAGCACTTAAGTATATACATGTACATACTTATTATAAAGTTGAGCTACTATTGAGTTTAATCAATAAAAATTACAATAACAATGTTCTTGAAGAAGGCTGAAGAAGACAAAAAAGATGAAGTCATCCGTCCGCGCCGGGGTTCCGTTGTGTTACAGACGTTAAAAAAGTACAAGAAGAGAGAGTGATACTACATTATGTATGTAATATTATTAATATACTTACATGATAATATACATGGTACAAAAGTATAAGAGAGTGGTACACTTGGGTATTAGAAAAATTGCGCAGCCGGCCTGGTAAAACCGGTGTGGGCATACGTACCTACTACTATTATTTACATTTTATAAAACCTTCAAATAATTTGATAACATTTTATGAAAATACTCATATAATGCATGCAATAAAAACAAAAGAATTGTCAGTATTTACACGCCGCTTAAGTGTGTGAGTACAATGTAAATAAAGGGTCAGAATCGCAAACATGTCGCAAGTGAGGCGGAAGAAAGCGTCAACATCTGTGACGTGATTACTTTCAAAACTCCCACTTGGCTGATAACACTGACCTCCATACAAGTACGCTGGACTTATGATTCCCAACTGTTTTTTGTGCCTAACGTACTTCGGTCGGAATTTCCAGGAATTGCCATTGTATTCTATTGTTGTCGCGATCACCGGTGCTCGCGCGGGGCCTGAAGGATTAATCGCTATTGGATGTAGAAACTAGTATTAGTTTTAAGTACTCCCACTACTGCTATCAGCCCCAATATTGCGACTTTCAAACGTCATTTTAACGTCATATTTAGTTCTCTTCCATCGCATTAGGGGCGCTGATTCCTCTTCAAATAGGCACAAAAAATAGCTGTCATTTCAAAAAGTATCATAAGTTCAGCGTATACTTGTATAATGGAGGTCAGTGGCTGACAAGCACTTAGCTGTGACTTGTGAGAGATATGCTGCGGCTTACTGAATACGACAAGAGTGAGCCAGAAGTAAGTTTACTAGAGAATTGATACTAATATTCAGAACAACCCCCCCCCCCCCTTTTGTTTTATGAACAAAGTTATCAAATTGAAAGTGAAATTATTATACCCTAAACTAAACATAATTACACCTTTTGAGTATCGAGTGAATCTTAGCCCCAAAATAATTGAAATAAAAATAAAGTTTAAAAAACCAACTACTAAAACGCGCTCTAAAAAGTACGAAACAAGAAAACAGTTTATAGCGATATTATGGAAATGTTTAAAGGATAGCCGTGGTCGTATGCCACCTACTTTAGCAAAACAAATTCATTTTAGATAATAATCACATAATAATAAAATTAATTAAAGGGGCATACATACGACCACGGCTATCCTTTAAACATTTCCATAATATCGCTATAAACTGTTTTCTTGCTTCGTACTTTTTAGAGCGCGTTTTAGTAGTCGGGTTTTGGTTTTTTAAACTTTATTTTATAAATGCGAAAGTGTGTCCGTCTGTCAGTTACCTCTTCACGCCCAAACCGCTAAACCAATTTGCCTGGGTGTGGAGATACTTTGAGTCATAGAGTCGTAGAGGAAAGGACTAAGGACTAAAACGGCTAAGAAGACTTCATATTTCATAAGTAATTGAGTAGTTGTCGATCAACTAAAAAAAATATTCGGTGAAGT
Organism: Lysandra bellargus; assembly: GCA_905333045.1. Lineage (NCBI taxonomy): Eukaryota > Metazoa > Arthropoda > Insecta > Lepidoptera > Lycaenidae > Lysandra > Lysandra bellargus. The sequence goes on from HG995332.1 coordinate 7,419,898, forward strand.
ATAAAGGAAGTTTTCGTTCAAATTCCTTTGAAAGTAACTGAGATGATGTTGTTAGTAGTGTTAGTAGTGTATAACACGTTATAAACATTCATTGACCATACAATTTTTTTTAAACTAGCGGTACTATGGAACTCTATATTGCGCGTGGCCCGACACGCACTTGGCCGGTTTTTTACCAAAATTCGTTTATCGTACGGGAACCGTACATTTTTCCGAGATAAAACGTATCCTATGGCTCTAAACACACTAGGCTGAATTACGCCGGCGTAAATTCCGCCGCAAATGTCAAACGCATACAAATACGCGACGGAATAGTGTGTCGTCTCTCGCGTTCCGCCCGTATTTTGTATGAGTTTGAAACGCGGCGTAAGCGCGGCGGAATTTACGCCAACGTAATTCAGCCTACTGCCAAAATCATTATCCTCGCTTTTGGCTTCAACGTAGTCGGGTAAAAAGCATTTGTAACTTCTTTGCCATTGCGAAATGCCGATGTTCCGGTCGACGGAACACTTGTTTCTTTCCGGCTTTTCCGGTGTAGTTCCGGTTTCCGGTATGCCTATTTTCGAAGTGTGTTACTCGTTATACTTTGGAATTGCTTCAAAGGATATATTTAGCAATCTTTATTAAGTTTCTCTACTACTGTTATAGGTTATTCAATATTAAGCTATTTTAAACATTGCTTACTCTACCTACTCTCGTAATTATCACTTATCACCTAAGACTGGTATTACTTAATACCGAAAACTACTAAAGACTACATAATATAATAACCTCTACACCGGTTTCGGTGACGGTGGCCAGTTTAATTAAAAAGATTAGTTTCGCAGGAGTGATTTTTATAGTGCTCAAGTGTGTGCGCAGTACACAAGAGCACTCTCTATTCCTTTACCCTCTTAACCCAGTGGGGCGGACGACCGACACGACTGGTGGGATATCAGACGCAGGACCGAATTTTAACATGCCTATTATTACGACGCATGGATCGTTTTACTTGTCAAACAGGTGATCAGCCTACATTGTCCTAACCAAACTTGGAAATAACATGTTTACAACGCGGGACTCGACTCCACGACCTCCAAGTCACGTGTCACGTAGGTACATACTGTAAATTACATAATATAGTAAGGCAAAAAGTAATGAACACCGACCTGGCGAAAAGTGGTTCAGCTATTTACACATAACATATCGATAACGATGATTGTTTTATAGCACCAATTGCATTACATTACCGTTTAATGCAATTACAACATTTCAGTTTTATCCCATTGTCTTTATGATGTTGAGTGTGGACCAAATAGAAGCGCTTCCTTTTTATTTGGAATTTCATTTTACGCTTTCTTAGGCAATGTTAAAAAAACCTTACTTAAAATCTGTGTATTAATCACTCTTGAGTTATCTCAATCTAGAAAAAAATAATCCATATCCAATATCCATACTAATGTTATAAATGCGAAAGTGTGTCTGTCTGTTACCTCTTCACGCCCAAACCAATGAACCGATTTTGCTGAAATTTGGCATGGAGATACTTTGAGTCCCGGGAGTATCCTATGAATTCGGAGCAATGGAAGTATCCTATGTCCTTAGTCCTTACATAGGATACTTCCATTACTCCGAATTCATAGAATACTTCCATTATTCTATTATTCTGAAAATATGTACGGGCTCCGCGCGATAAACGAGTTTTGGGGCAAGAGTTGCGGGCATCGTCTAGTACAGTGGTCCCCAACCTTTTTTTCATGCGGGCCACAAACACGTTTTAGTCTTGGTGTCGCAGGCCGCAACAAAAATTTTTTAGGGTTAAAAAATAACATTCTTCAAAATTGACGATTTAAAAGTGGAAAAAATTAAACGACTATCACGTAGACTTTACGTTATTTTGCCAGTGAGCGTGAATTTCAAAATTATTTAACATCACGCGGGCCACAAAGTCCCGGAGGGCCGCATGCGGCCCGCGAGCCGCGGGTTGGGGATAGCGGGTCTAGTAGTTTAAAAAACTAAAAAAACATTCTTTTTAGGGTTCCGTAGTCAACAAGGAACTGAACAAAGTTTCGTTTTGTCCGTCCGTCTGTCTTTCTGTCCGCGGTTTTGCTCAGAGACTATAGGACCTACAACGCTGTAATTTGGCATGAATACACATAATTAATGATGCCGACAAAATGGTATTTAGGATCCACTTGTGAAATATTAAGTTTTAAAGTGGAAAAAATCGTTAGAGTCCAGTTCTACCAGCTAAATGATTGCTTCTGGGAATAAGAAACAATTCACGAGAGTAGGAAATAATATGCTGAATTTAAAAGGAAAACTATCACGGCTAAGAAGACTTCATAATAATTGTTATTGAGTAATAGTCGATCAACTATAAAAAAATGTATTCGGCGAAGTATAGGTAAACTTAAGGAACTTTTCGTTCAAATTAACTGAGTTTTTTAAAGGTTTTCTATGTTTAATTTTCAAAATTCATAACGTATTGCCTGTGTAAGCGTAGTCCATAAGTTTAGCTATTAAATAAGACCTTTTTTTATATTTATAGGATATTTACATGAGAAGTATTGGTCAGATTAGTGTGAAAGAAAAAAATCCTGTCCCATTATTACTTTAATTCAAGGAGCAAAATAAGACAAGTACATAATTTACAAAAAAAATACATTTATTCCCTTGAATTATAAAAACTGTTAAATTTAGTATTATCATTATTCATTTCACATAAATATGTGTTACTTTTCACAACGTGGTTATTAATTTATGGGGATATTTCGTTACAAGTAATCAATGCATCGATACTATTTATTTGCTTTCGATTTTTAGAGTAACATTCCTAGAGTTTAAAAAGAAAAAAGGTCAGCTGACGTAAGATTGTAACGACGTGCAATTATTAAGATCAGAATTTGTTTATTACGTTTAGAATTGTTTATCAGTAAAAGCAAATCGTTAAATAATACGTATCGGTCATATTTACAATAAATATGTAATCGTGATTAAAAAAAGTTAATCAATTGTGCAGTTACTTATAACAAAACGAAAATATTATTTTTTTATGCACGTCGCTACAAGGTTGCAATTTTGATGAACTGTCAAATGTGGCCTATTAGAATGCCTCGGCCCTCGACTATAGTTACATAAGTACGGTACCTAGTATTTTTTTTACTTGCGGGTACTCGTTATTTAAGTTATTTTTTTAATAATCATGTAACAATATAATATTATTTTATAACATTTAATTATATACAAATAAAATTTAATGGCTTACAGATGGATTGAATGGATTCTACGATAGGTAACATCACTTCTAGGATTTCACACAGAAATTATTTGGTTTATTGGGTAGGTGTAATTAATGTATTTCCAATTTTAAGGCATCTGAATTTTGAAATTCATTAATTTATAAGTAAATTATTACACATTACAATACTTACATTTGCTTTTATATATTTGTGGATTCCGTACTTGGGGTCCGAAAGTCGCGCCGGGGGCATCAAATTCAGCTTCGAATCCCAGGGGCTCTTGAAGGGATTTTTCAGGTAGGACACCGCTATGTAGAACAGGGCTATGGCCGTGCGAATTGTGGTTAAACTGTTCGCTATTATAAACCGTTTCGCGATCGTAGCGTAATTCGCCATTTTGGTTTGGTGAGGTTTGTACACGCGCCCGCTCATCTCGGAGTCCAACGACTGACTGCCAGAATAGATGGGTACTAATCACTATGAGTTATGACATCGATTTGATACAATAGTACTGCTTGTAATCGAGAAACTTTTTATTAAATAATGATAGACGTAATACGAAAAAAAGTCAAAAAGTCATCGAGGTCGCGTAAAGAGCGATATTTCTTGTTTGTTTTAAATACAAGCTTTCGTCTGTATTCTGTACAAATGCAAATATAATAACTAGAGACCGGATTATATGCATTTGCATATCTGCATAATATGCATTTGCATATTTTAGCAATTTTCAGCGGTAATAGCATATTTTACCTAAGGTCTAGTTATGATGCAATTTTTTCGGTAAGTACATTTACAACATTTTTCACTAACCCTGCGTTACGAAATGCGACCAAATTTAATAACAATAAAAGTTAACAGTAATAACAAAAACATAAGGGCTATTGAGTAAAAGTTGCAACTTTTACTGCATTTCGAATGCAGTCAGTAGCCGTGTGCGTCTTTTGTTTTGACAGTTACGATAGTAAAATGAAAGAGCCAGAAGAACGTCGCGCTTGCCAACTACAAATTGATGGGTTGGCAGAACTTTTCCCAGAAACTGTATCTAAGTGTTAACAAACCACCCAAGTTCAAATTCTGCCCAGTTTCCTCAGTGAATGTGGAGCGAACCTTTTCTATCTACAAAAATATTCTAAATGATCGTAGACACAATATCTTAGCACTGAAAATTTAGAAAAATATTTGCGTTTACAAATTTTTTAAAATAATTTTAGTGTCCTATTATAATGTTACTGTACCTATTATCGCCTATCAAAAAATAATGTAAATACTAATTGTATGCGGATTTTGAATTTGCATATTCTGCCAATTTTCGTGCATATTTCAAGCATTTTTCATGCATATAACAAGCTTTTTATGTTGCATATAATCCGGTCTCTATTCATTACCATAATAGTTACAAAACGATTGCATTATATACGTTAGGGCAAGAATCGAAGGTCATGAAATCACCGAAAAAAACTTGGAAATATTATCACCAACAAGCATTTGATGAAATGAAAATATTTATCACCGAAGAAGTGATAAATAAAAAACCGGCCAAGTGCGAGTTGGACTCGCCCATGAAGGGTTCCGCAGCACCAATAAGGTTTATTTCTATAAAATTAAAAGGTTTTTGATTTATTTTTATATTTTAATTGATTTAATGAAAGTTAAATTAAGGTTTACCATTTATGACATATAAAAAAAACTACTCGATGGATCTCGTTCAAACTAATTTTCGTTGGTAGTTTTTACAGTAATGTACATCATATTATATTTTTTTAGAATTATCATGCCCCTACTTTAGAAGTTAGAGGGGGGGACACACATTTTACCACTTTGGAAGTCTCTCTCGCAAACTATTCAGATTAGAAAAAAATGATATTAGAAACCTCAATATGATTTTTAAAGACCTATCCATAGATACCCTATACGCATTTGCGCCTATACACAAAAAATTTTTTTTTGTTTCAGTTGTACCTATGGGGACCCCTAAAATTTTTAATATTTTTTCCATTTTTGTATCAAAATCTTAATGCGGTTCACAGACTACATCTACTTACCAAGTTTCAATAGTATAGCTCTTATAGTTTCGGAGAAAAGTGGCTGTGACATACGGACGGACAGACAGACAGACATGACGAATCTATAAGGGTTCCGTTTTTTGCCATTTTGGCTACGGAACCCTAAAAGATGTTTTTCATTCACATATTTATGTAAATATTATTCAGAAATATTAAAAGCAATTCTTGAAGAAAATGGTGAAAGCACTGATAATAATTTTAGTACTCAACGTTTTGAAGATAAATTATTAAAAACCTTTGACGATATTAAAATTGTTAAAATCGATCTAAAAAATTATATTACATTGAAAAAAACTCAAACCGGCCAAGTGCGAGTTGGACTCGCCCGTGAAGGGTTCCGCAGCAGCAATAAGGTTTATTTTTATGAAATTAAAAGGTTTTTGATTTATTTTTATATTTCAGTTGATTTAATGAAACTTAAATTAAGGTTAACTATTTATGACGTATAAAAAAAACTACTTGCTAGATCTTGTTCAAACCAATTTTCGTTGGTAGTTTTTATAGTAATGTACGTCATATATTTTTTTTAGAATTATCATGCCCCTACTTAAGAAGTTAGAGGGGGGGGGGGGGGGACACATTTTACCACTTTGGAAGAGTCGAGTTTTAATTAAGGCGACGCCTTGATAATTTGGCTGTAGCGATGCCGATTTTTCTCAGCAATGACTAAAGCTAAGAAACTAAAGTTCATTGTCAGTATTCATCATGTCTTTGTCTTTGAATTGCCCATAGCATAACACGTTTGGACAAATTTTATAACACAGAATTATCAATCGAAAAGACCTCTGTAATAAAAGGGATTCCTATTTTTCCAAGAGAGGAGAGTGATTTAAGGTTCCAAAATTTGTACATAAATTGGTTGAAGCATACACTTTAATATGTGCACAGCTTATATGAAATGTATTTATGGTTTTTAAATTACGCGACAAAAACCATTTTGTCACTTACGCCCTTTCCATTTTTTGCTGTTCCATTGTTTGTTTTCTATGAGAGGCCGGCCCGGCCTCTCATAGAAAACAAGCAATATAATAGTAAGCATCGTAGGTGTACTATTTCGAAACCTCATTTGTTTACAAAAATAACTAAGTTATACAAACACTTTAAGTAGGTAATATAAGACCGGTTTCAATTATTAAGATTATTATTAAGTAGTTTTTAAGTACGCGTAACTATTTACACGCGAATTTATGATAATGAAATATACGTAGTACTAAGACATAATATTATCGTAGATTATTTCGAGTTAAATAAAATGTAGTTAATTAAATATAAAGATTATAATATTATTTTTAAAAAGAGACAACCCTGATTTCTTCAGAAAAGGTACGAGTTATGCGATAGAAAGAGAGCGGAGATGTAGGCAAATATAATTGTAGACACCTAGCACTGCGCGGTCGGAATTTGAACTTTATAATATCGTAGCATGAGTCGTTAATTCTTTAAACGGGTTTCGTTAGTGGGAATTCTGTTGGTACAACTAATATATATTCTGTGGTAATATCAAAATCATCCATACTTTAATATTATAAATGCGAAAGTGTGTCTGTCTGTCTGTCTGTCTGTTACCTGTTCACACGTAAGCCGCTGAACCGATTTTGCTAAAATTTGGCATGGAGATACCTTGAGTCCCGCGAAAGAACATAGGCTACTTTTTATCCCGGAAAAATGTACGGTTCCCGCGCGATAAACGAGTTTTGGCGCAACGGAGTTGCGGGCATCATCTAGTACGAAAATTTAGTCTGTGACGAAAATATTTATCATGTTTGAGCTATTTTTCAGCTTCAAATAGTAATTACCTACTATTTATTTATATATTTTTAGTGTTTTACTATGTTTTTAGTGTTTAAATATTTAGTAGGAATTAATTTACTACAAAATATGTAAGCATTAAAAATATTTTTAGTATTTATACAGGGTGTAACAAAAACAAGTGATAATACTTTAGGGTGTGTACGTGTTCCCTGTAGAGAGTTCACTGTGAAAGTAGCAGCGCTGAAAGACCAAATTTTTTTTTCACATTTGTATGGGGAAACTCGTGACGCTCGGGCCCTTGCCCATACAAAAGTGAAAAAAATTTTTGGTCTTTCAGCGCTGCTACTTTCACAGTGAACTCTCTACAGGGAACACGTACACACCCTAAATTATTATCACTTGTTTTTGTTACACCCTGTATATTTTGTAGTAAATTTTTGTGCAGGAACCTAGGTAATTACTATTTTAAGCTGAAAAATAACTCAAACATGTTAAATATTTTCGTATGACAAAATGATTTTGGTATTACGTATGTATGAGAATTTCGATGGCACCCGGCCTCTTAAGCGTAAGATCCGAGATGTAATGTAATTATTAATGTGTACAAATTTTGTTGCTTTTTAGATGATGAAATCAAGGGTGGATCCAGGGGGGGGGGGTCATGGGGGTCATGACCCCCTCCTGGGCTGGGTCCAGGTCCTAGGTGAACCACTAAGAAAAATTGTTAAACATATTGATTTTATTTTTCATAAAATATATTGCATTTATCAGTAAAGGTTATTTATTACATTATATAGGTTAGGTTACAAACGAGCAAACGGGTCACCTGATGGTAAGCAACTACTTGCTTGTAGAAACTAGTGTTAGTTCCAAGTACTCCCACTTCTGCTATCAGCGCCAATATGGCGATTTTCAAACGTCATTTTTACATCAGATTTAGTTCTCTTCCCCCGCATTGGGGGCGCTGATTTCGCTTTAAATAGACACAAAAAATAGCTGTCATTTCAAAGGGTATCATAAGTCCAGCGTACTTGTATAATGGAGGTCAGTACAAAATGTGGTTTGGAACGTTTTAAATAAATATTTTAAATAAATAGCAGTTTAAAATTTCCTGCCATGTAGAAAATTTTAATTAGCAATTTTTATGCTAACTATTTTTTGTTTTTATTTTCCGAGTAGGTAATTACATAATTATATAATTACTCATAAAATTAAAGCCTACGAAAAAAAGCTAAGAGCTAATAATTTATACGCGGACTTTGTACTTCATACATTAGACTTCAACGCGTTCGCTGCTGACCTTCATAATATTATTTTTTTACATGGCCAAGGTCTTTTTCTAATATGAATCATGTTCGATCTATAGTTTTACAATATTATATTATAGTATAAAAGCAATATTAAGCACTAGATAAGCTTAATTTATTACCGAGCATATTTTTTATTATCAAATCTCGAGATATTTCTTCGAAATCGAGGTATAGCGGGTACAGGTACACTATGTACCATCGAGGAAATTAATTCCTAGGCAGTTGACAGACCAACGTCATTTGGTCAATTTCTATCAAGATACAAAAAAGACCCGAAATCTACGAATCCCGAAATAAACAAATTATATAGGTCTACCAGGATCTGATAGCTAAGGACGGGAGATTTTCAAAAAATATCCTTGATCATTAGGTTCGTAACCTTGATTTTTTAGGGTTCCGTGGTCAACAAGGAACCCTTATAGTTTCGGTCTGTCCGTCCGTCTGTCTGTCTGTCTGTCTGTCCGCGGTTTTGCTCAGATATAGGACTTACAAAGCTGTAATTTGGCATGAATGCATATATTAATGATGCCAACAAAATGGTACATGAAATCTTTAAAAAATATTGTTATGGTAAGTACCTATCTCTCCTACGCATCAAGCGGGAACGGGGGATGAATTTTTTTTCGCGTCCACCCCACCGTGTTGGATAGGTTTTTTTTTCAATATTAGGTATGAGTATTTATAGATCATTTTCCGATTTAGGGATCCATTTGTGAAAATATATTCATATTTCACAAATGGATCCCTAAATCGGAAAAGAAGTTTTAAAGTGGAAAAAACCGTTAGACTCTTGTAGTGTCCCATCCCTTCTATCACGGGAGTAGGAAATATGCTGAATTTAAAAGGAAAACTATTACGGCTAAAAAGACTTCATAAGTTATTGAGTTCGATCGACTAAAAAAAAATTGTATTCGGCGAAGTAGAAGGGCCTTCTACTTCGCCGAATTGCGACGTGGTGTGGTTGTGGTACCACAACTATACCACGTCGCAACGACAAAATACCGTCAAGCAGTGGTTACGTGTGAATTGTGTCGCTGCAGCTGACACTTGTCGACGACAATTATTAGTGCCGTTCGTCTGCAGTAAGAAGCCTTATTCACTCATCGTGAAATAAAGTTAATTGTTTATCGATATTATTTAACGGCAAAAGTTCCACAACCGAAGGTTGAAAACGGCGCACCCCCTTGCTGATATTTCAATCGATAAACTCGTCCAAATTAAGTCGTTCTAGTCCAGATGGTTCAGACTAATTTAGGAGACTAAATCAAAGCGCAGGCCGAGTTCCAGCAGGCCGCGCCCTTGCCGTGCACTTTTCACACGAATCTACAGTGGGTGGCCAAATGAATGTTGAATATACTCAGTGTGAGATTTTTACATAGATTCATATTGGTTGATTGTTTAGCCATTTTGTGTTGTTAGTTTTAGTTTTTTCTTTTATTTTTTGTTACTTTTAATTAGGGAGCTGGTGAGCATTTAGGTATATGATTTGCATAAGTTTCACATCGAGGTAGATTGCAGTTTAGGTATGTCATTACGAATTGATTTGGTCCAGTCAATTATATGTTTAAAAAAAAGCTCTACTAAATAATTTGCACACTTTTCTCATTGCGCCCATTCGATTCATTATGACTCCGTGGATATGAAAAAACATTTGGCAGACATTTTGCTCACTGATTTTTAGGTGTATAACTGTTTGAAATTCACGGAATCAAGGGGAAGCGGGTATCCGGTATTGCATGGGATTATTGTCATTCTTTATAGTCTATTGTTATTATTTAGTTTGATATTATTCGCTGAAGTCGCGGTAACGATTCAACTTCTTCTGAAGCTGAAATATATGGAATCACTGTGGAGAAATTTCATACCTGCGGAGACGTAGTTAACAGGTAGAAGCCGAATATTAATTCTGACGCGTGTTTAAAATTGAATTTTGTACTTCTGGCTTGGCGCGAGCGTCGGGTTGAAAAAAAATTCAAATGGTCTGCCTTTGAAATATCAGAGGCCTGAACGTCTGCCTCATCGAGTTTCTTGGTTTTCATGATAAATTCAAACATCAATCCAAGAGGCAGACATGTGCGCATAATATAGCACTTTTTTTTACATTTTTGAAACGCTGTCGATAGCGAACGCAGAGGAAACATGCTGGCAGACTATTTTTTCGTAGTCCTCATTGTTATTAATCGAACAATTTCAATCTGCCAAGTGTGCACTTCATATAGAATTTTTCAAATCATAAAAAAAACTTAAAAAATTAAAAACTACAAAAGTCAGAGCCCTGGATGTCTGCCTCTACGAATTTTTGTGTTTACAGGATGACTATGATCATCAGCTCCAGAGGCAGACATGTGCATATATTATAATATCACCCACCTTTTTTTTCAACATTTTTGAAACGCTGTAAATTGACATCGCAGCGCCACCGTGGTGGCAGACGAGGTTCTTGATGTTTCTTAGGGTATAATTATCACTATTAATAACGTCTGCCATGTGTGCTGATCATATAGAAATTTTGCTCACCAGCTCCCTAGCTATTTAGGCTGTCTTCTATATTTTGTGAGTCAGTAACATTTATTATTCAATAATAATCTTGCAATAATAACACCATTTATTACGACAGTCACTTATGCCATATTTTCCTGTGTTAAGTGCGTGCAATATAGGGAGTTAGACACAGGCGCTAAAAATGTTTTTTTGCGTGAAACGTGTTATAAAATGCAATACTTAAGTCTTATCTATTTTATTATAATGTATAAATAATAGGTTTTAACACATGATTATAGTGTTTCTTGGTTATTTTTTGTGATAATGTAATTTTAAGTTAAAATAATGAAAGATGTAGCGCTACATGGGAAAGAATTCAGACATATCAGCTAGAAATAAATCTAAAATTTAGACACCTTCGAGTCATAGATTCAATCATACCCGGAGAGAAATTGAGAGATTAGTATGCGTTTCCCAGTCTACACTTTGAAATATAACAAAGTGATGAACCTAAAAAAATCTTTGTCCCCATAGCGAGTTGATAAATGTGGTAGAAAACGTCTTTCGACTGCTTGAACAGGAGAGGAAACTAGGCGTTTTATTGTTGGGAACAGAAGAAAACCCCTAAAAGTCATAAAAGTTTTGCTAGATGATGCTGGCGTAGCTTTATCTAACAGAATGCTAAGGCGAAACTGAAGAAACTGAATTTCAGTTGTTTCCGTCCTTCGAAAAACCTAAGTTTACCCCAGATGCATGCATTCTAAGCGATTGGCGTTTGCTACAATGTAAAAACACTGGTCTGAAGAATACTGGAAGGAGGAAAACAAGTTATTTTAATTTCATTTTTTTATATTATGAAGATAAAGGCGTGACCTTAATATGATCCAATTGATTCAGATCCTCCAGGACAATCCCTAGTTTGTTCACCGAAGGCGACATGAAATTTTTTATAAAAGCTGCGTTATTGAACGAGTGAAACCTCCTTCGTCGGTTACGACATGGGGCGAGATTAGCTCAAACGGGAATGGTCGACTACACGTGTGACGTGGTTGAAGGACCCATGCGTTAAGACCAATATCTGCTAGTTTTACAAAGTCACCTCCATCCCCAGATGGCTGAATAGCAGCCAGACGGGACCTGCATATGTATGCAGGACTCTGCACCTTACCATAAGGCTAAAAAAAATATTAACTTTTTTAAAGATAAAAATTTTTCCTTATGAGGCACAAAAACGTATTGTTTTTCAAGTGAGTATAATAATTTGGCCACCGACGATATACTATATTACTGAATTAACTAGAATTTTGACTACTACTCAGTAGTATTAGAGAGGACTGAATTTTTAGTCAACGGTTACAGTCACGCTGATGATTTCTTACATCGACCGCACGAGCAGCGCTGCTGCAGCGTCGGCACTGATGGCCCGAGACATATTTAAAAATAAATCAGTGACGATATATTTCATACATTCCGGTGTCAGCGCAAAAGGTCAAAAATATAAAATGAGCCATATAATATTATGTTAATATACAATCAACGGCCTGAAAAAAAAACCAATTCCACTTATTTCTGTATATAATCTCAAAATTATCAATTACAGGTTATGTTTGCTGAGAAACTCCTTGATGATATCGTTAACTTTATCGGGGCTCTCCTGCTGCATGAAGTGTCCGCAGTCCTCTACCACGGTGAACTCTATGAGCCTGTAGGAGCGCTTCATAGCGCCGTGCAGTGACAGACTCAGCGCGGGGTCATTGGCCCCGGCGGCGACGAGGAATGGCACGTTCTCGTCGTGCCAAGCTTCTGGCAAACCATAGTTAAAGTTGGCACGGTAGTAGTTCAATGGCGGTGTGAAGGCACCTGAAAATTGTGTATGAAACTTCACCATTTAGGGCCTTATCACACTGGCGATTAGCGAGCGCTTTGAAAGCGACGCGACTTCGCAGCGCACACGCCGCGATAACGCAGCGTTGTCGCGGCGTGGTGTTGAAGCCATTTTGTACACTCGTATTTTGTATACTCCCTAGACGAGTGAACAAAATGGCGTCCACGCCACGCCGCGACGACGCTGCGCAGTCGCGTCGCTTTCAAATCGCTCGCTAATCGCCAGTGTGATAAGGCCCTTACTTAGGACTCTCCCTTACCAGAAGCATTTGCGTAAACTTTCCGTAAAGAAACCGTACATGTTTCCGGAATAAGAAGTATCCTATGTCCTTTTTCGAGGAGCTTACACCTTTATTATTGTATAGGTGTCTCGTCCTCCTCGCAGAGTCTGCAAGTCGTTATGCTACTAACACCTATTCTGTTCAGGTGCTTATTAAGCTTGTAGTTAGGCTTCTGGTAAAGATTCTTAAGAGGCCAGGCTACCCTCGAAATTCTCATACATACGTAATACCAAAATCATTTTCTCATACGAAAATATTTAACGTGTTTGAGTTATTTTTCAGCTTAAAATAGTAATTACCTAGGTTCCTGTACAAAAATTAACTTCAAAATATTTAAACACAAAAAAAAATTGTGTATAAATTTATTTTTACTAAATTTACTACTAAATATTTAAACACTAAAAAATAGGGTAAAACACTAAAAAATATATAAATAATTAGTAAATTTACTACAAAATATTTAAATACTAAAAAATATTTTTAGAGTGCAAATATTTTGTAGTAAATTTACTATTTATTTATATATTTTTAAGTGTTTTACTCAATTTTTTAGTGTTTAAATATTTAGTAGTAAATTTAGCAAAAAAATCAAAAAAACGCAAAAAAATTTTTTTAGTGTTTAAAATATATTTTGAAGTTAATTTTTGTACAGGAACCTAGGTAATTACTATTTAAGAGCCCGGGTTACCCTCGAAATTCTCATACATACGTAATACCAAAATCATTTTGTCATACGAAAATATTTAACATGTTTGAGTTATTTTTCAGCTTAAAATAGTAATTACCTAGGTTCCTGAACAAAAATTAACTTCGAAATATTTAAACACTAAAAAAAATTTTTTGTGCATAAATTTTTTTTACTTAATTTACTACTAAATATTTAATCACTAAAAAATAGAGTAAAATACTAAAAAATATATAAATAAATAGTAAATTTACTACAAAATATTTAAATACTAAAAAATATTTTTTAGAGTTGAAATATTTTGTATTAAATTTAATATTTATGAATCATGTCAATTCAATGTTAATTGTGATCTGTCGACAGGGTTTGACGTAACTCAACCAAACTACGTAGGTCCCCCATCTGCCTAGGAACCAACTTCCCTGATAGTACTCAGTCTATGAGAAGTTCACTTACCCTTCTTACTGTAGTAGTAGCGGAGGCAGTTGACATCTTCTAGTTCCGTCCATTTATTGGCTCTCGCCATCATGACGTCTTTGAAGAACCTCAAGTCACCCATTCTCAGAATCGCTTCTGGTACCCACGGAGCCCGAAACGTGAACACATACCTTGGAAGAGGAAACAAAATTAATAAAACCGACTTCAAAATTGTACGTAATTGAGAATTGAAATTGCCGTATCTTAAAAACTACTGAACCGATTTCGATGAAACTTGTAGTGTTCACTAAGTTGAATAATACCTAGTACAACAAAAAAAGAATTACTTAAATTGGACTTGTAGTTCCGGAGATATGCGAACACAAATATAAAAACATACATACATACATAAATACATACATACATACACTTTTGTAATTTGGCACAGTTGTTCAGAGAAATAAACTAGCATGTACATTATTTTTAACAAAAAATTAAAACCGACTTCCAAGGTAAAACAATTATAACATCCTTATTATATGAACTAAAAAGTATTAAATAATTATTCCTATCTAATAGTGCCTTTTTACGAATTCGGCTAAAACTCAACTATTTCTGTACTCAATCTTCATCATTTTGAAGTCGGTACCAGATGAATCTTCTGTTCTCTGACAGAATATTTGAAACTTTTGGAACTGTCACCGACTTCAAAATTATGAAGATTGAGTACAGAAATAGTTGAGTTTTAGCCGAATTCGTAAAAAGGCACTATTAGATAGGAATAATTATTTAATACTTTTTAGTTCATATTATAAGGATGTTATTATTGTTTTACCTTGGAAGTCGGTTTTAATTTTTTGTTAAAAATAATAATTTCACTCTTTTTAGTTACCTAGTAAGCAAACGCGTACTATACGTAGAATAATACACGTGTATATTATTCTACGTATCTTATTACAGTCACACTTACAAAATATTATAATATCAGCTGCAGCCTGCAGATAATTTTAAACAATCATTTAAAAAAATCGAAGTGAACACGTGTGACGTGCTAAGTAGCCGGTCACCGGACTAGTTTCAATAGGCTGGCACTCGTTCGACATGTGCGACAAGCACACGCAGCGCACATAGTACCTCCGTGAGTAATTTGTATTCTGTGCATAGTACCCGGCCCGCGCCCGCGCCGCCGCGCGCTTGCTTGACAGCCCTGGCAGATATGCGATGCGATGCGTTATTATACTATGAACGCTAAACGCAATGCAAAAGGTTGAAATTAGGTTGTTTTCCAGAATATCTCGGCGAAGTGGAACAGAATGTTACATTATCGAAGCAACTTTAACTTCTCAGGAGTAATGTCAAATGTGTGCCTTATGCTCTGGAGATAAGGTTGAATTTGGTGACATTGGTGACCCTGACGTGGTAATGATGATGATGATGATGAATGTAATTTGCATAGTAGCATATGCTTTCAGTTCTTAAAACAGCGCCTAAACTCCCAAACTTGTATCTATAAGGAATCCGGAGTTCTCTTAGTAGCTTCGGAACCATAGTATACCTCGGTGCAAAATCTTGCGTTTTGGTAGCATATGCTTAGGATGCTTCTCATAAAACCAAAATCACCATATGTTTCCATATAAATTTCGAGGAGTTCCCTCGATTACTCATGGATCCCATCATCAGGTCACCACTTTTGTGAACAACCCAACCAAATTGGAGTGAAACCTAATACAACACAACAAAAATTTCGAAAATCGGTTCACAAACGGCGGAGTAATCGTTGAACATACAAAAAAAATATATATATCCACAGCCGAACATATAACCTCCTCGTTTTTTGGAAGTCGGTTAAAAAACTGGGCAGTTGTAGAAATATTACATAATTGATAACCTCCTTTTTTGAAGTCGGTTAAAAACTAGCTCTCGAATCCCGATTCAAAATTCTCATAAGTGTCAAGAATCAGAATGCAATGTAGAAGGTGTAACAAAACTTTAGGGTGTATATGAATCCCCGCTCCCCTGTATTGAGTTCACTATCAAATTATAGCAACGCTGAAAGAGTAACTATTTTAAACTTTTGTATGGGACATTCATGACGCTGAGACGCTTGCCACTATAAAAAAATTGCTCTTTCATCACCGGTACTTTCAGGGACACATCTCAGTGACACTGGATGCATCGGTCCAACTTATAACACCTTTCTTTTTTGCCTCCTCTTATAAAATAAAAAAAACAAAGTCTTTATCAAATTGCTAAAAATCATATTATAAAAGAAGCCAAGAAAATTTTTAAAAAGTCAAACCCACCATAGTGACAGTTAGTATGGGCTCAGCAAGGGTAAGTAACTTACCCTGTTAAAATCACCTCCGCAGAACAAGTATAGGTCTACCAGAATCTGACGGCAAAAAGTGAGAAAATAAATTGACTCTGGCAATACCGGGGTAATAGGAATAAAACATTTTCATCCTTTTTTATTCCTTTATCGGCTTATTTTATGTGTGAAACATGAAAATATAAAAATTTATCCAATGATCAAGGATATTTTTTGAAAATCTGCTGTCAAAAATTGCCATCAGATTCTGATAAACCTATAGTTTCCAACAATGTTGGTTTACTTACAGAGACATCCAGAACTGCTGCGAGAAGTTCCATATCCTATCAAACCAGGCCTCTATGGAGGCGCTCGCGAATATGATCACGGCATCACACACTTCGGGGTATGTATCTCTAAATCTGCTGGTGACGAGACCGCCCCAGTCGTGAGCGACGATGGTACATTTCTTCACACCTGAAAATAAATGGATCATATTTTATCAAAAATATCAAAGACGAATCTGAAGGTAATCTTCTTAGTCGTTTTATGCGCGCCTGGGAAAATTGCACTATACTCTGGTAAATAAATATCTTCGCCTTATTTATTCTTCTCTAAGAGCAGTTATTATTCCATTGGGCGGCATAATTTGCGGCACCAGCGGGTAGGTAAACCGTAAAATAAATTGATTTTTCTGGAAGTCCTGGTGGCTTGCTATGTGCATGGCTGAATTATTGAATTTCAATGTTATAACATTAATGATTACATCAACCACAAACTTATTTAAATTCATTAAGAGTCCGTATACGAAATTTTGCCGATTTCGCTCATTTAACAGACGTGATTTAAAGGTTTAAAAAACAGTATTTCTATAAGTTTTAATGCACAACATGTAAGATCATTTCAATTATAATATAGTGTTGGAGCTAGATTTTTTATTTTTTTTAAGTATCTTTAAATAATCCAACTCAAACCCGCGACAGTTTTGTGATTTTTGCTGTAAAAGGTTTAGAATATCACCTTTTTATGGTGTAGTGTGCGGCACACCTCCCTGATATTAGCTATATAAGAATATAATGTAATTAGTTCATAGGCCAGTTATTAAACATCTTTCGCGGTTACAACTCATCTTTCATTTAGTCTCCCAAGCCTGCACATTGCATGGCGACCCTGCCAGTGCTGCCTTGCGGCAGTGCTGCGCAGAAGGTACAGGGAATGTGTTAAAATTAAATTGGACTTTAAATTGAAAAATAAAAAATGTGACTCTTTAGAAAGTGAACTTTGATAATGTGGACAATAAAGGTGCTAAAAATGAACTTAGAAATAGAGACTTAAGGCCGTTAGTTAGTGATTTAAAATAGTATAGGTAAAAATGGGTGAAATATACTGTAGAAACTAAAATAAAAAGTAAATGCAAATCTGTTGCAAAATTAAATATAATCGTTATGAAAAAAAATGACTCAGTGATTCAGTGAAAAATTAAAAAAAAATTGAAATCGAAATTTAAACTCGAAATTAAATTATAAAAACTGAATAGTTGCAAGAATAATATTAAATCGAAAAATAAATGTTGGAGTGGAAATGAAAAGCAGGCAGCCGGGAGATGATGGTGTCAGATGAGTGGAATATGCTGGCAGCCGGGAGATGTTGGAGTCGGATGAGAGGAATGTAGAGCAGGCGGCCGGGAGATGTTCGTGTCGGAAGTGGATGCAGCCGGGAGAACAGAGAGGAGGATAGAAAAATGCGATTGAAATTGTTTTGTCTAAATTTAAATATAAAAATAAATTATAATATGTCTTATTTGTAACTGCAGCGGTATGTATTAAATTAGTATGTTACATAAATATGTCTAAATTTTAATTTTATTTTGATATGAAAATTACATAGAAAGTTCCGTTTAGAAAAATAAAATATGATTTTAAGCAATTTGACAAAATATATAAAAAAAATGTATAATCATAAAACGTAAAAGGTAAAAAATGTATTTTCAATTAAGTAAATAATATTTTGATTTTATATATTTTGAATACAAGTAATTTAATTTCTAGAAATAAAGATTTCGGTAAAAAATAAGTAAAGTTATAAATTAACAGTTAATTAATTAATGGAAAGTCAGATTGCTATAAGAAATAAATAAGTTTTTGCGAAATTTATAATATTGGTAATATTTTCATATTATATTATGTTTTACAATATCTGACTAATTGGAATCTTCAAAATAGTTGCAGAAGATATTTAATAGATTTTAGTATTTTTTTTTTTTTTTTTGTTTGCATGTTATTTTTGTTTTCATTGATTTAATAGGTAGGTATTATGTATCAAATTATTCTGCATTATTTTTGGAAAAGATTTATTTTTTGGAGATTACGTGTCTGGTCTAATGTTTTGAGAGTAAAAATAAATAAATAAATAATGGTATTATTCTGCAGCTTAGCAACTTGTAAAATATTTAGGTACTGGAAGATAAGTTAATTTAGAAGTTTAAAGAAAATAATGTCAAAAAAAAATAATTTATTGAAAATAATGATAATTGGAATAATATTCTAAAATAAAATGTGTTTTGGTGCTGTTATTGTGTAATAAAGCAAAAGTTAGAAATTTAAAAACTAGGGTGTTGACGATGAATTTTTGTATGGAGAAAGTTTCGGTATAAGCAGTACGAAAATATTTTGATTTAAAGTAAAGTGCAATATAAATATTGTGTGGTATGAGTTTTGACAAAATAATTTTGAAAGTAGATAACTGTGAAAGACATCTAACTGTCTAAGGTAATTTTATAGAGTTGAATAATTTTAAATTTTGATATTTAAATTTTGATAGCGGAATACATAGCAACTCATAACTAATCGAATATTATGCGCAGTTGGTTAAAGCAGGTAGGTTAAAACACCTTATGTAAGTTTCCACGGTATGCAACGCCTTTGTGGGAAAAGCGTCAAATGTCCGCGATGCCAACTCAGCATTCGCGCAACGAAATGTAAGTAGATATCTTTTCTAACCGACTTTACAAAAAGGATGATGTTCTTTGTTCAGCTAAATATATTTTATTCATAGGTTTGTACCAAGTATGACTTTAGTTTAAAGAACTTAAATCAATAATAAATTCCTTAAAAAGGTATAAGTAATAAATTTCGTTGCGATATTGGAAAACTTTACGATTTTTTTTTTCCACAATACAACTGACTTTAAAGTGTCGTTGCACTTAATTAGCTAAATAATTATAATATTCTCTTCAAATTCAATAGTACTAATAGTTTCATTCTTTATTTTGTGTCACGTATTATCATTTTTTTTTTTCTTTCGAATTCTTGGTAAAGGCAGTTAAAGTCTCAAATAGGTCACTAGATTAAAAACTAAAATGTTAAATTTGTTTTGTTGTTATTTGTGAAAGTGCAAAATATTTTTGTTTTGTGTCACAGTAGTCAAAAATTTAATTCATCCTTACGTACAGTCTACAATATGGGTGGTCCAAAAGAGATCATCATATTTTGGTTTCGCATAACAATATCAAAACATTTCGTGCATCATATTTGGTACAAAGAAACGTGATGCAATGAGTTTATGCATCCAAATATGTCATGTAAGCGCAGTCCATATTTACCAGTATGTTTGAATATGATTCCAGTAATTTAATTCCAGTAATTTGTTGCAAAACTAACAAACATAATTAGCATACATTCCAGGGCATGAATTTTATTTAATTTTTTAGAACGAATATTTTAATAACAGAATGTATGTTTTTAAATAACATTTAAAATTAGTTATAGATTAAAATTAACTTACTGTAAGATACTTTTCTAAAATGATTTTTGTTTCTGGTCGTTGACAACGCGTCAACTTTAGTACCTATACCTACGTCAAAAAGTTGATAACATTTTTCTTTTCAAATTAGGTAGTTAAAATTTTATTTTTGAATTTTCATAAAATATATTACTCATTTTAAATAGTTAGATTTTTCAAAATTAATTAGGAAGTATGAATTCCTTTTGAAATCTATTTTCAATAGTTATTAATAATAATTTTACATTGGTTTATTTTTAGTTGTCAATTTATGACTATTTCAAATTAAGTAACTGAAAATTCGCAATAACTTAATTACTTACATAACAAATAAAAACATTTCGTGTTAAAAAAATGAAGTATAATAAATATAATATTTTAAAATCTAAAGGATAGGATGCGTATTTAAAATATGTAATAGGTGCATTTTTTATCGTACTTACATAAAAAATAATTTTAAAAATAATTATGTTGCTATGCAGTATGTATATCAATTAAATTTAATTTGAACTTAGAAGTTATTAATGAATAATTTTGTAAGAAAAATAATAATAATAAAGAATAATAAACAATAACGACTTAAATATTTTATTTAAAGACAAAAGAGGCATTTTTTTAAAGAAATAGTACTAAAATAAATTAAGTGGGGATTAGGATGTTATGATTTTTATAGAATGTTATGTTGCTATGTATTCCAACCCAATTAATATCAATAAGAAGATAGAAAGTTAGAGGTATATTGATAATTTTGAGATTGTTTTGGTTCCATGGTTACTTTGTATATATCTATATCTTACAGCAAAATGTTTTAGAAAAAGAAGAGTGAGAAAAATAAAGAAAATAATATACTTAATAATTATTACGTAAGAAGCATATTGTTATAAAAGGAAGTTGAGTATATTTTAACATAAACAAATTAAAAATATGTTTTAAGTGAGTTAGAAATAGAGAAAAGGAGAAACAATTCTTGGCAATGTATTAAATTCTTTTCAACTACTTTAAGTAAGTTGATTAGCTACATTTACTGAGAAATTACACTGGATATGACTTACACGGATTTACTTAAAAAATTTATTACGTTCGTACGAGATATCACGTAATATTATTGTGAGAAAAGATTAGGAATGTGATATTTGGTTTGCAAAATAGCTGAAAGCTATTATTTAGGTATAGAAATGGTTATTTTGAAGTTAGGAATAAGGGTTTTAGTGTTTTAGTAGGTATTTGAATGAAAAAGGATTGTTTTTAGGTCGATAGGGTTGCATCAATGTTTAAAATGTCTAGTAGCTGTTGGCCTGATCACCCAATAGTTAAGGATATTTTAAATATTGATTGCATAAAATTATGGAATGGGTCTTTTGTTAGGCATAGGTAAAGAATAGGTTTAAAAATGCCATAGAGCATTATAAAATACTAGCTTAAATGCTACGTATCGTTGAGTAATAAATAAAATGCCGAGAGCATTAAAAAATACGCAAGGGAATCCTTCATTCGATCATGGTGTAAACGAGTTTTCTCTGTGAGAATAGTTGGAGGTCAAGTTGCCTTAAAAGAACCTTGGTATTAAATATGGTACAAAATGGTACAAAATAAATGGTACTTAGAGCATGCTCGGCGGGAACAATCCTTCATTTAAGTAAAATGGTTGGAGACATTTTTTTTTGTTGTTGGTTAGTCTTAAAAAAGGTCCCGTTTAATTTTGTATAAATAAAATGTATTGTACCAAATAAAAGTGCGCACAAAGTATATAAAATAATAAAAGTACCATAAATAAATAAAACAGTCGACTATAAATAAAAATAAAATGTACCAGTAATGTTATGAAAGTAATATAAATAAATGAAAGGCATACATGCATGAAAAATGACAAAAAGAGTTAAGAGCTAATGAATTAAGGTATACCTAATATGAAACGACAATTTAAAATGTAAGTGACTGGCCAGTCCACTAATCAAGGGGATTAGTAAAATATTGATAAGTTAATCAATGAGTAATAATGAGTATGAAACAGTAACTAGTAATAAGGTGAAAAAAAAAAAAGATGAATTTATCAATAATAAAAGAAAATATTGTATTTTGTGTAATAATAATAATATCAATAGAGGTTTATAGAAGTTTATAAGACATTGAATAAAGGAGATACATTGAAGGGCGTAAAAAATCTAAAAGGCAAAGTAACCATATTGTGAAAAATTTAATTAAAATTCTGAGGATATGTTAATTTTTTATTATTTTTGTGTAGGTATTTAAAATTACATCGTCAACAACCCATCACTGATGTAAAAAATAATAATAATTTCAATTTAATACAGCAGCACAGATTTGTATTTATTGTAATAATTTAGATTAAAGAAAAGTTAGAGATAAAAAAAACTACATAGTTTAAGTTTTTATAGAATTATTATGAAATGATTAGTATATAATAATAGAGTAAATAATAGTAATAACATATAATAGAGATAAAAGTATAATAGAATAGTATTTAGTAAAAAAAAAAGATTTTTTTTTTTTTCAAAAAAAAAAAAAAAACGGGGGAGGTGTAGTGTGCGGCACACCTCCCTGATATTAGCTATATAAGAATATAATGTAATTAGTTCATAGGCCAGTTATTAAACATCTTTCGCGGTTACAACTCATCTTTCATTTAGTCTCCCAAGCCTGCACATTGCAATGGATTGTATTGACGTCTTAACGGTATGAAAAAAATACAATGTACTGTTGAGAAAGTCGTCTATAAAGTGTTGGAATTACTTTTTACCACTTCAATATAAAAAACCCTTTAAAAACAGAAAACCTCTATCTGCCCGCTAACTTGGCGATCGTCCTTTTTCACCTGGCATATGAAAGACGGGCGTGAGTGTGAAGAGAGCAGTAGAAAATACAGGACGGGCCCTTAATTTTAAAATAAATCTTTTTTTTGATTGAAAGGTGTTACGTACCTAAATTCCGTATTAAGTCTCTTATATCCTCCACCAAAACCTCCATTTTGTACGAGGATAACCCTTCAGGTTTGTCTGATTCTCCGTGACCCCTCATGTCGACGGCAATACATCTGAAAAATTTAACAAATATAAAGAAGTTGCCAATACATATTAAGTACATACTTGCCTACTACACTACGGGGTGTAACAAAGGCAACTGATAATACTTTAGCTGTTAGGGTATGTATACTTGTATAGGTCCCTTTTATAGATTTCGATGTGAAAGTACGAGTAGCAGCGTTGAAAGAGTAAGGGTTGGACCTCATCTGGCAGCACGGAATCGCCTTTTTCCGTCGCCCTTTCTCTTTCTGTCGCTTAGAACTGCCATTTGCTAGACTGAGACAGAAAGCATAATGCGATAGCCTCGAGGACTCCGCCGCGTGCTATTGCATTATGCTTTCTGTCTCAGTCTAGCAAATGGCAGTTCTATGCGACAGAAAGAGAAAGGGCGACGGAAAAAGGCGATTCCGTGCTGCCAGATGAGGTCCAACCCTTACTTTTTTTTCACATTTGAATAGAAAACTTCATGAACTCACACAAAAATTTTTGTTCTTTCAGCGCTGCTATTTTCACATTAAGCTCTATATAAGGGACACATACACACCCTAAAGCATTATCACTGAGTTTTGTTACGCCTTGTATTATGCACATGTTACGCTCAAAGACCGAAATCGCTCAGTGAGCGAAAAAATAGCTCACAACGCGTTGTGGTCACAGTGAAACAGCCACGACGCGAATTTCGCGTCGTGGCTCTAATGAAAACGGCCACGACGCGTTCTGGCAATCACAAAAAGGCCATAACGCGAAATTCGTGTCATGGCTGATATGCTATTCGTTTTTCTTGATTTGTTACTGATTGATTAATCACCCATAGGCATGGAAGATTATATTTGAATTACCACGCGTGCTACAAAATATTTTTTCTTTTACTAAATCTCTGCATAACGTGCTTGTCATTAGGTATATTATTTATAAAATATCCATAGTTCCATACTATCCGTACTAATATTATCTGTCTGTCTGTCTGGCGCAACTTGTTGTTGATTTTTGTTGTTTTTTTTTTAAATACTTATAATATGTACTTATAAGTAAAGTTATCTGATTTCAATAAATAATAAAAATATAGTTTTATTTTAATTAATATTTGAATTTAAATATAATATACTACTAGTTGATGTCCGCTACTACGTTGCGCCAAACAGACAGAGAGACAGATATTCATAATAATTATTAGTACGAATAATATAAAACTATGGATATTTTATAAATAATAATGATAAACACGTTATACAGTTATAATATAGTAAAAGAAAAAATATTTTGTAGTACGCGTGGTAATTCAAATATAATCTTCCATACCTATGGATGATTAATCAATCAAGAACAAATCAAGAAAAACGAATAGCATATCAGCCACGACACGAATTTCGCGTTATGGCCTTTTTGTGATTGCCAGAACGCGTCGTGGCTGTTTCACTGTGACCACAAAGCGTTGTGAGCTATTTTTTCGCTCACTGAGCAAATAACACATACGAAAGCAAGACAATTTCGTTTATTGTACACTGTTGTTTCTGATATCTATGATTGTACACGTGACCGGCACTCACACACGCAACTAGGTACTACAACCTGCTGTCATTGTACTATCAGGGAAGTGGATTCCTATGCAGATGGCGGACCTAAGTCATGTGGTCGGCTTATGTCAATTCAATGTTAGCTGTGATCGGTCGGCTGGGTTTGAAGTAACGCGACCAAATTACTTAGGTCCGCCATCTGCATAGGAATCAACTTCTCTGATAGTACATTGAGTGACGGCGCCAACGACACGCACACATCCTACACGGGCAGCCATAACTATGCTTCACTCGGGATTAGACAAGGTTACGTTCGTATTATTTTTAAGTCCGTGATTCTAACTATGGTCCATGTGTTTTAAAGTAAGCTGAAAATGTTACGTTACCTGTAATCCTTGTTGAAGTGAACAATTTGGTGCCGCCACGAGTACCACAGCTCTGGAAATCCGTGGATGAACAGCAGCAGCGGTTTGGAAGGATCCCCGCTTTCCACATAATGTAACTTTACATTCTGAAAGTTTAAAAATACACATGAGATGAAAGCGCACTAGATTGTAACTGCCCTGCAGCGCGCATAAGAAGCTGCCGTTGACTGCCGTCGTATAAGAAGCCTGAGGGCCGAATCACACCGGAATGGCAGCGCAGCGGCGCGGGCGAGCATTTTCAGTGTCATATGATTTTAAACTTTATGTTCATTAATGTAATACATAGTATCGCTTGAGAAATCGTGGCCGCGAGACTTTCCAAGTTTCTCAAGCGATACTATGTATTACAATAATAAAGTTTAAAATCATATTATGACACTGAAAATGCTCGCCTCTGCGCTGCCATTCCGATGTGATTCGGCCCTAAGGCAAAGATATATACACTAAGGATCAATTCAGATCCCAACGCGACGCCTAGATTGCATTTCATTTGTATCGGGAATCGTAAATTATTAGGGTTAAATAGTATCCTCTGTTCTTTCCTGGGACTCCGAATAGTATCTCCATCCCCAGCAAAATCAGTTCAGCTGTTTGGGCGTGAAGAGGTAACAGACAGACAGACACACTTTCTCATTTATATAATATTAGTATGGATAATGTACAGTTTGTTATTGTGTACTTACATTGGCTTTAATATATTTATGCGTTCCATATTTCGGATCTTGCAGCCTAGACGGCGGTTCCTTTTCGCTCACATGGAATGGATTCTTAAACGGACTCTTTATAAGATTCCTTAGAAGAGATAAGAGAAAAAACACGCAAGATAACACCACTGTTAGTATATTCGCTAGAATAAAACGTTTTATATTATACATTGTAACACCGTATTATTCCGCAAGCACAACTAATCAACTGAGTATTATCAGGTCTGGGAGTCAGACTGGTATAAATAATACTATGACTCACCAATTTATTTATCGTCACCTAATCGTCACTATCGAACATATTATATTCTATGTATCATAAATCTTTAAGGCGGGGATTAATCTCAATCCATAACGATAACCTTGCATACAACCAAAGACATAGCGTATACGCATCGCAATAAGATTCATTTTAGCTTAGCATAAAACTGTAGTTACTAGGGGCGAATCTTCTCTATTTTTCATGTTTTTTAAAAATATCTTTGGAAATAAATATTAAGAAACAAAATTGTTCGGTTCAGAAGATTTTAATATAGATTTACTAACAATTTATTCAAATAAAATGTATGATTATCCTAGTTAATACTTATATTTCGATTAAATAGATTGTTGTCTGAGGTGAGTTTGTAAATTAGTTACTTTTATTAAAATGTTTATGGTTTAAACTTTTAAAGTATTTTAAATATTGTGCTTTATATCTCATATTTTTTACATTTTGTTATTGTATTGGAACGTTGATTGGAACTAGGTAAACCGGGAGTCACGGAATAACAAATTGGGGTTTATCCTCGCCTTAAACGAGCAATTCTTGTATATATATATATATATATATATATATATATATATATATATATATATACAAGAATATAGAGATTCCAATTATATATATTTACAAACCTGACATGCGGTACCCTAGTGGTATTTTTCACTGATCCCAAGACTTCGTGTCGTAGGGCTAGGGTGCCGCACATGCACACACACACATACACACTTACATGCGCGCGCACACACACACACCCACACACACACACACACACACACACACTCTTAACATTATAATATGTTATTAATATTAATTAGGAGACAAAAATATTTTATCACAACCACAATACTGGGAGTTGTTTAGCTTAGCTTATTTTAAAGTAATTAGTAACCATTTCAAGACTTCATTAATGTGTCGATAATTACGATGATGGTGTTTTTATTATTATGTTAAATACCTAGCACTAGTATATTTTGTCAAACAATGTAATACCTGTTACTGGCCTTACTAATTGTTACATGTTTACTGTTAAGTTCTAAATTGTAATACGCTGTTGGTATTGAATAAAGAAAAATAAAATAAAAAAAATAATATATATATATATATATATATATATATATATATATATATATATATATATATATATATATATATATAATTGGAATCTCGGAATCGGCTCCAACGATTTTCATGAAATTTAGTATATAGGAGGTTTCGGGGGCGATAAATCGATTTAGCTGGGAATCATTTTTAGAAAATGACATTTTATTCGTGTTTTATCGAATACCGAGCAAAGCTCGGTCAAATAGCCAGTATGTATTTAATTCGTCTACAGCTGTACACGATTGTAATGCTTGTTGCTACTACATATAGTAATAATTTATACAGGGTGTAACAAAACTAAGTGATAACACTTGAGGGTGAAATTTAGTATATAGGAGGTTTCGGGGGCGATAAATCGATTTAGCTGGGAATCATTTTTAGAAAATGACATTTTATTCGTGTTTTATCGAATACCGAGCAAAGCTCGGTCAAATAGCCAGTATGTATTTAATTCGTCTACAGCTGTACACGATTGTAATGCTTGTTGCTACTACATATAGTAATAATTTATACAGGGTGTAACAAAACTAAGTGATAACACTTGAGGGTGTGTATGTGTGTCCATTAAGTATATAGAGTTCACTGTAAAAGTAGCGGCGCTGATAAAGCATTTTTTTGCGATTTGTATGGACAAACGCACTAGCGTATCGACTTTTGCCATACAAAAGTAATAAAAAGTTTCTTCTAGAATGCGTAAATACCTGTGGTAAAAACTCAGCGTTGCAAGCTCCCGATTTTACCTTCCCTAACACCCAACGATTATATTATTGGTAAAACGTGGGGTAGAATTAATGTTTTTACCTTGCAAGTCGGTTTTAATTTTTTTGTTAAAAATAATAATTTCACTCTTTTTAGTTATCAACAAACTCAGGCTTTAAGCGTAAATAACCAATACGAATGTTAACTATTTACAGTATGTTACTGTAAGCGAAATTGTAGTAAAAGCTTGCAGTTATCTAAGCGATGCTGCAATTTCCAAACTTTTCTCTTTTAAAGGTTCAGGAGTTCTCTTTAGTGCCTTTGGACCAAGAGACACCATCGTATGAACGTTCTCTTATTCGTAACATATGTTTAACTTACTAGAAACAACATTTTAACCACTATGAGTGTTTTGATAAATTTCAAGAATTTCCCTCGATTGCTCATAGATCCCATCATCAGCTCACCACTTTCATAATTGTTATACAAAATTAAGATTATATCCTACACATTAACAACACGAGAATTTAGAAAAACGGTCCACAAACATCGAAATCATCATCAAAAACATCTGCTTCGATGCAAAATATCACGAAAAGTACCAATAATTGGGTCATAGTGTGATGACCTCTTTTTTAACCGACTTCCAAAAAACGAGGAGGTTATATGTTCGGCTGTGGATATATTTTTTTTATTTTTTTTTATTTTTGTATGTTCAACGATTACTCCGTCGTTTGTGAACCGATTTTCGAAATTTTTGTTGTGTTGTATTAGGTTTCACTCCAATTTGGTACCATGTTCACAAAAGTGGTGACCTGAACCTGATGATGGGATCCATGAGTAATCGAGGGAACTCCTCGAAATTTATATGGAAACATATGGTGATTTTGGTTTTATGAGAAGCATCCTAAGCATATGCTACCAAAACGCAAGATTTTGCACCGAGGTATACTATGGTTCCGAAGCTACTAAGAGAACTCCGGATTCCTTATAGATACAAGTTTGGGAGTTTAGGCGCTGTTTTAAGAACTGAAAGCATATGCTACTATGCAAATTACATTCATCATCATCATCATCATCATTACCACATCAGGGTCACCAATGTCACCAAAATTGAACATAACAAATTCAGCCTTAAGTCCAGAGCATAAGGCACACATTTGACATTACTTCTGAGAAGTAAGCTGCTTCGATAATACAAGTAACATGCCTATCTCACAACAACACATGAAAACAACCTAATTTCAACCTTTTGCATTGTGCTTAGCGTTCATAGTACAATAACTGTGTGCGGTCTCGGTTGCTACAATCTGCTAGGGCTGTCAAGCGAGCGGCGCGGCGGCGGGCCGCGCCGGGTACAGACTACCAGACCGGGCGGCGTATTTACAAAGGCTTATACCGTTTGAGTCACGAGCCAGACTCTAATAGATGAGCTTTTGTTTGTGCATATTACTCTACAATTATACCTATTCTATCTCAGTAAAAAAAATTGACTCAAATGGATTAGCTTTTTGCCTTGATATTTTCAAATAAAAATGCACTTACAAAACCTAGTCGAGTAGAGGCTCACCGCCATAATATTTGTTTATCGCGAGCGTGCCATACAGCATACTTTAAATAAATTAATAAGACTAACTGTTACCAACTACGTTTAAATTGTAAAAACACTAAACTAATCGTGATAAAAATGATTATCTGCGTTTTGTATTTTACATTAGAGGTTATATAGGAAACTACGCTATAAAAAATATTATAGTTTTCTTAGCTATAAATGATCAGTCAGATCAAGAACCAATCATTTTTCTAAGATAGTTTTATAATTACTTGTACTCTCAACAAGTGTGTAGTTATGTACCTGTTTCTTACCTATTAATTAAAGTTCGTTAGTTAATTAGTATTTTTTGTCACTTAAATACAGAATAGAAACGAGTAAGTAATTTCATTACTGTAACATTAAAATAATAAAAATTTTCATGTAACCATCCACCTACATATTTTTAAAGCTAACGATGACGATGTATTTACCATATCGGTATCAAATTGAATAGCATAATATGTTGCTGCAATGTTAGAAACAATTATTTAGCTAACAAAGTCTAGGCGATTTCGGTCATTTTCTGTACTAAAATAGATAAGGGTATTGTCAAGTTTTTGTCTAACAAAAGCTAAGCCAGTTCAGTATCCTTCGATCGTGGATTATTGGAAATCTATTGTTATTCTATTGTGTCTCGCTCACCGGTGAGCTTGTAATAAGATACGTAGAATAATATTATACAGGTGTATTATTCTACGTACACAGAACGCGAAAAAACTAAAAAGAGTGAAATTATTATTTTTAACAAAAAATTAAAACCGACTTCCAAGGTAAAAACAATAATAACATCCTTATAATATGAACTAAAAAGTATTAAATAATTATTCCTATCTAATAGTGCCTTTTTCCGAATTCGGCTAAAACTCAACTATTTCTGTACTCAATCTTCATAATATTGAAGTCGGTGCCAGTTACAAAAGTTTCAAATATTTTGGCAGACTGAATATTCAGCTATATCTGGTACCGACTTCAAAATGATGAAGATTGAGTACAGAAATAGTTGAGTTTTAGCCGAATTCGGAAAAAGGCACTATTAGATAGGAATAATTATTTAATACTTTTTAGTTCATATTATAAGGATGTTATTATTGTTTTTACCTTGGAAGTCGGTTTTAATTTTTTGTTAAAAATAATTTTAAAAAGGGCTTTGGCCCATCACACATTCTCACCACTGTATCTCCTGTGTCGCCAGGATCGACAGCGGTATCCAACCACGAAAACCCTTTGATATAATATCAGGGAGCCCTAGGGATATCCTATAGCTGTCTTGGGACCCGCAACGAATTTAATCAGAAGAAGATAGGAGGAGTAGGAAGTATACAGTTTTCCCTCCCCATAAAAAGCGGGAGACAGCACAAAGTTGCAATGACCGAAAGTCAAAGAACTAAAGGGGAAGCACCATGGGAATAATTAATGTTAATTATGACTACTAAGCTAGATCAAGTTAATGTTGGATTTTGTTGTGTTACACTGTTTCCAGTAATAATTATGACAAAAACGCTTAAAGGCACGGAAGTTCCTTGCGCTGTCCACGAGATCATCGTAATATGCAAGGAACTTAGAGTCAAAAAAAAAGTTTGACTCTAAGTTCCTTGGTAATATGGGACTCCAGATTTACAAAGTATGTTGTTAAGCATTATAGATCTTTCGTTTTGCCAGAGGTTACACTCCCAGAGAACATGATGGGCGGTTTGTTCGAACATGTTGCCTTCGGTCGAGCACTCGCACATGGGTGATTCTACTTATTTAAATCCATAGAATTTGGCTTTAAAATTACCATGGCTGGTCAGGAATTGAGATACGCAATGATTAATATCCATCCAGTGTTTGGATAGCCATTGACGTATATCTGGAAAAAAGTTATAAAGGTGGCGGACATTTTGTGGAGTTATCCCAACGAGTTTGCTATTCGGACATTAGGTAACGTACTGAATCATCTAAGGGTTTAAACAATCTAGATATTTTTGGTTTATCGCGAGCGTTTAAAAAGTCCGGGCTAGTAATGTTTTTATTGTGGTAGTACATAGTCGCACGACGCTGTATTTCAAGGTCTACGGGTAAAACTCCGGCTAGTACGGGTAAAGCTTCGGTACTTGTGGTTCTGTAAGCTTTACACAGGAATATGAGAGCAAGACGTTGGCTTTGCAATAATTTGCGACGAGCCGCACCAATAGTTGCTCGGTCGGCCCACAGGCCACTCGGGAGCCCCGTAGCATAAAGTGTGATGACCTATGGTATAATTATGGTTGTGATGATGATGATCAAACAAATTGATGTGTTGGCTTATGCTTTCAGTTGTTTAAACAACGCCGAAATCCCCGAACCTGTACCTATAAGCAATCAAAAGTTCTGTTCGGTACTTTCGGATCCAGGGTATAACCAGGGCTTGTAGACAAGTGGCAAAGCGCTAACGCTAACGCTAGCGCTACAAAATGTATGCTATTTGACATATGTCATCGCTTCGCTAGCAAATACTAATGTCAAATCCATACATTTTGTAGCGCTAGCGTTAGCGTTAGCGTTAGCGTTTTGCCACTTGTCTAAGGGGGCTGGTCTTACTTTTTGGTAGCATTTACCTCGAAGGCTTCAGAAAAAATCTAAACATTATATGTTTCCATACAAATTTCAAGGAGTCCCCTCGATTCCTCAAGGATCCCATCATCAGATCACCACTTTTGTGAACATGGTACCAAATTCGAGTTAAACCCTATACAACACTAAGAGAATTTTGAAAATCGGACCACAAGCGGCTGAGTAATCGCTGAACATAAAAAAAAAGATACATACAGCCGAACGTATTACCTCCTCCTTTTTGGAAGTCGGTGATCGGTCAATGAGTATGGCATACGAGTAACATCTATGTTTGCGGTTTATGATTGTGAAATATTTTACGTGGTGTTTGAAATATATATTTTCTTGTCATCTGAATTGTAATAAATACTGTGCCTAATGGATTATGAAATGGGGTTTTCTGCTTAGAGGCCACTAAAATAATATCTTAAAAATAATCCTAGGTGTAAGTTGTAACAAATACCTACTTTAGGGCGCATTTTCATTAGTCGTTAACTCGTGCGGTATACAACATACGGGGAACCTATGACAACTAATGGCGCATTTTGATTGGTCGTGGCATGCATTTTAGAAGTCTCCCGCAACCCGCATGCGGGCCCTATCGACCAGTGAAAATGCGCCATTAGGGTGTGAATGAGCCCCCTGTGCGTTCACTATGAAAGTAGTAGCGCGGAAGAAGTAACTTTTTATTACTTTTGTATGGCAAAAGTCGATACGCTAGTGCGTTTGTCCATACAAATCGCAAAAAAATGCTCTATCAGCGCCGCTACTTTTACAGTGAACTCTATATACTTAATGGACACACATACACACCCTCAAGTGTTATCACTTAGTTTTGTTACACCCTGTATAAATTATTACTATATGTAGTAGCAACAAGCATTACAATCGTGTGCTGTAGACGAATTAAATACATACTGGCTATTTGACCGAGCTTTGCTCGGTATTCGATAAAACACGAATAAAATGTCATTTTCTAAAAATGATTCCCAGCTAAATCGATTTATCGCCCCCGAAACCTCCTATATACTAAATTTCATGAAAATCGTTGGAGCCGATTCCGAGATTATATATATATATTCCGAGATTCCGAGATTCCAATTATATATATATATATATATATATATATATATATAATCTATATATAATTGGAATCTCG
Organism: Lysandra bellargus; assembly: GCA_905333045.1. NCBI lineage: Eukaryota > Metazoa > Arthropoda > Insecta > Lepidoptera > Lycaenidae > Lysandra > Lysandra bellargus. The sequence goes on from HG995332.1 coordinate 7,453,153, forward strand.
GAATCGGCTCCAACGATTTTCATGAAATTTAGTATATAGGAGGTTTCGGGGGCGATAAATCGATTTAGCTGGGAATCATTTTTAGAAAATGACATTTTATTCGTGTTTTATCGAATCGAGGGGACTCCTTGAAATTTGTATGGAAACATATAATGTTTAGATTTTTTCTGAAGCCTTCGAGGTAAATGCTACCAAAAAGTAAGACCAGCCCCCTTAGACAAGTGGCAAAACGCTAACGCTAACGCTAACGCTAGCGCTACAAAATGTATGGATTTGACATTAGTATTTGCTAGCGAAGCGATGACTTATGTCAAATAGCATACATTTTGTAGCGCTAGCGTTAGCGTTAGCGCTTTGCCACTTGTCTACAAGCCCTGGTTATACCCTGGATCCGAAGGTACCGAACAGAACTTTTGATTGCTTATAGGTACAGGTTCGGGGATTTCGGCGTTGTTTAAACAACTGAAAGCATAAGCCAACACATCAATTTGATTGATCATCATCATCACAACCATAATTATACCATAGGTCATCACACTTTATGCTACGGGGCTCCCGAGTGGCCTGTGGGCCGACCGAGCAACTATTGGTGCGGCTCGTCGCAAATTATTGCAAAGCCAACGTCTTGCTCTCATATTCCTGTGTAAAGCTTACAGAACCACAAGTACCGAAGCTTTACCCGTACTAGCCGGAGTTTTACCCGTAGACCTTGAAATACAGCGTCGTGCGACTATGTACTACCACAATAAAAACATTACTAGCCCGGACTTTTTAAACGCTCGCGATAAACCAAAAATATCTAGATTGTTTAAACCCTTAGATGATTCAGTACGTTACCTAATGTCCGAATGGCAAACTCGTTGGGATAACTCCACAAAATGTCCGCCACCTTTATAACTTTTTTCCAGATATACGTCAATGGCTATCCAAACTAGGGCCATGTTTGGGGCTATAATACAAACCGCATTGTGTATTATTTACAGAGATAAGTTCGATTTTCTCAACGCTATGATAGCGTAGAGGAATAAATTCGCTACCATTTTGGTGTTCCAACGTCACAAGCAGCTTAGATATTCGCCAATTCCTCTACGCGAATATTCTATTCTTCTACGTCATGTCAGCAAAAATTGGCGGCCTCACCTACTACACAATAGTAATTACTTATCGCAAAACAAAAAACAGTAAAACACGTTAAAAACTCGCATGAATACTAATCATGTGTTTTCCGTCAAGGCTGCGTTGATGACATAGCAGGTTCAAACTTTAGTCACGATGATGATCGGTTAAAAATCTTACGATTACTATAATATTATGTACTGTTAACTGTACTCGGCGAAACATGGCGGTAGCGGTCAATAGCTTTGTCCAACTTTGCCTTTTACTGTTCGTCAAAGGCGTGCGTTATAGCGCAGTCAACAGCGAACGTGAGGCATGCCCGCGAGTCGCGACGCATGCCCTCTGACCGTCCAAAACTTACGCTTTGTTATTAAAATGACAGTTGGCGTTGCGTTCGTTAAAGTATTCAATTATTGAATGCACGAAAACGAAAGTTGAATGAAAGAAGACGACAAAAATTAATTTAGACGAAAGCGAATAATGTGGACATAGCTATTGTCGACTCCCTATCAAAAACTTGTCATTTTCTATACAGGGTGCAATTAAACCTTCCTGCCAAATTTTGATATATTGATCCTTGTTAAAAATAAAAATACACGTATTTTTTCTTTTATAATCACTCAGTACTAAAATGTTGAGAAATAGCTTCCGAAAGTTATCTATACTTCTATACTAATATTATAAAGAGATAAACTTTGTTTGTTTATTTGTAATGAATAGGCTCAAAAACTACTGGACCGATTTTAAAAATTCTTTCACTATTCGAAAACTACATTATTTACGAGTAACATAGGCTACATTTTGTTTCGGAAAATGTAGGGTTCCGTAAGATATTTGGATTTTCCTCTCACACCTCTAAAGGGACGAAAGAGGGGGTCAGATTTTGTATGACTTTTGCTTTAACACGAAAACAACTGATTCGATTTGCATACAGTTTTCACAGATATATTTATCTTCTTCCGACTCAACATTTGGTGACTAAAAATCCCTCTAAGGGACCAAAGAGTGGGTCAGATTTTGTATCAAACTTTTTTCTTTAATGGACTTACTTTGACATATTATTAACTGTTTTTTCCAACTTAACATCTGGTGTATGCAATTTTCGCCCCATCCCTCTTAGGGGACAAAAGAGGGGGTAAGAATTTGTATCAACTGATGAAGTAGAAATATTTTAAATGGCAAAACAACATTTGCCGGGACAGCTAGTCCTAAATAACACTACAATAAATAATGGACACGATGCGCCGGCCACGCGTGACATGCCCCCGGGCCCCGCGCGCGTGCCTCCCCCCGCGTCACCCCCGATCATTCCCCCGCGTCGCGAGTGACCTTTCTGCAACGATTTTAAGTGGGATAAAATATGTCATTGAAATTTGGTTAAAATTTTGGCAGGAAGGTTTAATTGCACCCTGTATAAACCGCGATTGACGATGAAGTGTGATGTTGTCAATCGCGGCTTTGTGACAAGTTTTTGACACAGGGTGTTGCAGACGACAGTGGTTTCTACTTTCTTCTCAGCCACTCGGAAAGGATATTTTGTGAATGTACCCCTGATGAAATTCCTTAAAATAAATAAGAGGACGAAAACACAAGCAAACAGGAACTCTTCAAAAGAATGTTTAAACTTATCAACTGCGTTTAGGTCTCTGAACATGACTCATGAATATTTATCAATCTCATAATCGTACGGTATGCACGGATGTAAAAAAAATACGGATGGAGCATTACACTACAAAAAGGTGAAGCATGCAAGGTACGACAATTTCGTTTATTGTACACGTGACCGACACTAACACACGCAACTAGGTACTACAACCCGCTGTCATTTGTACATTGAGTGACGGCGCCAATGACACGCACACATCCTACACGGGCGGCCATAACAGCTTACAGCTATGCTTCACTCGGGATTAGACAAGGTTACGTCCGTATTTTTTTAAGTCCGTGATGGTATGCCTATTTTTGTCTGAATGGCGAATTAAGATAAAAATAGATAATAAGGATGATGGTAACGATGAATTACTAATTCATTGATGTATTGTTAGGCGGAAGAAAACAATTATTCAATTACACATAACACAAAAATACATTTCGCACATTAAATATTTTAATAACTTTCATCATCATAGGATGAACAATATTTACTAGATATTATTCGTCTAATATTATATTTTACAACTAACTAATCCACAAAAGTTGACTAAAGTACAGGAATCTAGAGATATTACAAAACTATTTTAACATTTTCTTACGTTAGCATATTTAATGCTTTGGGTTATAGACTAACTTCTTGTACGCATTAATATTTTATTACAAAGAAACAATGCAACTATAAGTTTTATAATATTAAAATGAAAGAGGTAGATCATTGACATAACCACCTTAGGTACTATCAGACTATCAGAGAAGTTATGATATAGGCAAATGGGGGACCTACGTAATTTGGTCGCGTTACGTCAAACGACCTGGGTCTGTCAACTGCTTACGAATCAATTTTCTCGATGGTACATCCTTATATTTCATCATCATCGTCATCATCATAATCACTGGCATACGACATCCCTCGGAACAGCTCATCGTCGCTGCTCGGTTTAGTATCCAAATTGACTTGCTTCCAAATTTCAAACTCGTTCATGGCCGTCGTGAATAAGGCGTAAGGGCTTGACATGGGCGTTGGGGCGGGAATCTCGTGTCTATCGACCCTGCCAGCAGTCTCCCTCTCAATCTGTTCCAAACGCTGAATAGCTAACTCCGGATCCAGGCTTTTGGGTCGCTCGTTGAAGTCTAGGTCAATATCGATTCTGAAAGAGATCTGTCTTATAAGTTTCTTGGAGTTCTTTTTTCTTAGGTTTCTATCAAACTACCGCAGGACCTACTATAGGCTGCATATAAATCTAGACTCTAGAGCAGAGGTTCCCAAACTATTTTTTCTCATAGACCATTTTAAACACTTTGCTGGATCCGGTGGACCCCACAGCTACACGCCCCCGTTCAAGAAGGCCGGTCTCAAAAGCGTACCTATTCACCTTTACTTTTTTGTATTATAACTTTGACTCACAAGTCACAGTACAAGGAACCAATATCCTTCACCAATAACTTTCACTCGGAGTGGTAAAAAGTAAACGCAAATATTTTCTTGTTTTGTAGCTATTTCACACAAAAATTACCACACTTTTACTTATTTCTAAATCTCCTCGCTCTGTAATATTTAATCTGCTATTAATATAATATTGTCTGCCTATATTCATAGGAGAAGTCAAATCGGGTCACCTAATTTTTATAGACCCCCGTTAACGACTCGTGGACCCCCATTTTTTTTCCACGCAAGCGTAGACCCCTATCGGTCTCCCGTGGACCCCATGGGGTCCACCTGGACCACTTTGGGAATCAATGCTCTAGAGTGTACTTGATGCTGGTCAAGTAACGCGCAAGTCATCTTAATAATACAACATTACTCAATGTCAGGAGACAGATTGTAATAATAAATATGAAAAAAAAACTTGGAAACCCAAACGGGGCATGATGCGATCGATATCTATCGTACAGGCCGCTGTAAGGCCAATATCTTATATATAAAAATGGATTTTCAAACGTGTTAGTAGTTAGTAGCTAGTATTTAATAAATGACTAGTTGTCCCGGTGAACTTCGTGTCACTTTAAAACCTTCCCAGGACTTCTACGAATATTTTAAGACTAAAATCAGCCCAATCCGTTCAGCCGTTTTCGAGTTTTAGCGCGACTAACACATTTGAAAATCCATTTTTATATATATAGATTAAGCAATGAATAACGCTGATGTCGCCTGCAACATTAGAAGTTGGGGGCAACGGAGCACATGGCCAAAATGTAGGTAATTACTAATTACTATAGCTATGTAGGTATTTTATTTTGACATAATATTTGATACTAGCTGTTGCCCGCGACTTCGTCCGCGTGGACTTCAGTTTATAATTATTGTTCCCGTACAGCGATTGAATAGTTTACGCGCAAATCATAAAGGTACATTTTGTGGGAACCGTTCATTTTTCCGCAACAAAATATACCTCTTGTCCTTCCCGAGACTCAAAGTATCTCCATAAAAAAATTCATCAAAATCGATTGAATAGTTTACGCGCAAATCATAAAAGTATATTGTGCGGTAACCGTACATTTTTCCGGGACAAAATGTATCCTATGTCCTTTTACGGGACTCAAAGTACATCTACTTTAAATACCAAATTTCAGCAAACTGGTGGGTTACAAACACACGAACAAAAGCTAACCATTTTCACAGTGATTAACTAAACTTATATTTTAGCGAATAGCCCCGCCGCGCTGGTCCAGCTGATGTCGCGTGATGTCGTAACTAAGGAAAATATGGATTCATTTTTATTATTTATAGACGTTCCGCGCGGCTTCGCCCGAGTAAATTAGATATTTCACAGACAAATAATTAGTCCACAAAAAATAGCCTATGATCCTTCACGTGCTCTACTTCCTATCTGACCCAAATAACAGAAAAATTGCTCTAGTAGTTCGTGAGATAAGCCCTTTCAAATAATTTCCCACGTTTTTTCCACATTTTCCTCTAGTTTTTCGCTCTTATTAGTCTTAGCGTGATAAGGTATAGCTTATAGCCTTTGTCGATAAATGGGCTATCTAACACTGAAATAATTTTTCAAATCGGATCAGTAGTTCCTGAGATTAGCGCGTTCAAATAAGCCCTTTCAAATAATTTTCCTCCGTTTTTCCACATTTTCCTCTATTTCTTCGCTCCTATAAGACTTAGCGTGATAAAATATAGCCTATAGCCTTTCTCGATAAATGGGCTATCTAACACTGAAAGAACTTTTGAAATTTATTATGTATTAAACTAATACACTGTAAAAGTAATAAAATTTATTTGCAACAGAAAAAATGTTTTTCTTTGTAACAGTATTTATGGCAAGACTAAGTAGATATTACAGTCCGTGACCCCTCCCATAAATTTCGTGAAACCGCCTGAAGCTTCAGGCTGAGGCCACGTCAGAGAAATTGATTCAAAGACAGATGGCAAGACCTACGTAATTTGGCCGCGTTATATCAAACCCAGACGATGGATCGTGACTCGTGAGTCGTGACTAACTTTGAATTGACTTAATTCTACCTACGTGGACCTACGTGATCCGCCACCTGCCTATGAATCAAAGGTCGTGTTCGTCTGTTATTGCAAATGCCAAAATCATGTCATGTCATGGTGCAATGTCACAAACAAGTTGTTAAGAAATTAACTACGATAACATGGCGCACCCTTCCAAATGACTGTTTCAATGTGTGCAGTCACATTCTTATGAATGAGTTTGTATGTAGTAAGTATTCAACCAATCACAGTACACGTAATATTTCAGTTAAGTATGTCACTTATTTGTTGGTCAACTAATCATAACTAGCCTACCGCGCAAGACAACGCATTTCAAACGTTTTGACAACGCACTTCAAAACGTTTCGAATTTTGGAGGGGCGCGCCAAGTTATCGTAGTTGATCTCTACATTGATTACACATCAAGTTTCGTTGCCATGACATGGATTTTGACATGCGCAATAACAGATTTGCGCGATAAAAAAATGACACGAACTCGAACACGACTAATTTCTTCGATACTGCATGCGCAGCCTGAAATGAGGGTTGTTGAAGTTCTAATTGCCACCAGGTGCCGTGATGTAGCTGTCAGGTCTATCGTGTCAAACTGCTGTCGTATGTCATGATATAGCTGTCATGGGTCACGATATAACTGTCACGTGTTACGGTATTGTCTATTTGACACGATAGACCTAAGGGCCTGTCCACATGTCCACGTTACGACGTCGTCAACGTAGAACGGTGCGGTAACGTGGCACGGTACGTTGTCGTGACGTGAAAATTTACGTCAACGTAACGTAAAAAAGCACGTCACGATGTAGCATTGTGTTACATTGTCCGTTACCGTGCCCAAACTGCTACATTCTTTAAGTACTACATAATATTATAGACTATAGATATGAACCGCACAATACGTATTCAGCTTCTGCTATTATTAAGAAGACAGAGAGAGAGAGATTTAAGAGAAAAAAAAGACGTAAAATGTTGCTACACCGTGACGTGTATTTTCAGGTTACGTTGACGTAAATTTTCACGTCACGTCAACGTACCGTGCCACGTTACCGCAACGTTCCACGCTGACGACGTCGTGACGTGGAGATGTGGACAGGTCGTAATGCTACATCGCGGCACCTGGTGGCAATTGTAATTTCAACAATCCTCGTTTCCGTCAACGTCATCCTGGCCCAAGGCCGCCACTAACCCAGTCTGCTCCCTGAACTTGGCCCACTCCTGCGCGTCGGGCACGCGAGGTATCTCACTCGCCAGCGCTCGACCCGCCTCCTCCAACTGTCGCTCTATCACCTCCAGCTCTGATTCCACTGGAAGTCAAATTGAAAGCTGTACCTCAAATAAATGGCTACAAGGTATAAAACTTTACTAGTCTTAGGGCCGACTACACCGGAATGGCAGAGGCGAGGCGTACAGTTTCAGTGTCCCTGGACCGCCCTGGAGCGCCCGTGGACGCTCGTGGCCGCTCGTGGCCTCTGGCGGCCGCAAGAGGCCACGAGCGTCCACGGGCGGCCGTAGATTTCTCAAGCGATACTATATTGTATTATTAACAAGTAACAACAATGAAGATAAAGTTTAAAATCATATGACACTGAAACTGCTCGCCTAGCCGCTGCCATTCCGGTGTGTTTTGAGCCTTAATGGAAATTCAACACAAGGTCCTGTAATCTGTAAAACCGGCCAAGTGCGTGTCGGGCCACGTGCAATATAGGGTTCCGTAGCACCGCTAGTTTTTGATCATTTTTGTATGATCAATGAATGTACATATTTTATAACGTGTTTTATCTACTAACTTTTACTAACAGTACATAACATCATCTCAGATCCGATCAAAGAAATTCGAACGAAACGAATACTTTTTTTTTCGTTGATCGACTATTACTCAATAACTCTTGAAGTCTTCTTAGCCGTGAATCGTGATAGTTTTCTTTTTAAATTCAGCATATTTCCTACTCCCGTGAATTTTTTCACATTTCCAGAAACAACCGTTCAGCTGGTAGAAGGGGGGGAGTGGGGACACTGGACTCTTAACGATTTTATCTACAAATGGATCCCTAAATCGGAAAATGATCTTTGAATACTTACTCATAAAATTTTATAAAACCTGTTCAACAACACCCCACACAATGGGGTGGATGCGAAAAAAAAATCATTCCCGCTTGATGTGTAGGGGAGGTACCATAAAAAATATATTTTTAAGATTTTATGTACCATTTTGTCGCCAACATTAATATGTGCATTCATGCCAAATTACAGCTTTGCAGGTCTCTGAGCAAAACCGCGGACAGACGGACAGACCGAAACTATAAGGGTTCCTTGTTGACTACGGAACCCTAAAAAGGAAAAAGTCTAAAATTTTATTAACGCAGGTAAGAAAAGCCCTTAGCGAAGGGGTAAGTTTTGCAATATCAAAATAGTGCAAGGAAATTAAAAATATGTACTCTAGCAACATGAAAAGTTAGAAACACAATTGAAAGAAGTCCACAAACCATAATATGGTATCATTATGTAATAACTTTATTCTTATCACTTTTTGTATTGATGAATGCCAGTACTTTGAGGCTCGTTAGCCTTTAATCCAAGACTTTCTCGACAAACATTCAGCAACAACAATGTTACATGCGAGCCCAAATATTGCACGTCTCCAAACAGATAAACAGAAAGAGAAATCTACATGACACATTGTCGTAAAAGGTTTCTAAGGAAACAAAATATCAACATGAACACGGTGTGTGTGTGTACCACTTATGACTATTATTTACTGTTTTTTTTTTTCTAGTAATGACTAATATTTTTTCTATTTTATTGTATAAGTACTTCTTATACTCGTATTATATAACATTTAACATTACAAAGTACAGTGCAGAGCATACGTTGTCTCCGAATTTTTGTAAAATCTTCAAGGGCCTTGAATAGGGGATCAAATCTATTTGATGGTGTCGAGGCAGTGCAGCGTGCAGCGTAAAAAAATTATACATAGTTACTTACTCGATGTGCTTTTGTTTCTCCGCAGCGCAAGCGCCAAGTTGCCGCACAAGGGGGCCTCAGATGTCAACTTGCTGCTGGCACCTTGCCACTCCTCATCTATAGGTAGGCACACCACAGTTTTTAGTTAAAATGTATTCACTATTTTCGATAATGAAGTTAGATTTCAAAAATGTACGGGACTTGATATAATGCATCCCAAGCTCCGATGTCACTTAACGATGCGTTATTAATCCGATACTGTACCTATATATTACATTTTTGACATTCTAAACTGGCGAATGCATTTTGTTGAGCAATCTGGTCGAGCATCCTGATGCGAGGTCAATATTTTTACCCATCCCAAAAAAGTATGTAGCGCCGCTAAAGAAGTCTTCGTTTAAAATATGCCTACCCATAAGAGTGCTAAGTATCTGCAGCTTGGTTGGCTGATTGGTCGACCGTTCCAGAGCGGTGCTGGGCCGCGGGCGCTGCGGAGGCGGTAGAGGCCGTCGTCCGCCACAATCAGTGGTGCTTGGTCGCTCACGAGGATGACCTTGGACCTACAAAGAATTTAAATACAAATAGTTCATAGGCAGTTGACGGACCTACGTCATTTGATTAGACCAGGGGTCACCAAATGGCGGACCGCGGTCCGCATCCGGACCGCCGACCCATTTGTGTGCGGACCGAGCATTTTCGAAGATGAACTTCGTTTAAAAATAAATTTCGGTCTCGACTAACTGATGAAAATCTCCAAGATTTAATATCAATAGCTTGTCCAACTCACTCCAAACGCCATAGAGATAATTAGCTACCAAAATAATTGTCACCATTCTCATGGATATGTAAGGTTACCTTTGTAAATTCCGTAATTATACCTTCGTTTTTTTTAATGTGCGGTCATTTCATTTCTTAATATGGACCCCGAGCAAAACTTATTGGTGACCCCTGGATTAGACTATGTAAATGTAATGTTAGTTTGGATCTGTAGTCTGGGTTTGACATCCACCACCACCGGCGAACAATCTACGCCATCTGCCTATGAATAAACTTCTCTGATAGCAGAATGTAGAATAATTGAATCCGTCGCATCCAGTGGGACTAATGATGTACACGATTGGCCGAGAGATCTGGTAATGTACCTATAGGAAGGCTGTTTATGTTTCTATCCGAAGCAGTAAGTACTATTATATATTCTGTATCCGAAGCATGGATCATCATGCTTGTCAATAAGGTAAGTAGGTTGCCTTTTCATAACTCTTATCCAATCAAATATAATGTAGGATTAGGAACTACTGTTCGTAAGTCGTGATACCAAGTCCATTTTTGAAGTCCCCGGCTGAGGCTCCGCAGGCGTTGGCAAGGGATTTTCTTTTTCATTCCTGTGATCATCTTCATCCTCTGAAGCTGACGACACTTCAAATTCAATGTCAACGAAGTTTATTTCTGAAAAAAAGTGTTTACTTACTCAAAATTTGTTAATCTAAGAAGTTAAAATAATAGCTTATATAGTGCTAAAATCTTAGGCATTCTTGATCAAAGTATACAATTAACAGATTCAATGTTAAAAAAAATCTAAGAATTGGCATATTAACTGCATAATTATATACTCGAAAAACCAATTCACATTGATAATAATGTGAGACAAAAGGGTATTCATTTTAGAGTTATTTTTCCCCTTTATCCTCAATCTTTATGTCAACGACCCAAAGATCACTTTCATACCTACATCTCCCACATGGAGCGGTACATCATCAAGATACGCCAACATGGGGAGAGTCGTGGCGACGGACGAGCGATAGTTGAGGGTGTCGGCGATGGGAGTACCGACCAGTGTGAGTCGCCTGAGCGCCCCGCAGACGCCCAGTGTCCATATGTGGTTAGATTCCTCTATCGGATTGCTGAAGGAGGTAGAAATAGTAGAATGAAATGCGACGCAGATCGCCAATACTGAAATGTAGCTTTTAAGTTTCTTTGAAGTAATACCAAAGTCTCATTTCAATCTTACGACCGACTAGCAAATAAAGTCATCAATCACTTACTTAGACAGATTGAGCGTATGTAACTTCTGCAACGCCGCCAAGGCATGAAGGTCGCGGAGTTTGTTACCGGCCGCGTGTAGCTCTCTCAGTTTCCCTAACCCCCAAACACCATCCAAAGAAGTAAGACCGCAGCGGTTTACGCTTAACGTCTGAAAATAGCACATAGACATTCTATGACAAGGACTTTTTTGAGTTTAGTGACCAGACCCTAGAGACATAAATGGTTGCAGGTACAGTCTACCTACAAACGTTATAGGTAGGTACTTTCTAAGGGTTAAGCATGTACCATCATGGTACAGCGTGATGTTGTTACTTTGACAGCAATACAAGTTACAACAGGCCAAATTATATAAGATCACCAGTCGAACTCATCACTCGTGTAGCATTGCTGTCGCTAGATACGTAATAACGTAATCGCCCAGAGGGTCTGTCAAGTATTAATGGAAACCGTACAGAATACCACGAATGTTGAGTTAAAATTGGTTAAAACTTAATTTTGAGGATTTTTTAAATTACAGACCTTAAGATGGACCAGGCCGATGCCCAGGTCTCGCAGTGACGATATCGCGCTCCCATCCAAGTCCAGGGTGCGCAAATGAGGCGCCAAGACATGCAGGCGGCGCAAGCCAACTCGCTCGGCGATCACGCGCAGCCTCACCTCGCGTAGCCTGAGGACCTCCTCGTCGGTTGCTACGCCACTTGATTGTTTCTAATGAACACAAGAACTTGGAAAGGACCGCAAACCAGTACAATAAGTCTAAAAATGATGACCGTAATCTTAGTGGTGCACGCGAATTCATGACAAGAAGAGCAAAAGAAACGAAACCGTACCGTATAGTTCTCTTAATTGCCCTTGCTACTGTCCATGCTGGACTCTTATATTACCACCAAAGTAGTTTAGCACATTCAATCCGTAACTCTTTCTTTCTGGGAAGTTAGGTATTTCCCCAGGCGTGGAATCTATCTACCCACTGAAACCCCCTCTAATCCCCGCTTAAGGCAAAGTTGCGGAAACGTCAACCCAGCCTACTATTGTTATAGCCCCATTCGGTTTTGGGCTTTTGGTATTTTTGGTTTTGGTCTTTTGGTATATTGCGGCCACTATTTAATTTAAATTAAATGGTGGGCGCAATATACCAAAAGTTCAATAAGCGTTAACTCTCTAGGGATGACGATGCGCCTGTAGCCGGGAAGACGGCGCTCCAACTCCTCTTGCCCCACCGGCTGTTCAGGGTCAGGTGGGCGAATTGTCAGTGCCCTGTGAATATAAAATACTATACTATATTATACTGTAATCGATAACACCCCCAACCTGCGTAAACTTGCGTAATTTGTTTATAGCGCGGACACTGTACATTTTTACAAAACAAAAACAATCCTAGTATGTACTATTCCGGAAAATACATGACGCTCGGGTGCATGCCCAAACAAAATATCCCAAAAAAATTGCTCTTTCAACGCTGTCTTTACAGTGAACTTATACACATAATATTTTTATGGGACACATACAAACCCTAACCTAAATATACCGACGCACTTAGAAAAGTTCGATAGCGCGATGCAGAATTGTGGCGTTTATTGTGAGTACTGAAACATATTAATAGTACCTATGTAATATAATATGTTACGCTCAAAGACCGAAAACGCTCAGTGAGCGAAAAAATGGCTCACAACGCGTTGTGGACTGTGATCATAGTGAAAACGGCCACGACGCGTTCTGGTAATACAGAAATACCACATAACGAAATTCGTGTCGTGGCTGACGTGCTATTCGACCACAACATGAAATCTTAAAAAAATATTTTTTATGGTACCTTCCCTACACATCAAGCGGGGATGATTTTTTTTCGCGTCCACCCCATCGTGTGGGGTGTCGTTGGATAGGTTTTTTAAAAATATTATGAGTATTTATAGATCATTTTCCGATTTAGGGATCCGTTTGTGAAATATTAAGTTTTAAAGTGGAAAAAATCGTAAGAGTCCAGTGTCCCCCCTTCTACCAGCTAAACGGTAAATTCTGGAAATGTGAAAAAATTCACGTGAGTAGAAAATATGGTGAATTCAAAAGGAAAACTATCACGGCTAAGAAGACTTCATAAGTTATTGAGTAATAGCACAGTACATGTAACAGTTATAGTGAAACGAATGTACTTGCGTAGAGCAACGGAGGGGTACCCGCGGGGAAGCGGGCGGCGCGGCCCCGCGTACACAAACTCGCGGAGTTTGTGTACCTACCCGCGCAGGGGTGGCGTTGGCGCGTTGTCTACGAATTTTGTGTTGTAATTATTGTAAAACGATAACTTATCTGATAAACAATGGGATATAATAAGTATTCAGACTTCAGTGTACGGATGTAAATCTGATTAAAAAACAAAAAGGATTTAAATTTTCACAAATATCGGTTCACAGTTCACACTAATATTGTGTTGGTCTTGGCGGCATTTATTTTCATCTCTGTTTTATTGTAACTTACGTTGTAAAAAGTGTAACTTGGAGAGAAACAATAATATATGGCTGCTGTTTAGCATTGGTGATCCATTCCACATAAAATCGGGTTTTGAGTTAATAATGCAGTTTTATTCTTTAGAACATAAGGTTTACGACAGTGAAATCCATTTTTTTGAAAACCCACTGTAGCATATTCTAGAGTACAAAAATGGTTAATGCTTATTCTTCTAAGTGAGGTTTTGTATACAGCATTTATGTACTATGTTTCTAAAATGATTTGCGCTTAAACCGCTGAACCGATTTTGATAAAATTTTGTATGCAGATACTTTGAATCAATTAAAATGACATTAGGTACTTTTTGTCCCGGAAAATGCACGGTTTCCGCGCAGTCAACAAAAATGAATTTAGCTTATGATATCGTTATTGAGTACATGTAGATATGCACCAAAATTAGTTTATCGCGCGGGAACCGTACATTTTTCCGGGATAAAAACTATCCTATGTCCTTTCTCGGGACTCAAAGAATCTCCATGCCAAATTTCAGCAAAATCAGTTCAGCGGTTCGAGCGTGAAGAGGTAACAGACAGACAGACAGACAGACAGACAGACAGACAGACAGACAGACAGACAGACAGACGGACAGACACACTTTCGCATTTATAATATTAGTATGGAAGTATGGATATAAAAATACTCCCACACCAGTTTCGGTGGCGGTGGCTGGTTTCAATAAAACCAGGCCAGTCACGCAGGAGTAATATCATATTGCCCAAGTGTGGGCGCAATACACAAGAGCACTCTGAATTCGATGAAACCATGATAGTTACGCAGGAGTAATTTTATAGTACCCAAGTGTGTGCGCAATACACAAGAGCACTCTGGTTGAAATGAAAACAGGACAGTTACGCAGGAGTAATTTTATAGTGCCCAAGTGTGTGCGCAATTCACAAGAGCACTCTGGTTTCAATGAAAACAGACCAGTTACGGAGGAGTAATTTTATAGTGCCCAAGTGTGTGCGCAATACACAAGAGCACTCTGGTTTCAGTAAAAACGGGCCAGTCAAGAAGGAGTAATTTTATAATGCCCAAGTGTGTGCGCAATACACAAGAACATTCTGCGGGAAGTGCAGGAAAGGCAGAAGAAGCGGGAACTCTCTGTCCTTTCCCGAGACATAACGTAATCTGCATACCAAATATCATCAAAATCCATTGTAGCGGTATAAGCAGAAATCATTTTATTTAACGCCTGGGAAGCGTACATTTTTCCGAGATAAAAAGGATCCTTTTGCCTTTTCCGGGACTCAAGTATCTCCTTAGTAAGTTTCATCAAAATCTGTTCAGCGGTTTAGGCGCAAAATAGGAAATTTTATAACGCTTTAACCGTACATTTTTCAAGACAATAATTATCTTATGTCCTTTCACGAGAGTCAAAGTATGTGCACACCAATTTTCATCAAAATCGGTTCAGTGGTTTAGGCGCAAATCATTTTTGTTTATCATACGGGTATCGTACACCTTTTTCCCGGATATAAAGTATCCTATGTCCTTTCCCGAGACATAACGTATCTGCATACCATATTATATTATTGAAATCCATGTAGCGGTATCGCAGAAATCATTTTATTTAATGCCTCGGAAGTGGGAACCGTACATTTTTCCGTGATAATAAGGGTCCTATGGCCCTTTCCGAGACTCAAAGTATCTCCATACCAAGTTTCATAAAAATCGAATCAGCAGTTTAGGCGCAAAATAAGAAACTTTATGTTGCGGTAACCGTACATTTTTCAAGATAATAATAATATATGTCTTATGTCCTTCCACGAGAGTCAAAGTGCACACCAATTTTCATCAAAATCGGTTCAGCGGTTTAGGCGCAAATCGTTTTTGTTTATTACACTGGTACCGTACCTTTTTCCCGGATGTAAAGTATCCTATGTCCTTTCCCGAGACATAACGTATCTGTTACATACCAAATATCATCGAAATCCACGCAGCGGTATAGGTAAGCAGAAATCATTTTTATTTAATGCCTGGGAACCGTACATTTTTTCGGAATAAAAACGACCCTATGTCCTTTCCCGGGACTCAAAGTATCTTCATTCCAAATTTCAGAAGAATCGGTTCAGCGGTTTGGGCTTGACGAGGTAATTTTATAACATTTTGTTAAAATAAGCACTTAAATTAATTGTATTGAAAGAACAAATCAGAATTCAGAATATTGCATTTATGTGAAATATCACAAAGGACATAAATGCTATGTATAAATAAGCCCCATAGCAATATTGCATTAACCATTTTTGTACGTTTTCTCTTAAAACTGAATGTAAAATTAAAATGTTTTTTCATAATCATAATCTACGCATTTCAACAAAAAAAGATACCGCACAATAACTTTTTTTGCTTAAAATAAGCAGAAAATAAAGATTATTCCAAAAAAACTTAAAACGCCGATTACTCAAAACTAGTCCAATGTGGGATGGAACACGAACGTTTAACAGCATCCAATTATAATAAATTAAAAATCTGTCAAATACCTGTGTACCTAGCTAACAAGCTAGGTACACAGGGCCACACATCAAGATTCAAGTGTAACATGTTGACCTTTGGACCGCCCTTACTACGCACGTAATAAGAGCGAGTTTTGAAACGCTTCTGTTACACCTGATGTGTGGCGGGTGGCCTACCGTACCTACCAATTATGTGATTAATAATAATTATTGGATATTTTATGCCTATAATGCGTCTTCATTATTTTAATCCTTCGATCGTGGATTTTTGGAAATCTATTGTTATTCTATTGTGTCTCGCTCACCGGTGAGCTTATGGGGCTTGATGGGTGAATCAAATTTTTAAATTGAGCGAACTAAATCATCTAAAAATAAAGTTTCACGTAAATATCTGGGAGTATGAGTATGTAAATATAACACGCTGATTATACAGATTATAATTATGATAACATTACAAGCACAATATTTTATTTTTATTTTATTTCCCGTTTCGTGGCAACCCTGGCATATCTGCTCGGTAGAGATCAACTACGATAACTTGGCGCGCCCCTCCAAATGACTGTTTCAATGTGTGTAGTCACATCCTTATAAAAGAGTTTGTATGTAGTAAGTATTTCAACCAATCACAGTACACGTAATATTTCAGTTAATGTCACTTATTACCACAGAAATAAGATCTAGATAGAAGCGCTATGTCGCTCCATTTGTATGAACACGAGCGTGTCACTTTTTTCATACCTACTGTGACGTCACAAGAGCGCTTTAGTGATGGGAATACCCGTACGCGCGGAATCGATTCAAAGGAATCGCCGCGCCCCGCCTCTTTTGCCATTTTAATAGGTATATCGATTTTTTAATCGATTATTATTCGAGTTCATAATGAGGAATGATAAATCTTAAGATACGTACTTGCCAGGACAGCTAGTAATCTATACTAATATTTAGTGTCCGACCGAAACTGGTTTTTCAGCCGAAACCGAAACCGAAACCGAAACTTGGTAAAACATTTAAAATTACGATTATTTTCTGAAATTTATTGATTTTTAACATAAATTACAACTCTTTAAACTAAAGAAAAAGTACCACGTTGAATTTTTTACTTTTTGCGACATATTTATGTCCCCTAGAAACCTTTTTGTATTATATTCCGTTTTTTAAATGATTCCAAGTAGGTGCGATTTCACCAAAAAATTCAACGCGCTTAGCGCACACTAAACTGGTTCTTAATCGTATAAACACGTTTATAACACTCAATAATTGCATTTTACCAACTTAAGCTAAACTCGTTCGCAGCAAATCCGATTTTTATCTTCTGAACGCCCAATATTCGAGTTTTAACTTCATAAAATACATTTGGTCCTGTGAGTGTAGTGTCATCATGACAGATCGAAAAATATAGACGAAAAAATTATTACGATGACAGATTTCACAGATGCGTTTGGTTAGGCTATTTATCGTTTCTTGCTATTTTGTTACTAAAACAACGTGACAAGGCTCCATGATGAAAAAAACATAAAAATCATCGCGTGACGTAACGTAAACTTAGATTCATTAATGGTGATTAAAAGAAGAATGTAAAATCTATTTGAAACAAAACGAGATTTACGTCGCCATATAAACGCGTTCATTGTTCATTGAGAACTTAGTTTAATAAAACAAAGTTTTACGTGTGATTGGTGTAAGGCCTGCAAGAGTGAAGTTTACGAGGAAGTGGGCTAGATAAGATTCTAGCAGGGTAGGAACGTTCTAAGTCCTAAGAGATTGCGTGTCCATAGTTAAAAGATAATTTTAAATATTTAAATAAAACGCGTGATAAAAATAAAAGAGTGAGGTGAGATGATTTACTACATAAATCTTGCAAGATATATCCTAATATATCCTATAATCTCACAGTCAAACAAAATTGTTAAATAAATAGTTCATACGCAATATAATCAATTTATCATAGCATTCATAGCATTTACTAAATCGTTTGTTTGGGAAACATTGTTAAAATAGCACGTAATTTGCCAACAGTTATGTTTAAATAACTTGCGTGTGTCGTAGAAATAAAATTCAATAATATAATTTCGATAACAATAACCTTAGACAATTTAGTTAAAATAAAACGAAGTGCTAATTTTTGATTTGGGACTAATCTGGAAAACATTATCTCAAAACACGATTAAATGGATGGTGGCGAAGTGAACCGGGGCCTCGCTGGCAAGCAAGCACGAGTTAATTGCGAAGTTTAACGAACGACGCATGAGTTTCGGCCGGGCCGAAAGTTTCGGCTATTTTTTGGTTAACTAATCATAACTAGCCGACCGCGCAAGACAACGCACTTCAAACGTTTTGACAACGCACTTCAAAGGTTTTGATTTTTGGAGGGGCGCGCCATGTTATCGTAGTTGATCTCTACCTACACCGGTGTCGGCATCGTGCGACATCAAAGGAGTTTCGTTACTGTAGGGATATTCAATATTGCTATATTGCTATATGTGGTAATAGTATGGTAGGTAATAGGTAGTCGATCAACTAAAGAAATGTTTTCGGGTGCTATGAATTATGATATTCTATTATAAAAACGTATAAGTAAATAATAAAGTCTACGCCTTTAACACTTAAGTATGGCCGGTAAAATAGTCAGTACTCAAGATGCATCTCGATCTCAAGACACGGTTCAGGCCCTGAGATTGGTTGGCTGTCAAAATTTGGACCAATCACAAAGCCTGAATCGTGTCTTGAGACGGACATGCATCTTGAGTAGCGACTATTTATACCGGCCTAAGTACTGGAAATATTTCCACAGTGAACTATACAATGTCTGCTTGGACGTATGATAATAATTATTAATAACGTGTTAATAACATTTTTATTATTATTATTATACCTACCTGAATAATGGAGTAGCCTGAACATTCTGTGGCTCTGGAGAACTTGCACTTGATATTTCAGATGATGAAGGCGATATTAAATTTGGTGTCTGAAGCCCTGAACCCAGTTCTAAGGTTGGCGCTTGTAATATTGGCATGTTTTTAAATGAGGCGCATATAGCTAGTAAAGTTATCTGCTCAGTTGACGCAATGAAATCTAATAACAAACGCACTTTGAGAACGGAAATATTACAAATCCTTCGACAAAATAAGTGTCTCATTTATTATTGTTTTTACGAATGGAAATTTAATTTTTATTTACAATGCACCATAATGCCATCATAATGTTGCTATGGCAACATAAACTTATAAAAAGATAAGTATAGTGCGTTTTGTCGAATCATAGTATAAGGAGGGTCGAATAGTTCCTTTGCCGTCATGTTGGCATTACTGTCCGTCAATAATGTAAACAAGGTTGACATGCTCTGCGAGTTTTCATAATTTTACTGTGATTTCGTGAGAAAATCATGCCGAAAACATTAAAGAGTGGTGAAAGAATGATGGTGCTAAGAGTGAAAGAGTTTTGTCAACGTGAAAAACGTAACTAGGCCTCAATAATTCTATTAAACTCGGGTTGCCGCCTATACGGCTTAGTGAAATAGGGTTACCAGCGTCAGTTTAATCACCCTTAAACAGTAAAACTTATGAATACATGCAGAGCGTGACTACCGTGTTTACGTTATTAACAGAGAATGCCAACATGATGGCAAAGGAACTATTTGATGAAACGCACTTCTAGTAACGAAAACTACATACACGCGAACGAAGGCGCGGGTAAAAGCTAGTACAATAATATTATCAGGGCGAGCGAAGCGAGCCCTAGTACTTCTCACAACCTGTGGTTGCGGTCGTGGTTACAACAACATTTTGTGGTACACTTTACGGATAAACTATCACGCCCATTGATTTGTGCTTTAACATAGTACTTACATGTAAATGTGTTATCATCAGTCAGTGAAGGTGTGATGACACGGGCCCTTACAGAGCTCGGCTTTTAGCTAGTAAATGCGAAAGTGACTTTGCTGGTTACGCCTTCACACATAAAGTACTAAGCGCATCATCATAAAACTTTCATAGGTACACGTTGTCTGGAACTCTGGAGTATGGAGAAGGACATAGGGTACCTTTTATCCCGGGAAAAAGAACGGTCCCCAAGGGATAGACGTTAACGTAGGCAGAGCCGCGGGCGAAAGCTGTTAGAATTATGTACAATTTTCTTTAAGTGCATTTTGTGACAACATATTATCTCCCCTAATTTAAGGTAGCACAGTAAGGGTAATGTGGCAACATTAATTTGCATTAGTGCCAACATGATGGCAAAGGAACTATTTGATGAAACTGAACGTGCCAAGAAATAGTGTAAGAAATACATCGTCTGACACATAGATATAGAATATACTGACGTATAGATCACCTGACAACCCGAAAAAGCGTGACGATTTTTGATCTGTCAATGTAAGCGTGTGCTAGTGATGTATCTTTTACTATCGATAGTATAGTTCGTTCGAGTTATTTTACCTGCGTTTTTAAGAGAAATAAATAATATGCAACTTTGACAGATTTTGTAATTCAAATTAGGTAGACTCCGCGCACGATAACTTTGCACGCATCTGAATGAAACGTTTCGTCGGGCCGCCATAATTACATAATAATCGATACGTCTATTCCTAAACATAATTTAAATTAGTATTTATAAGGATATTAAAGTAAAACTACCAATAAAATATCATTGGGATTACCCATTTTTTTAATGAATCCCTACGCTGTTGCGCGCAGAGTTATCGCGCGCGCACTCTATCATATATTTTATTTGACAGAAAAAAGTGACGATTGAAAAGTAGATATACACATTTTCGTTTGGTGTGATTTTTTAATCGTCGGATATGTTATAACATTAATAGAAATGCAAATATAAAGTTGAAAGTAAACGACACACATAGTATATTATTTATTCTTAAATTAAATACATATCATAATACCCTTACACCCCCATTACATTTTTATTTTAGTTGTATGTTATTGTACAATATCGATAAGCATATCGATAAATTTGATTCAAGCACTGCACTAGCGTATATGTAAAAAAATTGATGAAAAATTTTTCTTCAAAATTTGTGTAATATAAGAACAATAGTACCTTTAGTTACGCAAAATATGAAAGTAAAAGGGAGGATTCACAATATTTTATTTGAAATAGAGAACTAAAGACAGAATACCAACTGCTCCCTCTGGATCGTATCCAACGAAGGGCCGCTCGAATTGTTGACTGCCATGGTATTTCAAATAGCTTGGACCCCTTGGAATTACGCCGAGGTGTAGCTTCACTCTGCATCCTCTATCGGTTGTATCACGGGGAGTGCTCTGAGGAGTTGTTCGGAATCATACCACCTGTAACTTTTCGCCATCGTCCCACGCGAAAAACATACAATCCTCATCACCTTGATGAGTGGCAGTCTTCCACAGTGCGTTTTTCGCGTAACTTTCTGCCGCGCACTGTAAAACTCTGGAACGAACTGTCACCACTCACCAGCAGTATTTCCGGACCTATACGACCTGCAAACCTTCAAGAAAAGAGCGTATTCCCTCTTAAAAGGCCGGCAACGCACCTGCAGCTCTTCAGATGCTGCGAGTGTCCATGGGCGACGGTAGTTGATTACCATCAGGTATATTCTATATCTATGAGGTGACCCATTTGCTCGTTTGCCCCCTTTTTTAATAAAAAAAAAAGTTTCTGTTTTTTTTTCTTTATTATACATAGTCCGTTCGAAAGCCTAAGAAGTTGAAGATGTTTGACATTGACTTCAAACTTCCAATTGGCGCCAAAAAGTTGCGGTTTTCAAGAAATTCCATCTGTCTAAAAATTAATTTAAATTTGCGCTAAACAAACTAAGATTAAAATCCTAAATCCGATTAATATGTCTTTAACAAACGGTTCAACTACAAATCATGAAGAATATCAATATTTGAACTTGGTAAAACAAATTATAGAAACAGGTAGGTATACCTAGAACCAACCTTATTTTCTTTCTGTTTGTCATAATAATTAATTAATATTTATAACATTTTAGGTAACAAAAGAGGTGATAGGACGGGTGTTGGAACCTTATCTATATTTGGGGCTATGCAGAGATACTCTTTAAGAGATAACATTTTACCATTATTGACCACAAAGAGAGTTTTTACTAGAGGTGTTATAGAAGAGCTACTTTGGATAATATCTGGTTCTACAGATAGCAAAGCCCTTGCTAGTAAAAATGTACATATTTGGGATGCTAACGGATCTAGAGCGTTTTTAGACAACCTAGGATTTACTGAAAGATCAGAAGGTTTGTAACTCCATAGACCATAATCCATATTAATCAGATCAAAAAATATTCAGATACTCAATCGTTAGATATTATATGTGTTATATGTGTATATTTTTCTAGGGGATCTTGGTCCAGTTTATGGTTTTCAATGGAGACACTGTGGTGCAGAATATAAAGATGAAAAAACTAATTATGCAGGACAAGGGATTGATCAACTACAGAATGTTATAAATACTATAAAGTAAGTATTAATAATTTTTAAGTTTTAAGGTAACTCAATCTGCAGTCTTTTGCAGTAATTGTGTTATTTTATTTCAGAAATAACCCAGATGACCGAAGAATACTTATGTGTGCATGGAATCCACCAGATTTACCAAAAATGGCTTTGCCCCCATGCCACTGTCTCGTACAGTTCTATGTATCGAATGGCGAGCTCTCCTGTCTTATGTATCAAAGAAGTGCAGATATGGGTTTAGGTGTACCATTTAATATAGCAAGTTACTCTCTGCTGACACATATGATTGCACATATAACTAATTTAAAGGTAGGTTTTATTGAATCAAATGTATATTTAAGTTTCAACACTGAAAAACTGCTTTTTTTAGAAATTTTTAAACATCAATAAGCACTAACTTAAAATGTTTTCATTGTTCTAGCCCGGTGAGTTTATCCACACTACAGGTGACACTCATGTTTATTTAAACCACATAGAACCACTAAAACAACAGATGGAAAGGGAACCTCGGCCTTTCCCAACATTGCGGTTCGCTCGTGAAATAAAATCAATTGATGACTTTAAATTTGAGGATTTCATAATTGAAAATTATAAACCTCATCCAAAAATCGATATGGAAATGGCTGTATAAGGCTTCAAGTACTGATAAGGTTTATCTACACAACATGCATTTACAATGTTGAGCTGAAAACTGTAAAAGTGGTATACTTAGAAATTTTAATCATGTTGTTAATTTTTAATTTAAATTCTTAAAGATAATATTCCAACTAATCAATCATATGATCATGGTTATTATAATATGTAGCAAAAATTTTAATTGGGGACATAAAAAGATTGAATGAGCCACTTCTGCAGTTATCGCCCATAATATTGTTATAAAGAAAAAAATAATTGATCAGATTCTGATTAAAAACACCAAAAATCGTATAAAACTTTATTATAAGTAAATAAATTCATTACAATATTTTCTTGTCATCGTGGCAAATATGATGTAAAAGTGTTGCTAATATAAATGTAAAGAAAATATCTTTCTATACATCTCATATTTTAACAATAATTAACAGTTTTATTATTACCAATATTATTCTGTTATAATTCTACCCTTATACCATATTTGTACATTGTCTCAAGAGACGAATGGTGAGCAAGGCCTTGTATTAAGTTAAAATTAGACTAAGGTAAATGACCAGTAGATTGGACAGTACCAGTCATTGGAAAAAGCACAAAAACACAATATTTATTAATGTTGCTTTAAAAATTTCCTGTTTTTAAAGAAAAACAGTCAGTTTTTAAAGCAACATTAATAAATATGGTGTTTTGTGCTTTTTCCAATGACTAGTACTGTCCAATCTACTAGTCATTTACCCTATGTCTTAAAGAACAACCCAGGCTGTTTCAATGTCCCACAACCAAGACAACTGTATCATTAGGATACATCTAACCAGCCAAAAATTGACATACATACACTACAAAAAATAATAATTCATCATTTTATTACACTTATATTATGTAGATAATGGATTAAAAGTTTTTTCGCTACTTCATATACCAAACAACTGTTAATTCAAGATCTTATGCAAAGTAACCCCCATTATTATGACAAAATAAAAATGTTTTTTTTTTTGATTAATTAGCAAGGCCTTTATTAACCATTGCTCTGTTAAATTGTTTCTTTTTTACAGTTTAATTGTTACAATAATTATGTTTAAAAACCTATTAAGTAAATTTCTAAAAAATGTTTTATTGTTTTACTTCATAATAGTAAATTAATTCATTACAAAATAAATATAATAATATAAACAAAAAATGCTTTGCACATTAAACAACTTTTCAGAATTGAAAAAAAATTGTGCATAAAGTTGGGATTTAAAAATATCAATAAAAGTTGGAATTTATTTCTGAACTGCCCAGTTTATGAAGTGTTTTGACAGTAGTTTATCAGCTATGCAACAGTTGATGATGGTTTATGTTTTAATAAATGGCAATTGGCAATTAAAAGTGCTAGCTAGTGAATACTTAATCTCCTGTCACCCAGAAACTGGGCATGACTATGTAAATGAATTATGTATCTTATAAAATGTCAACACATCTGATCATCTTGTGACGGCATCTGAAATAACAATACACAATATTATTACATATTTCTTAGAACTTGGTTCATGGACTTGTTTTTTGAAATCCCATATTCTAAAATTAATCCCTCTTTAGCTGAACTCAAGTTGTGTTAGAAAGAATAAAAGTCTCTCCATATTAATTCATCTCAATTGATTCAGTGGATTAGATGCAAAGAGGTAATAAGACAGAAACAATTTCTATATTATTTTATCAACACAGGCAATGACTAACAAGATGACGCCCGCAACTCCATTGCATCAAAATTCGGTTATCGCACAGGAATCATAAAATTTTCCGAAAAATATGTTTCCGATAAAAAGTATCTGATGTCCGAAAGTATCCCCATACCAAATTTTAGCAAAATCGGTAACAGACAGACACACTTTCGCATTTATAATAATATTAGAATGAATAATACCCCACTAGAACAGTTAGTTAGCCCATGTCCTTCCCTATGTCTACATACTATTTACTTTTTTGCCGGTAAGCGTGAATTTCAAAATGATTTCACTTCACGCGGGCCGCTGATAAAGTCCCACCGCACCGGGCCTGTTGAGTATTTAATATTTATGCTCTATCTATGCTCATCAAAAGTGGCCCATTAGTTTTAGACCTTCTATAATTAAACATACAGTAAGAGAATATAATTATTACAAGAAGGGAGAAAAGGTGAAAAACTTACTTGGGACACAGAGTCTTCCAAAGGGCTGCTGGGTACAGGCAGCGCAGCAAGTTGCTGCGCTAGAGCCATAGTTTCCTCCGATTCAACATTTACTTCTACCCAAAGTGGATCTAAAATATACAAATCTTAATAATATTATATTTTTTAAATTCATATAGCCGCATAAATCTTCAAAAATAGTAATTCTCATATAGAGTAATTCCAAGGAAGCTTTATTTTACTTTTAAATACCTCCAACTTGTTCCCCTTTGTCTGTCACTAAGTGAAAGAAGCCTCTATGGGTCCCTGGTGCACTGGGTGACCGAAGATTCATAGTCACATTAGTTGTATGCCCTGGTGGTAGTGGAGGTACATATACAGGAGTCGCATCAAATGACTCCCCACCAGTTTGGACTATCCTACAACTCCCAGGCCAAGCTTCAGTCCCAGTATTGGCTATACTCCAATGCTGTTGGAAACTGTAACGCAAATTGTTTTTTATTTTAACAGAACTTGATCCTAGTAACAATGTAAGTCTGATTTTAAATGTATTCTTACCATGTTAATGGACCTACTGCCGATTCTAGGCTTTGAGCAGCTTTCAGTGACATAGAAGGAAGTTTAGGTGGTACACTATAATCTAGATAACAACAGATTGCAGCTTGCAAATTCCTGAAAATGATACATTTGGTAGTCAGTTATTATGGAAATTATAATGTTGATAACGAATATTTAACACAAAATATTTACCAATTACTCATGTCTAGGAAAAAACTTGCAGTGTTATGGTTTAAACTAGGTCCTAGCAGTCTTTGCATTTGGCTTACGAGCTCATCTCTATCAGTAGTATTCATACAACTAAATTGTAAGAGAAGGCTTTGATCTATTTCACCTACGCTAGGGGTTACGACGGGTATATCTTCGTCGTCCATGGTGTTAAAATATATAAATAGTAATTAAAGGCACTCGAAATCTTTAATCTTTTGGAAATGACATTCCCTTTGTTTATTTGCGTCAGCTGACTTAATGGACTTATTTTAACTGAAAATTAATAATATAATTTTATCATGTAGATAAAGATTTAAAAGTGTTTTAATTAAACGCCTGACTTAAAGATTTTGAGTAATAAACACGATTTCACAATATTACAATGTCGATGTTTACGAGTGGTTTACGATTATTTTTTTTGGAATTTGGAAATACTTGAATGTCAAATTTAAAACAGATTACAGAAGTGTCAAGTGTCAACTGTCAAGTTATGTGTAATTTTTTTATGGCTTATGCGCTTATTCCATTTCACTAAATTAAGAAGTCCTAGCTAGGATCCTAAAAAATTTTGTCAAGTGAATTAACATTTAGAAAGCTAGGATCCTAAATCGGAAAAAATGTGGCTTCTGAATGACTAAATCAGTGTTGGACGTTCGTTCTAGTGGAGATAGAGAGAATAGAGCTATCTGCCGCCCCGCGCCGCCGCGCCGTCTGCGTTACTGCATGTAATGGCCCGTATTCACTTTCATTAGTAATAAGTGCAAGTGATTAAGGCTAGTTCGCATTAGGCCAGTATTTTAGTTTAGTACCGAGTATTTTAGTAGCTAAAATTCTCGCTTCTGCACCAAAATCGTTCGCACTTCGTTCAAGTACAGTTCACAAGTGAGTGATGTTTTGTAAGATGAACAGCTTACAGCGTAATAAATTGTTTGCAATACACAATGACGCGCTTCTTCAAATAACAAATTATCAAAATTAAAACTGACTAATAATAATTTATTATAATAATATAATCTCTGACAAATAATAATACAAAAATTGTTCTATATATTATATATAGAACAATATTTAGTATAGCCTTAATCGGATCCAAGCATAGCTTCCTTCATTGATGTAGTGACTAATGTACATAGCTAATTTCTTTTATAAAAACCTTTTTATACTATTTTGTACGACTCTATAATTTATGATTTTTTTGACTTGTTTACTTTTTGATAGATTTAGAGAGGAGATTAAAAAGAGAATTCAACTGGAATATCGAGTGTACTATTTTATCATTTTCTCCGACGCACCTTCTAAACAAGAAAGTTGAGCAAGCGATTCACCTCGCAACGACGCGAGGACCTTGCTCACTTCATTGGTGACCCCGGAAGGAACACAGGATGGAGAATCTGAACGAGAATGTAACCAGCGAACAAAGGGACGGCGCGGCGGGAGAAACATTTCGCGTTGGCGTACGTATTCCCCCGTTTTACCATGAAAAACCCGGGTTATGGTTTGCGCAGATGGAGGCGCAGTTCATATTATCCGGCATAAAATCTGACGAGACTAAATTTTACTACGTCACCGGCAACTTGGACTCGCAGTACGCAGCCGAGGTAGAGGATATAATAGCTAACCCTCCACCAACGGCTAAGTACGAAAGATTGAAAAGCGAACTAATTAAACGACTTTCGGCATCGCGGGAAAAGAAAATAAGACAACTTCTTATGCATGAGGAGCTCGGCGACAGAAAGCCTTCGCAGTTCTACCGCCACCTATTCAATCTTGCTGGCCCGGGAGTACCCGAAGAGTTCCTACGGAGCATCTGGAGCAGTAGTCTTCCTGCAGGCACCCAAGCCATCGTAGCCTCGCAGTCCAATACTGGTCTCCCTGAGTTGGCGGAACTAGCCGACAGGATCCACGACGTGGTCGGTCACCGGATGCCGTCGTCTTCTGCTGTAGCTGCTTCACCACCGTCTTCGAGCGCCCACCCTGAGATTGCCGCGCTGACCGAGCAGGTACAAAAGCTGACAAGCCAAGTGGAACGACTGTCCCGCCCCAGAGGACGTTCTAGCAGTCGCAGTCGCACCCGTCAGCGGTCCCTTTCAACCAGGTCGGAATCTAGCTATCGAAGGTTTCCACTATGCTGGTACCATCAGAAATTCGCAGACCGTGCCCGGAAGTGTATGAAGCCGTGCGACTACCGCAAGTCGGAAAACTCACGGGGCAATCTGTAATGGCGGCCGAGGATTGCCCGAATACCGGTCGCATATTTGTCACTGATCGAAGGTCGAAGGTGCAGTTCTTGGTCGACACCGGAAGCGACCTCTGTGTCTACCCCCGATCGGCGATCCCTAGACGACTGGAGAAGACCACCTACGTTTTGTGTGCGGCCAATGGGACACCGATACCTACATACGGGTTTATTAATTTAAATTTAAATCTAGGTTTACGCCGTGAATTTGCTTGGCGATTTATTGTTGCCGACGTTACAAGGGCGATAATAGGCGTAGATTTTTTATCTTTTTACAATTTAGTTATTGATTGCAGAAATCAATGCCTCATCGATAACTATACAAGCCTTTCCTCCCCGGCGTCGCCTGCCCGTCATTGTGGTGATGTGTCTTCGGTGAAGGTGAGTCTTGGTGATTCCGCATATACACACATACTACAGGAATTCCCCGACATTACACGTCCACCCGGAGTACACCGCACTCCGAAACACAATACAGTACATCATATACGAACTACACCTGGACAGCCTGTATCGTGTACGCCGCGACGGCTAGCACCTGAAAAGTTGAAAATTGCGAAAGCTGAGTTTGACGCCATGTTACAGGCAGGTACATGTCGCCCCTCAGAGTCATCATGGGCATCGCCGCTCCATCTGACTCCGAAAAAAGACAACGGCTGGCGTCCCTGTGGTGACTACCGTATGCTCAACTCCCGCACGGTTCCCGATCGCTATCCCATCAAGCATATTCATGATTTCACCCATACATTAGCAGGTAGTACCATATTTTCCACCATCGACCTGGTTAAAGCCTATAACCAAATTCCAGTCCACCCAGTTGATATTCCGAAGACCGCTATAACAACGCCGTTCGGCCTATACGAATTCCCGTACATGATGTTCGGGCTTCGTAACGCCGCTCAGACGTTTCAGCGTTTCGTGGACGAGATGCTGCGGGGACTCGATTTCACGTACGCGTACTTGGATGACTTTTTGGTGTTCTCGAAGGACCAAAAAACTCACGAAGAGCACCTCCGTCAACTTTTTGCTAGGTTACGTGAATATGGCATGGTCATAAACGTTTCCAAGTGTGTTTTTGGAGTTACGGAGGTAAAATTTTTAGGATACCAAATCTCGGGCGCAGGAGCTACCCCTCTTCCAGAAAAAGTAGAGGCTATTAAAAACTTCCCAAAGCCGAAGACTGTAAGGGAGTTACGCAGGTTTTTGGGAATGGTAAACTTTTACAGGCGCTTCATTCCCAAAGCTGCCCAGCACCAAGCTCCACTTAACGAGTTGCTTACGGGTTCGGTCAAGGGTTCCCATCCAGTGGACATAACAGGCGAAGCATCAAAGGCCTTTGAGGCTTGCAAAGAAGGTCTATGTCAGGCCGCCTTGCTGGCCCATCCCCGATGCGATGCCAAACTGTCGTTGGTGACGGACGCATCTGACAACGCTATAGGTAGTGTCCTCCAGCAACACGATGGGGATGCCTGGCAACCCCTCGCCTTCTTCTCACACAAGCTAAGTCCAACCCAAAAAAAATACTCACCATATGACCGAGAGCTGCTAGCAATATACGAGAGCGTAAAATACTTTAGGCATATGGTCGAGGGACGTGACTTTGTGGTCTATACAGATCACAAGCCACTGACATTCGCCTTTCGAAACCGGAAAGAAAACTGTTCCCCAAGGCAGTTCAGGCACCTAGATCTGATCGCTCAATTTACTACAGATATCCGGCATATATCCGGAAAGGATAATGTTGTGGCGGATACACTTTCACGTGTAGAGGAGATTTCTCAGCCTGTGTCCGCTGAAATAATCGCAGCTGCTCAGGTTGAGGACCCCGAACTGAAGCATCTTTTAGGTGACGCTACCTCACTACGCTTACAGCGTCTTAAGATCCCAGGTTCGGGTAGCCAGCTCTACTGTGACATTAGCACCGCTACGCCTAGACCTTATGTGCCACAAGAGTTACGCAAAGCTATTTTCAACAGCCTGCATTCTCTTAGTCACCCAGGGGCAAAGGCTTCCATAAGACTAGTTTCCGAGCGATATGTTTGGCCTAGTATTCGGAAGGATTGTCGCGAGTGGGTTCGATCATGTTCAGCTTGTCAGCGATCGAAGATCACTAGGCATGTGTACTCTCCTGTGGGTAACTTTAAACTGCCCTCATCGAGATTTGCTTTTATTCATATTGATCTCGTGGGTCCTTTGCCACTGTGCCAAGGTTTCCGCTATTGTCTCACTGCCGTCGACCGTTTTACGCGATGGCCTGAGGCAATACCGCTTGCTGACATAACTGCAGAAACGGTGGCAAAGGCCCTACTGAGTGGTTGGATCGCTCGATTCGGCTGCCCATCTGATATCGTTACTGATAGAGGTAGGCAGTTCGAATCGGCATTATTTAAGAGCTTATCTACGATTGCTGGCTTTCAACACCGCAGAACCACTGCATACCATCCTGCCTGCAATGGACTGGTGGAGAGATTTCACCGTCAGCTCAAAGCCGCAATCATATGCCATGCAAATGACAGTTGGGTGGAATCTCTCCCACTAGTACTGTTAGGCATTCGCAGTTCTTTCAAAGAGGATGCTCAGGCTTCAGCAGCCGAACTGGTGTACGGTCAACCGATACGGCTTCCGGGTGAGTTCTTTGACCCTCAGGCTGATGAGACTGGCGATATGACGGAGTACTTGTCAAAACTTCGAAGTATCGTCAGGAAACTCCGCCCATCACCTGCGACTAGGCACAACAGTAGGTTCAAAACTTTTATTCACAAGGACTTTGTTTCCTCTACTCATGTATTCTTAAGGGACTGTACTGGCGGTGGTTTAAAGCCAGCATACTCTGGCCCGCATAAGGTCGTGGAAAGAGGAGACAAAGTTTTCAAAATTTTAGTAAATGGTAAGCAGGTAACCGTATCAATTGACCGGATCAAGCCGGCCTTTATGTTATGTGACCCTAACAACACTCAGTCCACATCTAACACTAACATGCGCCAAAACTCACTACAGTCACTACCCAAAACGAACACTCTCCATAGCACTCCAAATGCGGATAGCCATGATTTGCCTTCTGCCGATGAGAATATCGTCAAAAGGACGAGGTCAGGCCGTCGTGTCAAATTTACTGACTATTATCGCCCTTGACGGTCTCTGGAGGGGGGTGATGTAGTGACTAATGTACATAGCTAATTTCTTTTATAAAAACCTTTTTATACTATTTTGTACGACTCTATAATTTATGATTTTTTTGACTTGTTTACTTTTTGATAGATTTAGAGAGGAGATTAAAAAGAGAATTCAACTGGAATATCGAGTGTACTATTTTATCATTTTCTCCGACGCACCTTCTAAACAAGAAAGTTGAGCAAGCGATTCACCTCGCAACGACGCGAGGACATTGCTCACTTCACATGCATTAATACGTGTTGTGCAATGTCGTATTAATCCTTCGGTCGGGGATTCTTGGAAATGCTATTGTATTCTATTGTTGTCGCGATCGAAACATACTTCAGTTTTTGTTTAGCCATGTCAGCAACAGCATCTGAAACTTTATTTTCTATTTCTTCAATAATCTTCTTTGGAACGACGGTAAATCGCGAGAGGAACGAAATACGCAGCCGTACATACGTACATATACATGGTGGCGGGAAAGTATTTTTTTTTGTATTTTTGTGGAAAATATTGACGATTGTGACATTTTTCTGCAAAATATGGACTTATCTTTGAAAACTTGTTGAAAACCCTAAAATATGGAAAAATATGGAAAATAAAACTTGGTTTTTCACAGTCTAAACATGATAATTCGTGTAAAAAACACATTCTAGGCCGAAAATCACGTAAAATAAAAATATGTATTTACATAATATAAATCGGGGCCCTAGTGATAAAAAGAAGCTTAAAAATAATTTTGGCGGTAACTAATCCCTCGATCGTGGAAAAAACGAGACACATCACACAATAGATTTGTATTATCGCGGTCGCGTCACGCGTGCGACCGCTTGGGGCTTGAAGCACTAATGAACTCGACTAATTCGGCAGGGTCGGACTTTTTTAGCCGGCGCGCCAGTAACGCGGACGCGTGGTGGGAGGTGCTACTCGCCCGCGAAAAATAGAATAAAATGGATTGACTCGACTAAATTACTTACCAATCTACTTGACTAATTTACTAAAAAAATAATGTTCAGACACGTTTAGCTACTAAAATACTCGCTACTTAACTAAAATACTAGCCTAGTGCGAACTAGCCTTAAAGGTTTGTGTGATCCACGGCGGGCAGTCGTGGACATGCCGCGGCGGCAGAGCCCGCTGGGGACCTGCGGCGCGGCCTTTTTGCCCTTGGTGTGCGTTGGTAATAAATATTAAAGGATTCCCTTTGTGCTATCGTTCGCGTCGAAATTGACCGGTCCGCCCCGCCCTTAGAGATCAACTACGATAACATGGCGCGCCCCTCCAAATGACTGTTTCAACTTGTGTAGTCACATCCTTATGAAAGAGCTTGTATGTAGTAAGTATACAACCAATCACAGTACACGTAATATTTCAGTTAATGTCACTTATTACCAAGATTTGTTATTCAACTAATCATAACTAGCCTACCGCGCAAAACAACGCACTTCGAACGTTTTGACAACGCACTTCAAACGTTTTGAATTTTGGAGGGGCGTGCCATGTTATCGTAGTTAATCTCTACTAGCAGCGCCCCGTCCACATTCATTTAAAGCCTTGGAGCACTATAAGTAGGATCATAAAAAGAAGACTTCTGATTGCATCAATCAAAAGCCCTTTTTCTTCTGATTTAGTACGCTAATTACAATCTCAACTTTCTATGACTGTCTGTAACTAACGCCATATCTATTAAATCGATTGATGACCATTACCTCGATTATGTTAAGTTTAATATAATAAAATAGATGACGCTAGCTAGCTCATAAAAACTGTAGATTTCGAGGCCTAAGGCTGATTTACATTGATACAGTAGCTGGCGCCAGCAACACTGGATTCCGTCGCTGGATCAGCACTGTATCAATGTAAACATGACTGGATTGAAACATGTACAGTGCTGATCCAGCGACGGAATCCAGTGATGCTGGCGCCAGCTACTGTATCAGTGTATATCAGCCTCTAAACTGATTATTATTTTTAACAAAAAATTAAAACCGACTTCCAAGGTAAAAACAATAATAATATTAAATAATTTTTCCTATCTCATGGTGCCTTTTTCCGAATTCGGCTAAAACTCAACTATTTCTGTACTCAATCTTCATAATTTTGAAGTCGGTACCAGATATAGCTGAATCCAGATGCCAGAATATTTAAAACATTTGTAACTGGCACCGACTTCAAAATTATGAAGATTGAGTACAGAAATAGTTGAGTTTTAGCCGAATTCGGAAAAAGGCACCATGAGATAGGAAAAATTATTTAATACTTTTTAGTTCATATTATAAGGATGTTATTATTGTTTTTACCTTGGAAGTCGGTTTTAATTTTTTGTTAAAAATAATAATTTCACTCTTTTTAGTTACCTAGTAAAATCATCGCGTACTATACGTAGATTATGGCCGATTCACACCGAATGGCAGAGGCGAGGCGAGCAGTTTCAGTGTCATATGATTTTAAACTTTATCTTCATTATTGTAATACATAGTATCGCTTGAGAAATTGACGCCGCCGGCGGCCGCAAGAGTCCACGAGCATCCACGGGTGGCCGTAGATTTCTCAAGCGATACTATCTATTACAACAATGAAGATAAAGTTTAAAATCATATGACACTGAAACTGTTCGCCTCGCCTGCGCCATTCCGGTGTGAATCGGCCCTAATACACCTGTATACTATTCTACGTATCTTATTACAATTTGTTAACAGTCACACTTACAAAATATAATATCAGCTGCAGATAATTTTGAACAATACATTAAAAAAAATCGAAGTGGACACGTGCCAGGGCCGCGCCAAACCGGAATTTTAGCAGCGCGGCAGCGGCGAGGCTTTCATTGTCATATGATTTTAAACTTTATCTTTATTATTGTAATACATAGTATCGCTTGAGAAGTCTACGGCCGCCCGTGGCCGTGATTGGTAAGTGTGACAGCTGTGCACTCTAGCATGTTACTTGTACCTTACGCTCTGGAGATAAGGTTGAATATTTTGTTATGTTCAATTTTGGTGACATTGGTGACCCTGACGTGAAAATGATGATGATGATGATGAATATAATTTGTATAGTAGCATATGCTTTCAGTTCTTAAAACAGCGCCTAAACCCCCAAACTTGTATCTAAAAGGAATCCGGAGTTCTCTTAGTATCTTCGGAACCATAGTATACCTTGGTGCAGAATCTTGTGTTTTGGTAGCATATGCTTAGGATGCTTCTCATAAAATCAAAATCACCATATGTTTCCATATAAATTTCGAGGAGTTCCCTCGATTACTCATGGATCCCATCATCAGATCACCACTTTTGTGAACATGGTACCAAATTGGAGTGAAACCTAATACAACAAAACAAAAATTTCGAAAATCGGTTCACAAACGGCGGAGTAATCGTTGAACATACAAAAATAAAAAATAAAAAAAAATAAAAAAAATATCCACAGCCGAACATATAACCTCCTCGTTTTTTGGAAGTCGGTTAAAAACTGAGAGCATTTCCGAAAAACTAGATCTGCAGCTAAAACTAAGGGGCTGGCAACACTGCATACCAGAAAATATCGTTATATTTACCGTTAATTATATAACCGTTTTAACGTGGGAGAGCCATGCTTCGGCACTAATGGGCCGGCTCGACCGGAGAAATACCACGTTCTCACAGAAAATCGGCGTGAAACAACGCTTGCGCTGTGTTTCGCCGAGTGAGTGAGTTTACCGGAGGCCCAATCCCCTACCCTATTCCCTTCCCTACCCTCCCCTATTCCCTTTCCTTCCCATCCCTACCCTCTAGATATGAGCGCCGCGCCGACGCGCCGTCGTCGCCGCGAATTCTCACGACGCGCCGCCGCCGAGGAAAAAGAGCGACGCGCCGCGCCGCCGCAGCAACAATAGAATACAATAGCATTTCCAAGAATCCCCGGTCGAAGGATTAATACAAAATTTTAAAAATATTATACTTAATGTGTATTTATAAATCTTTAAGTACCAAATATTAATACAAATACTGCATTTATAAATAAAAAAAGATTTATTGTTCAATGAACACTTCCTAAAGATTTAACACATAATTATTACAGTACGACATTTATTTAATATTTTTAACAAGACACGACTAAGAATTAATAATTGCTGTGTTTTATTCTTATCATTAACCGATTCCATGCGGATGGCGCCGCAGAGCCGCCATGGGTATCTTTTCTGTATGGCGTGTGGCGCCCGAGAGGAGCCAAAATGTTTGCCTGTAAAACTATGATAAAATTACATTTTTCACAGGTTTCCCCTCAATGAAAGTGGCTTTATTTCTCACGTATTTTACGTGTACAGTGTTAGTTTTAGGATATTGCATAAAAACTTACACTTCGAGTCTCAAACATTTTCAATAGGTGATTAATATGGCCACCGAATTATTTTATAAATATATAACACCAACACCAGCAAAATATCACATCAACATAATTTATTCTTATAATTAACTAGCAGCCCGCCCCTGCTTCGCACGGGTATGAAATAAACATGTCTAAAGTTTTTTACTCACATGATACATACACACACAAACACTCCATACATACTTTTTTGATATTGCATGGTGTTATTTAAAAAAAAAAAATTCGTATAATATTGAGTAACGTGTAGCATAGACAGCTACACTATAAATAAAATGAAAGTATAATGTAATATAATATTGAATATTAAAGAAATCAACAAAAGCTCGTGGATTAAATCTATTTCATTGTTTTAACCTTATTAAGCCATGTATTATATTTTTTTGTGAAATGAAACATTAATTCTTTGTACTCATTTATTTTTTTGCGTTACGCGGCCCTAAAGTATGCATGTATTCGGGTCTCTTTTTGTAGCTCGCGGAACAAATTTTTTGACACAGTTACTCTTCCTTAGTTTTTATTATTTGTAGAATATATCATTTCCTTTTTGATTGATTTGTTGAATTCAGATATTTCTTTCAAAAACTACAACTTATACAATGTTTACTTGTTTATAAAATGCTATCATGAGTAGATACATTTTTTGGCGTTATGCATGTAATATCCCGTTCTACAATAAAACGAAAATAAACTGAACGATACAGCAAAAGGTTTACAACACCTGATAAAAATTAGTCACTTAGCTTCCATTTCTGTTTGTACACGTGAATAATCACTCCTAAATACATGAAACGAACTATTAATCCGTTTACATTCGCTGTTGGGTATCTACTAAAAGAAAAACAATTGGAAACAGACGAAACAGCGACGAATTACAATTCATGGCGGGTGGCGCTCGAGAGGAGCCATCAAAGTTCCTGACACTAGGCGCCTCAGAGGAGCCACGAAACATTTGTTCGCCGCCAGGCGCAAAAAAATGCAAAAAATGACACCGCACTGAATTGGTTAAATAATTTCATCTAACAATATCCGCCATGACACGGTTCTCGAAGTGAAAAGATTTCACGAGTCTCGGAGGTGGCGGTAACATTCCGTGAAAACATCTCTAAGTGCGTTTGTGCACTACCTACACGGAATTTTACCGTCTGGCGTTTATAACTATGACGTTTGCCATATCAAAATGTAAGAAACCGGAACACTAGACGGTAAAATTCCGTGTAGTGCACAAACGCCCTAATCCTCTGATAATTTTCCGTCGTCGGATGTCAAAACTCCCACCCGCGGTGAGATGTTCTCGAATCCGTGGCGGAATTCGGAAACTATTTCACTCATACAAAAGAAATGTCACTACTGTCAAAATAACAGCAAAATCGGAAAGTATTCACTTGTCATTTGCTTGAAAGTGAAATAGTTTCCGCAATCGGGAGGATTCCGCGCGGAAACGCTGAATCACCCCGCAGGTCACGCCGCCGACGCCGCCGCCGCCGTAGTAATTTTGGACCGGCGCCGTGGAATTGAGTGACGGCACTCATATCTACTACCCTCCCCTATTACCCTATTCCCTCTTAACATTTTTGAAGACTTTCAGTCGTGGCGGCATACAATTTTCTCGTGACACGTTAGCCGTGTTATACGCCATAGAAGTAGATGACGCGGCTACCGTGTCACCCGCCACGTTCAAAAAGGTTTATTGTTTTTTTTTTTGTTTTTTTCGCTTGTATTAACATGATTTATTTGGTTGAGCCCAAATCATTGATGTTAACGGAAGGCTACATTGTTTTGAGTTGATTTCGAGTAGTTTTACTAAGTGTTAACCTGAAAATGGCAGGTAACCTATTTTTTTATTCAGATGTTGCAAACCTTTTGTACATTTCAAAGTTAGGAAAATGAGTATATTAAATAGATCTGGGTTTCCGATGTAAATTATACGTTCGTAGATAAATTTAAAGAAGTTCGTTGTTAAGTTTTTTTTAACCGACTTCCAAAAAGGAGGAGGTTATACATTTGGCTGTGAATATTTTTTTATGTGTGTTCAACGATTACTCCGCCGTTTGTGAACCAATTTTCAAAAATTTTCTTTTGTTTTATGGGGTATTTGTTCCGATTGATCCGGTTCCGAGTTGGTAGAGATCAACTACGATAATATGGCACGCCCCTCCAAATGACTGTTACAACATGTGTAGTCACATCCTTATGAAAGAGTTTGTATGTAGTAAGTATTTAACCAATCACAGTACACGTAATATTTCTATTAATGTCACTTATTTCCAAGATTTGTTGGTCAACTAATCATAACTAGCCTACCGCGCAAGACAACGCACATCAAACGTTTTGACAACGCACTTCAAACGTTTTGAATTTTGGAAGGGCGCGCCATGTTATCGTAGTTGATCTCTACCATGTTCACAAAAGTGGTGATCTGATGATGGGAACCATGAGGCTAAAAAAGGAGACAGCCCCTACTTTTTTCAATTCACAAAATAGCCGATAGGCTAGTTTTACGTGGGAAATTAAGACGGTTTTGTTCAGAGTAGAACCTTCTAAAGTGCAATTTGAGGGAGATACAATCGCTTTCTAAATGACACGGCTCACGTGTCATACGCCACACGTTAAAACCCCATAAGACGCGGCTGCCGTGTAATACAAAATGAATGCACATTTAAAAAAGGTTGGCGGCCCCTACTTTTTTGCAATTCACAGAATATTCAGAGGAGAAGCCTATAGGCTTGTTCTACGTGGAAAATTAAGATGATTTTGTTCAGAGTAGGATCTTCTAAAGTTTTTCAAATGACACGGCTCACGTGTCATACGCCAAACGTTAAAAACATGTATGACACGGCTCCCGTGTCATCCGCACTGAATCGGTTAAAAGGTCGGCAACGCACTTGCAGCTCTTCTGATGCTGCGAGTGTCCATGGACGACGGAAGTTGCTTTCCATCAGGTGACCCGTTTGCTCGTTTGCTCCCTTATTTCATAAAAAAAACAAAAAAAAAACCGATAACGATATTTTTTGGGTAAGTTACTATATAGATATCGTTAAAAAATAACGTTATCTGGCTACCATTATGAAAATAGCGGTACGTAACGATATCTTTTCTGGTATTCGATAACGTTATGAAGCCCTGAGTCTTTAACATAAAGTTACTAGTATATTACCTTCATGGTCTATAAGGGCCGGGACACAAAAACACGTCACGGCGTCGTACGGCGCGGTCCGGCGCGGCGACGCGCCGTAAAAAACCCACGGTACGGCGCCGTACGGCGTCGTACGACGTCGTGCCGTAGAAACTCATCTTGAATTTCTACGTGAGTTTCTACGGCACGACGGTCGACGCCGTACGGCGCCGTACCGTGGGTTTTTTACGGCGCGCGTCCGCACTGTCTAGGGACACGGCCAAGAATCTTAAATATATCACTAGATCCTGCGCTTAGAACATTTTTTTGAAGACAAGTCGAATGTTTACTTGCTGAAATAATCGTTTGTATTAGATAAAATCGGAATTTAAAATATGCATTGTGTTGTGCAAAATTGCAGAAGTTTTTGGAAACCCAATTCTTAAATTAAGTTCCACAGGTGAGTGTATTTTTAAGCTATTAACTATTTTCCTGATAAAAGTTAGTTTTTACTATGTTTTTACATTTGAATCGTAAGAAAACATTGATTTTGTTTGATTTTAGTGTTGTATACTGATAATAAAACTATATAAACAATAAATGCGAACCGCTTTCATATAGTTTTGATAAAATGGTTTTCGCATGTAGGGTGTCCATTATGTCCATTTATTCTCAGATGGACCCATATTATACTGTAGTAGGTGTGAAGTTTTGCCTCCGATTAGGTACATATTATTTTCTTCGAGCTTTACAAGATTATAAGAATAATAATTGAATAATCAAAAGGAAAAGTCAGATAAATGTAAAATAATAATAAATGTTACCGGCAATCTGTAAAACCCAACATTATGCCTAAGCAATGTTTATTTTTAAATAGTATTATAGAGGATTAAATTTCATTTTTTTTATAATTCCAGCTTCCCCAAAGATGAACAAAGAAGA
This sequence comes from Lysandra bellargus, assembly GCA_905333045.1. NCBI lineage: Eukaryota > Metazoa > Arthropoda > Insecta > Lepidoptera > Lycaenidae > Lysandra > Lysandra bellargus. The sequence continues at coordinate 7,493,157 of HG995332.1, forward strand.
AAAAACTGATGAATATAATCATATTCATGGCCAAGACACACCAGGCCGTCTTTTACAACATGCAGTGCCATTTTATTTACCACAATCATGTGATTGTATTCCAACTGCAAGTGAGGTAAATGTGTACATATTTAATGTGTTTATGCGTTTTATGGGTTTTATAAAATAATCATTATACTTATTATTTTTTTGTCATTTTAGTTAAGAAGAATAGTAATACTGAAAGTACAGTACAAACAGTTATTAATATTAAACCAAAAACTCACAGACAGAGATTCAATATGAAGAAAAAGAGAATATTGTAAGTTATTTCATTAAATCTGGTTAAACTTTGTAGCTTTTAACTTTTAACAATTTTAAAATTCTTATTTTTGTTGCATGTAGTTGTTTACTGCTCTGTCATCTCCGAGAATTGAGTCCACACTCCACACTTGAATTCCTACTCTACGGATCTTCACAACAAATAAGAGGGTATGATTTTTTGTTTATAAATAGGAAAGTATTTTGTTTTGTGTTTTAATATAACATTTATTATTCATGCTGTTAGAATTAATTTATTATTTAGAGAAAAATATAACAACTCGATAGGTTATAGTTAATAAGAAAAGACTTGAGGAAATGTTATGTTTGTTATATTATAATAATGTATGCATTACCGTTATGCAACAGGTGGATGCTCAATATGGACCACCGATAAAACGACCCCGCCTGAAAGATTTTAATGTACAATTTAAAATGAAGCCTAAAGTATTAAACTTTCAGGAGGTTTGGCAGTGAGAAGCAACTATAAATACGAGATTGACCTTGTGAATGTAAATTAATGATGTTTATATTTTAATTTTCAATGTAAATAAATAGAATATTAAATGTATGTGCATTTTTATTTATTACTAGCTGTACCCGCGACGACGTCGTTCAGTCATATTTAAAAGTCTGACCCCCTTATTGCCCATTAACTTAACGACGACATGTATTTATTATAAGTTTAGAGCTCAGATTTATAATATTATAATAACGCTAAACTCAAATAACAACAAACATACAGATTACAGACAGAAAAAAATCTAACCACACATAAATAGCTTATGCATTATAATATATCGACGTAGATTGTAGACTAGTACCAACTACCACCCCTTGCTAAATTTTTTAAAATCATAATATTTTCATTGTACAGACTTATTTCTACAGTATTATTATATAGGTCGTGAATTGAGAACCACAGTTTTTTAATTATAAATAAAACAGTATTCTCATACGCGAATGCACTTGCAAGTTGCAATTACTCTTCTTATGTTGCAAGTGTCCATGGGCAACTGTTGCTTTCCATCAGGTTATCCGTTTGCTCGTTTGCCCCCTGATTTTTTAGAAATAAATAATGATGTTTTTAAAATAATCTATACGTCATCATTTTCTTCTTACTTGGGAATATCTTACGTATAGATCAATCATGGTCACCTCAAAGAGTGAGTCAAAATACATAAGTGATGTCACCCAAGGTAAAATTTTTAATCTTCAAAGATTTGTTTGGAGTGCAATTTCCAGTGTTTTTAAGTTTCTTGGACACGGCCTTAAACCTTCTGACATCTCTGTCACAAAAAAAAAACTAAAGTCAAAAATTGTCAAAAATGATGAAAGGAGGAAGAAGAAGACACCAGCCATGCTCGATGTTCATTTTGAAAAAGTCGAGAATTTTTAAGATTTTTTGGTATTGTTTAGATTTTATTTTAGATGCTAATCTGCAGACTTTGAAATGTTTTTTATAATTGCTATTTAAAGGTGAAAATTAAGTTTTTCAAAACTCTTCACTTTAAAAAACTAGACTACAATAGTTTACCTATGAAGCTCTGTAATATTAAAATGTTTGTATATATTTTCAGATTCTTATAATTAAATAACTGTAGTAGTTACTAAAATAGAGCAATGAAAATGCAGTCTATGGTAAAAAAATATGTTTGTCCCTTTGAAGGCTGCAATTCAGCTTTTAACAGACCTTATAGATTAGCTCAGCATCGATTGGTTCACTTAAACATAGTAAGTAAAAGCTAATGCAATATATTACACACTAGTGACTAGACGTTCCGTGAGGCTTCGCTCGCGTAAATTAGGTTTTCACGGAAACCATACATTTTTCCACCAAAAAAATAGTGTATGTCCCCTTCACATGGTCCTCTATATATCTGTGCCAAATAACATAAAAATTGCTTCAGTAGTTTGTGAGATAAGTTCTTTCAAATTTTTTTCCTGCTTTTTCCACATTTTCCTCAGTTTCTTCAGTCCTATTAGTCTTAAGCCCAATTTCACCAACCGTCTGTTACTTGTTAGTGTTACCAGCTTGTTATAATGTCATGTCTTCTCTTTCATTTATATGAAAAACGAAAGAGGTAATATGATACTATTCGAGCATTAACTTTGAGGTTGGGTTGCACCAGAGGCGTGGCTAAAGTTAAAGTTAAGGTTAAAGTTATGGTTAAAGTTAAATATGGTGTCCTTTAGCTTTAACTTTTTAAACTTTAACCGGAAAAATTGACAGATGTCGTATGAGCATATGGGGTGTTTGGACGCCATATTTAACTTTAACCAGAGATTTGACATTTTGCACTGTAGTCAAAGTTAAAGTTATAGTTAGTTGGTGCAACCCAGTCTAACAGTTGTCAGTGAAATTGGGTCTTAATGTGATAAAATATAGCCTATAGCCTTCCTCGATACATTGAACTATCTAACACTGAAAGAATTTTTTGAATCGGACCAGTAGCTCTTGAAATTTGCACATTCAAACAAACTCTTCAGCTTTATAATATTATAGTATAGATAAAGAGCTAGGTAAATTTTCAATTTTTCATTTGGCAGGTTAGGTAGTTGAATTGCTATTTAATTTATTATAATGATCTCAGACTGTAGTGTTACTTAACACCTCCATCATGAGTATTGCAGACTCAATAGATTTTCAATTGTTATGAGGCGGCCGGCTGCCACTTGGGGATAGATGGGTTAATTGACCTTTTGCCATAAATTTGGGCAATGAGGTTTTTCTTACACTCAATACTTAACACGTTCCCTGTCCCAGAACAAAAGTATAAAAAATATTCGTACGTCCATCTACAATTTCCCTATAAGTTAACAGTATTTATATAAAGGTTTATATTTATACTAAAACCAGTTAAAAAACTATAAATTTTTCAAGTCAAAATGAAAAATAAAAATTATGACTCCAAAGGAGTCATGGACATGTGATTTTAAAATTGTATGACTTCCTAAGAGTCATGGACGTATGAACTAAAAATTATGTGACTCCCTATGGGGACACAAACGTGTGATTATAATAACAAATACTATTTTGAGTTTTTTGGTAGTCTTCTTCTTCTTTTTAATTTTTGGTAGTCTGTGGCATGAATTGTCAATGTCATATGTCAGATCTGTGAAAAGAGGATTGTGGAGGGTAGAATGAAGCAAAAATTTCAAATAAACGAGAGTTTTTTTGTCCGAAATGGCTGCTAGGAACGTTATGAACGCTGCTGACATAATCTGTCTACTGGAAAAGAGACACACCCTGGAGATAATGACCAAAGATCCAAGTCGTAAGACAAATAAAGCCGGTGCAAAGGGTGCTACAACAAACACGTTTCAGAGGGACAATCATCAAAATTTGATGCTACAAAGGCATCAAAACTGATGACATGGTGCCCCAAGTGTAAAATAGTGCTCTGCCGTCCATGCAATAATGCACTTCATTGATTTCTACTAAAAAAAAGTATTTTATTTTACCATCTTAATATATAATTCTCTTTGTTGTATTATATATTAAGATGGTAAAATAAAATACGCCGTAAAATGCGACATTTTACGGCGGCTCTTTTGAATTTTGTCTAACCTTGTTATCTAACTATACGTCCATGGTATTGTTTTTACTCTTAGTCATACGTCCACTGAAAAATAAAGCATAAAATTTTACACCTTTGGAGTATGACTCCAGCTTGAGTCATAGACGTATGAGTCCGGCACAAATGTGACTCCTTTGGAGTCATTGGACAGGGAACGTGTTAATCTGTCAACCTTAATTCATTTCAGAAACCATTTTCTTGCCCAGAGGAGAATTGTACAAAAGAATATTCAAATAAGAGTCATTTAGACCGGCACATTAACAGCGTTCACAACAAGAGAGAACTTGACATTCTATTCTGGTATGTGTTTTAGAGTATTCAGATTTACTTGCAGCTAATATTTATATTATAATCAACGAATAATAAAACCTAAGGAAATGTAACTCCCGTACTAATACAGTTTTAAATTTGGTTCCATTCGAACTGTCATGTAACGTCAGCCTTTATATCGCTCAAGATCACCTAAATATTGCAAATGTATGAAAAGTGAACATAAGGTACACTTTTTTGACAAGTATTTTGGAGCATGTTTTTTGACGGAGTTACTCTTCCTTAGGTTTTATTATTCGTTGATTATAATACTACATAATATAGATAGCTCTTTATTGCTCACAAATATAAGTACGGTACTTTTTAACTCCCAAAACAAAATAAAGGGTAAGTTTGACATGTCTGGGTCTGTGTGTGTGTGTGTTCGTCCATGGCATTATTGCATCCAAATTACTGACCTCTATAATAATACTCTGGACTATAAAATGACAGCTATTTTTTATGCCAATTTGAAGTGCCACCGGTGAGTGTACTGTGAACTAATTACATAGCATATTGCAACGGCCATAGTAGTTTCAAGTACACTCACTATCGCTTTTAAAAAAAAATCCTATCTACTTCATGAAAACTTGTAAGCAACTTCCAGTGATTTGATTGATTCAATATTCTGCATTCTGATACGTCTTATTAGTAATTAGTTTTGAATTGAAAAGCAACCTGTTTTTTTATTTATTATTTGACTTGATAATTTTATTTATATTAAATTATTAACTTTACAGCTCGACAAGGCTTTAAATGAACGTGGCGAAAAAAGGAACTAAAGCTGCCATCATACAAAAACGTCATTTTTGACAGTTCTCCTTTACCAGCAGCGCTTCCGCCCACGTTAATTTATAGCCTTGTCGCACTTTATGTGTATTTATAGGAAAATAAACATATATTTCTATTTTAGCTGCCCATTTTGTATGAAAAAGTATTCAAACCGACAAAACTTGAAAAGGCACATAGAAAAAAGTCATAAAGATAATGGAAAAGCTTATCAGTGTGATTATTGTTCAAAGTTATTTAGAAAAAAAACAGATATAAGCATACACATGTATGAACATACAGGAGTTAAAGCGTTCAGGTTTGTTTTCTACATTTTTCTAATAGTACCCTTATATATATTATTACTAGCTGTCCCGGCAAACGTTGCTTTACCATAATATATTTGCCATATTATTTTATTCATATTCATATATACTTTATTTCCGAGAAATTGAAGTGACTAAATAAGTATGTTACCATGGCAACGTTGATCGCTATTAGTGGTGGTTAATATAACGTATAGCTGAAAAAAGTAGCGCGCTATTTCTTCGCAACGAATAGCGCGCGCTATAAAACTATGCACAAGACGCTACGTTATAACGTATCGCGCGGTCACTGACCTAGCGCGGCACCGCTCGCGCTGCCGACTGCGCGCGACTTTCGTTGGTTCGTTGTCGTATCGTTCGGGTCCAAATCGGGTGAATTCGGCTGTCATAATTTTTTCAGTGTTGCGTTGCGTGCGTAAATTATAATGTAATTATAATGTAATTATAATCATCAATAATTGACCCCCTGCTCCGAAGAGCACTGTACTGTAATATAATGGTAACTTCCGTTCCATGTTCAGTATTTTTTCTAAATCGATACGTTATTATATTTTTAAATGTAAATAAAATGTAAAAAAAAACTGTTGTAAAAAAAATGCAAAAATAATATTTTAAGTATATTAAAAAAAATAATTAAAAACCATATAAATAATTTAATACTTAAAAAAAAGAATTGTATATAAACCAATTCATTTCAATTTTAATATATTATATAATTATATTGTACCTATCATTTTAATTTAAATATTTCAAACATAATAAAATTAACCAAATAAATAATAATGCCTTCAAACGATTATATTAATCTAAGTTATCTTTAACAAACACGTTATATTACATTAATTCACCCACCGCTTTATAATTATTAACGAAATAATTCAATAACGTCGGTAATTTTACAACGTGTCCAATCGATCGTTATAACGTATCATTCGTTTATAACGTAGCGTCAAAACTAGCGTGCTTGAAAGAATTGAGATTTCATTCGATATAACGTAGCGTCAAAACTAGCGCGCTTGAAATTCGTTATAACGTAGCGTCAAAACTAGCGCGCTTGAAATTCGTTATAACGTAGCGTCAAAACTAGCGCGCTTGAACGAATCGAGATTTCATTCGTTATAACGTAGCGTCAAAACTAGCGCGCTTGAAAAATGTAGCGTATTCCATCTAGCGCGCTATGAAAATATAGCCGTTAGGAACACCACTAATCGCTATCCCGTCGCACAAACAATGGTCGCCGTCAGTCCCAGGTTGTAATAATTTACTATTATTTATTCAACAAATGAACTTATCAATATATAAAGTACCGAGTAGCCGATTCTCAGACCCACTGAATGAATATATAAAATTTGGTAAAAATCAGTAAAGCCTTTTCGTGGACTAACATTGTGACACGAGAATTTTATATATAAGATTTAAAATATATTTGTCACCTTATATTAAACCCTTTTTTTCTTACTATGTAACTTTTTTTTACTTGCACCACAATAGATCAAAAACCATAACAGACTAAGTTAAATATTGTTCCGGCAATCAATTATTACAAAATCATTTCATTATTAGTAAGTAATAAAGATTAGTGATATAAATTGTCTTTTAGATGTACAGTTTGTCACAAAGAATTTATAAAGAACTCTCACAAAAATCAACACATGAAGAAACATAAGGAATATCCATGCCAAGAATGTGATAGCAAGTTTTATAAATTGAGTAATCTACTATCACATCAGAGAAGCCATCATCTATGGTCAGGTATAATTTTCATTTTAACTTTAAACAGCATACTTCTAAGTGGTAGAAAAAATGTTACTCAATAAAAAAAATTGAACACAATAGGGGTGTAGACTATTTTTAGTTAATATATTTATTTTACAGATGTATATTTGTTACACCTAAAAATATATAATTATAAAAAACTAGATGTTCCGCGCGGCTTCGCCCGCGTAAATTAGATATTTCAGAGACAAATTAATCCACAAAAAATAGCCTATGATCCTTCACGTGGTGTTCTTCTTATCTGTGCCAAATAACAGAAAAAATACTCCAGTAGTTTGTGAGACAAGCCCTTTTAAATAATTTACCCCGTTTTTTCCACATTTTCCTCTATTTCTTCGCTCCTATTAGTTTTAGCGTGATAAATAGCCTTCCTAGAGAAATAGGCTATCTAACACCGAAAGAATTTTTCAAATCGAACCAGTAGTTCATGATATTAGCGCGTTCAAATAAGCCATTTCAAATAATTTCCCCACGTTTTTCCACATTTTCCTCTATTTCTTCGTTCCTATTAGTCTTATGCTAAGTACTCACATACGGTTTTGCTCGATCGAGCAATAACGTCGAGACAAAACCCGCGGCTCGGGCTTTCGTCCACACATTCAGCATTGCTCGATAGTTTTATTTTAAATCGATATATTTCATTCCATCAATCCGCTCGATCCGGTTCCATCAATCCTTCGAGCGGCTCGATGCGAGCCTTCGAGCTGTCAGTTTTGCGGTCCACACAGTAATTATTACTGGATTTGAAGTAAAACTATCGAGATAAACCGTATGTGAGTACTTAGCATTAGTGTGATAAATGATAATTGATAAAATATAGCCTATAGCCTTCCTCGATAAATGGGCTAGATCCTCGATAATGGGCTAGTTCCTGAGATTAGCGCGTTCAAACAAACAAACAAACTCTTCCGCTTTATAATACTAGTATAGATAAATACACTTTTATTTCAATTTTAAAAACCACTTATTTTTCGTTTTGAAATTTCCCGCAAAACGCTAAAGTTCATCATGGCGTCGCTATGACGTCACGGTCCTCCAAACAACCATTTAAACAACAAAAATCCTTGTATGGATTTGACATCAAAATGTCACTGTCACACACAAAGTTTTGGAGATCGTGACGTCACATCCTGTGATGGCTGTTTGCGATCACGTGATATTACCGATTAAATATATTTTACTTTTTATGAAATAAAATACAAAATATAATTATGAAGTTTATGTGCAAAATATGTCATTTTGGGTAATTCTATAATACAAACTCTCAAAGAAACAATAATTTGTATTATATTGTATTTCGTTTACTGTCTACTGTCGGGGGGGGGGGGGGAGGATTTAATAATTAATAATAACATTCAAATAAAATAAAAATGTAAGGGGGGCTCCCATACAAAAAACACACTTTTTGGCCTATTTTTGCTCTATAACGGTACGGAACCCTTCATGCGCGAGTCCGACTCGCACTTGGCCGATTTTTTTTAATTCTACATTGAGAGGTGTAAGAGGATTCCACATAATTTTTTCAGACTGGAAGCTTAAGGCCGCGTTTCCACTGAAGCGGAGTGGAGCGGAGAGGAGCTTAGCGGTGCCCAAATTGACCAATCGTGCTATTCCAGCGGAATGACAGCGAAGATTTCGAGCATGGTGATTGGTCAATCCGCCACCGCTAAGCTCCTCTCCGCTCCGCTTCAGTGGAAACGTGGCCTTAAAATCAGTATTTTTGAACTGGCCTGGCCTTCAAAGATATTTTGTTTCCAACACTTCATTTTACGCAGAGTAACACGTTTTGAATTCCCACTTTCCAGGAAAATTGACGTATATTTTAGCTTCCGGGGGGAGGGGGGGGGGCAACTTAAAATTTGTATAAGTAAACCTTTTGAAGTAAAAATATTTTATTAATTAATTCATATTACTAAATACCAAAATAAATAATGACAATCATTGTATTTTTCAGAATACATATGTAATGACTGCGGGAAGAAATTCAAGAACAGATCTGGTATTATCCGCCATATGAAAGTGCATGTGGTCTCACAAGTATCTGCTTTGTTTTTCTGTCATTACAGTAACTGCAAGAAGTAAGTTTTAAATTTTAATACTTTAGATTTTAGAGTATATTATAACTGGAAGAAAAAAAACAGAAAAACTTCAAAGCCATAAAAAACAGTATGTTGTTCTTTTGTTTTTTTTTTACGCTTTTTGTGTAGATTTTTATCCCACCAAAAACATAAATAATAATAATATATATGGACGCTTCACACCACGTCAGTCTGGCCCCATGCTAAGTACCTGAAGGACTTGTGTTACAGGTACCAGACAACGGAAATATATTTAATACTTTTATACTATACATATATTTAAGATTTTTATTATATTATACACATCCAGACCCGGGAACATTGAAAAACTTTTTGTTCCGTCGGCGGGTTTGGAACCCTCGACCCCCGGCTTGAGCCACACACTCAACCAATAGAGCCACAGAGGTCGTCAAATGTAAAAATGGAGAGCCATTAAGTTCCATAAGTACAACATTATTCTTGTCTATGGACTTCGCCGTAAAAAGGATGGAGATCTAAATGAGTGCCATTTTCGATGAAAAATCGAAATATGTATATGTATATAAACCAAATAAAATTATGAACAAATAATAGAGTCTATTTCTTTGCTTTATTGAATATCTATAACAATTGATGTTATTTAAATAATGTGAGATCTTAAAGTAGATTAGATTTTACTTGGCCAGTTTTTATTACATCAGTGATCAGTCATCTATACTAATATTATAAAGCGGAAGAGTTTGTTTGTTTGTTTGTTTGAACGCGCTAATCTCAGGAACTACTGATGCGATTAAAAAAAATCTTTCAGTGTTAGATAGCCCCTTTGTAGAGGAAGGCTATAGGCTATATTTTATCACGCTAAAACTAATAAAAGCTGTTCGCGCCAAATTCTAGCGCGACGTCGGCAACACTGCAGCGCGCGAGTTTACTCTGCGCTGTCAACTGTCATACGCTACACACGCGAGTGACATACAAGACTTTTCCGCTTTGAACCGTGAACGGAGCGCGCTCGTTGAACATACGAAAATCTCATTTCCCCGTGCCTTATCCCGTGTCATGATCAGCTCAGTGAATACAGTGAAATAAACTAATAGACCAAGGTGACAGTGTCGTGTGACCACGGACATCAGCACTTCTCAGCCCACCTACGCAGCCGCCGGCATCTCCGCATCAGCAGGTACCCATCTTCCTTTATTATATCCTCTACAACCGTCGTAGGGCTTCGCCCCTACATTTTCTGGTCCTATCGAGCCTCTGGTCATTTTAGAGACCTCCCCTGACTCGTAGGAATTTTTTTTCGCCCGGTCGTTCACATACTCCACCCGGCGAAAATTGAAAATACAGTCCGCTCTGCCCATATATCTGCCTAAATCTAATTAGAATTCCGATCTATTGCCAATATTCTATCGAATAATGTAACCTCCGCCCATTTTTCATCTCCCTACGGCAATATTGTTGCAAAAATTTGCCAAATACGTAGTTCAGCGCTCGCCCTCAGCACATACCATGCGTACCCCGCATGTCAGCCCAGCTCCATCTCATTCTCGCCAACACTATATACCCCCCTCACCCCTCCGACAGGTTCAGCACGTATACTCAGCTCAAGCCAGTCATAAGTCTAAATTTTATTGCCCTTACTCTAGGTCGACCGAACATAAATTAATAGCTTGTCCCAGATACAATCATCAGCCCATTCAAGGGCGTTGGGACTTCATAGAGTCAAAAGGTAGGTGTCGAAAATGTTTAGGTCCGCACTACGAAAACGAATGTAGGTCGACTGGTGCCTGCAAGGATTGCGGTAGTCCTAATCACCACACTTCGCTTCATCGTCATGATGCGTCACGCTCGCCAACTTCGTCGGCCCATTTACTTCCCGCGCACCTACGCGCGCAGCCCCGTCGTCGTAGTGACAATAATGCCCATACCTACATATCTAACACAAACCATACTAAAGTCCATCATCAGCCATCTACATCTATTCAATCTCGTTCATTTTTGCCTCATAATAATAATAAACAATGACTACCTACCATCACGGAGCATTCAGAGTTAGAAAATCAGCCCAATAATTTAAATAATAATTTTTCCCATAGTAAATTGGCTCATAATAATTCCACTCAGATTAATACCACTCAGCACAATAATAACACATTACAAACGCCCATATTATTACCTACAGTCGTTTTAAAAATCTCAGATAAATATGGTAACTATCACAAAGCCCGCGCATTACTAGATTGTGGAAGTATGATAACTCTAATTACTCAGCGCCTAGTAAAAACACTTAATTTACAACCGAAAAATTGCTCATTAAAAATTACAGGCGTAGGTGACCAGCACATACAAAATTCTAAAGGTCATGTTTCGATTACTTTTCGGCCCACACGTAGTGACACGCCTTCTATCACAACTTCCGCCCATATTTTAAAGGATGTCACAGATTACCTACCTATGCAAAAGGTTCCCGATGTAGTACTTGACTCGGAAAGTCAGCTTATTCCGTTAGCGGATCAAGATTATCATACTCCTGCGCCCATAGATCTCATTTTAGGTTCAGATGTTTTAGGCCATGTGTTAGATGGTACTAAGTTGACTTTGGGCCCGGGGAAGCCCATAGCATTCGGCACGATTTTTGATTTTGCACTTATAGGTCCCATTGAACAATTATGTAATGATAACTCAGTAGTTCAAGTTAACTCAGCTCTTTCTGCTCATTCCCTTTCTAGTCAAAGTCTAGAGCGATTCTGGGAGTCTGAAGAACCCCAGCCGCGTCCAACTCACTCAAACCCATTGCATGAACAATGTGAAGACTTATTCCGCTCAACAACTACTCGTAACCAATCGGGACGTTATATTGTAACTCTTCCATTTTTATCGAATGCTCCGCAGTTAGGTAGTACACATGCTATTGCGCTCCGTAGGTTTCTCAACTTAGAAAAGCGATTACAATTTGATCATTCACTCCGCTCAAAATACGTAGAATTTATGAATGAATACATAAATTTAGGTCACATGACACCTTGTCATCCTTCCACATTTACACATAAACCTCACTATTATATTCCTCATCGTGGCGCATTTAAATCAGGTACGGATAAACTCCGCACAGTATTCGATGGCAGTTGCAAGTCATCTAATGGTGTCAGCCTGAATGATTGTCTGCACACAGGCCCCGCCCTTCAGCGTGATATTGTCGATATAATTATGACATTTAGGACACATCGTGTAGTCTTTACCACAGATATAAAAATGATGCTTAGAAATATTATTATTAATCCAGATCAACGTCATTATCAGCTCATACTCTGGAGATTGTCTCCCGATAGACCTTTACTCACATATGCGCTCAACACTGTTACCTACGGATTACGTTCGAGCCCTTATCACGCTATCCGCACATTATTACAACTCGCTGATGATGAAGGTCATCGCTATCCCCAAGCTGCTCATATATTACGTAACTCCATTTTCGTAGATTATATTCTCTGTGGTCATGACTCTATGGAGGAAGCTTTAGCCCTTCAAACTCAGCTTATTAATTTATTATCGCTAGATGGATTCCAGCTCAGTAAATGGAAATCTAGCACTCCTCAACTTTTGCAGCGTTTCCCAGATGATCAATGCGAAATGCCTAAGGACTTTGACATCAGCTCAGACTCTCCATCTGTTAAGGTCTTAGGTATTAGATGGATTCCGCAATCTGATGAATTTACATATCACATTTCGCTGCCACCAATCACTCACGTAACAAAGCGATCCATACTCAGCACTGTAGCTTCTCTTTATGATCCAAACGGTTGGATCACTCCTGTCATATTCCGCGCAAAGTTACTTCTACAGAAATTGTGGTTACTCAAACTGGATTGGGACGACACCACTCCAGATAATATTACACAAGACTGGCAGCGCATTTCTCATGATCTTCCGCACATCTCAGACATACACTTTCCCAGACACGTAGCTCCGCACAAATTAACTTCTACATGCTCTCTTCATGGCTTCGCAGATGCCTCAGAAAATGGTTTTGCTGCAGTCGTATATTTATACGAATTAAATCACGATGGATCGGCTAACGTTCAGCTCATAATTGCAAAATCTAAGGTAGCCCCTATTAAAAATAAACTCACAATTCCTAAATTAGAATTATCCGCGGCTACACTTTTATCTCAACTCATGTCTCGTGTCTCTCAACATCTCTCCGCTCATCTCACAATATCTCAACACGTCTGTTGGTCAGACAGCACCATTGTACTCGCGTGGATTAAAACTCCTACTCATCGTTTACAAACATTCGAAGCTAACAGAGTAACCAAAATTACTAATAACTCTCTCTCATTCATCTGGCGTCATGTACCTACACACTTAAACTCTGCCGATTGTGCCAGCAGAGGAATCCTAGCACATTCTCTTCTTTCGCATAGCTTATGGTGGTCTCCTCCTTGGCTCAAGCTGCCAGAGGATACCTGGCCCAAGATGCCTTCAGCTCACACTCGACAGGAATTACCTGGACTCAAACCTAAACAAGTTCCATGTCATTTCACAGTCCCCGGTATCGATAGTGATCTTCTTACCCGATTTAGCTCATTAGATAAGCTTATCGGCGTCACAGCGTACATGCTACGATTTGTTTCGAACTGTAAATTACCTACACACTCACGAGAACTAGGTCCACTAACTGTAAATGAACGTAGACAAGCTCTGCTCTTTTGGATCCGCTCAGTTGAACAGAACTCGTTTTGAAAAATTCTTTCAGTGTTAGATAGGCCATTTATCGAGAAAGGCTATAGGCTATATTTTATTACGCCACAACTAATAAAAGCGAAGAAATAGAGGAAAATGTGGAAAAAACGGAGATGTTAAGAAACTACTGTAGCAATTTTTATGTAATTTGGCACACATGAAGAATAGACCACGTGAAACGACACAGGTTTCTTTTTTTGTGGAAAAATGTACGGTTTCCTTGACATTCCTAAATTACGCGGGCGAAGCCGCGCGGAACATCTATCATAACATCATAAAAGTATATTGTCCCACACAATATACTTTTATGATTTGCGCGTTAATTTTCGTTTCGAATTCAATCGATGTACGGGAAAAACTATAAACTAAAGTCCACGCGGACGAAGTCGCGGGCAACAGCTAGTCAATTCATAAAGTTATTGAACATTTTAAAATTCTGATGAAAACTAGCCAAGTCAAATCTTTAAGATCTCACATTATTTAAAAATAACATCAATTGTGCTACTGTTATTTAATAATTTATTTATTTATTTAATAATTTATGTACACTTATCTAGTTAACAGAGAAAAACCTTAAAATAAGAGATACATTTTAGTACAAAGGTACTACTTATTCCAATTGGAATCTCTTCCAGTAGACCTATTACAGGAAAAATTAAAAAAGAGGTAACAATAAGTAGTGCACACGACAATTTAACAATAACGTAATTACATAAAATAAAATATAATATAAACGTAATGCTTAATAATATTATACAATACATAGGTACTTATATTATAAAATATATATAAAATAAAAATAGTATACATACGTATATAATTAATAATACAATATAATATTAGGGTTTATTGAAATGGGTAACGTGGTCAGGATAGGCGTAAATAGTGCTCGTGTAGTCTTCTTTTAAAAAGTGCAAGTGTTCTACAATCACGTATAGGACTTGGCAAGGAGTTCCAGAGTTTAGCAGCATAAACAGTGAAGGAATATGCAAAGAAGTCAGTACGATGGGGAGGGATATCTAAGAGGGTGCGTCTAAAGGATCTACAGGATAAATTTTGCAAGTTGGGAAAGGAGAAGCGTTCTTTCAAATAGGAAGGGGTTGCAGGACTGAATAAAACATTAAAGAGGAAACAGAGTATTCGGTAATTTCTACGGAAGCGAATAGGGAGCCACCGTAACTGCTTTCTATATTCGGACACGTGGTCATATTTTTTTAGGCCAAAAATAAAACGTATGGACTGATTTTGAAGCCGTTCTAATTTGTTCAATAACTCTTCGTTAGCATCTAAGTAGCAAACGTCCGCATAGTCAATGATAGGTTGGATAAGGGTCTGCGCTAATAAAATTTTGGTAGGAGTAGGGAGAAACTTTTGGAGCAGTTTGAGGGAATGTAAGGTGTGGTATACTTTGCGACTGACATTGCTAACATTGGCATTCCACGACAGATGTTCGTCAAAAATAACTCCCAGGTTCTTAGCAGTTTCAGAGAAAGGTATTGTAGCGCCGTTTAACATGATTGGAGGAAGAGAGCCTTTGTCAAGTAACGCTAGCATGCGTTTACTGCCTATTAACAACGCTTTACTTTTAGAGGGATTGACAAGTAAACCAAAAGACTGAGCCCAATCACAAATACGTTTAAGGTCATCATTTAAGAGAGCTATGGCAGAAGCTGCATTGGGTATAGTGAAATGCTGGTATATTTGCAAATCATCTGCATAGAGATGATACTTAGACACTAATATTTGAACAATGAAGTTAATAAAGATAGAAAAAAGAAGAGGGGAAAGTACACCGCCTTGTGGGACACCCGCATCGAGATCAGACCAGTCAGAGTAATCATTATTGATCATCACTCGCTGTAGCCGTCCACGAAGATAGGAATTAAACCAGGACAAGACGGATGGGGACAAATTTAAAGACCGTAACATAGCTAGAAGAATATCAAAATCGATGGAATTGAAAGCACTACTAAAATCTAAAAGGATAAGGGCGGTAAGTGATTTGTTTTCCATGGCCCACCGAATGTCATCTGTGATATTTAGTAGAGCAGAAACGGTGCTGTGTCCAGAACGGAATCCTGATTGCAGTGAGCTTATATGATTATTTTTTAATAGGAACGAAGAGAGCTGCTGGTGAACGATATTCTCCAAAACTTTAGATAGGAAAGGCAGTATGGAAATGGGACGAAAAGAAAATAGGGAAGTAGGACTAGGAACTTTTGGTAGAGGAAGGACATTCGCCATTTTCCATTCCTGGGGGAAACAGCCGGAGAATAATGAAAAATTAAAAATATGAGTTAAAATAGGAAGCAAGGATGGGAGAATCATTTTAATCATCTTGGAAGATATTCTGTCACAGCCAGCAGCCTCTGAAGTAATTGATAAAACTGCGAGTCTGACCTTTGATTCAGTACAAGGAGTAAAACTAAAAGCCGGAGAAGTGATGGGTAAATTGGAAAGAGATTTTAAAGTATTTAGTTTTATGCTATTGATTAAAGATATTGGAGGTTGAGAAAAATGTTTATTGAGGGCATTGAGATCGTAATCATTAGAGTCAGAAACAGGAGTCTTGCCAATACCAGCTGATCTAAGAAATTTCCAAGTGTCTGCTGTATTGCGGTTTTGTAAGGAGGAATAAAAGTAACGCCGTTTGGCATCGCGACATGTGTGATTGCAGCGATTACGCAACAGCTTAAACTTGGTATGGTTCACTTCGTTTGGACAAAGTTTAAATTTCCTTTTGGCCTTATCACGTGCCGCCATCAGCTCCTTGATAGAATCTGTGAGCCATGGTGCCGGATTGTGCCTTACTTTAATTTTCCTCAAAGGGGCATGTCGGTCATAAAGCTCCAATAAAATATTATTAAAATTAGCAATTTTGTCATCCAAGTTCGAGCTATTAAGCACAGATGCCCAATTTAATTTTTCGGAATCTAGCTCAAGCGCTTGTTTGTCAATATGATTGAAGCTACGCAAAAGTAAAGTTTGGGGTTTACGTTTAGGGGGTCTAATTTTGTAGGACAGGAAAACAAGGTCATGGTAGGAAAAAGGGGCAACGAGCTGTCCATTAGTAGCCACATTATTAGGAGATGATACAATAATGAAGTCTAATAGAGAGGGCGTACAATTAGGAAAATTATGGGTGGGATCGGAGGGAAGGACATGTAGGTTATAGGAAGTTAAAAGCGAGAGTAACTTACGTGAGCGATAGTTGTCTTTAAGAAGGCAGGTATTAAAATCTCCCATAATTATTACATGTTGGTAATTTAAACGCAAACTAGCAAGCAGGTTGTCAAGAGATTCAAAATAGTCGATACCAGAATTAGGGCTGTACAAAACAATCAGAAGTAATTTGGTATGATGAGTGACAATTTCAATGGCCAGATATTCCGCTTGCTCTGAATAAGCTGAAGGAGACATATGCAATATATTATATTGAATATCAGCGCGGAGATATATGGCAACACCACCACCACCTTTGCCAGTTCTGTCGTTGCGAATGAGGACAAACCCAGGAATAGAATATTGGATGGATGGAAGAGAGGGCTTAAGGAAAGATTCAGAGATTAAGATGGCATCAAGATTAGTAGCACTAAAGGACGCAAGGAGATCCGGATAATGACTAGGGATGCTCTGGGCATTAATGTGTGCTATGTTCAAGTTAACTCTATAATTGCTAAAGATCTCAGAAAGTTGATCACTTAAAGCGAGAGGTAATGAGTGTAAAGAACTGATTGCACTTAAAAAACTGGACGACGATGAGCACGAGAAAAAACTGCTGTTAAGGTCATCCATATAAAACCCTTTTATAACTATATAATTATAAAATATAAAATAATAACATATGATAATAAATAAAAATGAATATTAATAAATAACTATTAAAAAGTTAAATATGGCTAAAAAAAACTACACTAAAAAATTACAATCAAACTTGTTAAGAACTCACTAGATACTCGAATTAAACGTATAGTATATTTAACTATTTCTGGATACATCATACAATAGACAGCTATCGGATTTCAAATGTAGGACACATCGCTATGGCAAAAAGTGATACAAAAAAGAGCGAAAAAGAAGACGAACGATATCTGTCAAATCACACTGACATTTGACAGGCGACATCATACAAGTCATAACAAAAATTTTGGTGTAATTCGAGTTTTACAAAAAAACATAAATTTGGACAGTAAATTTTTGAATTTAAAATTATTTTGACATACCTACAGATCGTAAATTTATACAATAATGAACAAAGTGAAAAAGTACTCTGTACTACCAATGTGAATAGAATGACAGATCGAAAAAGCAACATACATGAAAAGAATTCTAGGTTAATAATGACTAATGGCGACGCCGGGTTTGTCTTACGGTTCTGCCAGCACGGAGGTCCTGCACATGAGCCTCTGCCTCCTCACAGCTTACCGGGAACTGCGACATAAGCTTTTCCAATGATATGAACGACTCCACTTTGCGCCGATTCTTATCCGGGAGGATGATGTTAATTTTCCCTTCACTCGACCAACAATTTTTGATACCAAAATGCTTGCGAGCTGCAGTGAAAACTTTGTGTCTTTCCTTGGTCAAAAACTCTGATAGAGTGATATTAGTGCCTTTTAAAGAAGTCTTACTCTCCCACACATTTTGCCTATCTTCAAATGTTTTAAATCGCACTAAAATAGGTCTGGCCTTAGATGTAGAGAATCCAAGACGGTGACAAGACTGAATGCAGCCCGTATTTAAATCACAAAGCTTCATCTTATCAATGAACACTTGGTGGATCACTTCGAACGGTTTTTCATTCTGCTTCTCAGGAATACCGTGAAAGAGAAGCACCTTTCTGCGCATCATCATTTCGTGTCGATCAATCTTCAGAGAAAGGGAGTCAACATCATTCTTGAGTCTAGATAGAAGTTGCAAAACAGTGCTCTTAAATTCCTTGAAATCTTCGGAGAGGGAGACAATTTCTGGATTGGTTTTAGAACCCTCAGCAATCTTCTGTAACTTCTCCTCATATTTCTTCATGCGGGAATCGAAGAAATTGCTCAAAGACTCCAGGTTATTGGCATCCATGATTGATGAAGTGTCCAAAAAATAGTGCCGATTTTTAAGTATTGTTAATATTGAAAATAGTTATTGTTGAAAGGAGATTATTATTTGAAATTGAGTACAGGTGAGCCCAACATAGATTTAGCACATTATTACACACATTTAACTGGTTTTACTATTTATTTTAAATAATTTAATATAGAGCACCAAAATTGCTACCGTTTTTGGGGACTACCCGCTTTTTTTTTATCAATACTCAAAGGATCATAGAATATCAATTTTAGTCATTTTTTCAGTGGCTATATATTTTATACCCGTGCGACGCCGGGCGGGTCGCTAGTATATTATAGATAGTCTAATAGATAGTTAAACAATGCATACAAACAAATCTTCAATTTAAGTCCGCATACACACGTTTTCCTCATGCGATTTCCGTATACGGAATTCCGTGAGACTAGCGTAATGTTTGTTTTTTTTTTCACTTGCAAACAGAATACAGCACAAGCATTAATTATCACATAGGACCACCCCTTTGGAATTACGCCGAGATGTAGATTCATTCTGCATCCTCTATCGGTTGTATCAGTGCTCTGAGGAATTGCTCGGAATCATACCACTTCACAACACAACTTCTCGCCATCGTCCCACGCGAAAAATATTCCATCCTCATCACCTTGATGAGTGGCAGTCTTTCACCGTGCGTTTCTCGCGTATATTTCTGCCGGCATGGTAAAACTCTGGGACGAACTGTCACCAGCAGTATTTCCGGACCTATACGACCTGCAAACCTTCAAGAAGAGAGCGTATTCCCTCTTAAAAGGCCGCACATGCAGCTTTTCTGATGTTGCGACTTGCGAGTGTCCATGGACGACGGTAGTTGCTTTCCATCAGGTGATCCGTTTGTTCGTTCGCCCCCTTATTTTATATTAAAAAAAACAGCTCCTAGACTAGAAAGATTAATGGCCGCTGGTGCCACCTTAATTAAATTTTGAGTTCAGAGGAGACAAGACCTCTAATATATAGGTAGCATTATGTATTTAGTCAGCTTTTACCTTTAAATGTTGTGCTGACCGAAAGTAATTATTCTTTTACAGGTACTACACCAGGAACAGTAATCTAAAACAACACATTCTAATAAAACATAAGGACCAAAGATTTGACTGTCACCTCTGCCCAATGAGATTGGCCTCTAAGGTACATTTCTTGTTTAAGTCATGCACGAGTCAACACTCACAACTATAATTATCATAACACACGATTCACGAGTGAATATTGACCAAAAACCGCACGACTCAATTCGTGCTTGTCTATTATTCTGTTTAAATTTGGTTTTTGTAAAAGTACAGTTTCATCATTTCATTTTTGATTTGGCGTGGGTGCAACATTCGCTATGTGGGACTTGGGAGTGGGTTTTGAGTTTGCATGGTGGACAAAGCAATAGGCTTGATGACTATTTTTTTTTCTTATTGGTAATTGAAAGACCCTTAAAAATTAGAAACATCGCTGAAAGAATGACTCTGATAGCTTATAAATTCACCAAGATATGACAATTCAAACATCTCATAAAATAGACCTGCCCGAATTCCGAAACGCTCCATACAAAGTGCTACGAAAGCGAAAGACTGACGTCACTCTTTCGTAGTTTGTACGGATCGGAAGATTAAATAAGACAGGCTGCGCCTAGTTTGGAGAATTGAAATGCTCACCTGTACTCAATTTATGCTAATAAAGATATTTGATTTGATTTGAAATATTGCATTTATGAAAGTGGTTTCATAACAAAAGTTGCTTTTAATTGCAAAAATTATCGAAATATACAAATACTAGCTGTTGCCCGCGACTTCGTCCGCGTTAGCATAGTAGATCACATCCCAAGTATTATTTATTGAACAAAAATATTCAATCTACAGAATTGACTTTCCTACGATTTTATTATTTAAAAGATGTTCCGCGCGGCTTCGATTTCGTAATTTAGGAATTGCACGCAACCGTACATTTTCCGCAAAAAATAGCCTATGTCCCTTCACGTGGTCTATTCTTTATGTTTGCCAAATAACATAAAAATTGCTCCAGTAGTTCTTATGATAATAAGTAATTTCATATAATTTCCCCCGTTTTTTTCCACATTTTCCTCTATTTCTTCGCTCCTATTAGTCTTAGCGTGATAAAATAAAGCCAATAGCCTTTCTCGATAAATGGGCTATCTAATACTGAAAGAATTTTTCAAATCGGACCAGTAATTCCTGAGATTAGCGCGTTCGAATAAGCCTTTTCATAAAATTTCCCCTGTTTTATCCACGTTTTTCTCTATTTCTTCGCTCCCATTATTTTTTAGCGTAATAACATATTGCTTATAGCCTTCTTCGATAAATGGGCTATCTAACACTGAAAGAATTTTTCAAATCGGACCAGTAGTTCCTGAGATTAGCGCGTTCGAATAAGCCCTTTCATATAATTTCCTCCGTTTTTTCCACATTTTCCTCTATTTCTTCGCTCCTATTAGTCTTAGCATGATAAAATATAGCCTATAGCCTTTTTTGGTCAATGGGCTATCTAACATTGAAAGAATTTTTCAAATCGGGCCAGTAGTTCCTGAGATTAGCGCGTTCAAATAAGCCTTTTCATATAATTTCCCCCGTTTTTTCCACGTTTTCCTCTATTTCTTTGCTCCCATTATTTTTAGCGTGATAAAATATTGCTTATAGCCTTTCTCAATAAATGGGCTATCTAACACTGAAAGAATTTTTCAAATCGGACCAGTAGTTCCTGAGATTAGCGCGTTCAAATAAGCCCTTTCATATAATTTCCCCCGTTTTTTCCACATTTTCCTCTATTTCTTCGCTCCTATTAGTCTTAGCGTGATAAAATATAGCCTATAGCCTTCCTCGATAAATGGGCTATCCAACAGTAAAAGAATTTTTCAAATCGGACCAGTAGTTCTTGAGATTAGCGCGTTCAAACAAACAAACAAACAAACTGCAGAATTATAATATTAGTATAGATTAAGAAATTTAATTGAAAAAAAATTCGACTTGATTATCCAACTTTGAAGGCGCATAACAATAACAAAAAAATTAAAACCGACTTCCAAGGTAAACACAATAATAACATTAATATGAACTAAAAGTATTAAATAATTTTTACTATCTAATAGTGCCTTTTTCCGAATTCGGCTAAACCTCAACTGTTGGGTATTATAATCTGTGCGTGTCATAGACTAAAGACGGCTAGTAGGTATAAACGTCAATATACCTACGCCAATCAGCTGATCGATGCGGGACCGTTAAAATTTACGCGCGTACGTCAAGGTCGCTGATTGACTAATTGTTCCCCAAATTTCCCGTTATCCTTGACATTTGTAAAATTTTGAATATACGCTAAATTCTATCACTGAGGCTAGACGTATTATTTCTCTCTCCAAAAAATCACTATCTCTGCATTGAAAAATCAGTCCAAAATTAACTTTCTTCGCACCTAATCGTTGCTGCGTATCACTGGCGGCAACATCAACTATTTCTGTACTCAATTTTCATAATTTTGAAGTCGGTGCCAGTTCCAAAAGTTTCAAATATTCTGTCAGAGGACTGAAGATTCAGCTATCTGGTACCGACTTCAAAATTATGAAGATTGAGTACAGAAATAGTTGAGGTTTAGCCGAATTCGGAAAAAGGCACCATGAGATAGGAAAAATGATTTAATATTATTATTGTTTTTACCTTGGAAGTCGGTTTTAATTTTTTGTTAAAAATAATAATCAGTTTAGAGGCTGATTTACACTGATACAGTAGCTGGCGCCAGCATCACTGGATTCCGTCGCTGGATCAGCACTGTACATGTTTCAATCCAGTCCAGCACTGGATTGAAACATGTTTACATTGATACAGTGCTGATCCAGCGACGGAATCCAGTGATGCTGGCGCCAGCTACTGTATCAATGTAAATCAGCCTTAGGCCTCGAAATCTACAGTTTTTATGAGCTAGCTAGCGTCATCTATTTTATTATATTAAACTTAACATAATCGAGGTAATGGTCATCAATCGATTTAATAGATATGGCGTTAGTTACAGACAGTCATAGAAAGTTGAGATTGTAATTAGCGTACTAAATCAGAAGAAAAAGGGCTTTTGATTGATGCAATCAGAAGTCTTCTTTTTATGATCCTACTTATAGTGCTTTGTTAAAAATAATAATTACCTTGGAAGTCGGTTTTAATTTTTTTGTTAAAAATAATAATTTCACTCTTTTTAGCTATCCTACAAAATAAGGCTTTATGTGTAAATAACCAATACGAATGTTAACTATTCACACTATGTTACTGTAAACGGAATTGTGGTAAATGCTTGCATCTAAGCGGTGCTGTAATTTCCAAACTTTTATCTTTAAAGGTTCAGGAGTTCTGTTCAGTGCCTTTGGACCAACAGACACCTTCATATGAAATTTCTCTTATTCGTAACGTGCGTTTAAGTTTCTGGAAACAACATTTTAACCACTATGAGTGTTTTGATAAATTTCAAGGATTTCCCTCGATTGCTCATAGATCCCATCATCAGCTCACCACTTTCGTAATTGTTATACAAAATTACTATCTACCCTACACAAAAACACAAGAATTTTGAAAACAGCGAAATAATCATCAAAAACATCTGCTTCGATGCAAAATATCACGAAAAGTACCAATAATTTGGTCATAATGTGATAACTCATGGTATAATTATGGTTGTGATGATGATGATCAATCAAATTGATGTGTTGGCTTATGCTTTCAGTTGTATAAACAACGCCGAAATCCCTGAACCTGTACCTATAAGCATTCAAAAGTTCTGTTCGGTACCTTCGGATCCAGGGTATAACCTGGTGCGAAGTCTTACTTTTTGGTAGTATTTACCTCGAATGCTTCAGAAAAAATCGAAATCACTATATGTTTCCATACAAATTTCAAGGAGTCCCCTCGATTCCTCATGGATTCCATCATCAGATCACCACTTTTGTAAACATGGTACCAAATTCGTTTTCAACCCTGTACAACAACAAAAAAATCATGAAAATCGGTCCGCAGACGGCGAAGTTATGGTTGAACATACAAAAAAAAAATATACAGACGAACATATAACCTCCTCCTTTTTGGAAGTCGGTTAAAAAAAAATATAAATGCTATCGAGCTGAAATTTTGGGAACACTTATTTTTTACCGTGATTTCTGTATTTTATTTACAAAATTCGCTAATCTTTGACCTTGTCATCATCCCTATTGTTTAATTTTAAGTTCAATAACTTCCCAGTTGTATGATTAATGATTATAAACAATTTTGATTTATTTATTCTAGGCTAGATTAGATGACCATCTGAAAAGACATGAGCAGCCAGTCAAGGATCAAAGAAGAAATCCAAAGACAATAGAAACTGGCCGTTTAATAAGAAAAGATATGAATAGTTTAAAATATTCTACAGCTATGAAATTGGCGGGAATAAAGGATGTAGATAAAGACACAATCTCAGAAAATAATGACATTAATGGCAATGGTAAAATATGGATATTTTAAGAAATATAACCCACTATTATTATTAGTCAGTAATCAAGAGGCCGGGTGCCATCGAAATTCTTATACATAATATACGTAATACCAAAATCATTTTCTCATACGAAAATATTGAACGAGTTCGAGTTATTTTTCAGCTTAAAATTGTAATTACCTAGGTTCGTGCACAAAAATTTACTACAAAATATTTAAAAACTAAAAAAAATAGTAAAACACTAAAAAATATATAAATAAATAGTAAATTTATTACAAAATATTTAAATACTAAAAAATATTTTTTACAGTTCTTTTTTTTTATTAAATAAGGGGGTAAGCAACTACCGTCGCCCATGGACACTCGCAACATCAGAAGAGCTGCAGGTGCGTTGCCGGCCTTTTAAGAGGGAATACGCTCCTTTCTTGAAGGTTTGCAGGTCGTATAGGCCCGGAAAAACTGCTGGTGACAGTTCATTCCAGAGTTTTACAGTGCGCGGCAGAAAGTTACGCGAAAAACGTACTGTGGAAGACGGCGACTCATCAAGGTGATGAGGATGGTATGTTTTTCGCGTGGGACGATGGCGAAAAGTTGCAGGTGGTATGATTCCGAACAATTCCTCAGAGCACTCCCCGTGATACAACCGATAGAGGATGCAGAGTGAAGCTACATCTCGACGTAATTTCAAGGGGTCCAAGCTGTTTGAAACACTATGGTAGTCAACAATTCGAGCGGCCCTTCGTTGGATACGATCCAGAGGGAGCAGTTGGTATTTTGGCGCCCCTGCCCAGAGATGAGAACAATATTCCATATGAGGCCGAACCTGCGCCTTGTAGAGTTGTAGGCGTTGGTCGGACTGAAGTACTGTCTCGCTCTGTTAAGTACACCAAGCTTCTTCGAGGCTAATTTGGCCTTACCCTCTAGATGATATCGGAACTGGACTTCGCTCGATATGTTGACGCCAAGTATCTCAATGCTAGGGGAGATGGTTAAAGATGTGCCCTCGAAATTTTTAAAATAAAAAAGTTTAAATATTTTGTAGTAAATTTTTGTGCAGGAACCTAAGTAATTACTATTTTAAGCTGAACAATAACTCAACATCAAACATGTTAAATATTTTCGTATGAGAAAATTATTTTGGTATTACGTATGGCACCCGGCCACTTAATAATGATTAATGGCTAAGTTTTCCGACTACCGTGTTTCCGTATCATATTATGATTATTGCTTGTACCTGTTAGTAGTTTTGTTTCTAATATAAAGATGTTATAACATTCTGCTTATTATTACAAGAATTTGTTCATCGTGATTCGTGAGGGTGGTGACTTGTGAATGGAACCAATAACAATTTACAGTACTATCAGAGAAGTTGATTTCTAGGCAGATTGGGGACCTACGTAGTTTGGTCGCGTTACGTCAAACCCTGGCTGGGTTGATGGCATCATTGACATGATCCGACCAAATGACGTCGCGTTGATCTGTCAACTGCCTAGGAGTCAATTTCTTCGATGGTCACATTATTTAATCCAATTATGCTTTCCAATTGAGGAGCCATTTGAGGGGCCGTAGAAATTACGGGCGTGGCAGGATGGATGGAGCTAGTCGACGGGGCCTGAGCAGGCGGGACCCAGTGGGCGGGGCCAGTGGGCGTGGCCTGAGTGGGCGTGGCCTGGTGGGCGGAGCCAGTGGGCGCGGCCATGTCCAGAGTGGGCGGGGCCTGGGGGGCGTGGTCAGTGGGCGGGTCCCGGTGGGCAGCGGCGTGCACAGCAATATGACTCAGGGTCTGCGGGGCCCAGCAGAGTAGTCGGATGGCCTATATTATGGTCGGAAAAAATCTTAATAGCGCAATGTAGCCAGCGACAGCAATATTGCTAGCGCCATCTATCGAGAACATCGAGAACTATTTTAAGTACTCACCTAATCGGCTTCAATTTTTACATATTCATGGTTCCGGACAAGATTTACCAAAAGTATTTAATTTTAGGCAGGCCTAGAAGAATGACCATACAGATGTTTTTCTGTATGGTCATTCTTCTTTGCCGCGTTATAGAAATTATTTAAATCTGAATATCCTGAATCAGTCCACACTGAACTACAATTATTAAACAATATGCAAGGAAAACAGTATAATTTAATCGTGTGCACACAACCACACAGCCAGTTATATGATTCATAACTTTTAACATGAAACTTCCGAGTTACATTCCCTTTTTGTTGGTTTAATTGTTGTAACTCGGGTACACACCTACCTTTAGACACAATTTGAATCTTTTCACTGAATGACAATTGTGAAAACTTGTTAATTTAAATTTTTAATAAACACACATTCTCAACACAGTGCTCACAGTCAAATAACATTTTTAAGAAATCAAAAACGCACTTAATATAGAAACTCAGTAATAACTATTAAACTGTTAAAATGTACAAACTTTTAAATGTTAAAACAAAAAGTCGTTTTAGAAAACTATAAACTTGTGCAAACAAAAATAATCGCAACAGTGCTCATCACATGAAAACAGAAAATGGCGTTCCAAAAATACTAAACATTTATGTAATGTAAACAAATATAACCCTTACTAAACAAAAATGCATATAAGTGCATACGCGATTAATTAGATTTCCGTCCATTATTTTTACTCGGATTATAATAGGCAATGAAGTGTGAAGTGCAACGAATAATATCCGATCACACCCGAACCGAACGCGCTCGGATAAGCTCGGAAGAGCTGCCGCAGTCCTTGAAGCTACTTGCCCGTACTAGGCAAATGAGATATTCATGTCTGTGTGCGTTTGCAATCTGTGCACCAATACAAAAATCTCATCGCACACATATGCCCGAGGTCTGCGAGGTATCAAGTGCATAACTCCGGCGCGCCGTTACGATTAAATAATAATGTTTTTATGAAGTTTTGAAAATTAGTTTTTGCTATTTTATAAATTTAGGCGTTTTAATGTATTAATTTTTTACTTTAAATAATAATTAACGTCATCTAAAACGTACGAAAGTTAAATTAAAATATATGTGTATGGCAAGTATTTATCATTAGGTATGCACTGCTTTTATGCCTTCATGGTATGCACGCCCATGCCGGTGGGCGGAGCCAGTGGGCGTGGCTTCACCCGAAGTGGGTGGAGCCTGGGGGGCGTGGTCAGTGGGCGGAGCCTGGTGGGCGGGGCCAGCGAGTGTGGCCTGCCCCGCAGTGGGCGGAGCTTGGTCCCCAATGGGTGTGGCCTCCGTAGCCCCACCTCCAACTCCTCTCTCGAAGTCAATGGCAGCAGCTCGCTGCGCCCTTGTCCTGACACTCCCCTTGAAGTCCTCTCTCGGAGTCAATGGCATCTCCAAATCTCACTTCCGACACCAGTTGTTACGTGGCTAGGGCTCGAGGATTCGGAGAGAAAGACCTGGTGACTCTCTTGAAGACTTTATTCACAAACACTAGCTCACACAAATCACTAAGTCCAAACCGCATTCAAATAGGAACAGTAGTTTTCGAGTTAAAGCAAAAGTCTTATACAAAATCTGACCCCCACTTTCGTCCCTTTAGAGGGGTGGGGGGAATTTTTTTATACACCACATGCTAAGTTGGAAGAAGACAAATATCTGGGTAAGGCCGCCAATTTTTGCTGATTTCATAAAAAAAAACTCTCCGCCTTCGATATTTTCAAAAGTGTTGCAGTTATCAAATTTTTGACTATAATGTCGGATTCAGCAACAAAATGACTCGGAAGGACATACACAATTATTCAGTTTAAAAAGTTCTGTCGTAAAAAGTTTTCAGATCACATTCAAGCCAAGCCTTCAACTTATTTTGTAATTGAAATCAACATTCAGTGAATGTATCAATAGTTTTCTTTATTTATAAATTATTATAGTGGCTCGGCAATGAGCACAAGAGAAACAAATAAAAAACTGCATATTTGGGGGAGTTCATAATTATTTACACAGACGGCAAGCGTAAAGTGTTTTTTAGTTTATTTAACGACGCATCTGGTCGATGGTACCCATGTAAATCCAATTACTTAGTGGCTGATTATTTCTCTAGTGCTCATTGCCAAGCCACTATAATAATTTATAAATAAAGAAAACTATTGATACATTCACTGAATGTTGATTTCAATTACAAAATAAGTTGAAGGCTTGGCTTGAATGTGATCTGAAAACTTTTTACGACAGAAGTATTGCATAGCTGTGCAATATTTTGCTTGGCTTCTTTTACATTTCATGTTTTGGTGGGATTTCATTTCTTTTTTAAGGTTTCTTTTCTTTTCAGGTCACGTTTAAACAATTCTACCATATTAATAAAGTCTTAAGACTTCTCTGTCTGTCTGTCGTCGGTCTGTCACCAGGCTGGATCTCGAGAACCGCAACAGCTAGATAGTTGTATTTTTCACAAATTATGTATTTTTGCTGTCGCTATAAAATATAATAGTCCTATTAAAATAAAATAATTTAGGAATGGGGGTCTCATACAACAAACACGATTTTTTTGCCTTTTTTTGCTCTATCTTCATAATGGTAATAGTAAAGTTTTTGAAAATTTCAGAAAATACTCAATTGTATTCCAACTTTAATAATAAGTAATAAAAAGTAAATAAACTTTTTATATAAGAGGGTCTCCCATACAAATTTATGGTACGATACCCTATGTACGCCAGTCCGGCTGGGACTTGGCCGGTTTCATATTTTTTCCTCTCATTGTGGATAATGACCTACCTTGTTACCAAATTTCAAGGTTCTAAGTCTGCTAGAAGTACCTTAGAATTTTGATGATCTGTCAGTCAGTGACAAAACGTAGTAACTTTGACCATCCGTAACTAGTAAACTAATAATCAGAATATAATGTAATTTGGAGGTTAAGCTAGTTTTAATACTTGCTCCTCGTTACCGAAATTCTATATCCCACCAAAAACATAAAATATGTAAAAATGAAAAGCCAAGTTCCAGGCGAAGTACATAGACAAGAATAATGTTTATTATTCTTATCTATGTACTTCGCCATGAAAAGGATGGAGATCTAAATGAGTGCCAAGTTCCATGGAAAATCGAAATATGTATGTATAGGAACCAAATAACATTATGAACAAATAATAGTCTATTTCTTTGCTTTATTGAATATCTATAACAATTAATGTTATTTAAATATTGTGAGATCTTAAACTAAATTAGATCTAACTTGGCCAGTTTTCATTACATCAGTCATTTCATAAAGTTATTGAATATTTTAATTCTGATGAAAACTAGCCAAGTCAAATCTAATCAAGTTTGAGATCTCACATTATGTAAATAACATTAATTGTTATAGATATTCAATAAAGCAAAGAAATAGACTATTATTTGTTCATAATGTTATTTGGTTCCTATACATACATATTTCGATTTTCCATGGAACTTGGCACTCATTTAGATTTCCATCCTTTTTATGGCGAAGTACATAGACAAGAATAATGTTTGTATGGAACTTGGCTTTTCATTTTTACATATTTTATGTTTTTGGTGGGATATCATTACTTTTTGTAAAGAAAACTTTCCGAGCAAGGGTAGACAGTAGACATCTTAATCTTCCCAGTTAAAACATAGTCTGATTAGCAAGTGCCATTTTCGTCAAAACCTGATCTCATGCACCGAAAATTATGATTTTGGGCTCATTCGATTCGGAATACCATCTAGAACATTCTATCAAAATTCCAAGAGGGGCTGAAAAAAAATGCAATAGTTATAAACAATTAAGTAAACATAATAAGAATGGTTTGGATTTTTTTTTAATATTTCGAAAACTATTTGAGATAATCAAAATTTGAAAATAGATCCTTAAAGAGCAGGAAATTTCCTAAAAAAATCCTAGATCCTGGAACCTTACCAATAATCCTTATGGCTTTAAATGAGCGGCGAAAGTAACGGTAAAAACGCGTAGTTCGGGTTTCGCGTGAATTGCCGCAATCTGCAACGCGAACTAAAAAATATATTTTAACTGATTAAATATTAATATAACTAAATAAATAAAAAAATTTGGGTACTAAGTAGACATATCAATAAACAATAATCCGTCAACAAAAATAAATTATCACAATTTGTTTAAATGTTATGCTTTTGTTCATTTGTTAATAGTAACCATTTTAATGTTAACATAAAAACGCTGATTTTTTATTATTCTTTTGAGCTAATCTTAAAAGGGTTTAGAAGAGATATCCGGTGGAAAATTTCAATAATTTTGATTTTTCACTTTTTTATGAACAATCAAAGGCATTCATGAAATTTTCATGTAAATAAAACAATTAGGGTTTTTTCATCAATAAAAATGATTATTTAAATTTTATTAGTTATAAATATAAAAATATATATTGTTATCTGGCTTCTAACAACAACAAAACAAAATAATAACAATAATTGGATATAAAAGTACCGTAATTGCTTTATTTACATGAATAATTTTGGAATGCTTTTGAATGTTAATAAAAAAGTGAAAAATAAAAAAAAATGAATTTTGTCAACGGGAATCTCTTCTAAGCCCTTTTAAGATTATCTCAAAAGAATAATAAAAAATTCTATATTTCTTGTTTAGAAATAATCAGCGTTTTTATGTTAACATTAAAATGGTGACTATTAACAAATTAAGAAAAGCATAATAATTAAACAAATTGTGATAATTTATTTTTGTTAACGGATTATTGTTTATTGATATGTCTACTTAGTACCCAAATTTTTTTATTCCTTAATATTAATATTTAATCACTTAAAACATTTTTTTTAGTTCACGTAGCAGATTGCGGCAAATCACGCGAAACCCGAACCACGCTGTTTTACGGTAAAAAAAGTAACGGTAAAACTTTTACCGTTACTTTCGCCGCTCAATTAAAGCTATAAGGATTATTGGTAAGGTTCCAGGATCTAGGATTTTTTTTAGGAAATTTCCTGCTCTTTAAGGATCTATTATCAAATTTTGATTATCTCAAATAGTTTTTGAAATATTTAAAAAAAACCAAACCCTTATTTTTATGTTTACTTATTTGTTTATAACTTTTGCATTTTTTTTTCAGCCCATCTTGGAATTTTGATAGAATGTTCTAGATGGTATTCCGAATCGAATGAGATCAAAAACACAATTTTCGGTGCATGAGATCAGGTTTTGACGAAAATGGCACTTGTTTACCAAAGTATATATTCAATCGTAACCTTAAGGTGCTGTTTCACCACTTCCCGACGAGTGTCGGATTTGCTATCCGCAACTTATCTGGCAGATACTTCATCTGTCAGATAAATTGTGGATAGCCTATCTGAAACATAACTGACAGATCCTTTATCTGTCAGATAAGTTGTGGATAGCCTATCTGAAACTTATCAGGAAGTGGGGAAATAGCCCCTAAGCCTTGCTGAGTATCAGACGAATAAAACAAAGAAAATCCAAGCGAGTGGTAATCAAAGCAGCTACCATCAGGAGGCATTGGAATAATACGGTATAACACAAGTGTATTTCCAACCATTAACTATAGGGTACAATCTTATTGTGCGGAAGTTAAGTAGCTATTATTATAGCTGTCTAACAGACAGGAAGACGGACAGACGGACAGACAGACAGACGTATTAAAAGAATTCTATGTCTATTCCCGGGACTCAAACTATATCTCCATACCAAATTTAGGAACAATCGATACAAGCAATTTGGGCGTGAAGAGGTAACAGACAGACAGACATACTTCATAAAGTCACTTTCTATTAATTTCCTAAAGTTTTTTCACTTCACAAATAAATATAATTTACGGGGAGCTCCCATACAATAATTATGTGATTTTTTGGCTTTTTTTGCTCAAAATCAATAATGGCAGCCGGTAGATACTTTAAAATTTCACAAAATCTTTAATTACATTTTTATTTTCATAATTTATAATAAAAGTAAAAGAAAATAAATATCTAAGGGGGGTCTCCACACAAAATCACAATTTTTGCCTAGTTTTGCTCTGTCCGACTCGCACTTGACCGATTTATTTTGTTTTCTGATTTTTCCCTACGCTTTCACACAATTACCGAGCTAGATTTCAAATTTCAGCTTCTACCTTCTAGGTCATCTGGAAGTGGGTTAGAATTTTGATCTATAGGTCAGTCAGTCAGTCAGTGATAAAAATCAGCTAGTCACTAGTGTCATATATTATATTATAACGCCTCCGTGGTCCAGTGATTCAGAGCTCGGCTCTTGACTCGCAGGTCGTGGGTTCGATTCCCGCGTTGGAAACATGTTATTTCCAAGTTTGGTTAGGACAATGCAGGCTGATCACCTGATTGTCTGACAAGTAAGATGATCCATGCGTCGGATGGGCATGTAAAAAGTCGGTCCTGCGCCTGATCTCTCGCCAGTCGTAACTCGTATCGGTCTGCCGTCCCACTGGGTTATGAGAGTAAAGTAATAGAGAGTGCTCTTATGTACTGCGCACACACTTGGGTACTATAAAATTACTCTTGCGTAGCTGGCCTGCGGGGCTAAAATGGTCGCTTTGTTGAATCATCAAACCGGTGTGGGAGCTATTATTATATTATGAATTTATAACACCTGTTATTTAAGTACCCTCTCCCTGAGAGCTGCAGAGCTACTTTGATGACCAGTGAGAGCTGAGAGAAGCTCACTCCTGTTTTATTAAGGAACTACTTATTTCAAAAATACAAAAAATAAATAAATGAAAAACAGGGTTTTGTTATTTTAATAAAATATGATCATCCAAATAATATTCTACAATGCAGTCGGAAACAGAATCATCGCCTCTTTCTGGGTCCATGTAGTTACAGCAGTGGTGTCACAGTGAAGAGGCACTTTCATCTTCAATAATCAGCTCTTCAATATCCTAATAAAGGGTTGTATTTATTTTCAGTGTTTTTTTTTTTTTCATAATGATAGCATAAATTCTCCCAGTCATTTCGGTTATTTCGTTAAACGCTTTTTCTGCTACCTGTAAACATAAAACGTAATAATTATTATAATATTATTATATTACGCTGCATCAAAGTGCTAAAGGAGTTAAGCACATACCTACACTAGTACACTGTGACACGAGAATTTTATATATATCTAAGCAGACTAAGATACATAATTACGCAAAGCACCGTCAAAGTATCAATCATTGTTAGGCGCGTTATACGATAGATTTTTTTGACAGTTCATTGTTTACGTAAACCTAGGGTATATGTAAAATTGTTGTTTTATTATACCACATAGTACTTACTCAGGCTACTTAAAATTGCATTATACAATAAAATTAACAAACAGAATATATAAAACAAACGCTTAAATTAATACCTGCTAAGTATGGCGATTGAGCGATCAGAATCGGAAATGTGGACGCGAGAATTTCAGTGATATTTTCGCGTTTTACTATTTTTCTTCAATGAAAATCTTCAAATTTTCAGCACTCTAACACGTCTTTCACTTTAATTATTAATATTAATCACAGTAACATGTAGTTTTCACATTGTAAAACTAAATTTATGCAAATTGAAAATCTTTGTTTTGTAAATTTTATGTCATAGAGTTTTTTTTTTTTTGGTTTGATTCGTCCCATTCAGGACAGGATTATGTCATAGAGTATTAATACAACAAAGGGACAAATGTCAAAAGAGTGTTGCTATTGCTAAAAAAAAAAGTTTCGCCTCCTAGACATTCTTGACGCACTATACGCAATACTTCTGCGCCATATCAGCGGCCTGACCCATCTGCGACTTGAGTCTACTGCTCTACTACAGACTACAGAGCAAAAACTCTCTTAATTTACTAAAGAGGAAAGTTGTAGCACCAATCCCAATCACATCGTTATGAGCAACACTGGGGACGGTACTCTAATACAAAGGAGTCACGATAGAAGTAGGGAATTATTGGGCATTCTGTCCCACCTCCGTTCGCTCGCGAACTGCGTTCCGCGCCTCGCTCACTTCGGTGGGACAGAATACCCAATAATTCCTTTTCGTTAATGCTCTGCGAGCGAACGGAGGTGGGACAGAATGCCCAATAGCTCCTGTTCGTTTATGCATCAACTGATGCACCTCCGTTCGCTCGCGAACTGCGCTCCGCGCCTCGCTCTCTTCGGTGGGACAGGATGCCCAATAACTCCTGTTCGTTTATGCATCAACTGATGGTAAATGAAATGACATGCTCATGACATGTACCTCTGTTCGCTCGCGCCCTCGCTCTCTTCGGTGTGTCAGAATGCCCAATAACTCCTGTTCGTTCATGCATCAAGTGATCAAAAATCGCTTCTCATCGATGATTTCGTATGTTTGAAGTTATCTGTTTATATGAGTCAACACACTGCATGATTATCATTTTGTCATAATCCACTAATCACAGTGGTCGATTGGATTAAACAGCTATGAAATTTCTGAAACAAAAAGAATCACTTCAATTAGAATGTGTCTGTCCTGCAGTTAAAAATGAAGTTAAGCGGCATGGAAATTTACTACCAAATACCATTCGCAGTATTGTTTGTGGTCCCTCAAACTGTGGGAAAACAAACTTAGTAATCAGTTTGTTACTACACCCGAATGGTCCGCGATTCAGAAACCTTTATGTGTATTCAAAGTCTTTGTATCAACCTAAATACGTCTTTTTAAAAAAAGTATTGGAAAAAGTTGTGGATACATCGTATCACAAGTATAATCATAACAGTGAAATTTTAAGTCCACAAGAAGCCTTACCTAATTCTATCATCATATTTGACGATGTTGCATGCGAAAATCAAAATAATATACGTGATTATTTTGCTATGGGTCGTCACAAAAATATTGATTGCTTTTATCTTAACCAAACTTATACTAAAATACCCAAACAACTAGTAAGAGATAATGCCAATCTCATCATATTGTTTAAACAAGACGAGATTAATCTAAGACACATCTATGATGAACATGTAGGGTCTGATATGACGTGGTCGCAATTCCGTGAAATGTGTTCAACTGTGTGGAGTAAACCGTACAGTTATGTGGTAATCAATAAGGATTGTGAACGAAATAATGGTTGTTACAGAATGAAATTTGATACATTTATAATAGTGGATTAATTTATTCTATAAAGCATATACATACCCCACTACCTAGTAGTATAACTTGAGACATCAATCAGAGTAGAATTCTTAACATGGAGCGGAATCTTAAGGAACAAATTGTGAAATCAGCGTCTGCAGTGAAAAGAAAGGTAGAAATGATAAAAAATACTAAACACACAAATGACATGGCACTGGAGACGATATTTCAACCGATCGTCAGTCCGCTAAAATTATTAGCAAGCAAAACTGAAAAAAAACGTCATGAAGAAGACGAAGAAGAATCTTCAAATGGTTCACATGAAAAATTTAAAGAATCTGAGACGGATCTTGATGATGAAGAAAATTCAGATAATGACGACTTTCATTCTAAAACACCTGACAAAACGCTTACTACATCACCTTCTGAGGATTATGATATCCATGAGAACTCATTTAAATCTATTCAATCATCACCGAGTATCGCAAACGATTCTTTGTCTTGGTCTGTATCGTCTGAAGCGCTGAAAGAAGATATACCATATGGAGCAAGAAGTGAACGAGGAAAACTTTGGCTAGGCAAAACCCGTTTATACGATGATGGAAAAGTTCTGAAAATTAGAAGCCGCTCTTTAAAAAAAACTTCTGGTCTAGCAGAATTGTTGTACAAAAAAAAACCTAATTTAGATATTATTACAGAGGAAGACTTACAAAATTATAAATTGCTACTCATCGACACTAATGCACATAAACGTAACTGGAAACGATCGAACCAAATAAATGGTAATAAAGGGTTCAAATATACTCATGTGATAAAGCCACTATTTAAATTCGCTAGAAATAATACCAGTAGCGTAGAAAGTCTTCAGCGAGGTGGAGGAATCGACATTTTGAAAGAAGTTAAGAAAGACACTGATTTAGTTTACTGGGATGATCCTAATGAGTTAGTTGAGAGACTGAAAATATTATGTGCATCTCGGGCAGCTGGTAATACGGGATTAGATAATGAAGTTAATGCCATACTTGAAGAAATGAAAGAAGCTGGTATCATTAAAAAAATGAAATATATAAGGCTGCCATCAGGAAAATTTAGCAGTACTATTACACTACAGAACCTAGCAAGACGGCAATGAATATAGACAAATTTGGTCATCACGTTCATAAGCGTTTACGATTATCTGAATTTTCTGAAATTCTTAGCGATACATTGGTAAGGTCCGATACAGGGGAATTCGATTTAAAGTCATCGAAATTAAAAGGGGTGCAAATTCCAGAAAAAGACGACGAGGCTGTGAATAAAAAATACGTAGATAAAAGTGTCCAAGCCCTTAAAAATGAAATGATGAAAATCCAAAGTAATGTCAGAAACTATCTCCATAGTTTAGAAAAAATTACTACTACAAATTTTAGTAAAATGTACTACACAAAACAAGAAATCGATAACATGATTGCAGCAAAATCTGTTCAGAATGAGTAAACAAGATATAGTGAATGAACTACACAGAGGAGCGAGACGAAACTTCGTTCGTCGGCATACGGTAATTAAAGGTCTGGATGATTTATGGCAAGCTGACCTAGTGGACTTACAAAAATATTCGTTGATTAATAAAGGATTTAAATATGTTCTCATAGTGATTGATGTTTTATCAAAATACGTGTGGGTTAGACCGTTAAAATCAAAATCTAAAAAATTTGTATCAAGTGCTATGTGCAGTATATTATCAGAATCCACACGAAAACCTAAAAACTTACAAACAGATCTAGGTAAAGAGTTTTATAACGACTCTTTTAAGCATTTAATGAAAACTTATAACATAAATCATTATTCCACATGTTCTGTAAAAAAAGCTTCTATCGTCGAACGAGTAATAAGAACTATAAAATCACGTCTTTACAAATTATTTAGTTTATGCGGAAAATATGAATGGTATAAAAATAATTTAAAGTCCGTTGTGCACAATTATAACAATACTGTGCATCGCATTACAAAACATAAACCAATAGACGTTAACAGTTCAAATCAAAATACAGTTCGATTGAATATTATCAAAAGCCAACAGCCAAGAAAAGTACGCAAAGAATCGTCTTTTCGAGTTGGCGATTTTGTTCGTATAAGTAAATACAAAGGAGATTTTTATAAAGGCTACACCCCTAATTGGTCAACGGAAATATTTCGCATCATAAAAGTCAACGAAACTAGTCCTCAAACGTATCAATTACAAGATAAACATAAACAAAACATTGTTGGTTGTTTTTATGGAAAAGAATTACAAAAAACTAAATTTCCTGATATTTATCTTATTGAAAAAGTTCTAAAGAAAAGAGGCAACAAACTTTTTGTGAAGTGGTTAGGATTGGGTGCCGAAGAAAACAGTTGGATAGATAAAAGTGAATTAGTTATTTAGATATATAAAGCACATAATCAGTGCTATATCACAATACATACTTATCAATGAAGGAAGGTAGTGGTGTAATCAATAACTTGATAGACCATTTACCGTTTGAGTTGCATTTACCTGGATATCAATTTTGCGGTCCTGGGACGAAACTTCAAAAACGAATACTACAAGGCGATCGAGGAGTTAACAAATTGGATGAAGCTTGCATGCATCACGATATTGCTTATATAAATAAAGATCCTAGTGCTCGACGTAAAGCTGATTTAGAACTTTTGAGTATGGCAAAGAAGAGGTTGAAATCAAAAGATGGTGGTAAGGGAGAAAAGATTGCCTCGTGGATAGTAAAAAATGCTATGAAAACAAAAATCAGAGCTGGAAGTGGTATTAAATCATTTAAGAAAGGTATTAAAAAAATACATGCCCATTTAAAAAAACTTAAATCCAAGGATCATCACTCTGCTATAAAATATGCGTATGCAGCTGCGAAAAAACTGTTCAGCAAAAAGAAAGGAATATGTTTACCACGTATAATTCCACTTCCAAAATGTGGTGGACTTTTACCGCTTATTCCTATTTTTGCGGGATTGTCGGCGTTAGGTTCATTAGCAGGAGGTGCAGCAGGTATAGCCAAAGCCGTAAACGATTCTAAAGCGGCACAAAAGAGTCTCCAAGAATCTGAAAGACACAACAGAATGATGGAAGCGGTCGCTCTTGGAAAAGGATTATATATTAAACCTCATAAAAAAGGAGCAGGGTTATATTTGAACCCATCAAAAAACTAATTAGACGGCTGCCCAGGCGTGCGCTCACGAATTTAGACATATTGGAGTATGCTGGTGATATTCCATACTTTCGTGGTGTTTACATGAGAGATAAGTTGCCTTTAAAACCTAGAAAAATAGAATGTGGAATTGTAAATTTAGATAGTAACGTGAATCCTGGCACACATTGGGTAGCCTATGTAAAACAAAACAGCTACGTAGAATACTATGATAGCTTTGGTAATTTAAAACCACCATTAGAACTGATGAAATATATGAATAATTTGCTCATAAACTATAATTATAACAGACATCAAGTATTTGGAACAACAAACTGTGGTCATCTATGTATTAAATTTTTAAAAAAATATTGGAAGAAACATTTAAATAATATTAAAAATAAATAAACGTGTCAGTATCAAAATGTCTTTCACTGTATCTATAACCGGGAGCGGAGCCTCTTTGACGACAAACTATTCTCCGACGTTGGAACTTCTTGGAGACTATGAATGTGGTCTTTTGTACTTTTCAACTTTCAACTCTATACCTAATATTGATGGACGAAACAACAAGTTTTATTACGGTGACAATGAAATTATCGAAATTCCTGAAGGGTCCTACGAGCTTCAAGATATTTGTGATTATTTGAAAACTAACATAAAAAATACACTGCTTAAACTAAGATGCAATAATAACACATTGAAAACAAATATATTTTGTTCTAAAGACGTTCATTTTAATAAAGATGATTCAATTGGGAACATACTAGGCTTTGGAATGGAAACAATAAAAGCTAATATAAGCACTGATTCACAGTATCCTGTAAGCATTCTATCAACAACTATCGTGAGGATTGAATGTGATGTAGTTAGTGGTTCATTTGTGAACGGAAAAGCAAGCCATATTATTTACGAATTTGTACCTAATGTACCTCCTGGTTATCGAATAATAGAAATACCAAAAAATTTAATTTATTTTCCAGTCAATCAAAATTCTATTAGTTCCATCAATATAAGACTGTTAGACGCTGATAACAAAGAAATAAATTTACGAGGTGAAGAGGTACAATTGTATTTACATTTTAGAAAAAATGATAAATTTCCATAAAACCCCTGCCATATCAAATGTCCAAGTCAGTCCTAAAAGATCTTCTCACAAAGACACACGACAGCAGTTAAAAAAGAAGCTTACTAAAAGCAATAAAGAATACCTCAAGCTAATTGGTTTAATAAAATGAATATTTTAAACATATCTCAACAAACCTCATACGACAACAGCATCGAAAGTTTTGAGTATCATTCATACAGACCGTACGTAACAAGTTTCAACAAGAATGATGAAATACGAATCCCCATCAATCAACAAGACTTATATGTGCTGCCTTCGCTCAGCAGTTTGTATATCGAAGGCAAAGTAATTGTCCACGACAGCACAACTAAAGAAAAGGTTTCAAATGTACATTTCGTTAATAATCCAGCGTTATTTCTATTTCAAGACATAAGATATGAATTAAATGGAGTAGAAATAGATAAAATAAAAAACGCAGGTGTAACTACGACCATAAAGTCTTATCTGTCCTTAAATGAAAACGAATCAAAATATGCTCGAGTTTGGGGGTGGTCGCCAGAAGGTATAAATAATACAAGTGGTGGAGAATTTTCTGTATCCATTCCTTTAAACAAGATTTTAGGATTTGCGGAAGATTATGAAAAAATTATCATTAACTGCAAACATGAGTTAGTGTTGCTTAGATGTAACACTAACCTTAATGCAATCAAGTTGAAAACAGGAGAAGTTTTGGAAGATATTGTTATAAGTAAAATTATCTGGAGAGTACCTCATATTAAAGTATCTGATCGCGAAAGAATAAATTTACTAAAACAATTAGAAAAAGATCGAGCTATTCCAATAGCATATCGTAACTGGGATTTATACGAGTATCCATTATTACCCAAAACTCGTAAACATACTTGGTCCATTAAAACTTCATCTCAAATAGAAAAACCGCGATTTGTTGTATTAGCTTTACAAACCAACCGCAAAAACAACGGTGAATTGTCGATGGCGGAGTTTGATCACTGTCACGTACGTGATGTAAGAGTGTTTTTAAATTCGTCATACTATCCATATGAGGGATTAAACGTTAGTTTTGCAGAAGACAAATTTACTTTATTATACGAACAGTATGTCAGATTTCAACAGTCGTATCACGGACGTCGGTCAGAACCGTTGATGAGTTTGAAAGAATTCAGAGACGTTGCTCCCTTATTCGTTATCGACTGTTCGCGACAGCACGAAACGTTAAAAGGCTCAATCGACGTGAGAGTAGAAATCGAAACAGACCAAGAAATACCTGATCAGACAGCTGCATATTGTCTGATTTTAAACGACTGCATATTTGAGTATAAGCCTTTGAGTAATATCGTTAAGAAAATATCATGAATAGTAATACAATAATCGTTGACTTACAAGGATTTAAAAATAATAATAACGACTTTTTAGTAAAAGAATTATCTATAGCCACTCAACAGCATACACATACATTTTATGTTAAACCACCATACCCATTCTCAGCGCTAACCGATGATGAAAAAAAGAATGTTCGGTGGTTAGAAAGAAATAGAGGGTTTCGATGGAGCGAAGGCTATATCGATTACAGAGAATTCAGAAGAATTATTAAACCTTACTTAAAAGACCGAAATATTATCGTAAAAGGTGAAGAGAAAGTGAAATGGGTAAAAGAATTGTGTGATCATAATAATATTGTAGATATAAGTTACAAAGACATTCCGAGATTTAACATTCTGTACGATCTGTATTGTAAGGAAGAATCGTATAACTGTTTTATTCATAAGAAGTATTGTGCATTAAAAAATGTATTATGTTTAAAAAAATGGTGTTTAGAAAATAATGTGCACTTTCAATAAAAAATACCTTATATTTGTTGCTTTTTATTTAAATAATTAAATTGGAATGAAATAGAAATAAAACAAAATATATTCACATTATACATACAATTTATTTAAGCAATAATTACGTACACATTAATTTACAAAACAAACCCTAACTTATATTATTTTCATACAAATATATCTTACAATTTTATCGACTTATTCATTCTAAAGACTATTGCGACCCTACAGCTAAAACAAATACTTAATACCAAAGTAAACTAAAACCAACTCATATAACTGTAATTACATATTTTTTTTGATATATTACTGACTAACTTCTCGGTTTGGTCCATGATTTCATCACCGTTTTCATTCACAACATATTGAGCGGATAACAAAAAATTATCATCGTCTATACTGTCACAATGTTGCTGGGATCCATCTAAATCAAACACTGAGATCTTTATCAGACGGAAACCTTTTTTGGGAACGCTGTTTACCACAAACGAATGAACTGGGTTATGCAGTTTACTAAGTGCACTTTTAGAAACACATTTTTTTCTTAATTTTGCTGGGCGACGTTCCCGAATCTTAGCGTTCGGCTTTTGCTGAGCTTTCATTTTTAAAAACTCTTCAGTAAATCCTTCCAAAGGATCTTGAGCATACTGGAAAGTATCCCCATATTCATGTAGGTAGACATTGTCTTCGGATGTAGCAGTCAAATCTTCTACGCGTTCCATTATCTGTAAAAAAAAAAAGAAAATATTTAACACCAAATCAGCAATCTTTGGAATTAACGATTATTTTTATGTATTTTAATGACTTAAATCAATAATAAATCAACTTACCGTTGTGTAGTAGGTCCAAGACTCTATTACCAAAAATACGTAAATTATGTACACGCGAGTAACTATATAAGTTAAGGTTTGTTTTGTAAATTATGTAGACGTGAGTAACTAATTACAGTGCTTATCGACGCAAGAATGAATACTAAAACAAAGTATTCACATTATTATAGTGATTGCAACATGTAGGTTGCATTATTATGAATAAGGACTCATGTTACAAACAGTACCGCGCGCTCATATATTCGCGTGTGGATTCAGTAATGTCGGCACTACATATAGGCGAACGCGTTGGCCGACGCGTTGGCCGGCGCGCTGGCCCAATGTATAGAACGGGCGTTCGCGCGTTGGCGGTAGGTATTTCGCCTGTTGAGCCAGCGCGCCGGCCAACGCGTCGGCCAACGCGTTCGCCTACATGTAGTGCCGACTTAAACTCAAGTAAAGCATGTTTCAACTTGATAAAACTTTACGTTACTTGAATTTAGCATCAGCCTGCAGGTTTGCTTGCAAAATCTATGTAGTTGTGAAATAATAAATAAAACAAATGTATTTAATAAAATGATATTTTATTTCTAAATCTACATAATATACATACTAAAATGCATAGGTTATGCTACGAAAGTAAATAATACAAAGAATTTCTTAATTAGGTACAGCTTATTAAATCTAGTTAAAAGTTAAATATACTAGTGTGTCCCCATGCTCTAGTTGAAATTTTATCTTTAGATATGACTCTCTTGTCATCATCACCAGACAGAGCAACTTTCTTCACAGCACATGTGTACAACTCGTGTTTTATTGACTTAAATAAAACATTTGTTTTATGAACAATGTTGCCTTCGTACAGAGTTTTTTGGTAATCAGTAACATTGAAATTGCTGACAATATTTTTCTTAATTCCTTTCGCTTTTTTGATTGTGCTATTTATGGTTTTAATACAATATAACTTTGAACGAAGGCCTACAAATTCACTTATGATTTTACCCGCCATTTCATCTTTGAACAAACCAGGAACTTTTTTATTTTGAATGGGTAAATCATATTGATTAGTATTACAAAAATTACTAGTATCAAAGTAAGGCAAAAAATGTCTTTTTATGTCATCATAAAAATCATGGGTCCGTATATGATATACAAAACTATCAGTGTCCGTGTAACACATTTGTACATTATTTTTATAAAAAGGTTTAATAACAGAGTAATGAAAGTTATACATATGACTTTTTGACAATTCTAGTACGGTAAAACCAATGTATATTGGTTTATCCAAAATTATTTGATCAGAGTTTAATTGTACCGCAACTAGATTTTCAGTAAAAATTGTGGCGCTATGGAAATTTGGACGAGCGATAAGTTTTTGTGCACATTGCCTTTTCTTAGTCACATTATTATTATCAACCCACTGATTAACTAAATGCACATTGACCCTCTTCTCATTATTTTCTAAAGTTTTTCCAAACACACTGTTATTCAAGAGTTTGAAAAAGTCTTGTTCAAATGTTGAGGAACTTTTTTGCCTCAGAGCAGTATTCAAATCAATGTATTGTTTCAAATACGTGCTTTGTCGAAAACTAATCACTCGATGAATTTTCTTTAATATTAAACCATGTTTTAAACATGTTTGCAAGTGAATGTAATGTATAACATACTTAAATTTATCATACAAATTTGGAACTAGTTTGAAAGTTTTCCCCCCGGGTGGAATGCATTTTTCAGAACAA
Source organism: Lysandra bellargus (assembly GCA_905333045.1). Lineage (NCBI taxonomy): Eukaryota > Metazoa > Arthropoda > Insecta > Lepidoptera > Lycaenidae > Lysandra > Lysandra bellargus. The sequence continues at coordinate 7,537,189 of HG995332.1, forward strand.
AATGGAAAATCATTATGTAAGTTATGTAAATGTTTGGGATATTGTAAATCTACTTCTAGAATATAACCACACTCTGCATCAATCGGTATTTCGATTATATTTAATTTGTTGATTTCTTGTTCATTGAGAAATCTGAAATCTGATAATGGTAAATACTGACACATACTATATCCATATAAATTATTACAATCAATATAAGTGACGTAGGAAGGAGATTCTGATGGTTTGTAATTTTCTAAGTAAGGATTATTTGCTTTTGCATGTCTATGAGAGCACAGACATACTCCTCCTCTGATACCACTCTGTAACATGCGCACCATCGACAAGTCATCGATAAGTTCCAATTGTATTCCTGTTTTTAATAACATCGCATCAAAAGATAAACTGGGTGCTGTTAAGTAAAAAGCTGGGTCTAATTGATAGTGTTGCTTGCAAGTCTGTCTAAAATTTTCAAAGATATCTGCCAGTAAAAGCACATCAGTTTTTAGATATAAATCCGTATAACTACCTAAATCTTTGATTTGAAATGTTGACCAAATTAAGCACGCGTGCTGGTAATCCTCATCAGAAATATCATGATCAGTTAGGGAACTATAAAAGCATTCTTTTGGGGGTAGACTTTTTTCGTCATACCGCTTCCACGAGTTCATATATTCGTATGGATAAATGCCTTTACGAGTGAGTAACTGAAATTCATCTTCATCGGGGAAATGATTTTGTAAGTTTTTAAACATTTCCGGTTTTAATGTCTCTGACAATTTGCTTAAGCTTGTTCCCAAAAACTTAAATGAATCAACGAATCGAAGTTGAAAAAACTGATTATTCGTAACTGGTACAAATTTGGTAAATGAGATGTAGTTTTCTTTTGTTTTAGGTATTATTTTAATATTACCAGGAACCTCGCCTAACGCTTTTATAAAAAGATGACAATCATAACCAGCTAAGTTATGAAAAAAAATGGGGACGAATGAAGGGCGTTTATACTGTAAATTACAAAACGGATGCGCAGCTCCGCGGTAACGACCAGTAACGTGACAATGGTCACGGACTTTGTCCGAAAAAATAAAATTTTCACAAATATGACAACGTGTGGCATTATCAAAATCAGACTTATCCGCCATAGAAAATATCATAGGGACTGGTGTACTAAGTATATCAAATATTTTTTGTACGTCTTTAAGAATCGAATCTACAAACTGCTTATCACAACCAGGTCCTCGATATGATACGTACCGATTGTAACTAGGGTCATCACGACAAACAATATAATAACCAAAAGCTATAGGTAAATGTTGGTGCAATCTAGTCGTGTTTTTGCTAGAAGAACAGTTAGCTTCAGTATTGGTTTGTAGCATCGATTCAAAATCTGCGTAAATACAAAAAGGCATGTTTTGTTTTCGACCATAGTTTTTAAATTTAATTACTGAGCCCTTATTTGGGAGGACAGTTACAACGCCTCCACATAAATGGTTTTCAACTTCTTTAGAAGTACTGAAAAATATCAAGCACAAATCACAGAAGTACAATTTGCTGTGATGAGATGTAACTTGGCTTCTAAACAGTCTAGAAGGTTCTTTGATCAAACAATAATGAGAAGTGTTATTATTTTCTAGATACAACAAATGTATAATTTTCTCGTTGCATGTTTTATTAATGTCTGATTTATACAACGGTCCAACAATAGTTTTACTTTTTTTTAAACCATAAATTATGAACTTAATATTAGGATTATTTTTTTCAAAAATTTTAATGTCATGGAAAGTTACAGGAAAAAACATTCCATTTATATTAAATAATTCACGAAAATTAGGATATGATGAAATTCTTTCAGGGTGATTTTTAGCTGGATATAAGGCTGCCGTTACACTCCATAGAAAGCAATGCTGATCTTTATTCATAATATTTAAACACGCCTTTTTAGCCTGAATTGATTTGGGTAAACTGATAAAACTTGAACCGCTAAGTGGTTGATATTTATTGATATTAATCTCAATGTATAAATTATTTAAAAATGTCCACCCACTGTCACGATCCTCAAATTCCTCTATACTAGTTTTTAAATAACTAACTGTTTCCAAATATATTTTTTCAAAATCATAATTACCATGTAATATTTTATTTTTGGTTCCAAAAGATTTTATTTCTTGTGAATTATCGTTGAACTTCAAAAACGTCCCAAATAGTTCGAAATTAACCTTAACACATGTATGTTTAATAAGGTTTTCATCTAAAAGAGATTTTAACTTGTTACGAATTTCGAAAAAAATATATCTACTGAAGCTAACTGAAGTTGATCAAGAGGTAATATCTTATAAGTTACAATACGATTACGAAATGCGGAGCTGACGATTTCTACACCATCACTGTATTCTATTGTCTGACAACTTTTTCTATATAAATTACTTCGCAAATGACCTACCCATGATTTACTATGTACAGATATGTTACACGTCGAACAGAAAGGCATTTTATTCTATTAAAAAAGCCAATGCTATCAAAACAATAATACAGTAACCGATACTAATGTAAAAAAAATTAAAAAGATTCTATTCTAGTATATTAAAAATAAAATTAATATCTACTATAAATTGATTAAGTTTAGTAAAATTTATTTTTTGTCACTGTAATGGACGGGCTCTGACTCCTCAAATTCGGTAAAAGCTTGTCCTAAGAAGCCTTGCAGTGCCTCCCAAGACGATGATGACTCGTCGCACTGGAGCTTCACACTTACCAGCGCCGTCTTGTAGCGCACATTAGCGGCGTGAGACACGTAGTCCGATTTTTTGTAGATCTTGAGGTCCACAAAATATTCGCCACCGGTCTTCGCAGTCCGACGAGACGTTCCCGTAGAAACTCGGCTGGAGAAGCTTGATATTATTTCCCCGCCACGAGATTTGGGTTCACTGCAACTAGCTTCCTCAGTCTGCAAGATATTGAATAAGTCCGGTCTCCTTGTTCTGTAAAATAAAAAATTAACATATCATTAAAATACAATAATCGAGAAAAAATATTAGTAAGAAAACAAACAAAATAGGAATAAGTGTATTGCACTTTCACTTTTGACTGTAAACAATTAGGTGCCTAGTTTTATCAGACTTCAACAGGATACTGAACTAAGTTTTGATAAATAATAAAAACCAGCAGAAACAGGCATAGAATTTCAGCAAACTTAAAGTAGATAATAATCGAACATACCGTGTAGTGATAAATTCGTGCGGCGAGGAGTATTTTCGCTTTCGTTGAGCACTTTTGTGTGATGAGGTGCGGGTCAACTCCAGCGGAGGCGATGAGTCGTGTTGCTTTCCGGGGCCGGCCTTGCGTTTGCTGCTTGACGCCTTTGACTTCTTTTTCGGTGCTACCGACACCACTGCAGATGGGGCCTCAAACTCTGAATCGGACCTATTAAAGAAGAAATATAAATTATTTTCCCATCTTGATGAATAATAATAATTATTATTAAAATATATTTTTAATATTATTAAATTATAATTTTAATTGAAATATAATTAAAAATAAATTAAAACATAATTTTAATATATAATTAAAAAACAAAAAAAAAATATATATTTTTAATATTATTAAAATATAATTTTAAATGAAATATAATTAAAAATAAATTAAAAACAAAAAAAATATTAATTTTATACTCACTAACATTTTCTCGTTGAAATTGAAGACTGGAGCGAAGCCACTTGAAAAATTGTGACTTGTTCCATCGTGCATCGACTTTTATTTAGTAAAAATGTCTTTGTCATCAAAAAATGTGTAAAAGTTGTCAAGCGCGAGTTGATTAATGTAATATATGTGTGTATGTTTGTTCGTTTTAATGTTATCAATTACACCATAGCAGTCATTCAGATTGAAATCCAACATCAATGATTGATCATTGCTATGTAAAACATATAATGTTTAATAAAGTTTTTTATTTATTGTTATTTATTCTACATATAGTTTATTCTACATTTTTTTTTTATCTTTATACATCTGTGCATTTTTTTAAAGCATGTTAAATGTTGCATACTTTTATAGCGAATTTAATCTTGAACCAATACCTAATTCCCAAGAAGAGATTAAAATAAAATAAATTATTTTGTTTAAATAAGCAAGTAAATCCGAATTTTTAATGTGTATATGAATTGTGATGATATGGTAAAATATATGCAATATAAACGTTATTTTAAACTAATGATGCCTTACTTCAACTTTCGACCTTATCATTGATCAATATAGCTGAATATGAAATAAAATTGAATAAAGAAGAATCTCTATGGTGCGCTCGCTGCGGCGTTTCATCGAAATGCTTTGTAATTGTATCTCCGCCGCTGTTCATAGTAGGGGAAGCGAGTAAGCTAATTTTGTAGTTACTCGAGTGTCATGGGACCCTAGTAGATTTCGTAGATTAAGTAATGAGGAGAAAAAAATATTAAGAGCATATCTTATGACAGTGGGGCAGTGACAAACTGCAGCTATTTAGAAGTTAAAAAAAGTAATTATATATATAAAAATTGACTTTAAAGGTAATTTATAAGGTAATTTATCATTCAATTAAAGGAAACAAACATGTAATCGTCAAGCAGGATTAAAAATATATATGAAGAAGGTTTTGTTTTTTAAAATATGGACTTTAGTTTTTGAAAATTTCAAAGAGTCTTTATATCTTTCCCTTTACTTTAAGTCGTCATTGCTTTAAATAAAAGCTTCTTTGGGGTCTACACAACGTTCTCTATTTTAATCTGACAATTTGATACTTAAAAATATATATATATATATATATATATATATATTTTTAACGCCCCACTCAGATAAGCTGATTTCTATACCACGTTAACTAGAGACATGTGGGAAGCATACACAAGCTTAATCTGACGCGCTCGAGCTACTGCAGAAATCCCCTAATCGGCTCCCCTACCATAAAACGAGTGTTCGTTTTACAGTATGTATGTGAAATATTATATTCTTGTTTGTCAGCTTGCAGTTTTTTTCAGATCAGGGATGTGAACTAGAAGCGAGAACTCGATTAAAGAGATAATTTAAGAGGCGATCAGTTTTTACCCTATAAATCTAATAAATTATAAATGAATATTGTGTGTATTAAACACGATTATTTTACCTCCAATCAAATTATGAAAATTATCATCCTTTAAATTCATTTACGCACATATAATATTTATATCAACATCAATATGTCAATTATTTGTTTCAAAAATTATTTACAAGCACGGTCTATTGATGTTAATAATTTATTATTTTACTTAGCTATGAATTTGACGCATGGTTTGCACGCACACAACACAGTACAACGTTATTGGAATAAGATTCATTTTAGCTTGGTTGCGTTCTGCTTTACGCAAAATATAGTAGTTTCGCATACTATTTTTTTGAAATATAATATTTGATCCCTTAAAATAGTAGGATACTATAATATATAGTAGGTTTGACAACCCTAGCGACTCAATCGTTCTGTTCTTATGATTTCGCGTCTTGGCTTGTTAATATGCAACGTGGTGCGCGGTGAGTATCATCGTGGTTTAGACCTACATCAAAAGTGAATGGGAAGATAAAGGAATAGTTAAAAGTAAGTGTAGTAGTTATTGTATTCATTATAGATTTAATTCGTTACACAATTATTTAGGTTTTGATTTAAATTGATAATATTTTAGTTTTTGAAAACGATTCATTATTTATTAAGTACATTGTTACATTTTAAAATTAAATAATTACCAATATATTTATTCGTTACCCATCAAATATTTAAATCTAATGTGGTACTCATATTGAATAGTATTTTTCTATATTAGCTAATATATTTATTTTTTTCAGATGCATGAAAATTAGAGAAGTTCATCAAAAATCACAGCGGAACGCAGAAAAAGGATTAGACCAGGCATTATTTAATTGTAAGTAAATTTGAATCTAAATGTATCTAGTTTATTGAATGAGGTTTATGTAGTAGATACATATTAGAGGTAATTATTTAATCAGAATAATAATTAATAACCAATTACTTACCAGTATTCATTATAGATTTAATTCGTTACACAATTATTTAGGTTTTGATTTAAATTGATAATATTTTAGTTTTTGAAAACGATTCATTATTTATTAAGTACATTGTTACATTTTAAAATTAAATAATTACCAATATATTTATTCGTTACCCATCAAATATTTAAATCTAATGTGGTACTCTTATTGAATAGTATTTTTCTATATTAGCTAATATATTTATTTTTTTCAGATGCATGAAAATTAGAGAAGTTCATCAAAAATCACAGCGGAACGCAGAAAAAGGATTAGACCAGGCATTATTTAATTGTAAGTAAATTTGAATTTAAATGTATCTAGTTTATTGAATGAGGTTTATGTAGTAGATACATATTAGAGGTAATTATTTAATCAGAATAATAATTAATAACCAATTACTTACCAGTATTCATTATAGATTTAATTCGTTACACAATTATTTAGGTTTTGATTTAAATTGATAATATTTTAGTTTTTGAAAACGATTCATTATTTATTAAGTACATTGTTACATTTTAAAATTAAATAATTACCATTCGTTACCCATCAAATATTTAAATCTAATGTGGTACTCTTATTGAATAGTATTTTTCTATATTAGCTAATATATTTATTTTTTTCAGATGCATGAAAATTAGAGAAGTTCATCAAAAATCACAGCGGAACGCAGAAAAAGGATTAGACCAAGCATTATTTAATTGTAAGTAAATTTGAATCTAAATGTATCTAGTTTATTGAATGAGGTTTATGTAGTAGATACATATTAGAGGTAATTATTTAATCAGAATAATAATTAATAACCAATAGTTATTTTAATAATAACAAATTTAAATATAAAAATTCATAATATATTTCCTGTAAAACTGTTATTGCATAATATAACGTTAATATTTTCGAGATTATTTGAATGCCAATAAGTCGAAGTTATTACTAGAAACATAATTAATCCATAATTTTTAGATGAAGCATTACTCAAATATCCTTAATCGTCATCGTAGTTTTAAAGTACTCGTGACTCTAAATGGTGATTATTATGTAAGTGTGGATGTACATAACATTCGGTTTTCTTTTTCAGATCGGATGATCAATGACGAAGAAATCTGCATGACACAAACGAAGACATTATTGTGTTTATTTGTATAAATGCATAAAAACTGGTGTTTATTTATTGATAAGATCCTAAATTCCTATCCCCTGAAATGTAAGCTTAAACATACTAAACATCATAGTGTGTTAGTATATTTAAGCCGAGGTATGTTTTTTGGTAAGTGGCACACTGACACACCGAAGTGAGCGAGGGCGCGAGCGAACAGAGGTGCATGTCATGAGCATTTCATTTCATTTACCATCAGTTGATACATAAACGAACAGGAGTTATTGGGCATGCTGTCCCACCGAAGTGAGCGAGGCGCGGAGCGCAGTTCGCGAGCGAACGGAGGTGCATCAGTTGATGCATAAACGAAAAGGAATTATTGGGTATTCTGTCCCACCGAAGTGAGCGAAGCGCGGAGCGCAGTTCGCGAGCAAACGGAGGTGGGACAGAATGCCCAATAATTCCCTACTGATAGATCCTCAAGGATCGTCTAAACGTCAGGATTACAGTCCTGCGAAGGAAAAAACACTTCCAGAGCAGAGCTTTTTCTTAGGCCTAAATACCCTCTCAGTCGATATCCAGCTTAGATGTATGCGGATAACGTTACCAGCCCAATGCCACATTAGCTTGGCCATCTTGATTCCTACGTCTCTGATTCTAGTTTGGGAGCACAATATTGTTTTTATTTTTTGATGAGATTTGAGCGCTATTGCTCTTTGGCAGATCCTGAGTTGGAACTTTTGTAAATCGTAAAACGGTCAATGATCGAGTTAGTGTATCGTTGGTTATGACAAGCGAAATACACAAATATATCAACGAGTCTGGGCTTCAGTGAGATTGGTAAGTCACCATTCTTCATGGACCAGTTTTTCTGTCTTTCTGTTGTCATAAGAAACTAATTTGCCCAAGTACAAGTACTCGTTGACATAGTGAATTCCTTGCTCGTCTACCTTGATCCTACGTCTCGTACTGTTGGTCATTGTTAGTGTCTTTGACCTATTATTTGTAAGTTCCATCCCTAGGCTTGCAGATCTGAGAGCATAATTTGATGAGGTGCGGCTGAGGGCTGTAGGCGCAAAAATGACGAAGTCGTTGATGAAGCTAAGATTGCTTAGGGTTTTCTTGTTAACTAAAATTTCACATTTTTAAATAGTTAAAAAATCAAGGTAATTTTATGTCGGTGTTGATTATCCGAGAACCTTATGCCATAAATCATCTTATATATATAAATAACTCACTAAGAAGTCGATAATGACCGTTTATTGTCCACGTACACACACACTATTGATTGAAAGCACAGAAGGAGAATTATGGATAGCAAGCACAATTTATAGTATAAAAGAAAGTCAGTAATTGCAGTATAGAAAGGAACAATTAAGCAAGGAACTAGCAAAGCATCCGCGTCGCATAGGCGTGAAAAGCAGACTGATGGTCAAGAGAGGGAAAGCGGTCGGCGGCGTGCGTCGGCGCAGCGACTAGCCGGTTCTCGGACGCGCTCCTCGCACTCGTATGCTCCGTCCATAGCTCCGTCTCATTGACGTCACCGCGGTCACTTGTCGTGCGCGGTTCCATACTACGATTTTCTAATAGCAACGGCACGGCACGTAATCCGTATGGTTTAATTTATGTTGTGCATAATGTTATTAATAGTGTAAGTATTATATTATTTAATTAGGATAGGGTTTTATATTAAGTACTTTTATTATTAGTGTATAGTATGTAGTGTATATATATAATGTAAATATGTAAATATTAATTTTGTAAATAATAAATATAATAAAATAATAAATATTATATATTAGGACTTAGGAGGATCCCTACATCACTCCCCTCCAGAGACCGTCACTACGGGCGATAATAATCCGGGAATCTAACTTGTCTTCCGGAACGAGTTGTCTTTCGCACAAAGTGATCGCTCTGTGGTGACTGTGGTGGTTCTTCTGGAGTGTCAGTTTGTGGTGTATATGTATCGGACAGTAGATAGGCTGGTTTTATTCGATCTATACTTACTGTCACGGGTTTACCCTTAACTAAAATTTTAAATACTTTATCCCCTCTCTCCACAACTTCATAAGGGCCAGTGTATGCAGGATATAGTGCTCCTTTATTAATTTCTTCCCTTAAAAATATGTGGCTGGAGGAATTGAGGTCTTTGAATATAAAACATTTATCGCGCTTATGTCGCGATGCAGGTACGGGTTGTAATTTATTAACAACGGAACGTAAACGGGCAGTGAAATCGGTTATGTCCGTCGTGCCGTTCACATTACTGTGGAAGAATTCGCCTGGGAGTCGCAATGGCTCGCCGTAGACGAGTTCTGCCGAAGAAGATTGCAGGTCTTCTTTGAAAGCGCTTCTAATGCCTAGGAGAACGATAGGTAACGATTCCGTCCAATTATGGTCAGCGTGACACTTTATAGCCGTCTTAAGCTGCCGATGGAATCGTTCCACTAGACCGTTGGAGGCTGGGTGGTAAGCAGTGGTTCGACGATGTTTGAAACCAGCCACCTTGCCTAAGAATTGGAACAGTGACGATTCAAATTGGCGTCCTCGATCAGACACTATATCGAGAGGGCAACCAAATCTGGCGATCCACATTGACAATAGTGCCTTGCCAACTGTCTCCGCTGTGCAGTCCGATATAGGTATGGCCTCAGGCCACCTGGTAAAGCGGTCCACGGCTGTTAGACAGTAGCGGAAGCCATTAGATAGTGGAAGGGGTCCTATAATGTCAATGTGGACGTGTTTGAACCGTTCACGAGGCAACGTAAAAGTTCCGGTTGGCGCTGAAACATGTCGCGTGATTTTTGTGCGTTGGCATGGTAAACAAGTTTTGGCCCAATTTCGGCAGTCCTTTCTTACACCGGGCCAAACGTAACGCTGAGCCACTAATTTAGCTGAAGCATTGGCGCCGGGGTGAGACATACTATGAAGGCTGTCAAAAACTTGTTTCCGCAAGACTTTGGGAACATAAGGTCTTGCTAAGCCAGTGCTGACGTCGCAGTATACCTCAGTGTTGTGGCCGGGTTGTTGCATCTTTTGCAGACGAAGGGATGTCTCGTCGCGTAGAAGCTGTGACAACTCTGGGTCAACATCTTGGGCTTTTACGAGCTCTTTGAGATCGACTGGACTTTGTAACTCGTCAATTCGCGACAATGTGTCAGCAACAACATTATCCTTGCCGGAAATATGCTTGATATTGGTCGTGAATTGCGAGATAAAGTCTAGATGCCTGTACTGACGCGGGGAACAATTATGTTTCCTCTCGTGGAAGGCGTAGCACAGGGGTTTGTGGTCTGTATAGACGGTGAAATGTCGGGCTTCCAGCATGTGGCGGAAGTGCTTTATCGCCTCATAAATGGCCAGCAGCTCGCGATCATAAGGCGAGTATTTCTGCTGGGCCGGGCTGAGCTTTCTTGACCAAAATGCTAGGGGTTGCCATACTTGGTCTTTTTGTTGCTGTAACACGGCACCCATTGCTGAGTCAGATGCATCTGTGGTGAGAGCAAGTTTGGCTTCGCAATCTGGGTGTGCTAACAACGTCGCGTTACAGAGGCTCTCTTTGGCAGTTTCAAAGGCTTCCAGCGATTCACCTACGAGGTAAATTGGCCTTTGACTGAGCCAGTCAACAAAGCGTTTAGTGGTCCCTGAATTTGTGCGGCATTGGGCAAAAATCGCCTATAAAAGTTCAGCATGCCTAAAAATCGCCTAAGCTGCCTGACGGTTTTGGGCTGAGGGAAATCCTTTATAGCCTGAACCTTAGAAGCAAGCGGCTTAGTGCCTGCGGCTGATATAAGGTAACCCAGAAATTGCACTTCGGGGGCGCCAAAAACGCACTTCGAAGTGTTGATAACTATACCGTACTTCTTCATTCGCTCGAAGAGAAGGTTGAGATGCTGTTCGTGCTCTTCCTCTGACCTAGAGAATACCAGGAAGTCATCAAGATAGCAATAGCAAAAGTCTAGCCCTCGAGTCATCTCATCCACGAACCTTTGGAACGTCTGACCTGCGTTTCGAAGTCCAAAGGTCATGAATGGGAATTCGAATAGGCCGAAAGGCGTTGTTATTGCTGTCTTCTGAATATCCTCGGTACTTACTGGGATTTGATTGTAGGCCTTGACGAGGTCTATTGTAGAGAAGACTGTACAACCTGAGATGCTATGAGCAAAGTCCTGGATATGTTTGATGGGGTACCTGTCCGGGATAGTCCGAGAGTTGAGAAGACGATAGTCTCCGCAGGGGCGCCAACCATTATCTTTTTTGGGCGCTAAGTGGAGTGGAGACGACCAGGGACTCTCGGATGGACGTGCAGTACCGCTGCTCAGCATCAGCTCGAACTCTTGCTTAGCAATTCTAAGCTTGTCCGGGGCTAACCTTCTAGGGGAACAAGAAATAGGTGGTCCGGGCGTTGTTCTTATGTGGTGAACTGTGTTGTGTGTTACGGAACGTGTCGTGCCTGCTGGTTTCAGAATATCAGGAAATTTTGAAAGTAACGCGTGATATCTAGTGTTGCCAGATGGAATTTTGACGGAACATACGTTGCTAGGCATATTGGCAATATAAGCTACAGATGAAAGCGATGTCGTATTATCTATTAAGCGTTTGTTATGTACATCTACAATCAATTTATAATGATTAAGAAAATCTACGCCTATAATAGCTTTTACTACATCAGCAACAATAAATTTCCATGGGAAACTGCGCCTTAAGCTAAGATCTAACTTAAGTTCTATAACACCATAGGTCTCGATGGTACTTCCGTTGGCTGCAGAAAGTTGGAAAGTGGTCTTGGCTCGTCGTTCACGCAGCGCAGATCGGGGGAAAACGCAAACGTCGCTTCCGGTGTCCACTAAGAATTGGACTTTCGAGCTGCGGTCTGTGACGAAGAGGCGACCAGTGGATGGTAGGCAGTCGTCAGTCGCCATTATCGACCGCCTTGCGCGTTTCCCGAAGTCTTGAAGTCACACGGTTTGATACATTTGTGCGCCTTCGCACCATACTTGCTGTGGTACCAGCACAGGGGGTACTTGCGGTAATTTGAGTTCGACCTGCTTGAGGACCTGTGCCGGCTACGGTCTCTTGGACGATGTTGGTTGCGAGGACGACGCTCCAGCTGCATGGTCAGGTTCTTGACGGCCTCCTTCAGCTCAGCTATCTCTAAGGCCATGGCCTGGGTACTTGGGCCTGGAACGCTTGCTGCTGCGGTTTGGAGGGTAGGCGACACGATGTCTTGGACTCTGTCTGCTAGGTCTGCGAGGACTTCCAGTGAGCTCGCTGGTTGTGAAGCCAACAACGTTTGAATGTTGCTCGGCAGACGGCTGCTCCAGATGGTTTGCAGGAAATCGTTTTGCACCGATGGTCCAGCCAAACTTTGTAGGTGGCGCAAAAACTGGGATGGTTTTCTATTCCCGAGTTCTTCGTGCATGAGAAGTTGATGCAGCTTCTTCTCACGGGATCCCTACATATATATATATATATATATATATATAAGATGATTTTCGCCACTTGCTCCACAATCTTCCTAGCCATCTTCATGAAAATCTGTCTGCGTTTTTTATTCTTCATTATATCTTTAATGGTGTCTGTTGTTATGACTTGGTCTATTTCTTCTTCTGTTTCTCTTCTGAGTGTTCCATAAATGGGACATTCTGTGAGACAGTGCAGAACTGTTTGAGTTGTGAAGTTGTCACATTTGCATGCCTTGCAGTTCTCCCTCAGTTTCATTCGGTCCAAGTACTCTCCGAAGCCTCCGTGTCCTGTAAAAAGTTGTGCTGACAGGTTGTCTTTCTTCACTTCGGAGAGAATCTTGTACGCTATTCGCAGGTCGTCAAAAAAGTAAGATATAGTTTTTCCTTTTCTTTCGGTATTATATTGTTCTTGATATTTGTCTAGTGTGTTCTTCCTTAGGTTATATTTTACTGGACTTTACGCTTAGGGGAACTGAATCAACACAGCGCCAGCAGGCGCTGTTTCCTTTTTCGTGGCTTCCCTCGCCAGGTGGTCGACACGTTCATTTCCCTCCAGGCCAACGTGCGCCTTTATCCAGTACCAGTTGATTTTTGTGGAGTCTTCCCTTATTCGGTTTCTTATCTCTACGGCTACTGGATTCAGGCTGCAAGGGTCTGCGACGGTCAGGGCTGATCGGGTTCGTACTCTACTAATAACAGCTCGTATTTTTGATTATCTGGTTCGCCATCAGCAGCGCCGCCATCTCTGCTTGGTAAACCGAACAGTGGTCCGCCAATTTTATCTTTGCTGTTATAGTCTCTCTGTGCTCATCCCAGCAACTGACTGCTGCTCCTACTTTTCCGTCCAGTTTGCTGCCGTCAGTATATACAGTTCGGATGAGTTCAGGCATTTTCTTTAGATCTTCCTCTTCGGCGACCCAATCAAACGTTATTCGTTCTCTTCTTGCTGGATGAGGGAGGTCAAAAGGGTGGGCTCTTTTCTCTATTTTTCTGTCAGGGTAGTAGGCCATGGGTTTACCTCTCTTGACTCTACATAGTTCCGCGTTTTCTATAATCCCGAAGTGAAGAGGAATAGTGCCACTTATTACCGTGCTGTCCATTAGGGAAGTAGTTTTGTGTGCTTTTGACATCATTATTGTGAACATTCGGTTCATTCGGTCTATCTTTTTTCTGATGTATTTTTTTCTAAGGACAGGTTCCCACACGCTTGCTGCATACAGGATCGTGGGTTCCACTACGGATCTATACAAAGTCTTTATTATCTCGGAGTTTAGGCCCCATGTTGCTCTACATGACCTTGATAACTTTTTGTATATCTTGATGACCTTATCATTGACATGTTCTAGATGTTGTTTGAATGTTAACTTGTGATCAATGATAAGGCCGAGCAGCTTAAGATGGTTAGTGAAAGCCACTTTTGTACCGCAGAACTCAATGTTGGGGATGTCATAAATGCGTTTATTTGTGACTATTATTATTAATTAATATATATTAATTCGCTGCACACAAAACCCAGGCTGGTTTTGTGTGCAGCGAATTTGAGCTTGTTCTCGGTACCCCACTTCTCAATTTCCTTCAGGGCTTTATTGGCTTTGTCCTGCACCTGTTGGGCGTTAGATCCAGCTGCCACTACCACTAGGTCGTCAGCGAAAGCTTGCAGGTGTGCTTCAAGGGTATCTGCTATGTCCATTAGGGGGTCCACGATTATGTCCCACATTGGTGGTCCTCCTACAGAGCCCTGCACACATCCCTTCTCGGTTTCTTTTGCGATAGTATGTCCAGCATATGTCAGCTCTATTTTCCTCTCGCTCAAATAGTCGTTGAAAGTGCTGCTCAGGTATATGCGGCCACCATGCGTTGTCGAACGCTCCTTCGATATCCAGTGAGATTAGGACAACCATCCGTTTTTTCTTGATCTCTTCTCTCACCAGTTCCGCTACATCGTAAAGGGCGTCTTCCGTGCTCTTTTGTGGCATAAATCCATATTGGCGGGGATTGACACCATCCTTTCCTAATTCCCACAGTAGCCTTCTGCACAGGATTTTCTCGAAGATTTTCCCCAGGATCGGGAGTAACCCTATAGGTCTGTATGCTTTCGGGTGGCTGTAGGTGTCTTTGCCAGGTTTTGGAAGTATTATTACCTTAGCCTTTTTCCAGATCCGGGGGAAACATCCATTTTTCAAGCAGGCTTGGAATACGGCAACCATGGTGTTCGGGCTTTCTTTGTATGCATGGTCTAATACAGGGGTCACCAAATGGCGGACCGCGGTCCGCATCCGGACCGCCGACCCATTGTGTGCGGACCCAGCATTTTCGAAGATGAACTTTGTTAAAATAAAGGTAAATAAATACTTTTGTAAATTCCGCAATTACCTTTGTTTAAATTCTTTTATGTGCGGACCGCGAAGGTCGTTTCATTTCTTAATATGGACCCCGAGAGAAACTAATTGGTGACCCCTGGTCTAATATGTCAGCGGTGAGACCATCATAGCCTGGGGCTTTTCTTGGATTTATGTCTTTAAGTGTCATTTCTATTTCAGTCTTTGTGATATTGTCTAGGTCATTGTAGTTTTCCTCGTTATTCAGATCGTTGTTAATGTCTTTCGTGTGTTTGTCAGCTTCTAGCCTTATAAGTCTTTGTTGTGTTGTGTCATCGTCGTTTGTGTCTTTGGGATAGAATGTATCAGCCAGCAATTTTGCGGATTCAAAGGGGCTGCAGTCAGTGTCATTAATTTTTAGCAGTTGATCGTCCTTTCTTTTGCTAGTGATCTTCATTATTCTGTACATTCTATCCCATAAGCTTTCCTTGTTTTGTGATGTACAGAATTTTTTCCAGCTGGCGGTCTTTGTAGTGAGTATCGGGTCTTTGTACTCTTCTAGTGCTTTTAGGTAATTATGTACCACCGTCTCCCTTCTGTCGCTGTTTGCCTTCTTGATTTTCCGTCTTAGTCTTTTTACTTCATTCTTCTTTTCTTTCAGTTCTGGGGTCCACCATTTTATTGATTTGATTTTATTAGAATGTCGAATAATAATATTAAAAAAGGATTTCACACTGTTAAACTATTTGCAGTGTATCACATTACAATTGCTAATAAGTTATTAAAAAGTAAAACATCAACAGCTTTTAATTTTAGATAGATGATGAGTACTGAATGCATCCGTTAGACCTCAACAGTATTTAATAGGCCTTATTAAATGCAGCTGTAGTTGCGGTAAGTAGCTAGTTTATATTATGAGATCCGTGGGTAATTTTTTCATATTCCTCGTTACTGGTAACACTTTGGGTAACACTTTTCTTCCTGTCCCTTTCAATGACACGCTGACTACAATGAGGTAGATCTCGGAACAATAAGTTATTCTTTCTTTCTTTTTCTTCTTTTTTGGCAACTTGACACAAAGGATGTGTATGTTGTGCCACAGACAAGGTAAAAAGGTAAGGAATATGGCGGGAAAACCATATTCCTCCTATTATAATTTTCATCATCGTTTTCATGTATCGTCAGGTCTAAAGTCTAGTCAAAGTCTAAGTAAAAGTCAATACAGTCAAGGAGTCAAGTCGGTCGATTCAGTAAAGTGGTAGACGCTTTACTGAAACTTTCGATGGAGTTTTGGAGGGAACACAAAATAGCACGTTTCTGGATATTACATCACTTTCCTACACTTGTGCATGAACACGAATATCTAATGGTTAATATTCTACCAATATTACACATTAAAAACCCAGCTAACACAATTTTAGGAAAATAATACAAAAACACAACAGCACTCTTTTACATGCCCGCCAAAACTGAAATAAGTTATTGTTCCGAGAGGTAGATAGAGTCTACCGGTCCGGATCTACCTCATCTACCATACTATATTACATATTATATTACATATCTGTGGTCGGATAGAAAAAGTATAAACGTCAAAACCATATGTTCAATGTTGTCAAAACTCAAGTGGGCAACGATACTTTTATAAGTTACAATTTATTTTATTATATTAATATGGTAAAGCTTTAATATTTGTGACTTAATATTATTTATATTGATTTTGCATAGTCTGAAAAAACTTACACGAAAAATTGTTTTTTTTCCTTCTCTGAGAGAAAGTCTAAGCCACAGAATATTATGGATTTTACTTTAAACGTGTTTACATTAAACTGTTGGTAAGTAAAGGTTATTCATGTGTTTTGGTTATTTAGATACGTTGAATTTAAGTCACACAATTTCGTCACCTTCCAGGGGCATTCCCTTTGTTTCCAAAAACCGCAAGGAAAGAATTAAAGCAATAGCAACTTACTTGCTGAATGCATCACACAATATTGTGTGTCTGCAGGAGATTTGGAGTGAAGCGGACTTTTTATTCTTGCAAGAGGAATTGAGGACCTGTCTACCATATTCTCATTATTTCTATAGGTATATTTTTTTTTTAATATGAAAAATAATAATAAAGCAGACAAAAGTTTTAAACTTGTACGGCTAGTTCAGTTCTACAAAACAATTTAAAAAAATAGTTAATGGTATCAGGCGTTACTTTGCGGAAATCCATAGGTTAAAATTTAGTTTGTTATTATTTTTAGCAATATTCCGCGAAATAAACTTCCACCTATAAGTAAGAGTGGGTACTGAGTGTGAGGGTGGTGGGTGGTGAGTACTCCAATGCAAAATGTCAAATCTCTGGTTAAAGTTAAATATGGCGTCCAAACACCCCATATGCTCATACGACAACTGTCAATTTTTCCGGTTAAAGCTAAGGTTAAAGTTAAAGCTAAGGACGCCATATTTAACTTTAACCTTAACTTTAACCACGCCTCTGGTGCAACCCACTCTAAATGAGTGAGTGTACGCATAGGCATGCGTATAGCAACTCCCTCCTCCCACACTAAAAAAAAATACTAACATTGAATAAAAATGTCTTCATATATTTTTTATTTTATTATAGTGGTGTGCTTGGATCTGGACTATGTGTGTTTTCAAAGTGGTCAATCCAAGATGTGTTCTTCCATCAATGGCCACTAAACGGTTATATACATAAGATACACCACGGAGACTGGTTCGGTGGCAAAGGTGTGGGACTTTGTAGAATAAAAACAAATGACATTCTTATAAATGTTTACTGCACACATGTAAGTACCAACACTCAGAAACAATGATAGATAACTACGAACAATAAAAACTAAGGAAGAGTAACTCAGTCAAAAAACATGCCCCAAAATACTTGTCAAAAAGTGTACCTTAGGTACACATTTCAATACATTTGCAATATTTAGGTGGCCTTGAGTGGTATAAAGGCTGACGTTACATGACAGTTCGAAAGGAACCAAATTTTAAACAGTAATAGCACAGTGTAAATAACTACAGTGGTCCAACGAACGCGTCTAGACAGAGCAATCTTGCAGGGTGAGAGAGGCGCGGTAGCGATACCGAACTGCCATACACTCGTTCGGTACACGTCAGCCGGGGTTGATGCTTTTTAATTTACTTAATTGTTTTAAGTGGTTTGTGACCGACAGTGTTTCGTTTGAGTTGTATGTATGTACTTATTTAAATACATAATATACATATTATATCCAATATTTTTGTTTTTTTTTTTATATTTTCAAAATTACATAGAAACATACTCTGATATGTTTTTTTCGTAATAGCTGATTTGAAATAATTTGTATATCTGATACAAGTAATTTAAAGATAGGGAAGTAAAATTAAACTCATTTATTTATTATTGATATTCAAAGTTTTCAAATAAAGTAAAAATCAACGATAGATACTTTTGAGTATCAATTTTTTGAGTAAAAATTTATCAATGAAATAAGGGGGCAAACAAGCAAACGGGTCACCTGATGGAAAGCAACTTTCGTCGCCCAGCATCAGAAGAGCTGCAGGTGCGTTGCCGGCCTTTTAAGATGGAATAGGGTAATAGGGGAGGGTAGGGAAGGAAACAAGGGAGGGTAGGGAAGGAAATAGGGAAAAGGATAGGGGATTGGGCCTCCGGTAAACTCACTCACTCGGCGAAACACAACTTTTTTAACCAGAAGAAAAAAAAGTGTATTAATTTTATCAGTCGCATTAACTTAACACATGGTATAAATGATATAAAAATAGTATAATAACAAACAAGGATTTTTTTTCCGAAAAACAGGGGGTCACGTGGGTGTCATAAGCCTAAGTTACAAGCCGCGTCGACGGCTATGATTAGTTAATGTCTTGTCAAATAGCAAGTTTTTGATGACCTAGGCTTGTGAAACTCTCGGAAAATAAGACCTGTGTATTTAGACTACGACTTGATGTAAGATTTTTTACATTTAAAACATTATTTTAAAATTTTTATATATAAATATCAATTTTGATATATTATATCAAGCATAAATATCAATTGATATTATATTATATCATGATTCATAATATATATCCGATATATATATCAATTGATATAATTATAGGTATATCATGCGAACCCTGAGCTTTTGTATACACATTTGTATTTCTTATAATAAAATTCCTTATTTATAATACTTCTATATCTATTGTTTGTTATTCCTAGTACTCTACATACAAATACTACGAATACATAAAATGTAGAACAGATTATAATAAAACACATTATTGTGACAACCCTGAAGCAATAACGAAACCTACACAAAAGCGGCATTTCGCGCGACTTCAAAGGCGTGGGAACACTGTAGTTATTTACACTGTGGTAATAGTATGGGAGTTAGTTTCCTTAGTTTTTATTATTCGTAGATAGATAACGATAAATTAATATACCTTGTTATTGTTTTTTAACCCATCAATCCCCAAGCAACAGCCGGCTGCCGCATAACAATTTAAAATCTATTGTGTCTGCGATTCCCTCGATCGAGGTATTACGATGCATAAAGAAAGTATGTAATATGATTTACCACAAAATAAATTTAGGATATTTTTACTTGTTAACAAGAATAGAACTTTTACAGCTTCATGCAGAGTATCATGAGGATGACATGTATCTGGCTCACCGAGTGCTACAAGCATATTCAACAGCAGAGTTTGTGAATCTAACAAAGGATCCAGCAGATATTTCCATTTTGGCTGGTGATCTTAACACTGCACCAGGAGACTTATCTTTCAGGTACTATAATTAATAATTGTGTATATGTTACGCTCAAAGACCGAAAACGCTCAGTGAGTAGGGCATCGAGACCGGATTTTCCCGAAACCCGAAAACCCGGGTTTTGGGGATCACGAAAAAATCCGGGTTTCAAAAATGGAACCCGGGTTTTTCGAGCTTTTCGGGTTTTTCGTTTTTTTGATAATTATTAAAGGCAATACCTGATTTAAGGTATTTATGACAAAGTAACATACACATTATTTATTTTAATAACATATTGTATAAGTTCAATTATATCTATTGGTAATAATTAAACAAAATATAATATTTTCTAGTAAAAGTTTCGTTTTAAGAGCATTAAAGACTGATTGTCACAAAAATATTTATTAATAATGATACATATTTTGAAAATCATACCAAAACTATTCAATGTAAAAAAGCCAAGTCTCTTCAAACAATCTATCCATCGCAAAAAGTTTTCAAATTTCATAGAAGCCAAGTCTTGTTAAACTTATTTTATAATTTTCAATCAACATTCAGTGATTGACCATAGTTTTTTTTTTATTATGTGATCAAAAATAAAGTGTGGACAGCTTCAAAGGGTTCTAAGTCTGCTGTAAGTACCCCAGGACAGAGCCTACGCTAGCTTGCTATGACTGTGGCGCTGTGGAGGACACGACCTAGCACACCCTCGAGGTGTGCGATCGTTGGGCCGTGCAGCGCCACGATCTCGTGGCAGTGCTAAGTGGAGACCTCTCGCTCCCGAGCATGGTGCGCTGCATGCCCGAGAGCGATGAGGCCTGGCAGGCGGTGGTCCCTTTCTGTGAAACCGTCCTTTCACAGAAAGAGGCCGCGGAGCGGAACAGAGAGGATAACCCATCCTCCGTTCCGCTCCGCCGGCGTAGAACTTCCCGGACTTCCGTCCCACGGAGTTTCGGGTCAAGATGGGAACCTGCCCGGCTTAGCCAGTCTCGGTGCTGAGGGGAACGCTTTATGGAGCATTTTCACTGGTCGATAGGGCCCGCATGCGGGGTGCGGGAGATTTCTAAAATGCATGCCACGACCAATCAAATGCGCCATTAGTTGTCATAGACTCCCCGTATGCTGTATACCACACGAGTTAACGACTAATGAAAATGCGCCCTTAGTTTGACTAAGCGTTCCCTAACTTGGTGGAAGTCCGGTCCCTTGTCAGATAGACCGGCCGGTCGTAGAGGGAGTCCTGTGTTAGACAGTTTCAGGACATCCCTCCGTATACGGGTGAAGGCAAACCGCAGGTGGTTTTAGTAGGTAAGAGTCCCACATACCCCCGGGGTGCTTCAGCTAACTGCTGAAAGTACCGTAGACTTTTGATGATGGGCAAGTCAGCCACTAGTTGGTGACAAAACGTTGAAACTTGTATGGACCGTTGCAACTTGTATGGACCGTTGCTGATAAAATATACCCATCAACAAAGTCTTAGGGATATTAATTGTATTTTTGGAATATCTAAAAACCTGTCAGGATTTTTTAAAGATCAACAGTATGGATCAATGATAGCTTATTTTTTGGTCTTTAATACAACGTATTATTTAACCTTTAACGTCACGGGCGGGGTCTACGCAGATCCCACGTGCTGTTTTTTGACGATATTTTTTTAAATTGGCAAGTTACGATCGCATGTTTTCGGCTAATCTCAATGCAACGCGAGGTTTTTCAGTGAGTAAAAGTCCGTCGCTCCTCTGATAAGAGAAGTTACATTTTTGCTTATGTGGGGATACCTGCAGACCCCACCCGTGATTTAACGTATGTACTTTTTTCACATTGGTTATATGTTTGTTTGTTTTTTTTAATTGTCTATGTATAAATGGAAAATTTGCTGCCGACTAACAGAAAATCAAATTGCTCAAATCATATTATGCAATTTAATGTCTCTGAAAGTTTTCGGAAACATTTTGAAAGAGTTAGAGGTAGCTAGACCTAATGCACCAAAAATGAGGCGAAGATGCAATTATTGTCCCAGAACTAATTATCATTGCCCGTAAGCCTTATTATAAAACTATTTGCAAGTCTCATTCAGTAAAATTATTTATTACTTACCTAGCTTACTCAAGGAATAATTTTAGTTTAGGGTCGTACTTTTCAAGGATTGTCAATTATTTTTCTATAACTTAGTGTTAATTTTTATTTTGATTATTTATTTCTAAGTCTTATTTTATGAGAAAAAAACAATGAGTTAGTCAGAAGTAGACATTTTTGTTGAATTTTAGTACATTAAACATGTGCCCTACAAATTCTATGCACGAGATTGGTTAGTTCATAAAAATGTTCTTTACTGTCTAAATAATGGTTTGTTTATTATTAATAAATGCTTTTCATAAATAAAATAATATCTATTCTTATAATATAAAACGGGTTTTAAAAATTATTAAACCATTCTGAATTTATACGTATATTTATATTGGGGTACCTCTAGACCCCACGCGTGACGGAACGTTACCCAAAACAACACGTGTACTTAAAGGTTAAACACTTTTTTAGTTTCTAAAACAATCACAGATATCTACAGTCATAAAAAATCAATGATAAGTGAAGAAATTATTATTTCGTTTTATAAACTGAAAATTTCATTCGAATGAGATATTTTATTGCTGATTGTCAAATTAATAGTAATAAAATATATTGATCGATGTTTGGCATACAATATTTTTGCTAAAAACTATTTTTTGTGGCCTGCTGCGGTATGACAGCCAGTCCTCGTTGCAATTTAAAGTCATAATTTTCAGGCGTACCTTAAGAGGTTTTTGTTTATCGTTATGCTTTTTGTTATTATTTATTTTATTAGTTAATATAATAAATAACGACAATATTAAGACGCAATCAGTAAAAAGGTTCCAGGAGAGCAACCAGCCCCTAGAAACTGACAAAACCATGGAGAGGAGTTTTCATCAAGTATGACGTGAAACCATTTTGTATTCCAGTATTGCAGTCTGGCAAATACGGCAGATTGATTCATTGCTTGAGAGACTGATGTTGGTAGCACCTAATTGGTAATAGGACGAATGATAGGTTTCCTTAGCCGGCTGTAGATGTCATACTCACTGCGGAATTATTAAAACACGTGATTTTATTACTAAAATCACGTGTTTACACCCAGATGAAATACAAGCCGAGTTTTTATCAGCACCAGCGCCAGAGACATTTTTTTGTGTGTAACACCATGCCACCATGGTTAATCTACCAAGCTCATTAAAAGCAACCTTCCGCATTTGCCATGTGGTTTGGTTTGATCAATTACATGGTTATCTGACATGAATTCTGTCTATTCACTATTGTGACTAGAACTAACAACTACAAAAAGCTTTGAGGTGTAGTGTAATGTAAGACTTTCCAGTAAGTTAGATGACAGAGAAAAGTTACCTTAAATTGCAAAGAACTTCATTTATACCGTAGCAAGGCAGACAAAAGGAAATTTCAGGTAAAAACTAGGCACAAAAATTTAATTACAGGACGTATAAAGTATGCCAACAGGCAACATCAATTAGGACTAAATAATTATAAATAATTTGACAATCAGCAATAAAAATGTAAAAGATTAAATAAAGATATTTTGTTAGCATACGTTTTACATTTAAGGTTATTCTTCCATTTACTGTATACAATTATTCTTGATAGATTTTTGCAAATGCAAATACATTTAATAATATAATATGTAATTTGGACGTGAAGCTCGTTGTAATACTTAATCTTGGCCCGAAAATCTTAATCCTAGCTTTGACAAAATATAGGAGAGGTAAAATAGTCGCTTCGATAAAAGTATGATACGGCCGTGCCAGTTTACTCGAGGATTGGTTGCTGTGACCCCCAGAGAATGGTATTTAAATAGTATTTTACTGGATAGGTGATGGCAATCGCAGAAAATCATGTGTAAAAAATTTTCGCATTGTTAATTATTGAATTGTTAAAAAACCCGAAAAAACCCGAAAAACCCGGGTACCCGGTTTTCATCAAATAAAAAACCCGAAACCCGGGTTTTGAAAATTTTGTCCGGGTTTCGATGCCCTATCAGTGAGCGAAAAAATCGCTCACAACGCGTTGTGGTAATAGTGAAACGGCCACGACCCGTTCTGGTAATCACAGAAATACCACAAAGCGAAATTCATGTCGTGGCTGACGTACTATTTTACCACATCGCGTTGTGGTAATCGAGTAAAGCCATGACGCGTTCTGAGCATTTAAAAACAGCCACGACGCGAATTCGTGTTGTGGCCCTAATGAAAGCGGCCACGACGCATTCTGAAAACAGGCCGTGTTACGCAGGAGTTATATGTTATAGCGCCCAAGTGTGTGCGCAATACACAAGAGCACTCTGGTTTCAATGAAACTAGGCCAGCTACGCAGGAGTAATTTTATAGTGCCCAAGTGTGTGCGCAATACACAAGAGCACTCTGGTTTCAATGAAACCAGGCCAGTTACGCAGGAGTAATTTATAGCGCCCAAGTGTGTGCGCAATTCACAAGAGCACTCTGGTTTCAATTAAACCAGGCCAGTTAAGCAGGAGTAATTTTATAGTGCCCACGTGTGTGCGCGTGCAAAAGTCGGTCCTGCACCTGATCTCTCGCCAGCGGCCAGTCATGTCGGTCTTCCGCTCCATTGGGTTATGAGAGTAAAGAATAGTGCTCTTGTGTGATGTGTATTGCTCACACACTTGGGCACTATAAAATTACTCCTGCTTAACTGGCCTGGTTTCATTAAAACCAGAGTGCTCTTGTGTATTATGCACACACTTGGGCACTATAAAATTACTCCTGCGTAACTGGCCTGGTTTCATTGGAACCAGAGTGCTCTTGTGTATTGCGCACACACTTAGGCACTATAAATTACTCCTGCGTAACCGGCCTGATTTCATTAAAACCAGAGTGCTCTTGTGTATTGCGCACACAATTGGGCACTATAAAATTACTCCTGCGTAACTGGCCTGGTGTCATTGGAACCAGAGTGCTCTTGTGTATTGCGCACACAATTGGGCACTATAAAATTACTCCTGTGTAACTGGCCTGGTTTCATTGAAACCAGAGTGCTCTTGTATATTGCGCACACACTTGGGCACTATAAAAACTCCTGTGTAACAACCAGAGTAATCTTGTGTATTGCGCACACACTCGGGCACTATAAAATAACTCATGCGTACCTGGCCTGGTTTCATTGAAACCAGAGTGCTCTTGTGTATTGCACAAACACTTGGGCACTATGAGGTATGAATTAATGACTTCTGCTGGCCTGGTTTCATTGAAACCAGATTGCTCTTGTGTATTGCGCACACACTTGTTCACTTTAAAATTACTCCTGCGTAACGTGCTCTTGTGTATTGCGCACACACTTGGGCACTAAAATTACCCCTGCGTAACTCGCCTAGTTTAATTGAAACCAGAGTGCTCTTGTGTATTGCGCACACACTTGGGCACTTTAAAATTACTCCTGCGTAACTGGCCTAGTTTCATTGAAACCAGAGTGCTCTTGTGTATTGCGCACACAATTTCGCGCTATAAAATTACTCCTGAGTAACTGGCCTGGTTTCATTGAAACCGGAGTGCTCTTGTGTATTGCGCACACACTTGGGCGCTATAAAATTACTCCTGAGTAACTAACCTGGTTTCAGAACGCGTCGTGGCCGTTTTCATTAGGGCTACAACACGAATTCGCGTCGTGGCTGTTTTTAAATGCTCAGAACGCGTCATGGCTTTTTTCGATTACCACAACGCGTTGTGGTCGAATAGCACGTCAGCCACGACACGAATTTCGCTATGTGGTATTTCTGTGAATACCAGAACGCGTCGTGGCCGTTTTCATTAGGGCCACGACGCGAATTTCGCGTCGTGGACGTTTCACTATGACCACAACGCTTCTAAAGCTTCGCTTTTAAAGAATTTTTAAAACGGACCAGTAGTTCCTAAGATTACCGCGTTGAAATAAGCCCTTTCAAATAATTTCTCCCCGTTTTTTTCCACATTTTAATAATAATAATAATAATAAAACATTTATTCAACACACATTCACACCACAGTCCACACTACACTTAAATACAGATATTAAACATAAAAACAAAGTACACTACAAACAATAAAAGGTAAAAAAAAAGAAAAGATAATAATAAAAGGACATAAAAAAACTTTAAATTAGCCTTGATAAACTAGTTACTAGGTCGTAGCAGTGTAAGGCGGTGCGATGCGAATATAACGTCGAAAAAGGATTCCACTCAGGCTATGATCATGGTAAAATTTATACCTGTATCGTGATCCCTGGTATTTTCCTCTATTTCTTCGCTCCTATTAGTTTTAGCGTAATAAAATATAGCCTTACTTGTTAATGGGGCTATCTAACACTGAAAAAATTTTTCAAATCGGACCAGTAGTTCCTGAGATTAGCCCATTCAAACAAACTCTTCCGCTTTATAATATTAGTATAGATAACATAATATATAATAATAATTTATTATAACATGGAATTATCTTTTTTGGTTACTTTTTTCTCTTGGCTAGTAAGTTCACATTGTTTTTCTTTGTAGTTAATAAAAAATATTGTACTGTTTATGAAATTGGCCCTATTAAGCTATATTGCATTAATATAGCTCAATAGGGTCAAATAATATTGGTAATTTAAATCCCTTTTAGACTTCTTACTGAATTGCCTGAACTAAGGGATCCGTTTATTGAAAGACATGGAGGCAATGATAATGAAGGGACATGTGACAATATTAACAATAGCTATTCGGATCCGAAGATGGTGAAAGTGAATCCAAGAGGGAAAAGAATTGATCATATCTTATATAATCTAAGTCCATCATGGGAGGTATGAATTTTTGTAACAATCACATTTGAATTCTGTATACAACCTGAATTTATTTGTTACTCATATATGTAACATGTGCTTTCTATGTTGCTATTACATAGTTAGCAACTTTGTATATCAACGTTTTCTAGAAAGTTGTATTTCCTTTGTATCCTTACAGCATTTTTATCTGAAAATATGTATTACTTACTTTGTCATTGTTTATGTTCTCTTATTAAAATTGTTCTTCAATTCATCATTCATAAAAATTGTAATTATGGAACTGGAAATGAACACTTTATTTCATAAGTTCTCTATTTACAGGCAGAAATAATAAATTTTGGGAATCCATTAGAAAGCAGAGTGCCTGGAGAAGATTTTTCTTATTCTGATCACAATGCAGTATATATGGAGATTAAAATGAAGCAAACAAATTTCAAATTAAGACAAAGTCAGAGCGTGGATACGCGCCGCCAAGAAACTATAAACGCAACTATAAAAGTATGCCAAGACTCAACAACTACTGTCAAGAAATCCAGGAAGTTATTCCTTATGACTGGAGGACTAATTTTTATGTTCCTCCTTGGATCTGTAGGTTTTTGGCCAAACAATATACTGGCTGATGTGATAAAAATAATTATGACTGGTATATGCTTTTATTATATTATGATGGGATCAATATGGAATAGAATTGAAATGAATAGTTTAAAAGCTGGTCTTTCTGCTCTAGAAAATATAAACAAAAGCAGAGATATCAAAAAGTTTTAGTAATTAATGTTACAAAATAAAACACTTAAAATATTCCACATAAAACATATCAAATCATATATATTATATCTTATATATAAAATTCTAGTGTCACAATGTTAGTCCACGAACTCCTCCGAAACGGCTTTACTGATTTTTACCAAATTTTATACTTATGCATATTCAGTAGGTCTGAGAATCGGCTACTCGGTACTTTATATATTGATAAGTGCATTTGTTGAATAAATAATTGTAAATTATTACAACCTGAGACTGACGGCGACCATTGTTTGTGCGACGGGATAGCGATAGACGTTGCTATGGTAACATATTTGATATTTAGTCACTTCAAAAAAATAATATGGGCGAATTAGGTACTTTATACTATGGCAAAACAACGTTTGCCGGGACAGCTAGTAATATATAATAAGAAACAAATCATTATATGTGCTAGGAGAATAAGTTGACTTGTTTTTTAATTTTTATGCATTTAATTATTAGTAAGTCTTAATAATTACTTTTATATTTTATTACTCAATTATTGACCATTTATTTTTATATTAATCTCAATTAAAATAATTGCGTAACCTATAACAATGTTTATTCATAATAAAATATTATAGTCTGGGAGCCCTAGAACATGGTTAGGGTTCCGTTTTAGGGTTCTGGAATCAGTTCCTAAAACGGAATCCTAACCAGTTGATTTTTTGTGTATTGGTAGATTAATAGTTATATACTTAATTTAAGTTACATTGTCCTACAAATAGAACAACGCATATTTTAGGACCATCAAATCAAAGTATGAAATACTTTCTATCTCCGTTAGCTACCACTTCAAGATTTTTCGCGATAAAAATGTTTGTCTTATCAAAATGAAGCTACTCACAAAAATTAGCTTGATAGCTACTATTGACTCCCTGACTATTATGTTCTCAATATCAGTATTAAAATAATTAAGATATTTTTTTCTCAAATTAAGTAAACAAAATTTTTAATTTCCGAAAAATATTTAAATGCTGTATTTTTGTTAGCCCCTCTTTGTTATATTTTTATTTAAAAATTTGAATTGATTTTTTTCACAACTCTAAAATTATATCCGATATATTTTACTATTTAGAATCTATTAGAAAATCATCTGTGTTGGATAATGGATTTCAACAAAGTATTTACCTCGCTTTCCATTACTACAATAATATATGAAACATACTCAAATGTTGTTACAGTTTACTGCTTGTATGAAATAAATAAAATACCTTGTTATAAACTGAGTCATTTATTTCATTTCCGAAACTTAACAATATTTTGCGTAGTTAATAAAATGGAAGTGGTGTCGATAACTTTCTACATTTTATAAGTCAATCAGTAATCACATATTTTATTAATTACAAATAAGTCTTATACATGAATGGCCTTGATGAGAATCATTTCATTAATAAGGTTTTAAATGTTTTGTTTGTGATGAAATTGTTAAAAAATATTTGTTTTCATAACTCATTACATAAATTTTTCAAGTATGTAATATGGGTACTTAACTACTTATAAAGTAAGTAATCATACCAGAAAGCTTCATACATTTTCAGTCCCAATAGCAAATAACTATTCCATTCGGATATTTGAACCCACTCAAGAGTTAAGGTCTGATATGGAACCCTGGGAAATAATACATAAAAATATAAATTCATACTTTTTACAGTACTAAGTACCTAAGTAAAATTTTTTACTTTAGGAAAAAAAGATCTTGGGACTGGGTTATTTATAACCCGTTTGATTCTCATTCGGATACTCAAACTGTACATTGTCAACTGTGAATAGTGGTTCTTGTCACTCCCATCGTGAGGATGAACTACATATTTTGTGCGGCAACGAAACAGCACCGCTAGTGGCAAACAATAGTAACTAATTTATTCCTGGATGCTTATTTAAAGGAGATTTTATTACTGCGATGTTTTCACGCTAGACGGCAGCACCAGCACAGACAGTAAACAAAATTTTTGTTTGACGTTTGATAATGTATCTGTCAATATTCTGGACGTGTGCAACATGTCGGATTTTGGTCGGGTTTATTGTATGTGCATTGTGCTAGTAGTGACCTCAGCAAAGTAGGAACTTTATCATAATATTAACGCACTCTAGATAATACGTGACAAAAACCAACACCCAGCCCACGTGACCCAGTATCCAGTGGATATCAACTACGATAACATGGCGCGCCCCTCCAAAATTCAAAACGTTTAAAGTGCGTTGTCTTGCGCGGTAGGCTAGTTATGATTAGATGACCAACAAATCTTGGTTATAAGTGACATTATCTGATGAAATGAAATATTACGTGTACAGTGATTGGTTGAATACTTACTACATACAAACTCTTTCATAACCGTTCATCTGTCAAAGCATTTTCCATTTTCGAAAAATTTTCAATTTCCATTAATTACTCTCATTAAACTGAATATATTATTATCTAAAGAAATTACCATGAAAGCTATATATAATTTCTATATAATTGAATCTTTAATAAATAAGCTATTAGTGGCGCAAATACACATATTTTTATATTTGAAAACAAAATACTAAATCGATGGTCAAAGTGTAATAGCTACTTTTGAATAGTTTGAGTAAGACGCCCATTTTGGGCGCTTGACAGACGAGAGGATAAGGATGTGACTACACACATTGAAACAGTCATTTGAAGGGGCGCGCCATGTTATCGTAGTTGATCTCTACCATAGACTAAGGAAAACTGGTCTCTGCCAGTACTAAAGCTACGCTTATACGGGCAACTAAAATTGCTCCACTTCAGTAAATTCTCGTCAACTTTAACGTCACGACTACATCAAGCAATTTTCGGCAACAAGCAGCAATATTGCGCAATACATCGCAATACAATTGAGCGATATGGCGCAACTTCATCAACTAGTTACTAGGCAATACTGTCATAACTCATACACGAGCCCATCGGATATTCGTCAATTTGTATCGGCGATATTGAGCGATATAAATTATTTGGAGCAATATCGCCGAAATAATTGCCGCAATTTATTGAAATTGCTTTTTGACGTGGGAGAGCCATGCTTCGGCACGAATGGGCCGGCTCGACCGGAGAAATACCACGTCCTCACAGAAAACCGGCGTGAAACAGCGCTTGCGCTGTGTTTCGTCGAGTGAGTGAGTTTACCGGAGGCCCAATCCCCTACCCTTTTCCCTTCCCTACCCTTCCCTATTTCCTTCCCCACCCTCCCCTATTACCCCTTAAAAGGCCGGCAACGCACCTGCGGCTCTTCTGATGCTGCGAGTGTCCATGGGCGACGGAAGTTGCTTTCTATCAGCCGGGCATCAGGTGACCCGTTTGCCCGTTTGCCCCCCCTCATTGCATAAAAAAAAAATATATTGCTCCACTTATTGCTGCAGATCAGTCCATTCGTGTCGCCGGGCAATTATTGCCGCAATTGTTGCCCGTGTAAGCGCTTCTTAAGACTTTAATATAACAACATAAATGCAAGCATATAATGTAAATTCACAATGACAATAACTTAATCAGTTGATCAATACAAATCACTCATTAACTACAAAATACTCTCCGTTAACAACACAACATAATATATTATTATTTATTTTACAAGTTTATGAATCGACTGTACTTTATTACAGAAAAATATTATTTATCTAAACATAAATAATACCCTAATTTGAATAACATAAAATAACACATACATGAATTTTCTTACTTCTTTATAGTAAGTATTATTTATATTGTAATATTATAGACATAATAAATACAATGCTACAACTAAATTAGTAAGCAATATTAGAAATAGATTTTATCGTATAATACTATACATTAATATAATTTTCATAGGTAACTAAATATAAGTGCATGTATTTACTAATATCACAAATTGTTTGCACTTTACATAGATTTGATCGTATAGGCGACTTAAAACTTATAAAATCATGGAATAATAAAAGTAATATTTTCAATCCAAATAGATAAATTTGAACATGATTTTAGCGCCTTGTGGCATACGTTTTTGTCATTAGCGATTATTGTGCTTATTTTATATGACATACGCACATCTTAAGCTGGCCATATATGAGCTCATAAATAAAAGTGGCGTGTTCTCAATGTTCAAACATCGATTATATACGAATTGTTTTAACATGAAGGTGAGACCGCACTAGGCGGCATTACACTGCAGCGGAGCTACGCGACACAAAACGTCAGTCAGAATAAGGGCCTGTTTCACCACTTCCTGATAAGTGCCGGATAGTCTATCCACAACTTAACTTGACAGATAAAGTATGGAGAATCTGTCAAATAAGTTGTGGATAGCCTATCCGGTACATTATCAGGAAGTGGTTAAACAGGCCCTAAGTGTCGTGAGGCTCTGCAGCAGTGTAGTCTAGTGCGCTCTCGTCTCAATCATTAATATGGTGAACCTGTGTTGTATAGAGTTTAGCCACTCCAAGTGGCTCGGGTACAGCCCGCTTTAGGCCCTTACTAAAAAAGCCGCCAGTCGTCTCAGAATCTTATACTGTCGGATCGTGTTTATCGTTGGGTATGAGAGGTTCGTTTTCGGAGTTCATTGAACCTGGGGCTGTGTTGTCGATAGAGCCGTACACTGTCGGCCGCACCTCCACTGAGTCCGCTTCCACCGTCAGATTAGGGGCTGAACTCGATGGGACAGTTTCGTTAACCAGCCTCGAACTCTCATCGCAACCCCTGGCCATGTGATACATGGACTTTCCTCTTAATCGTCTGCTAAATGAACTTCCTGCAATGATAATAGTTATATAAAGTTCAAGAGTATTTAGCACGAAGTTAAGAAACATTATTGTATAGCTTATACTCTGTTCTTTTGTCTGTGCACGATTTAAAAATCACTCGGCGAAGAGGGCATTTGACGCAAATGTATACGCATTACGCAGCTATACGAATCACGTGTCGCAACGTGTGATCGCGGTCTACCCTAGTCTGATCTATCAATAACATATCTTTCGTCACTCGTCCTCTCCCTGCTATTTCTCTAGCAATATTAAAGTTGTGCATGGTCTATAATTCGTACTTTTATTCAATCTCAAGGTTTAAACTTTAAAGCATCATTTAAACTATGATGTTGAAAGAAAATCAGTTTAATAACATAAGAAATCTGATAAAAATAACACATACCGACAACTCCGAGATGTTCAGATATGTCGCGTTTAACGTCAGACACATCCCACATAGCCAGGAAGGAGCCCATGCAAGATGGTGATGGATTGAGAGGTGACACAAAAGGTTTGTATGAGAAGCTGTAGTGATGAGCTATAGCCGCTATAAACATCTCTATACATATGAGGAAGTCCTGAAATGATAAAATGTTAAACTTAAAAAAATACATTTTAGTGCAAAAAAATGTATGGTTACTGCAGGAATTAATTTTGCCCATAGAGTGGCTTTTAGTTTATTATTATATTTGAATTTAATCAAATTTGTACCTGCAGTTTGGAAGATATAATCTTTATCTTGTTTGTATCAGTTATATCAAAGATTGTTGATATAACACCACAATATACCAAAATATTGATGATCACTCCTTGGCTGTAAAATAAAAAAATATACTTATATTATGCTTATATTAAAAGATTTCTATTAAATTGTATAAATAACTAGCTGTCCCGGTGAACTTCGTAAAACCTTCCCTAGACTTCTACGAATATTTTAAGACTAAAATCAGCCCAATCCGTTCAGCCGTTTTCGAGTTTTAACACGAATAACACATTTGAGAATCCATTTTTATATATAAGACTAGCTGTCCCGGCAAACGTTGCTTTGCCATAATACAAAGTATTTCGCCCATATTATTTTATTGAAGTGACTAAATAAGTAGTCGCCATGGCAACGTCGATCGCTATCCCGTCGCATAAACAATGGTCGCCGTCAGTCTCAGGTTGTAATAATTTACTATTATTTATTCAACTAATGCACTTATGAATATTATATAAAGTACCCAGTAGCCGATTCTCAGACCTACTGAATAGGCATATAAAATTTGGTAAAAATCAGTAAAGCTGTTTTGGAGGAGTTCGTGGACTAACATTGTGACACGAGAATTTTATATATAAGATAAGCTTATTTTTTCTGTCTATACAGAAGTCTAAGGTTACTGTTTTATGCTAATGAAAATATTATACTCACAAAAATGAGAAGAAAACTACAGCTTTTATACACAAAAATTTTCCAATGGGTTTCATGGGTTTCAGTTCAGTTTTATTTGCTCTGTAAAACAGAACTAGACAGTACATGGCCACAAACTGCGATAAATTGTTGATCGCTATCATGTAGGGAAATGCCACATTGGGACTAAAGTCACTCTCTCCATAAACGCCAGATAAATCACAAATCATAGATATGACTGTTGTGATCGGTCTGACCAGTGTGTACTGTAGTATACCATGCTTGCAATTGTGTACAAATTCACTGAAATCAAAAAGATAATAAACAAAAAAAGTAATTTTTAAGGTTGCTTTAAATAATAAAACATTATTTTCAAAATATCAGTACATTATATTTTAATATACTTACCTTCACTGTTGCATTGTGCAATTATCTCTATCACTATTCACTTATGATTGATTGATTGATTGATGGCGCATCCACACATGCCGCCGGCTTATGCAGCTGGCTTATACCGCCGGCTTTCATCCTGCCTTGCCACCGAAGCCGGTGGCATGTGTGGTTAGCCGGTGGCCGGGCCACTGGATTTGTGGATGTGTGGATACAGCAATAGAATATAATTAAAATTGATTATTTTATATACATATTGTCACCAGGTGCGGCCGCAGCCTGAAATTTGGGGGGGGGGGGGGGGGGGGGTAACCACTATAGTAGTGACTAATATTTATAATATATTTTTATCTGCACTTGGTACAACTAATATATATTCTGTGTCTGCGCCCTCGGACGGTTCTGGGTTGACAGTCACAGCTGTCTAAGGTCGGACGAACTGGTGGTTAGAGGATAGATAGAAATTTCCTTTTATTATTTTGCAAGATTTTGAGATTTTTTTATTTGACTTTTTGAGATTATTTTATTTCTAAGATTTTGGGGGGGGGTCATGTCCCCTGTGACCCCCCCCCCCCCCCCTTCAGACCGTGCCTGATTGTCACTTAGGTAACAATACCGCATATAACTTAAATTGAAAAAGTTTTTTTCAGACATGGGTTACACATTCAGTTTGTCATCAATCTGGTGTCAGTCTGAGACTGATGCCTATCACGTAGACTTTACGTTGAACGTGAATTTCAAAATTATTTAGCATCACACGGGCCACAAACAAAGTCCGGGCGCGGCGAGCCGCATGCGGCCCGCGGGTTGGGGATAGCGGGTTTAGACTTGCAGTTTTGCATCAAACTTACCAGACTGATGGCCTGAACTGATGAGAAACTGATTGTGTAACCTTTGTCTTAGAAGACTAAAACTTCTTTCATATGAAATTATTTAAAATGATTTCTTACGAAATGTGAAGCAAACTTGACTAATGCAGTGTTGCAGTTGTTCACTAAGCAAAAATATACAGACTGCTTTATCCTAATGTTAAACTGTTTTTGTCTCTTACCTTCCCATTTCCCAAGGGGTCAAACAACACAAAGGAAATATGTGGTAGACTTGGGGTTTTGTCTCCAAAACAGCTTCCAGATCTTGACCTTCATTCAAATAGTTTAAAAGATATTTCATGAAATTATAAATCACATAGGCCTCGTAGCATTCTCTCAAGGAGTCCATGTATATAGACTGCTCCGGGAACTGTAAGCCCAACCAAGCATTGAGTGCATAAATTGGCACCATCCACAAGATCCTAAAAAAATAACAAATTTATATTTTAGGCATGCACTTCACATCCACAAGATCTAAAAAAAAACTAGTTTCTTTTTAGGTACGCCTTTTTCTATTGATCTTTAGGCCACTAAAATGTACCTACCTAATTATATGCTTCTGCAATGAAGGCTTGGTATAGTGGACAACATGTTGAGTTATTTGCCATATTGATATTGGCAAAGCCAGCAGGACAAATCCTCCAGCCACTAAGCTTCCTTGATCGGACTTCGTAAAACCATTCCTTATTGAGTGGGCTATCAGCGCCGGCACTAAGATAATGACGAGCAACACATAACTTGATATGAAGAACGGTCGAATCCACAGCCTCCATTGGCTAAAGAAGTTCCAAAAAGATCTAGAACACATTTCTTCGATATTATAGGAACGTTCTCAACTAAGGGAAAACGTGTTGAAACGCAACACTTATTTTCACAGTCCGAAACAAATGATTCATTTGGAATCACCGTAAGGACAGGATAGTATAATCACAAAGTGTTTTTGTATGTTATTGTATTGTTTTTTGAGGAATCCATGTAAATTTTTGTTGAAGAAAATACTAGGTACTGTGTTCAAAGTAGTACTATCTTTTCGCATGCCATAAGGTAAAAACTTTAAACTTGATTAGCAAGAAATTCTATTTATATGCGATTAATTTATTTCGAAAACTGGGTGTCTGGTATAATTTAATGTAGGTATTATTTTCTATGCTTATCGTATACGTCAACTGTCAAAAGTCTTACGTCAACGTCAAATGTAATTTTTTTATATGACACTTCGGATATAAGCCATGGCCAGTGTCGAGTAAATGGCGGGAATCAATGTTCTAATATAGTAAAATTTTTAGCATCGTCTTCTTGACCCTTAACCACTGACGTGCGATTAGAGCGGGGAATTGACTACCGGGCCGCCCGTCACGGGCAGGTCTGTTGCATGTCTGCTCGTCAATTCCTAGGTACGGGCATAGACATACCCGCCGGCCCGTGCCCGCAGCCTGCCCGCGAGATCGCATTTTTCCCGCGCGGGCACGGGCAAGTCTGATCATGAATGGCCGCGAAGGGTGGCCCGTCGTCATTCGCGCCTTGGAGAGCGACTGGAGTGCACTTAAAATATTATTTTAAAACATATTATTGTAAACAATACCAACATTAAACTTAAGAAAAACCAACAAAAACAATTTTCATTTACCGGTCGCATCCTTGTTTATGAAAAGTTATAAAAGCAAGGATTGCATGAACACCGATCTACGTAAAGCCGCTTACAGCGAACTTATTGAAAAATCCAAAGAAATCAATACCGATGCTGATCTATCATCTGTTAAAAAGAATATCGAGTCCATGAATCCACGACCGAGCTGCAGCTCTCTATCTATTCGACTGACTTGCCCGTTCTGTGTGTGTTCAATAGGGGCAAGCAGCAGACTTGTGCCAGACAGGGCGGCCCGCGGGCATCCCGGTAATGAATTCCCCGCTTAAGTTACATAAGTTACATTACCACTAACGTACGTATGTGGTACGTCACCCGCGCGACTTTTCATTCAAAACTCAAAATTTCGCGGGAATTTCTGCGTGTCATGTTTGGTAGTTTCCTAGTTGCCAGTGACGCGTCGAAGGCAGGGAAAAGCGGATGCAGTGCACATCTTCAAGCAGGTGACTTTGACGATCTGAGTCCTGACGTATGAGGTACGTGAGGTATTTAGAATACTTTATTTCACACAGATGTCACATTTTTATTGATTTTTTTATAAAAAGTGACTTAAGCCACAAATGTCACTTTTTGTAAAAAAATCAATAAAAATGTGACTTCTAGTTACTAAATCATTTAGACGTCTAAATTTAGTGAAATGGAATAAACGCTTAAATTTAGACGTTTAAATGATTTAGTAACTAAATTTAGTCAAGTCAAATAACATTTAGAAAGCTAGGATCCTAATTAGTGTACTAAATCGAAAAAAGTGTCGCATCTGACTGACTAAATCAGTGCTGCCAGATGGTTTCAATCATTTATCTATAGTGGGAACTGGGAACTGCTAAATCTGAGGGGCTAAAGTTTTGCAATTCCTCCAGAAAATGAATTGTCAAAACTGTCAAACTGACAAATGTCAAATTAGTACAAATTGTGCAAATTACTAGCCATAATATGAATTATAAACAGAGTATTTTTTAAAAAATAAATCATAATTAAGATTCGTTTTTTAAAAATCACTTTGCTTGCAATTCATGTCTAGTAATTTGCACAATTTGTACTAATTTGACATTTGTCAGTTTGGCAGTTTTGACAATTCATTTTGTGGAGGAATTGCAAAACTTTACCATTTTAGCCCCGCTGTATTAAAGTCAATATATTACGTTATACGATCTTGAATCCATTTATAGGTAATTTCTAAAGTCTGCTGGTTTCAAGTAGTTCAGAAAGTTCTTATTTTTTTATTTTTCGTGGAGCAAAAATTCTTTCAACCAGCTCTTTTACCTTTTAGAGTGGGTTGCACCAACTAACATTGACTTTAACTTTAACCGGAAAAATTGACAGATGTCGTATGAGCTGAGGTGTTTGGACGCCATATTTAACTTTAACTTTAACCACGCCTCCGGTGCAATCCAACCATATTTATTTTGATTTTCATTGAGCTATATTAACAGCTGTTAAGCTTAAGAGAAGACCAAATTTTTTCTTGCTTTGACAGAACTGGAGCCATTAAGAAGATGGCTGGCCAAAATCGCCCCGTCATCACAACTCACAACTGATTTAGTTACTAAATTTGGACAAGTGGAATAAGAAGCTTCTAATTAGTCTTCTTTTTAGGATTCTAATTAGAACTTCTAAATTTAGTCAAATGGAATAAGCGCTTAAGCACTTATTCCACCTTACTAAATTTAGACGTCTAAATGATTCAGTAACTAAATTTAGTCAAGTGGAATAACATTTACAATACCCGGCAATAAATATTGCATGCACATCGACCTTTGGAAAGAGACATTCGGCTAATTTCGGTTTCATAGAGCGTTATCTTTGTAGCACACGTGACACACCTATTTGACATTATGTCAGTCGTTGTTCAAATTCAATAGAGTGCAGTCGCGTCCAGTTCAAAATATATATCTAGAGTTGTTAACACCCCTAAATTTGCTACAGCTGTAATTTTCCTAAAGAATTTTAAATACGTAAACATAATTTGAACACCCTTTTTTATTTTATTTTACCCGAATATAAAGCCATAACTTATAGAAAATTTGGTGTATTTTATACAAAGAATAATAAAATTGTCAAAAGAAGCAAACCTTAATTGTTTTAACAGCTCCTAATATATACCGGACTTTTTGTATTTCGTGCGTAAGAGATAACGCTCTACAAAACTGAAATTAGCCGACTGTCACTTTCCAAAGGTCGATGTGCAATATATTTTATTGCCGGGTACTGTAGAAAGTTACTAAATGCTATTCCACTTGACTAAATTTAGTTACTGAATCATTTAGACGTCTAAATTTAGTAAGGTGGAATAAGTGATTTAGTAAGGCAATTTAGCTGTGGCATGGAAACCACCAGTGTTGCCACCTTGGTGGTTTTTCCACCAGAACTGGAGCTTTTATAGCCTTTAGAGGATTTTTTTTAGTTACATAGCGTTTTTTTGTGGTTTTTAGCGGTTTTTTCAGTATGGAATCTGTCAGCACACCTACCGGGGAAATCCCAAGTACAATTAGAATTTCATATTGTTTTATGCTTAAGCGCTTATTCCATTTCACTAAATTTAGAAATTCTAAATGATTTAGTGACTAAATTTAGACAAGTGGAATAACATTTAGAAAGTTACTAAATGTTATTCCACTTGACTAAATTTAGTCACTAAATCATTTAGAATTTCTAAATTTAGTGAAATGGAATAAGCGCTTTACTCTACAGCCAGGGAATCCCTTAGCGCAGTCGAATTTGGTTCGTGCTGTTGAAATCTAGAAAAGTTTGATAAAGTCGTTTTAATAGGTTACATTGTGGTGTGTGAAGTCATTACGCAGTACGCTTAATATAATCCAATATTAATATCTAATATATAAAATTCTCGTGTCACAGTGTTTGTGCGCGAACTCCTCCAAAACGGCTTAACCGATTTTAATAAAATTTTGTATGTGCTGTCAGGGAAGTTGATTCCTATGCAGATGGCGGACCTAAGTCATGTGGTCGGCTGATGTCAATTCAATGGTAGCTATGATCGGTCGGCTGGGTTTGACGTAACGCGACCAACTGCCTGATTCACGATCGTCGGAAAGTTTTCACGTGAAAAGATCTCATATTCTGTCAGTATTACAGCGATTCACAAACTTTCCGCCGCGGGAATGAATCCGAAACCAAAGAGAATAATTGACACTAGTTTTTTTTTTTGACAATAAGTGCTACGGCATATATAGCTACTCATTAAAAAAATACAAAACACTACTTACATTCGTGAAATCCAGTTAAAAAAACTTCGAAAAAAGTACACGTTATAGCAACACACACTAAATAACGCACAATAGCCGAAAATATACTAATCGCCCATAGTCTATATTGTAGTATTTTTCATTCAGAATGTAGCCAATATATCAAGGATCGTACGTCTAATGAAACTTCTTTATTCTCAGTATATAATTATACTGTATTATCTATGTTCTTTATTCCGTCAAGCCCCATAAGGACACAGGTGACCGCGACAACAATAGTATACAATAGCATTTCCAAGAATCCCCGATGGAAGGATTATACAAAAGTAGTCTGTAAGTCAGCGAAATATGTTACATAATTGAATAAAAGAGCGCGGTAACCGGCTGCCGCTTGGGGCTTGAGTCTTAAGTGAATGGCGTACCGCGCAGTACAAAGTACAAATAGCGCGGCTGCCGACTGCCGCTTGGGGCTTGAGTGGAATTAAAACAAAAAATATTGTTTAAGTGCCGACTGCCGAGTGACAATGACAATTTGTCAAATCTGTAAATCGTGTGTTGAGTTCCGATAAATCACAGAGTACTTTAATAAATTAATAAATCGGTAAATCTTGTTGTATGAGAATACCTTTATGTGTAAAACAAACTTATTAATTTACTTTAAATTTTATATAAGTTTCTTTTGTTTTAAATTTGTCTTACATTTAATATTAGTTTTTATTAGATATACTATGGAAGTTCCAGTGTGGTGAGTATGACCTTGGAATTATAATGATATTATATACTTAAATAACTATTTAAAATTATTGTAAAAGCACAATAATGGTTTAACATAATAAGTACATAAGTATTAATCCTTCAAGCCCAATAAGACACCGGTGACCGCGACAACAATTGAATACAATATCATTTCCAAGAATCCCCGATTGAAGGATTAATACAAAATTTAAAAATTATCATACTTATTTCTAAATCTTTAAGTACCGAATATTAATACGTTTACCTACTGCGTTTATGAATAAAAATATTTATTGTTCAATGAACACTTCCTAAAGATTTAACACAATTATTACAGTACGACATTTATTTAATATTTTAAATAAGACACGACTAACTAAGTATTAATAATTGCTTTGTTTTATTCTTATCATTAAATAATTTCATCTAACAATATCCGCCATGACACAGTTCTCGAAGTGAAAAGATTTCACGAGTCTCGGAGGTGGCGGGAACATTCCGCGAAAACGACTCCAATCCTCGGATAATTTCCCGCCGTCGGATGTCAAACTCCCATCCGCGGTGAGATCTTTTCGAATCCGTGGCGGAAACTATTTCACTCATACAAAAGAAATGTCACTACTGTCAAAATGACAGCAAAATCGGAAAGTATTCACTTGTCATTTGCTTGAAAGTGAAATAGTTTCCGCCAGCGGGAAGATTCCACGCGGAATCGCTTAGTGCATCACCCCGCAAATTACTTAGGTCCACCATCTGCATAGGAATCAACTTCTCTGATAGTACATTGGTTAAGCCTGAGAATAGGATTTTATCTACTTTTTATATTGATACTAGAAATAATATATACGGCAAAAGTTGTTTTTGCGTACTCATTGATATATAAAAAACACAGTATTCAGTAAAAACGAATATATTTGTCTAATTTTTACACCACTTACAAGTTACAACATATTTATTCGTTTTATATTTAAATATTTTTTTAAAGTATGATATTTCAATGTTTATTTTAATGCATTAATTTAGAGTTATTTGGTGGTTTTTTTGTGGTCCTTATTTGTGAAATCTGGCAACATTTTACTTTTTAGCGCTTTATAAAAATTCAAGGTGGCAATCCTGGAAACCACAGAATACAAATTATAGATGGAAACCCGTCATAGATGACCGTAGTGTAGATTACGAAAATGGATTTAGGTTTATAAAATGTCAGTGATTTCCTTTTAGAAACTACTAAACTTGTGATAAATTATTAAAATAATACATTTATTTACGTGCCCCAATAACCTTAGGTAATGGTGGGGACCCACTTATTTGTGCATTTACAGTTATTCGTGTAACACGTATTTTGTGCATAGAGTTCAAGCGTTGAATTAGGCCACATAGCGATCTCTCCCTAAAATACCGCTGTTCTGGTTGTCGACGTATCAAGAAAAGCTATCGTGAGTGTGTTGTTTTTATAATTATTTTATAAACTTGGTGTTTCTCGTTTCGAACCTTTTGAGTGGTGCGGGATGTGTTCAGGATACAGTAGATAACGTCTATAAATAGTCTAATCGCGAGTCGATAATTCGTGTTTTCGTAAATAGGTCACCTCGCCATTCTTTCGTCAAGTTGATGTCGCGTGAATACGTTGTAATCTGCGATTTGTAGAGATCATTTCTGGAATATTTAAGTTTTCATTATGTTCCTAACACCTGTGTTTTAGTAGGGTGAGGCGGGAAAGTGATGA
Organism: Lysandra bellargus; assembly: GCA_905333045.1. NCBI lineage: Eukaryota > Metazoa > Arthropoda > Insecta > Lepidoptera > Lycaenidae > Lysandra > Lysandra bellargus. The sequence continues at coordinate 7,579,118 of HG995332.1, forward strand.
TCGTAAAGTCCGCGATCTAATGTGATGTCATCAAAAGGGGAAACAGAGGCCGATTCTGGCACCGTGTCACCGAATTTACCTGCTGTTAAAAATGAACCAGTGAGTATACCTGTAATAAACTTTGCAGTTATGTTGTGTTCATTTCTTGGATGCAAAAAGTCACTACTTACTTACTTTTTTCTGTAAACAATAATATTATTCTCTACAATTGTTGCTTATAATTATATTATAGGTACTCTAGGATAACCAAAACATTTACAAATGAAATGCTATGTTCATATCTAGCCAATCAGCTGTCGTGTTATGATCCAACTTAAAAACATTGTTATTAGATTCATGTTATATCTGACTTACACAATATTTTTTTCTGAATGTACAGAAATACTTGTGAAGTACAATCATATTTTTGTATTTCTCTAATGCTTAAGGCTACAAAAATTATCCTGTTTTCATAATAATTGTCAGTCATTACCAAACACCAGTGCTTAAGCTACTACAACCTGTTATTAAGTACAATAGCATTTTAATGTTATCATGTATCTTGTTCGTAAACAACAATAATTTGATTACATAATTTTTGATGCAAATATTGTTTACTTATTATTAATATTTATCATATAAAAGTCAACATCGTATATATTTTGATGCATTAATGAAATTTTACTATATTATCGGTCAGGTCAATTGATAAGAATTTAAGCCAAATGCTAAATAACCTAAGAATATAATTTGCAAATCATTAATGAATACTACTTAGAGAATAGTTTGTATAATGGCATGTAGCTTTAAAGGTTACGTAACTTAATGTAATAATATCATTATTATTTTCAGGTGCCAGCAGCGAGCAAAGAGACTCCCAAAAGGGGAGGTGGTACATTGTTGAAATGTACCACCTGCAATAGTTTCAGCACACTCAGTAGCAGAGCATTAACAACTCATATGGCTCAGTGTTCACCAGACAACAACAATGTGGCTGCCACACAAAACAATACAGATGCGAGACCACACAGAAAACTATTTGAGTGTGATGTCTGCAATATGAAGTTTTCCAATGGTGCTAACATGCGTCGTCACAAAATGCGTCATACAGGTGTCAAACCATACGAGTGCCGGGTTTGCCAGAAAAGATTCTTCAGGAAAGATCACCTAGCTGAGCACTTTACGACACACACCAAAAGCTTGCCATATCATTGCCCTATCTGTAATAGAGGATTCCAGAGACAGATTGCCATGCGTGCACATTTCCAGAATGAGCATGTCGGTCAACATGACCTTGTTAAAACTTGCCCTCTTTGTAGCTATCGTGCGCAAACTATGAAGAGCCTTCGAGTGCACTTCTTCAACAGGTAATAATAATAAATCCATATTCAATTATTTTATAGGAGTAATTTTCCTAAAAATCTTAATTATTGAGGTTTCTACACTGCAAAATTGTTAGGTGCTTAGGGCGTTCGCTGTGTTGAGCGTGTGCCCGTCGCGGGCGGCCGCTCCTCGCGCCCGCCTGCATCTCAACGCAGCGCTGCTCTATGGGATGACATGAAACAAGCACCCCTCGCGGGTGGCCGCGCCGGGCGCACGCTTAACGCAGCAAACGCCCTTAGGGTTATCACAAGAATACAAACATTTTGTTAGGTGTTATATTAAAACACTTGCCTATAGAAAATCATTGTGAATTATTGTCATTTTTAATTACAATAAATGTAATTTGTAACCAACAAATTTTAATATTGCAAATAATTAATTAATATTGTAGATTAGCATTTTATTAAAACATTTTATATTTGTTATAGGCATGGTATTGATCTGGATAATCCTGGTCCAGGCAACAACTCTGTTTCCCTCCTCGCTGCAGGCATAGCCAATGCTGCATATGCTGATGGCATGGACCCTAGTGCTATCAGCGCTTTGGGAGCACTCGGTTCGGGTCTGTCTGTGTCCGTCGCAGCTGCATACTCAGACAGTGGCGACAGCAATGGAGAACGATCAGTGGACAATGCTACCCCACCAATGCACTACCTTACCCCACACGTCGAGATATCTATGGCTGACAACAACGAAACATTCTCACCAGGACAAAATAATCACAATGGTAAATAATTTTATTTAAAAAATACTAGATACTACACGTTCCGCGTGGCTTGGCCCGCGTAAATTAGATATTTCACAGACAAATTAGTCCACAAAAAATAGTCCATGATCCTTCACATGGTCTACTTCTTATCTGTGCCAAATAACTGAAAAATTGCTCAAGTAGTTTGTGAGATTTAAAGCCCTTTCAAATAATTTCCCCTGTTTTTTTTCTCTATCATAATTTTTCTCTATTTCTTCGCTCCTATTAGTGAGCAAACTCACGGAGCTGTTTTTTCCCGCGCCCGCCGTGCTTGCGGGCCCGCGGCCTTCGTAGAATACTACTACTTTTGTATGTAAAATATTGAATCAAAACTCACGGCGCGTTTTTTTTTCGCCCGCGACGTTTCGCCCGCGGCGGGCGCGGTTGTTTGCGGCTCCCGCTGCACCGGCGCGGCGGTCGCCCGCAGCCTCGGCGGCTTGCGCCCGCGCGCTCTGCGATAGTTTAGCGGGTGATTGCAGTAGCCGTAGTAGACGATCGTAAGAATGCGATCATCGCCCGCAGAGTTTGCGGGCGCTGATCGCGAACGCGGTGGCTGCGGGCCCGCACAAATCAGCGGTCTCATGAGTTCTGAAATAAAACCGTTCATTTGCGCGGGCCCGCAATGGCAGCGGGTGCGGGAAAAAACTGCGCCGTGAGTTCGCTCCCTTAGCGTGATAAAATTAATAGGGAATCGAGACCGGGTTTTCCCGAAACTCGAAAACAAAATATAATATTTTGAAGTAAAAGTTAGTTTTTAGAGCAATTATATTTCGCAACAGTTCGACTTCCAAAAAAAAACCAAAATTTCTTAAAATATTTTATTAATTAAATCTTACAATTAAATTATAATTAAAAGTGACTCGACTATTCGACGATTGAATAATAAGTGACAAACAAATAGCTATTGCAAAAATGCTGTAAAATGAGGAATGCTGACTCCGCGCCTCGTGCCGCTGCCGCGTGACTGTAGTCGGGTGCTGCGTCGGCGATCTTCTTAGGGATCCGTAGCGTAACACCTCCCCCCGAAGATCAGCAACTATTTTCTTAAAATTGTTGCTGGGATGCTTGATGGATCAACCCTCACCTCCAGGATTCTGAGTCTCTTTGTGCTTCATTGATGGCTGGAACTTTCTAAAACGCTGGTACAGGAACATAGTCATGCAGATAGTGACAGCAATGAGTAATATCAGATATACAGGAATAGTAGTGTGATAAATAGATAAGTCTGGAGAGCTTCTTAAATCAATTTTCGGTTGCGCCATAATTTCTGAATTTATCTTATGAAGTTTTTCTAAGTTGATAGATTTCAAATTTAAAATATATTCAGAGGGTTGATTTTCTTTTACAGGAACGATGTCTGAGATTTTTAAGGGTTGTCCTTTAATGATATCATTTGAATTTGAAATAGTGAATTCTGGAGTCTGGATGGAACAGCCTTGAGGTATAATAGCGAGATAGCTTCCATTTAGAGTTTTATACTGCAATTTTCCACAGGATGTTTGAATTTTAGTTGACTTCGGAAAACTAAGGATGTAATGCTTCTGGTCTAATTGCTCGAATGCTTCAGATTCTTGGGATATAGGGGTAAGTTTACAGGATGGCAAGAGCTGCTGCTTTGTAATAAGAGTGTGGATGCATTCATCATGATTATTGAAGGTATGAGCAGGATTTTCCTCGCAGATATAATGTGCCGAATTAGCTTTTAAGCATTCCGTTTCTATATACCTAGAATCTCTTTCCTGAATTGCTATATAAGGTGACATGGGAATAAGAATTTGATGATTTCGGTTAGGAACTGCATAAAGTTTGAAAAGGTCAAAAGGTTTAGGAAGGACAATCGGTACTTTAAAAACTAAAACTATTTTATCATCTAAATAGTAATATTCAAATTTCATAACTCTAAAATATTCTCTTAAATCTATATCTAAAGTAAATTCATTTGAATATAAAATTTTAATTTTCGAAATCATACTTCTTAACGTAGCTACACTAATAATTGAATGTGCTGTGCTCGATGCAAAGCTCAAATTTAACATATTTCCTAAATTAACTAATTCAATCGTTAAACTATCTATATTATCACCTAAAATTAAAAGATATTGAGATAAATGAGTGTATTTAATTAATTCGGTTTCTCTTTTAAAATCTTTTTCCATTATATAATTTAAAGTGTTATTAATTTTATCTTGATTTTCTACAATAGTATTTAATATTTTAGTATGATGCTGTAGCCATTCTCTAGTTAAACTAATATGATTATTATATTCAGATTCTAATTTAAATAGATTTTCTTTTTAAACTTTTAAAGCATTTTCGTATTTAATTGCATCAGTATAATCAAGATTACCTGATATACTTTTTATAATAGATCCTAGTCCATTGATCAAACCTCTTTTAACACGCGAAACTTTAAACATTTGCAATATTTCTGTAATTTTATATAATTTGCTTGAGAGATATTCTAAATGTGGTTCATATAAGGATAGGGTTTTATTGTTAAGTAAAGGACGAAAATCTTGGATTTGGGAATACACTAAATTAATTTTAGATTCTATATCTTCTAGGTTAACATGCTGTAAAAAGGAGTGATATTGGTGAATAATCCTGGTCTGTCCAAGTTTGAAAGGTAAGAGTCCTGGTCCGTCGTCGAGTGTCTCAAGTTGAATTTCTTGCATTTTGCTTTGAATTGGGAGATTTGCCATAACTTTATCATGGGTAAATCTAGAAGCTAATTTTTGTCTGGATGCTGAAGGATTTTTAATAAAAACTTGTTGTTCAGGTAAGTATTCTTTTTCAGGTTCTATATTCTTATTTCTATTATCAATTAAATTATTACGAGTTTCAGTGGTCATGTCATTTATTAAGGAGTAAGCTAATTTTAAGCGTTCTTTATTATCTACCATATACTGCTGTAACAGATGCGACGTAAGGTCTACATTAAAAGGATCTCTTGGATCAAAATGTCCTGTAATTAAATCTATTGACTTGCATTTTGTAAAACTATGTATAGAGCTATTATAACCTAAAATTGCATAAGGCATTAAAAGTACCACGGAATCATGTTTCTTTTCTAATCTAAGTATTCGTAAATGCTCTAAAAGAGTTGAATGAAATCTCTCGACTAAACCCTTTTCATTCGGTGTATTCGGTGCAACTTTATGATGTTGAATCTTATGTAACCTAATAAATTCGCTAAATAATTGGTTGGAAAATTCGGGACCATTATCTGTAATAATTGTTATGGGTATTCCATGGTGGGTGCTAAATTGAAGTAAAGCTTGAACTACACTAATAGCTGTACCATCCTTTAAATAATAAGCTTGCGCATACTTTGAAAATGAATCGACTATTGTAAGAAACTTTTCACTTTGAGCTGTAAATAGATCTAAATGAACTAATTCAAAGGGCTTACTGGCTGGGGGAACTACTTTAAATTGCTGCTTTATAGGGTTTCTATCGTATTTGGCAAATAATACATTCATTAATAAATTTGGTAATTTGTTCTCTCATATGGGGCCAATAGTATCTACTAGAAAGGGCAAGATAACACTCATTAATACCACGGTGATTTGTTTTACCATCATTATATTTATGGTCCAGTCAAATTAGGCTTAAATTAGGTAGTAACCTCGGAATTCGAGATACCCAGCTGTAAGTCTGTGAATATTTGTATATTGGCACCCTAAATGTTGTCTCAAAACCTACATATAGTAGGGTGTGCGCAACTATTAAATTTCAAGGTCAAAATGTCACAAAAATCGGTTTTTGCACTTTTTTTTGTAAATATTTCATTTCCTATGGGTTTTTTGGTATTTGTATTTATAATTATGATGTGGAATACAAAATTCTCTACAACTTCTGCCCAAAAAAATTTTTATAGGGTGAACCGTTTCCGATAAAGAGGGCGGAGAGCGCGCGGTCAAAGTATCACTTCAGGTTAACTGGTGCCTCCGGTCGAAAACGCGCCATATTCAATGTGTCGCGACACCAGTGTCCGATCCTTTAATGTCGTGATGTATAGCATATTTCCTCAATAAATTGGCTCTCAAATTTTTTCTCTCTCTCACGGTTGTAAAATGGCAGCCATTTTAGATTTTCCCGGGCTTTCACACTAATCTGACCAATAATTCTCATGTAAATATCCTATGAATATAAAAAAGGTCTTATTTAATAGCTAAACTTATGGACTATGCTTACACAGGCAATACGTTATGAATTTCGTAGAATTAAACATAGAAAAACCAAAATTTAAGGAAAAAGAAAGTCCTGATAGGCTGCAGAGAATCGTTTCGCATTGCCCAACCCATCCAACCCATTTTACATCTTCTAAATTTGACTCGGATAACTGTATCGAAATTCTAGTATGGGTATCAAAAGGTTTTGTTAAAATGGGTTTTCTTTTAATGTCGCCTACTATACTAAAAACTATCTGTCTTTTAAATTTATTTAAGGGTTCATCAGTAATTGGGATTTCTAAAATGGGATTTTCGTCGGAAGTGTGAACGGTAAGTGTTCTGGAATCATCTAATAATTCTGCTATTTCAGGTGCTGTAACTGTACGACTATCGTGAGACATACTGGCTATAATAGATTCTAATTCTAAACCTGGATCTTCATGAATATTTATTTCTATACGTGACAAGGCATCGGCATTTGTGTTACTTTTTCCTTGCTTATAAATTATTGTAAAATTATATTCACTAAGCTTTAAGCGCCATCTCGCTAAGCGAGAATTGGGCTCTTTCAAATTCATCATCCATTGGAGTGGTTTGTGATCGGCTATTATTTTAAATTTACGTCCGAAAAGATACGGTCTGAAATATTTCGTCGCCCACACTATTGCTAATAACTCTTTCTCTATTGTGCTGTAGTTGGTTTCACTCACTTGAATTTAAAGTTCTGGAAGTATATGCAATGGGTTTGTCTGAACCTATAGTACCTTGTGATAATACAGCGCCTATTGCAACATTTGAAGCATCTGTTGATAAAATGAATTCTTTTGTAAAATCTGGGTATTGAAGTACTGGGTCATTTAATAGAAGGGTTTTACAGTCATTGAAGCATTTGATATAATTTTCGTCTAAAGTTATTTTACTATCCTTCTTTAAGCATTGGGTCATGGGTTTTGTAATTCTGGCAAAGTCTGGAATAAATTTTCTATAGTAACCTAAGAAACCGAGAAAACCCTTAATTTCTGTAGGGGTTTTTGGCAAGGGATAGTTTTCAATTGCTTTAATTTTATTTGGATTGGGTTTAACTCCTTCATTACTTATTACGTGTCCCAAAAATTCTGTTTCTAATTTTAAAAATTCCGATTTATCCATCTGTATTTTAAAGTTCGATTCTCTAAGTCTCTGAAATACTTTTTCAAGGTTTACCATGTGTTCCTGAATGAAGGGAGGTACTGAAAATTATAATATCGTCCAAGTAGACTAAGCAGATTAGATTTTGGAGTCCTCTTAAAACATTGTCCATAACTCTTTGAAAAGTGGCTGGAGAGTTCTTAAGACCCATAGGCATTCTCAAAAATTCGTAATGACCATTTTCTACGTTAAATGCTGTTTTGTGAATATCTGCTTCTTCCATTTCTACCTGATAAAATCCGCTTGCTAAATCTAACGTGGTAAAATATTGACATCGGCCTAATTTATCTAGTACATATGTAATATTGGGGATGGGATACTTGTCATCGATAGTTTTTTCATTTAGTTTCCTAAAATCTACTACGAGACGCCATTTAGTTTTTCCAGACGCATCAGCCTTCTTTGGTACTATTAATATAGGAGAGCTCCATGCAGAGTCTGAAGGTCTTATTATATTCTGATCTAACATCTTAGTAATTTGGTTCCTAACTTCTTCTGTATGGACATATGGATAACGGTAATTTTTAGCATGTACAGGGGATTCATCAGTAGTTCTAATTTTGTGTTTAATTTTATTCGTAAATGTAAGTGTTTCTCCATCTAAATAAAATACATCTGCATAACGGTCACATAAATTTTCTATATTTTTAGTTTCTTCGGAATTAAGATGTGAGGTACGAAGTTTAGATAAAACTGCTTTTGCTCTATCACTAACAATATTATAATTATGACATTCTACATTATAAGATTCTGCACTAATTGGTTGGCTTAAGGAAAATATAACATCATTTGGACTTTCATTAATTACCTGTATATAGGCTCTATTATTTTTAACTTTAGTAATGCAATCTATTATTTTACAGTGACACACAATTTGCTCATTAACTATTGCTTCTCCGTCATGAACATTAATAGGAACTCTAACTATTTTAGAACTTTGAGCGGGAATTATTTCTTCATATAAATTACAACTTTTCGAATCGTACATTAAAATTGGATTAGTGGCTAATGTGGTAATTAAATTTTTATTCTTTAAATCGATTTTAGCTTCCCATTTGTCAAGTAAGTCAAGTCCAATTAGTCCGTCAAAATAGTCATGGAATTTATAAATGAATAGAGTTATATTATTTTCATCATTAAATTCTGAAAAGCAAGGTATTGTAATAGAATAATCGTTACGAATTATAGCATGTACGTTGGTCACTTCAAATGGTTCATAATTACAAGGAACATTCGGAAAATATCTACTAACTGCAAGGGCTTATAAAATATTTTTAATTTGAATGTACGGTAATTGTCTTTGAGTCTGTAAATTAATTTCTATCGTGGTTTGTCTGATTTCAGGGTTTTCTGAAAATTTTGGTTTCGGCTTTCAGTGTCCTGAGATTCAAAGTTTTCATGGCTATTATTATTTTCAGTCATAGGTAAAGAAGGTTGGTCATAGTAATATTCATAAGGATATTCAGCGGGTTCCGCATAATATTCATTAGGGTCATAGTACATGTAAGGGTCATAGTAAGTCTCGTCATAGCAAGTCTGGTCATAGCATTCATTTAAATTGAACTGTCGGGATTTAAAGTAATTTGATGGGGGCGGATTTCCCTGTTTAGTCCAGTCATGTCCTCTTAAGAGTAACGGCTTAGGGGTAAAATGACTAACGCCACTCATAGGAACAGGTCTATTAGATTGATTATTGTTAAAACTATTATTATTCTGATTATTCTGTCCGAAATTATTTTGTGCAAAATTATTCTGTGAAAAATTATTTCTATTGGGGATTCTGAAGACATTAAAAAGACTCTGAGGGTTAAAATTAGGGGGTAAAGCACGGAAAATTTGCTGAGTACGTGACGGTCCTTGATTTTGATTAAACATAGGCCTAGGTTTTGAGGTCGACATATTACATGACATATTATTTTGAGGTCGTTGCTGCCAAAATTAAGGTGGTGGCTGTGGAGGGTTAAATGAACGAGATGTACCGGGCATATTAAAGTTATTATTAATTTTATGGTGATTACGTCGGTCAGTATGTGAGTCATTTCTGTCCTGCATATACATTATATTCATCTCATCATGAACAAATTCAAGGGCTTTTTCAATAGTTTCAGGGCGCATACAGCGTATCCTGGAACCTAGGGGATCTTTTAAACCACGTAGGAAGGCTTGCAGGGTTAGCTTCTTATATAAATCACGTTTTGCTTCAATGGTAGTGGAAATCGTCTCATGCAAACTAATATAAGTCATTAAGGTACTAAAAATATTCTGGCATTTATCATAATATTCCTGAGGAGTTGAAGACCCCTGTGTCAAAAGTGCAAGATCATTATATAAAGAGGTTTCATCACGTTGGTCTGAAAAATTATTCGCTAAAGCTGTCCTGAAGTGTCGGGTATGCCGTTTGAATTAATTAACCTGGCGGCAGGCCCAGTTATTTTATTTAATATACCGTTAAGTAAAGCTAAATTAATTAAATCATTCCCTTCAGTTACAAATTTTTCTACAAGCTGATCACATAATTTCATAAATCTAGTAAGAACATTCGAATTTCCATCAAAATCTGGTACTAATCTTAAGGCTTTAAAAATATCATCCATAGTTGTCATATTTAAATCTTAATTTTCCTCACTAATTTCTCTAATCGTATCTAAAAATTTAAATCTACTACTAATTCTAGAAGTCCTCGATTGTCGCGGGTGGAAAATCTTGGAAATAAAATTAAGAACTTATAGAAAGGAGCAAATTCAGAGTGATTCTAAAAATACTCACATATGCTGCATTTTGGCTCTTCTTGGGCGTATCGATGGCTGGATACAGTCTTCTGCTGCGCGAAGGTTCTTTTCGGCGAAGACTTGGAAGTCAAGTAGCGATCGCACGCGCACGATTGCGATATCCTTTACTAGGGCTACTTCCGAATCCTACCGACTGCGCCAATTATATTTCGCAGCAGTTCGACTTCCAAAAAAAAACAAAATTTCTTAAAATATTTTATTACTTAAATCTTACAATTAAAAGTGACTCGACTATTCGACGATTGAATAAAAGTGACAAACAAATAGCTATTGCAAAAATGCTGTAAAATGAGGAATGCTGACTCCGTACCTCGTGCCGCTGCCGCGTGACTGTGGTCGGGTGCTGCGTCGGCGATCTTCCTAGGGATCCGTAGCGTAACAGAGCGTCACAGATTAATTGTCACAAAAATATTTTATGAAAATACATTTTAACAATACATGTATATTTGGGGGTGAAGCTTGTTCTAACACATAATTTTGGCCCAAAAATCTAAATTTTCAAGCTTTGATAAGATCCAACTTAAGTATAAAATAGTCTTTAACTGGGTAGGTGCTGGCAATTGCAGAAAATCATATGTAACATATTTTCGCTTTGTTATTATATAAATTATAAAAAAAAAACAGAAAAACCCGAGTACCCGGTTTTTCATTTAACAAAAAAGACGGGTTGCACTCCAGGAGTGCCGGCAGAAGTGAAAACTTGATTATTAACGTTGTGCATTTTTAACCCATTTTTTATGAAAATCGATTATTAAAAAATCGATTTTTTTAATTAATCGAAACCCTTACAATCGATTAAATTTTTAACCCAATTTTTATGAAAATCGATTTTTAAAAAATCGTTTTTTTTTTTAATTAATCGAAATCCTTACAATCAATTCGAGTTCGAGTTACTACTCTCCAACCGTCTTACGGTTTTTCCAAGGTTTTTCGATCAGCACGAGAATCTGACGTGAGTTTCACAGTTTTTACCTATCCCACAAAAGTGCTCAATGCCGCTAAAGAAGTTTTCATTTCAAAAACCCGAAATTCCGAGTTTTGAAAATTGGGTCCGGGTTTCGATGCCATCCTCGATAAATGGGCTATCTAACACTGAAAGAATTTTTCAAATCGGACCAGTAGTTCCTGAGATTAGCGCGTTCAAACAAACTTGAAACTCTTCCGCTTTTTAATATTAGTATAGATTAAATACTTAAAACTGACATAATATTATATTCTGAATTAACTGAACTGAGCACCGTGATATTGATCATAGCTTGTTTATTTGTGTCCAATTCAGTATGGAATGTATTATTTGTGGATTTCTGTATATAAATCAATGTGCTTTAAAAGCACCGTGATTTGCATACCACTGGTTTAAAAAAAATCTGATATGCAGCCTATTTTGAGAAAATACAATTTTTATATGACAAACAAATAAAGCTAAATAACAGTAAAAGAAACTTATTTATGATCTAAACTGCGTGCTAGTACTCGCTTTAACTCGGTTCTATTACTTCACACAACATTAATCATTAATATCTCTTCTTCTTCTTTTTAATGGCTAGCTCAGTGAGTTGCCAATGTCATATTATTATAAACGTTAATGTTGCATAAAATAATCATGACATGCATTATGAGATAATATTCATAGTTGAATGACATATCGATTGCGAAACGATCATGCGGGCATGTCATGCATGTGTTGTAGGACGAAAAATTAAAGAAGTTGTCAATCAATTTACGAGTACAGCACGTAGTTTGCATGTCATTCGCATCAATAAACACAATAAGCGATCTTGCGTGCATTACAGCACGTAACGCATGTCATGCTGAATTACCGTCTAGGGAGCGCTTTAGAATCAATTTCTTCGATGGTACTTACTGATTCAAGTTATGTATAGGTCTACCAGGATCTGCTGGTAAAGGATGGCAGATTTTCAAAAAATATTCTTGATCATTGGATAAATTTTTATATTTGCATGTTTCACAAACAGAATCAGCCGCTATAAGGAAAAAAAAAGAATCAATATGTTTTATTTCAACTATACCCATATTGCTAGAGTCAATTTATTTTCTCACTTATTAGTTTTTGCCATCTGATTCTGGTAGATCTATAATTGTTATTCTTCAAATTGGGTAAAAAGTTTTCCAACAAAAACATTGTTTTTTTTTTCAGAGCAAGTAAACGGAGAGCGCTCTAACTCTCCGCCATCGGGCGACAGCGCAGTACCGAGCAGTTCTCTGTCCACCGGCCTGCCAGCCAACATCACACCTTCTATTACTCTTATACCCATCAAACAGGTACTTTTTTCATTAGTCATTCTGTAGTGCATCTGCATAGTAGATAATATTTAACATTGTCTCACACCAGTAGTGGGGATACAGGTCAGTTAACAAGAGCTGGCACGATCAACACATTTAAACATTGCGCTTGTGTAGTGTCTGTGAATAAGCGCGTGGCGTGACGTCGTACTGCATACGCATCATAAAAAGTCTGCCCGTCTCTCTCGCGCGCGGTCTATCTTATGAGCGTGAAGGGGACAGTTATTGTTTTTCTTATGCTACTGTTTATAAATACAGCGTGATGTTACAAGCCGGTAACGTGTGATCGGCGGGCGGCCAGCGTTCGGAACCGTACGATAATTATCGTGCACATACGATAATTTTGTGCCTACGTACGATGTACGATAGCATATTATTATCGTACGCGGATTATACGATACTTTTTATCATGATGCAAACATATTATATTTTTAAACATAAGTACTGTATAGTGAAATTGCATAAGTGTGAGCACTGTGAACGTGCCAGCTTTAGTTAACTGATCTATTATAGCAGCTTTTATAAGTCAAATGTCAAGCTGTCAATCTGACAGTTGTGTAGTGGCAGTGAGCGAGGATGGACGTGCGCTCAGCAGTGGTACTGGGTGTATTATATTATAGTCGGGACATTTTAATAGGCCACATTTGACAGTTCATCAAAATTGTACCAGGTAACCTTATAGCGACGTACATAAAAAATAAATATTTTCGTTTTGTTATAACTGCACAATTGACTAACTTTTTTCAATGACGATTACATATTTATTGTAAATATGACCGATACGAATTATTTAACGATTTGCTTTTACTGATAAACAATTCTAAACGTAATAAATAAATTCTGATCTTAATAATTGCACGTCGTTGCAATGTTACGTTAGCTGACCTTTTTTCTTTTTAAACTATAGGGAAGTTACCCTAAAAATCGGAAGCGAATAAATAGTATCGATGCATTAATTGCTTGTAACGAAATATCCCTATAAATTAATAACCACGTTGTGAAAAGTAACACATATTTATGTGAAATGAATAATGATAATACTACATTTAACAGTTTTTATAATTCAAGCGAATAAATGCATTTTTTTTTGTAAATCATGTACTTGTCTTATTTTGCTCCTTGAATTTGCAAAAGAAAAAGTAATAATGGGACAGGAGTTTGTTTAAAACGTATAAAATTCAAATATTTTATTTCAAGTCCGTATCGATTTATTCGTTTTGGTCGATGTTTTTACGCAGCTCACCTCACTATGGAGATTAATCTGACAGATGTCAAATGTGGCCTATTAAAATGCCCCGACTGTAGTGAGCCAGTGTTCCTAGGATTCTACACATTCGAAAAGTAGGACACAACAACTGATGTGTAAAAACTTTGATTAAATCAACATGATTTGCATTGGTTTCTACCAATAGGGTCAATTTATAATAGAGCAGAGTCGAAGCGCATCGATGCGTCAAATTCGCAACAAGTCGAACGAATGCGCGCGGATTCGCCAGAGTGCCTACAGTGATGACGCGTAAATTCGCTTGTGGGCGCATAGATGCGCACTAATGCGCGCGCACCAAAAAGCGGCGGTCGAGCGGATTCGCGGGAGTGCGCGCGAACGCTCGTGTCTTTTTAAATTCTCAGAAATAATATGTGCGTAAACGATAAAGGACTATTCACTTAATATGCGTGTATTTCGAAATATAACGCAGTATACCGCCCAGTGCCTCATGACGTCATGAGACGCCGTACTGTTGATTCAGTCCGAGATATACTTGCTAAGGCATTGACGAATACGGTACACTATACAACTTTATTATGTAATTACCCCACGCTTGTCTCCCCAGTACAATATGTCTGTCTCACGATGTCATAAGTCAAGTACGAACTCAAAATTTTGAGTTTCCCAAAATTTGGAGTTTTTGGAAGATGTTCATATCAAAGCACGTGACATATATGCAGATATTTCACGTGTTTATTAGTTTAATGTGTGCCGTTTTGGTATGGCCTTTTTCCTATCACTGTGACCGTAATTTGTGGATGAAATCAGAAAAGGAATTTGTGAATATGGTTAGTGCAAACACAAACCAATATCAATGGGAGGTGCCAAGTTTTCGACACAGAATTTTAATTACTTAAGTATAAAATTAATCGTGAAATATTTTATTTTTATTTCTGTTTCTCTTTACATGAGATTCATTGCCTAAATACAGGTTCTACCTTGTGTAATGATAGTGTCAAAATTATAACAGTACAGTTTATTGTTTTATTTGTTTAAAAAATACTTACATTTGAATTTTTATCGCAATAGCCATAATTATAAACCTTGCAATGACGCAAATTCTTCGGCATATCTACATGTATTCAGGCTTCAGCGCTTTTACTCCCATCCAGCATTTTAGCTCTGTAGTGAATGTGTAAATAAACCTTAACGACAATAAAATACAATAGCAATTCTTGGAAACTCCGATCGAAGGATTAATACAGCTATTTACGGGTTTCGTTCGTTGCGCCTAAACTCGTTTTTGCGTATTCTTTTTTTGCGATAAAAACTTTATATTTTTAATGAAGGATTTGAACTTAACATAATGTCCCTTCTCAGGACCTTAGATATTAGGGAATGTGACCGCGCCATGACCGAAAGCGTCTTTATTTAACGATGTCAAGATACAATCGAATCGTGGTATCGGATGTAATTATATATTATGTGCAATTAAAGAAAATAAAAAAATAAACGATAGCGAAATTGTTTAGGAACCGAACGCACAAGAGGAGGGCGCGGATAGGGAGGAGGGCGACAAGCGCGACGTGAGCTCGAGCCTGTCGTCGCTCATCAAAGTGTCGCCGCTCAAGAGTCTGTTGCGCGAGGACCTGCGCCGGCGCATCTCGGCGCGCGGCCGCAACCGCGCCAACGTAAGTGTCCCGGGGCAGGGCGACGGATAAGGGGCGCCGAAGGTCTCATACGTGGGAGAGCCATGCTTCGGCACGGCTCGACCTTAGAAATACCACGTTCTCACAGAAAACCGGCGTGAAACAGTGCTTACCGGAGGCCTAATCCCCTACCCTATTCCCTTCCCTACCATCCCCTATTACCCTATTCCTTCTTAAAAGGCCGGCAACGCACCTGCATCTCTTCTGATGCTGTGAGTGTCCATGGGCGACGGAAGTTGCTTTCCATCGGGTGACCCGTTTGCTCGTTTGCCCCCTGTATTTCATTAAAAAAACGGCAAACAAAAAGGTGCCCCGCTGGCATAGGACTACCAGCGCCCAGTGCGCCTAGCATGCGCATAACGAGAAAATGTTGTCTACATGTTTTCTCGATCTTTAGTGGTTTGTCTCTTCATCTCTATTGACCCTAACGTGACATACATTTACTCGTGTAGATCTGTCGTCAAAATTAGACATAATTATGTGTTTTTAATCTGTGCTATTTTGTCTACGAACCCCAATGAATATTTCTACGTCATAGACGAACCCTAACATGACAATACATTTTTATCGAGTTTTGTCGAGATTTTGACATTGTCGATATCGACAATATAAATATACTCGAGAGTGAGATACGAGTATCTCGTTTTACGCGCATGCTAGACGCACTGGGGAAGATTTCTTCGCGGCGCCCAGGGTGCTGCTAATGCTTAAACCGGCACTGCCAGGCGGACCAGTTCCCGGTACAACGTGACGCATAGATGCCGTTACATACATTTTTCAATGCATCTATTTTGAACTTTACTCACTAATTTAAAAGATACACATTGAATTGACAGACTTCAATCTAACTTGTATTAAGTAAGTTACTACTCGACTACTAGTATGTAAGTTACTACTCGACCAAGCCAACTAGACGAATGTCAAAGCTTGCTCTCTCGCACTTCCGCACGTCGCTAGCAATGCATAAGTGCGGAAGAGCATGATTTGACAGTCGTCTAGTTGGCTTGGTCGAGTAATACATGCGTCACGTTGCTGTGAGAACTGACCCTAAGGACTTCGCTAGCTGAGGCCACGAAGCGTGTTCATTGTTAAGAGTCCGCCTCACGTAGACGAGGCTCTAAAGCCCGCTCTACACTATAAGCCCGATTCGCGCACGAGTCACGACATTTTCGTGCAGTATTTGGCGTCATTTTGCCGTCGTGCGCGATTCGTACTCGAAGTGTAGTGCGAGCTTAAAACTTTCTGGGCAGATTAAGTGTCTAAACACACTGGGCCGAAAATACGCAGGCGTAATCATGCCGAACTTCGGCCGCGTATTTTCGACCTAGTGTGTTTAGAAACTAAGACGAAAATAGAGTAACGAAACGAAACAATAATTACTACTTATTTAATTTTACAAACCTGAAATAATGATTACACAATCACATTTGGCTGTCCTACCCTAGGGAAGTTTTAGATACCACAAAAGATATATTTTTAAAATAACAAAAGTCGGGAAAATGCTTCGCTAGGGCTGATGAGTGTGGTGGTGTTATAATTAACAATGCGTATCCTCACTAAGTTCTCTGTATTCAGGCATGTCCATGTAAATATCAACTTATTATAATTCACTGTGGGCTGTAGCTCAAAACTATTATTTTCTTTTCTCTTCATCCGCTATCTGCGTATGAATCAACTTCTCTGATAGTACCTTTATGTGCATTAAGTTGTAAACAATATTGCCTTCCAGGCGCGCGCTTCGCCGTCCGAGGGTGGCGCGATCACGTCGACGGGCGGCGCCGGCGGGGGCGAAGCCCTACTGTGCACGTTCTGCTGCATCACATTCCCCGATACGACGCTGTACTTCCTGCACAAGGGCTGCCACTGCGACGCCGACCCGTGGCGCTGCAACATCTGCGGCGAGCAGTGCTGCAACGTGTACGACTTCAACACGCACCTGCTCAGTAAGAGCCACCAATGACTGGCGGCCGGGGGGCCGTTCTAAGCGTAGCGATCCATCGGACGGGTGATACTAAGGGCGGATTCGACCAAACTGGAGTAAAATTTTACTGAGTATAACTGTTTCCTAACATTCTAAGAGTAAGCTGGTTTTGCGTTTTTCCAACTTCTAATCCAAGAATAAGGTAATTGCACGGGAGTAAATATTTACACGGGCGATTTTGATGGAGTAAATAAACAGAATAGTTGCACAACAGGGTGTCAACTGTCACGGTCAATGTCATTGTGAACTATAATTGATATTTCATTTCATACTCTTACTTGGTAAAACTTGGTAAAACGCAAACGAAGATATCCTAGAGTAAATTTAAGGAGTAAAATTATTCTCATGATAGTTATACTCGTGAACTTCAAGTTTGGTCGAATCGAGCCTAAACCGCTCTTTGCTCAATTCAGGATTTCAGATCATACTCAAGTATCGTCTGAGTGCGAACGTGTAACAAACGCCGGTACTCAACTGTGCTGTCAAACTCTTACTTCACCTCGGTCAAATCTTGACAAAATATTTATAAAATAATTACCTCGACCATGGGTATCGCAGACACAATAGATTTTCAATTGATGGGTTAATACCATCTCAATATTCTCGGAGCGTATCGACCGAGATCGGTATTAAGTAGGAGTATGAGAGCGGTATATAAGTATGGGCCTAAACGGAGGTATGTTCGTCGTCCTGCTCGATATAAGGAGGTATATTCGACTCTTCCCGCTCAATACTTCGCATACAGCACGCGAATAAAGTAAAAAGTTACGCGGAAGAGTTCTGCACCTCGTAATTTTTTTTGAGCAATTCGCGTCCGCGGGCTATTCGCACGAGGAGTGTAGAGCGGGCCTTAGATTTCTTCACAGAGTTATTATGTAGTAAAAAAGAGTAATAGAACTTTATTTTTACCACAGAATAATTTCGAATGACTGGTTAAATCTCGAATATTTTCGAGAGAAAAACATATAAAATTAATTTGACTGTTTAAAATTCAAAAAGTAGGTGATTGTAGAAACTGGAAATAATATAAGAAAAGCCTCCTTAGTGTCACTCGTCCTGTACCCGACTTACTCGTGTTCGTTCGATACTTTGATCCCGATTACATGGGATGCCCGCAATTAATTCTTAGATAGATCACGAATCCTCAGAATGTCATGTATATCGAGACCAAGGTGATATGAACACGAGTAAATCGCCTAATCGATGATTTAATATTTGTTGTAAGACATTCCTTTTCCGAGGTTTTCTCACTGGCACGCAAGTGCTCGGATTGCTATTCGCTGAACGCCCCCCGAAGCTAAGCTAAGTAATAAAGTTCAAACGGTTCGGTTATTTAGTGGTAATTTAAGTTAATGAAGGATATTCGTATCGA
Source organism: Lysandra bellargus (assembly GCA_905333045.1). NCBI lineage: Eukaryota > Metazoa > Arthropoda > Insecta > Lepidoptera > Lycaenidae > Lysandra > Lysandra bellargus. The sequence goes on from HG995332.1 coordinate 7,597,953, forward strand.
TATTTAGGTTTATTTACTCGAGTGCTGCGAATCGGCCTCGGCGAAAGATTCCAAATTATGCGGCAGATTCGACATTCCAATGTGAAATGTATGCATTCCATATAAAGAGATTTCTAGGTAGAGTAGACTTTGGCGGGGAGGGGTGGTGATCGTTATCTCTATATTTTTATTTATTGATTTTGTCTGTACTTAACCGTACGCGTTATTGGAAACGATATTTACAAAGTATTTTGGTGCGATAGTTGAATTATACAAATGTTTTATTATATCTTATCGTAGAGAGTGTACAAATTAATATATTTTTACATACGCTGTTAAAGAGTACGGAAGGCGAAGCCTCTTTTCGGTTATTATACTTAATTGTGATCGACTAATAGAAATGAATTTTGAATTCTACATTCCACGTTTACAGCATGTAATGCGAGTCCACGACTACTTATGTACAAGTTATTTTTTGTTGTTATTATTTATTTTCTAAATTATGATGTGGTGACATCGTGTGGTACTTAAATCGTATCGGGGTGACATGTGTGTGTGTGAGCGACGCACACACGCGCACTTGCTCAATCGCCCCGACCGGCTCAATGTGTTGATAACTCATAGATTAAATTCGCACAAAACAAATCTTATATCCAAAATTACAGTCCAAATCGAGGAAGTTTATTTACACCTATATTTTTATTCGAAGACGTAGAATCGTTCTGAAAACTTTGTATTGAAGTAGTATGTATATAACTTCAATTTTATAACATTTAAAGGTTATAATGATGGTCTCTATTTTTTTTATGTGACAAGTCTCAGAACGGTCAGTCTGTATGCGTTGTGGCATGGAATATATAATAGGCATGATGACTATTTTTTTTTTCTTATTGGTAATTGAAAGACCCTTAAAAAAAAGAAACATCGCTGAAAGAATGACTCTGATAGCTTAAAAATTCACCAAGATATGACAGTTTCAAATATCTCATAAAATAGACCTGCCCGAAACGCTCCATACAAAGTGCTACGAAAGACTGACGTCACTCTTTCGTAGTTTGTACGGATCGGGAGAGAATTTTGTTCGGTAGGTATATTAAATATTGCGTTTATGAAAGTGGTTTTATAACAAAAGTTGCTTTTAATTGCATAAGTTATCGAATGGTATACAAATATTAAGAAATTTAATTGAAAAAAAAAATCGACTTGATTATCCAACTTTGAAGGCGCATAAAAAAAATACAAATGCTATCAAGCTGAAATTTTGGGAACACTTATTTTTTACCGCGATTTCTTTATTTTATTAACAAAATTCGTTAATCTTGGACCTTGTCATCATCCCTATTACGACGCAATTCTTGGATGAATTAAGCCGATGTTAAATAAATTTTATTGATATTGTTACTTAAATATTTATATTTATTATCTTAAAAAGTTACAAATAAGTATAGTATTTATTTTATAATATTATTAGGGGATGTAAGGAGAAATTATTGTATATAAATTACGTTAGCATTGGGTTTAGTAAATTTTCTATCCAATCTGTATGCATTTAAAACTGTTTGAGTCATTTTAAATAGTTCATGTTATCGCAATAATTATGACGAAGTGCGGCGGGCGGGCCGGACATTTTATGAAAATAAAAATACAATTTAAATTTTGTTAGTCTCGCTATAACTCGAGGACGGCTGAACCGATTTGGCTGATTTCAGTCTTAAAATAATCATAGAAATCTAGGAAAGGTTTGTGTAATACATAGTTTTCCGGGACATCTATTAGGTTATAAAAATATGCTTGGAAAATGCGGTCCGCCTAATGTATGGTACATCATATTGTGTGCGTTACATTATAAGCAAAAATACTGTTAAGTATAATAGTATCATTACAAAATTAGGAAAATGTACCACTCAAACATATCGTTACACATATGAATTTTTAAAATAATAATAGTCTTGACTTTCCGTTTTTTGATAATTCAAAACACAAGCGCATTTTATTAAACAATGCGTTAATAATATGAATATAAATGACAGGTTAAATTACTTAGAGCCAACTGAAGGTAAAAAAATTGAATCAGTAAAACAAGTGTATGACTTTCTATAACTTCAGAACAATGCTGGCGTAATTGTCTACCGGTGCGAGTACTTATATGCGGCATTTCGGACATCTAAAAGGTTATACCGATCTGCTACTAATATTATAACTAAATAGTAATCCAAGGCCTGTTCGCGCCAATCTGGGTTGCTGCTATATCGTTTGTCAAATAGCGTGCCTTCTCTTTCACTCCATGAATATTTACAACCATTTCCAGCATGATATTTGCAACAGATTGGAGTAACCGAATCCTTAGCCGCTACTTACAATCGGTTGTGCTCTTGCCTGTTAAGTTTATGGAATCGATTTAGGTGGAAATGTAATTGTTTACCAACGAAGTTTTATTGTTTTGTTGTTTGAGTTTAGGTTAGTCGGTGCGCGGTAGTCCGTCCGTACCTAGAGGACTTTAGTGAGTTACCTGAAATGAGCGACACAACATATTTGTAGATTTTCTTTTTTCGTGTTATTTTATTGTTGGTCTTATAGTTGGTCTGGGTGAGGTTAATCGGAACGATAAATCGTTTGTTGAACGCAGTGCAAACGGCGATTTGTCGAAGCGATATCGCAGACCGCGATTTTTATTTTGGTGTCTACCGTAGCGCCGTGTGCTAGCAGTAAGGTTAGAGTAATATAAAAGCTATTAATATAATTAATCGGTAACCCCGTTGGGCGCCTTCAAACAATCCGTCCATATCTAACTATAGATATTGCCTTTAATATTTAATAGAGATAATATATTTATAGATTTTAGTAGATAAAGTAAGGAAAGATCTTAAGAATATAATATTTACATATATTTACAGATGTAGACAAATTTTTATTCGATTTGAACGATTAAGATTTAAATATATACTTAGATACTTGTCCTCAAAACAACGAGAAATTTTAGCAGTTGTCACGTTTATATCATAGAAGTTCCACCTCAACCAAACTTTGTCAATTGATAAGACGAGATTATATTGTACACCTTTATTGAACGTATTGTTTTTGATGTGTGAATAAATATGCATAATTTTATTCCTCGGTGGTGCATTAGTTGTTATTTTAATTCACTGAAATAATTTTACTGTTTATTTGGGTTGTTACACCTAAAATACTTAGGCTGATGTGTTCTCGTTTGAATAATTTGTTAAACATTCCCAGAGACCCTTGTCGGTGTTGTCAGTGTATTATTGCAGTGAATTAAAAACCGACAGTAGAGACGGTTTCGCACCGCTGTTGGCCAGCCTCACAGAGTGGCATCCAACATTAGCGTAGCAATCCTCACCTTAATACCAAAACACAGCTTACCAACATTATAATTTTGTTTTAGTTGTTATGTGTGTAATATAAGCGTAGGTAATCGTTGTAATGCAATTATTTGTAACGGTAAACAGGTTCAGATCGTTGATATTTGCTGTTAAATTTATTATGTTATTAATGTAAGGGTAACATATTTTACTAATGTATAGATGTGAGTGATATGGAAAATATCCTGATTTATAATATATATATCATAGCATATCGTGCCTTAGATACAGTAATGTCCGTTTAAGAGATTACCGGATGTAACTCAAAATTGGTGTGTGCATTTTAATCTATTACAAAACAGTAAAAGTATCAGTTTTTAATAATTTAATCAAAAGTATTAGAATATTGGAATAAAATGTTATTTATTTATATTCTTAGAGAAATATTTGCAATATGGCTGTTTACTTGTTTTTATGGTAAAGTTTATTTGCAGTTGAAATAGTAAATCTATAATATATTTATATTTATATAAGTAAGTAAATAAAATATTATGTCTATTTCGTCGCGCTTATGCGATTGTCTTTTATGAAGAGTATGGTACTTATTACCGGGTACGTTATTTTATTTATTTTAATATTTAAATAATTTGGTAAAGGGTCTATTAACTAATAATAAATTATGAAACAAAGTAAGTGTTTTATTTTCTTTCTCCTTTTCTGACTTTAAATTAATTAAATTAAATAATAAAATCTCTAAAGCTGTTGCCTTCTCATAGAGAAAGGCGCTTTGCTTTTTTATCTTTTTAAAATACTAATGTAAGCTCAGATTGTAAGTTAGTGTTTAAGTTTTGTTCCATTCTAATATAGTTTTAATTTTTATATCGCCAACAAACTGTCATTCAGTTTGGGGATTATTAGCATAAGTCACCACAGATATTATGTAATATAATATTGTAGATAAGTCACTTTGTAAAACATTTGAATAAATACTTAAAAAAAAAAGACGACAGGGCGGGGCGGGCCGGTCAATTTCGCAGCGTAGAGATAAACTACGATAACATGGCGCGCCCCTCCAAAATTCAAGACGTTTGAAGTTTTAAATTTTGGAGTTGCGTCTTGCGCGGTCGGCTAGTTATGATTAGTTGACAATGACATAAGAAACAGTGAAATATTACGAGTACTGGTTGATTGGTTGAATACGATAGGGTAGGGTAGGGTCTAAACACACTAGGCTGAAATGCTGAATTACGCCGGCGTAATTTACGTGGCCTAAATTATGTTCAGCCGTTTACGTCTGATACGACACACTATAAATTACGCGAAGAGCCGAAATTTCGCGGCGTAATTTCCGTTGCGGTACGCGTGGGTATGTGAGTACCTATTTAAAATTCTCAGATGTAATGTGTGCGTTAACGCTTTAGAGTTAAGATTGGATTTGCTATGTTCGGTTTTGATAATTCCGTTGCGTATAGTGTGTTGCTATACATAACATTACCGCCGAATCGCTGCCGAACTTTACGCTCGACTCGGCTCGACGGATATTCGGCTTGCGACGGAATTTCGGCATAGTGTGTCGTCTGTCGCGTTCCGTCCGTATTTTGTATGCGTTTGGTACGCGGCGTAAACGCGGCGGAATTTACGTCGGCGTAATTCAGCCTAGCGTGTTTAGACACCAACTACATACAAACTCTTTCATAAGGATGTGACTACACACATTGAAACAGTAATTTGGAGGGGTGCGCCATGTTATCGTAGTTTATCTCTACGCCTGTCGATGTTTGCGGCTGCCCGCACCGTGTACACAAATCACACGCCGCCGCCGCTGCGCTGCGCCGTCTGCGCTACATGCAGCATGCTGCCTGACGCATGTAAACTGGTTTGTGTGATTAGGGGCGACCGGACCAACCGGACCGGTTGCATCCGGTCGGAAGCTAGTGACCTGACGCTAACAATTTCTTCTAAAACCCAACAGTCCGGTCGAAAACCGGACGGTTGGGAACCCTGGCTCCGCCCCGTCGTCTGTAAAGCGCCTAAAACTAGCATATTATCCAATATTATATTAGCGAGACAGTACTTCAGTCCGCACCAACGCCTACAACTCTACAAGGCGCAGGTTCGGCCTCATATGGAATATTGTTCTCATCTCTGGGCAGGGGCGCCAAAATACCAACTGCTCCCTCTGGATCGTATCCAACGAAGGGCCGCTCGAATTGTTGACTGCCATAGTGTTTCAAACAGCTTGGACCCCTTGGAATTACGCCGAGATGTAGCTTCACTCTGCATCCTCTATCGGTTGTATCGGGGAGTGCTCTGAGGAATTGTTCGGAATCATACCACCTGCAACTTTTCGCCATCGTCCCACGCGAAAAACATACCATCCTCATCACCTTGATGAGTGGCAGTCTTCCACAGTGCGTTTTTCGCGTAATTTTCTGCCGCGCACTGTAAAACTCTGGAACGAACTGTCACCAGCAATATTTCCGGACCTATGCGACCTGCAAACCTTCAAGATAAGAGCGTATTCCCTCTTAAAAGGCCGGCAACGCACCTGCAGCTCTTCTGATGTTGCGAGTGTCCATGGGCGACGGTAGTTGCTTACCATCAGGCGACCCGTCTGCTTGTTTGCCCCCTTATTTAATAAAAAAATATATATTAATATATATCTATACTAATATTATAAAGCGGAAGAGTTTGTTTGTTTGTTTGAACGCGCTAATCTCAGGAATCACTGGTCCGATTTGAAAAATTCTTTCAGTGTTAGATAGTCCATTTATCGAGGAAGGCTATAGGCTATATTTTATTACGCTAAGACTAATAGGTCGCTCCTATTAGTCTTAGCGTAATAAATAGAGGAAAATGTGGAAAAAACGGGGGCAAAATATTTGAACGGGATTATTTAAACGCGCTAATCTCAAGAACTACTGGTCCGATTTGAAAAATTCTTTCAGTATTAGATAGCCCATTTATCAAGGAAGGCTATAGGTTTCATTTTATCACGCTAAGACTAATAGAAACGAAAAAATAGAGAAAAAAGGGGGAAAAACGGGGGAAATTATTTGAAAGGGCTTATTTGAACGCGCTAATCTCAGGAATTACTGGTCCGATTTGAAAAATTCTTTAAGTGTTAGATAGGCCATTTATCGAGGAAGGCTATAGGCTATATTTTATCACGCTAGAACTAATTGAAGCGAAGAAATAGAGGAAAATGTGGAAAAAACGGGGCAAAATATTTGAAAGGGATTATTTAAACGAGCTAATCTCAAGAACTACTGGTCGGATTTGAAAAATTCTTTCAGTATTAGGTAGCCCATTTATCGAAGAAGGCTATAGGTTTCATTTTATCACGCTAAGACTAATAGGAGCGAAGAAATAGAGGAAAATGTGGAAAAAACTGGGAAATTATTTGAAAGGGCTTATCTTACGAACTACTAGAGCAATTTATCTCTTATTTGGGTCAGATAGGAAGTAGAGCACCTGAAAGATCATAGGCTATTTTTTGTGGAATAATTTGTCTGTGAAATATCTAATTTACGCGGGCGAAGCCACGCGTAACCTCTAAAAATAATAAAAATGAATCCATATTTCCCTTGGTTACGACATCACGCGTAAACAGCTGGAACGATTCTGCTGAAATTTGGTATAGATATGTTATCAGGGTTGCCAGATGACATTTATTTTTTCTCGTACCAGGGTTGCTAAATATCTCGTAATTTCAACAAATAATCTCGTAAAATCATAAATTTAAAGAAACTCAAATAAAATTAATGATTTTATGCTATTTGCTGTACTATGTAACTTGTGTACCTAGTCATATTCTTTGCGCTTGGGGCTGTTAAATTCAAACAAAACAATGAAAAATCATATTTTTTATTACTTATATTCAACATAAGGGATGTTAGTAAAATCATCTTTATTTTTAGAGTATAGCTCTCTCATAGATCATTCTGGTCATTCGCAATTACCTTTGCGATTTGGGCCTTTAGCGCTTTCGGAAGCTAAAAGTGTACCATTTAGGTACTATATCTGTGATAAGACGATTTCTTAAATCTGTTTTAATTAGGTAGGTAGTTATTACTAAATACTCGCTCACATGCATTTGGATGAGTTTTTTTTTTTCGAAAGGGTCTAAGCTACTGGTATGGTTAAGACCATGGTAGTTTAATCGTGGCTATAACTAGTCTGTTGCTAGTTGGTTTGGAGATAAACAATGAGGGGGCCTGGCCCCCTCCCCTAAAGTCACACGTGTGACATTCTAATCGGGCAATATTGGGGAGAGCTACGAAAATAAGCTATTTTCATCAGACGTGGGGACACGGATCCCCCCTGCTCTTAAGGGGTCCGACCCCTTACTCACTCTCTGACGAGTGAGGCTGCTCGCGCGCAGTAGCACAAACTAGCTGCGTACGAGTTATCGCGGTATATGAGCTCAAGTTATTAATGTTATTGCATAAAAGAGGGCCGTCCCTCTCCCCTTCCGAGTCCGGTTGGGGTGACATGCGCGTGTATGTTCTAATGTCAAAGTAATTGGTAGAGCTCTCTACGACAATGTCGCGGTCGCGGTCATGATTTAGGTGTGTTCCTATGCTATCCGCATGCGAACTCGAACCCGGGATCGAGCTCGGCACCGGATTTCGGTCGGTCTGTCTGTTTGTCGTTCGGGTCGTGTTAAGTCCTCGGGGAAGGCGCCGGCGTCGTCCCCGGTGCAGTACTAACCACGCGGGTGAGTGTGATTTGTGTTTACGTAACTGTACACAGTACGTTACGTATTCTGTGATGGGGTCTACAGGGTCGGCTAAGATATGCTTAGGCCGCCTGAAGGGGTATCGGAATGTCCGTGCGTCATGTTCGTAGTCCACATCCTTACGAATGAGCGGATTGGGATGTACTTTTCCTTTCTCAAAGAATCTCTCCGAGAGTTCTTTGATATAGGCTTTGATAGTGATAAGCTCGCAGTCTCTATGCAAGTCGATGTTTCGCATTTGGATGAGGCAAAGCCAAGACTGCGATTTATGCATATTTACTACTAAGTAGTTACTACTAACTAAATTAACTTTTTGGCTGATATAGGTATGCGAAAGTAGTCGTCATTGTTAAAATCTCGTAAAAAAGTGTACGAGATTTTTGTTAATCTTGAATCTCGTACAGACCCTCTAAATCTCGTAATGGTACGAGATTTCTCGTACGTCTGGCAACCCTGTATGTTATATACTTTGAGTCCCGGAAAAGGACAAGGGATACATTTTTAACCGACTTCCAAAAAACGAGGAGGTTATATGTTCGGCTGTGGATATTTTTTTTTTTTTTTATTATTTTTTTATTTTTTTTTTTTATTTTTGTATGTTCAACGATTACTCCGCCGTTTGTGAACCGATTTTCGAAATTTTTGTTTTGTTGTATTAGGTTTCACTCCAATTTGGTACCATGTTCACAAAAGTGGTGACCTGATGATGGGATCCATGAGTAATCGAGGGAACTCCTCGAAATTTATATGGAAACATATGGTGATTTTGGTTTTATGTGAAGTGTACTAAGAATATGCTACCAAAAAGTCAAATATTGGGTCAAAGTATACCATGGTTTCGAAGATGCTGAGAGAACTCCTGACTCCTTATAGATACACGTTCGGGAGTTTCGGCGTTGTTTTAAGAACAGAAAGCATATGCTACTATGCAATTCATATTCATCATCATAATCATCATCATCATCATCATCGTCATCATCATCATTAAGGTACAAGGCATAGGTATGGATATACTAATAATAATAATTATGTACTGTATAACAACACCTGTTTGTTTAATACATGGCGGTCGGCGCCGCAGAGGCGACGGCGTCGCCGCGCCGCCGCGCCGCGTGGCGCGTGGCGGCAGACAACAGATCGAATACTTTACTAATTACTTTATAAAATTTAAATAGACAAATAGAATTAAAATAAAGTTATTTTAAAAAGAGCATTTAGACAAAACAAAGTCATTAAGTGTCTTTTTAATCAGTTATACTTATTAATCGATAGATGGCGCACTAAGTATCGATTTGAATTCTTGATTAAGCGCTTATTCCACTTATCCTAGCTAGGAAGTCCTAGCTAGGGTCCTAAAAAATTTAGTCAAGTGGAATAACATTTAGAAGCTAGGATCCTAGCTAGGATCCTAAATCGGAAAAAATTTAGTCACGTGGAATGACATTTAGAAAGCTAGGATCCTAGCTAGGACTTCCTAGCTAGGATAAGTGGAATAAGCGCTTTACAAGAACAGAGCTGTCAATAATTATGATAATATTAAATATTATGAGTAGCTACGCTACATCCTATGCAAGTTTATACAATTTTTTATCTGATAGATCCTTCGATCGTGGAAAAACGAGACACAATAGCCTTTCTATTGTTATCTCAATCGCCGGTGACCGCTTGGGGCTTGAAGCATTAAAATTGTTAAATTACTTAGCACAATATGTTCACTTCACTGATAATATATGATTTTGTGAGTGTGAGTTGTGACTCTTGACAAATTGTAATAAGATACGTAAAATATACGCGAAGGTTTACCTACTAGTGTAACTAAAAAGAGTGAAATTATTATTATTTTTAACAAAAAATTAAAACCGACTTCCAAGGTAAAAACAATAATAACATTAATATGAACTAAAAAGTATTAAATAATTTTTACTATCTAATGGTGCCTTTTTCCGAATTCGGCTAAAACTCAACTATTTCTGTATTCAATCTTCATAATTTTGAAGTCGGTGCCAGTTCCAAAAGTTTCAAATATTCTGTCAGAGGACTGAAGATTCAGCTATCTGGTACCGACTTCAAAATAATGAAGATTGAATACAGAAATAGTTGAGTTTTAGCCGAATTCGGAAAAAGGCACCATTAGATAGTAAAAATTATTTAATACTTTTTAGTTCATATTAATGTTATTATTGTTTTTACCTTGGAAGTCGGTTTTAATTTTTTGTTAAAAATAATAATGTCCCAAAAAATATACGGTTCCCGCACAATAAACTTTATGATTTTCGCCTAAACTATTCAATCTATTTTGCTGAAATTTGGTATAGAGATACTTTGAGTCCCGGGAAAGAACATAGAATATATTTTGTCGCGGAAAAATGTACGGTTCCCACAAAATTTACCTTTATGATTTGCGCGTAAACTATTCAGTCGATGTACGGGAACAACTATAAACTGAAGTCCACGCGGACGAAGTCGCGGGCAACAGCTAGTACCTACTATTAGAAATCTATTTTTAAAATTACGAAAAACTTAGAAGTTAATATTAAAACACAAAAACATTATCCAGAACAATTACAATAAACTTTAAACAAAATAAGAACAAACAACTTCAAAATCTAACACTAATAGTTCTAAACTCTAAAGCGTCCACCACGTTCGAAAGTCGCAAGAAAAGTGAAGGGTCAAGGGCCTCGCCACTCGCCGTCGCCAGGCGTCGTCACCTCAACGGTCACTCGAAAACAAGTAGCTCGGCGTGACGTCATCGGATGGAGGCGTGTCCAGCCCCTCGTCTGCATTTATTTGTAATACGGCCTCTCCTGACCGGTCAGCGGCGTCCTCGTCCGCTTGGTCAGCATTATCTTCGACCGCTTGGCCAGCGATATCCTCGACCGCTTGGATAGCAGTATCTTTGACCGCTTGGGCAGCAGTATCCTCGATTGCTTGGTTCGCCGACATGCCCAGATGATCATCAGATACTTCGTCATCTGAAAAATGAATATCCGTTAAGAAAAACAGTCAAAGAGCGACTTTCAGTTTGACTTTTGGGAGAAGACGATTCCGAATACGACTGCTTGCGTGCACTCAAACCATCGCAATCGAAACTGCCCTCACTCAATTGCTTGTTAAACAGCTAGGTGTCGAAATGGTTTTAAATGAATCTAAATTTGAATTTTTTTATAACGAAACACGAACGAAAAGCTCCGGATCCTTATCGTCGTGTCGCATAACAAAAGCATTAAGGTTTTAAATGCTAAAGCTATGCCTCGTGGCACGAAGCATCACAGTCGCTTGCCACGATTGTCTTGACCATAACATAGGCATCCCATTCGCGTAATATGGCCCCTAAACGTATTATGCAAGCATTAGGTCTGCAAATGCATTCATTATGCCCGTGGCACAAAGCATCGCAGTCGCTTGCCACAATAGGAGTGATCAAACGATCACCTCGTCACATACCACATGTAAGTCTAAGGGTTATACACCCCTCAGCGAGCTCGCCAAACAAAACATAACAGGCCGAAACAACTTTTGAGTTGACGTCAACTTACCAACACTCTCAAAGAACGCTGCACAGGCATCGGGTTTCCATTCGCCACGCCATCGAACCATATGTTCGGCGGCTGCCTGTGTTCGTTTTCCATAGGAACCTGTCATAAGCTCCAATTCGTAACGATCATGGGGAAGGTCACGAATAATCCTGTATGGACCCCTCATGCCCGAGTCAAGCTTGCCAGAAGCCTGGGAGGTCTTGCCAACAAACACGAAGTCTCCAACAGCATAGGATCGAGGTTCTTTACGACGTTGATTTATACGGCGGTCTTGCTGTCGCTGGTTAGCTTTAAGCAATTCAGAAGCTCGTTGTCTACGGAGCGTAGTTATTGCCTCACGATTTGCATGACTATCTTCTAAAACCACGTCTCTTACAAGTGACCGTAGTACAGGAGTAGCGCCTTCTATGCCCGTTAAAAGAAGTAACGGCGAAATTCGAGTGGTGGACTGCTTAGTGATGTTAAGTGTTAGATTAGACCATTTATTACCCTTAACATTTACTTCAATTCGGAGCATATTTAATAGCGTCCGACAATACCGCTCTACCTGCCCATTCTCGCGGTGCATCTCTGGTGTTATGAGATGAGTAGCACACCCCATTTCAGTTACCCAATTTTAAAATCCTGCATTTTCAAACATCCTACCCTGATCAGATATAATCAAAGATGGAGTTCCAAATAGGGATATGGCATTCGTAAACACCCTTTTTAGTTCATCAGTATCCTGCCTATAAAGTGCGTATAAGAGGCAGTATTTTGAGAAAGAATCTACAAGGATCAGGATATACTTAAAGCCATTAGATTCAACTAAGGGACCCAGCACGTCAAGGTGAACACTAGAAAAGGAGGATTCAGGTTTAGTCCATGATTGGATTGGCTGATGACTAGCTCGGGGAACTTTTTTATGTGAGAGACACACTATACAATGGGTGATGTATTTTCTAACGAATTGCCTTAATCCTGGGAACCGGAAATGACGAAGAATTAGATCAGTTGTTTTATCAATCCCTACATGGTCATGGTCATCATGGAATACCCGTAACAGGCTTAATCTGTGGCCCTTGGGAATGAAACAAAGATGGCGAGTCTTCGCCAGGTGAGCTATACTTATAGTACAGAATGTTATTTTTGACCAAGTAACGGGATGAATCTAGCTGGCCGTCTTGCAACTTATCTATTAAGTCCTGGGTTTTAGAATCTGCTGTTTGTGCGATCTGAGCCCAATTTTTAGGCTTACGAATATGTGAGACTTGTGCCGGATTTCGGCTAAGAAAATCAGCATGTTGCATTAACGTTCCCTTTCTGTACTCTAAAGTATAACGAAAATCCTGAAAATAGACCCACCACCTAGCTACACTGGGTACAAGATATATTTTTCGCTCAGTCATTTTAATTGAATTGCAATCAGTAATTATCTTGAAGTCTATTCCGATTAAGTAATGACGAAAATGCTGCAGAGCCTTCACTATTGCCAGCGTTTCAAGTTCATAGCTGTGATAGCGAGACTCTGCGCCATGTGTCGCTTTACTGAAATACCCAACTACCTTTTTACGCTTACCATCATGTTCTTGAAAAAGAATACCGCCAAAGCCAATCGCGCTGGCGTTTGTATGCAGTTCGGTGGGCAATTTTGGGTCAAATATTGCTAGCACGGGCTCTTGTGTTAAACAGTCAACAATGTACTTATGGGCTAAGTCTTGTTCTTCACCCCAAATAAATGGTTGACCTTTTTTTGTTAACTTTGCAATGCACGCGGTTTTTATGGCATAGTTGGCTATATAACGCCTAAAGTATCCTGCAAGACCCAAAAATTGCCGCACCTGTTTGACACTACTAGGCTTTGGGGACTTGATTAATGCTTCTACTTTTTTGGGCTCGGTCGTACCTGACCCTGGCTTATTAACCTACCCAAGTACTCTACTTCTGTTTTTAAGAATGAGCATTTCTTTAAATTTATGGAAAAACCTGTCTTGGTAAGGGTATCAAGCACCTGCCGCAAGATTGCAAGCCCTTCTTTAATAGTGTCTGACACTATCAGCACATCGTCGATGTATGTTAGGACTTTCCCGGTATCTATTAAATGTTTAAGAGTCCTAGAAATTATCCGTTGATAGACCACGGGAGCGTTTGTGAGTCCATATAGCATTTTCAAATACTCGTATTGAGCTTCTGGAGTCACAAACGCTGTTTTGCTTATGGATTCATCATCTTTTAGAGGTACTTGGTGAAAGCCCGTGGCCATATCAAGGCTTGTAAAGTGTTTACTAGTGCCTAACTTATCGATGTGGTCATCGATTAATGGTAGGGGAAATCTCTCTTTTACAGTGATTGCGTTTAACGCCCGATAATCAACGCACATCCTATCAGACCCGTCCTTCTTTTTGACGAGTATGATAGGACTTGCGTATTCAGATTGCGACTCACGGATGATTCCCTTACTCAAAAGATCAGCACATATGTCACGAACGCGCATTTTCTCGTCGGCAGATAGTTTATAAGGTCGGTAGTGCACCGGTACATTACTGTTAAGCTTTATTTCCATGCTTCCAGTTTTAACCGTTGAAGTCGCAGTACCCGTAACGAACGACTCATTGAATTCCCTTAGAAGTGAAAACAATTGTTGCTTATCCTCCCCGGTCAAACATGTATCTACTAAGCTATCTGTATCGACACTTCTCAAATTACAGACAATATCTGGCGAGGTATCGGTCCTTATGAGTCTTTGTGTATCACTGGTCCGTATGTACGTTATTCCTTCGCGGTTAAGGACATCAGTACCGATTAACAAAGGCGCGCTTATACAATCCGAAGGAACAACGAACATATCTATTTCCAGTGATATTTCTGGAAACTCGACAACCACCGTTACGTAACTTGTGGACTCTATTTCCTGGCTGCCTATACCACGCATTATTCTATTGGTAGGTTTTTTGTTGCAGTTTAAAACCTACGACGGTGTTTGAAATTAGCGAAATATCAGAGCCACTATCTATCATCGCGTCAATAGGTACTTTATTAACGACTACCGCCATTACATTGTTTTTATAAGGGGTTTTTACTTTCTGGCAAAAATTAACATCACTAACCTTTTTACGATTTGTTTCTGCACGCTGCTTAGCAAAACAATTATCTTTAGTATGCCCTGTCTTTTTACAATAGCTACAGTTAAGTGGCGATTTACTAGAAGTACTAGGCGCTGATGAAACGATACCTGAGTTGTCAGATTTTTGCTTTTTAGGGCATGCGGGATGCATCTTATGGCCCTCTATTCCGCAAAAGTAACATTTTCCGCGCATATCAGGCTTTTGATTTAAACGTTTACCAAGGTGAGAACCCTTTATATGGTCAGACAAACGGGCAGAATTGTGGGTAAACTGAACACCTTTTTTCGGTTGACTATAAACGGACAAAAATTCTACTAATTGATTCGGTTGAAGTTTCGCATTAGAGGCGGCAGCTTTAACTTGGACGTCAGAGATACCTCGAATAACAATAGCAGTCTTTAAGTCGTCCGATAGGCCACCAACAATGTTAAGACGCAACAATGATTTCCGAGCGTATTCGGAGTAGGTATTAAATCTATTAGAGTTTGTACACATCACATCAAAAAGAACAGAAGCCACATCAATATTTGACGGACATAGGGATCTGAACAGTAACCCAGTCGCTTAACCACGAGCGAGCATCACCCTTAAGGCAGTTACCCACTCGTGATAGGCACTCGCGGTTGTCCCATCGATTCGCTATACGACCGCGATCGACCTCTGTGCACTAAGCATCAAAGTTATGTATACTGGGATCAAAGTCAGAAATATAGTAATGGGGCGATCTTACTTCAATCAAAGACGTCAACGCGCCCACCAGCCTGTTCGTTGCGTGCTGTTACACGGGGCCTTGTATTTCGAGTTTTAAAAAAGGTTTTTATTAACACACACTTTTATTTCACTTCACAAAGATTTGGAAATTAGAATATAACCGGTGAGACTTAACAAAAGATATAGTAATGAGGAGAGGTTCCTCCAGTGAGACGGCGAATTGAAGACTGCAGGTCCAACCGCTGGGGATCTAATATACTAGTATAATAGTGCTGACAAGACTTAAGGTCTAGTCAGCTAAACACCTAACAATGTAAGGGTGTAACAACCCCCCGGTTGAGTGTAAAGTTGGGGATACAAACAACTTTACTAACTAATTCTTAACCTAGGCGGGGATGTCGTCAAACCCCCATCTAACTCCAACGCAACGGGTTGTTCCTGACCTTCAGCCTTTTTATCACACTTAAAGAATTTGTAAAAATTAAAATAGGTAAAGATCTTATAAAATACAAAACTACAAACTAAAATGCACAATAATAAGGTTGTGCCAGAATAATGTGTCCCGTATTTTATGATATGTGGTTGTTCTATTAATTTATCGGCCTGATTAAGTATAGAATTTGAAATTTGTTCATTTAAATTTAAATTATCCAAATCGGTATTGATTAAAGATGGGGGCACATTACTCGACGATAGTAATTGCGTAACTTTGTTTAAGTTACAACAAGAGTCGTTGATTAAATTAAAATCAGATGGCATAGGATTTACAGTAATATTAATAACATTATTTTTATTAGGTATTAACCTAGTACTAGAACTAAATGCAACACAGTTGCCAGGAAGCGATATAAGTCCAGTTCCCAATAGGGTGACGACACTTTCGGGTCGGTTCAGACAGTCTATTGATAATTGTGTCGGAACAGAATGAATAAAAATCCATTGATTATTACTTAATGTTTTCCATATTTGTAAATGTCCATGTATAAATTTAGTTTCGCATTGAGCGGGATAGAGCATATAAGTTGGTACACTCGCCTAAATTATTTAAGTTACAAAAATTTTGTTTGTCTTTAGTCACTGCGATATATTTAGTGCTAGGTATAATAGTAATATAAGTGTCCGGATTTTCCGGATCATAGGGTATCGGAAAAGCTATGCTATGATACAGGTTAAATTCGCTGGGTGCACTTAAGGAATTCTTAACACAAATATAATTTTCCTATTTATATAATAACAAGATACTTTCGAAATTTTGATAAGGCGATACATAGAATCTAACTCTAAATTGACAGGGAATTCGACATCATTATTGAAGTGAATATGGCTCTCGGCGAGCTCTCGGTATAGCTGACTCGGTGTTATGACTGACGGATGCAGGATGTTTTGACTACTGAATGTAATAGCATTAGATAAGTCTTCTAAACGAAACGACAATGTTAAGAGAGTGGCTTCCAAACTGTTGAGAATAGAATTAATATTTGTCATAAAAACTAAATTATTCGAAACACTACTTAAATTATGAATATTTACCGAGAGATTGTCGACTGCGTCACTTAAACGAGCTTCATTTATTTTCATTTCATGAAAGGTTTTGTTATATGAATTTAATGTAAATTTAGTTACTAAAAGGTTTTGTTTTATTAATGAAGCTAGTTTAGCTTGATTGTCTTTTACAATTTCAATAGCCTGATCGTATCTAACTCCATTGTCCTCATCTAAGGATCCGAAAATATGTTTGAAGGCGGTACCAATGCCGCCAAACCAAGCCGACCGTTTGCTGGTCTTTGACATAAGATGTGATATTGAATCAAATTCTTTAACTACATCGTAACACCGTGCAGTTATGGGTTCTAGCATGCTATGACATTCAATATTATTTAGTGCTTCTGATTGTTTGCATAGGTATCTAGCAGTTCCTAAAACAGAATTTATATTTTCGATGTGCTGCCCGATATAGGATGTATCGACTGGTATGATGGTATCGAGGTAAGTTCTTCTCATTTTGAGTTGTCCTAAATAATCGAAATAAATTCCAGGACTCGACGTAACAGCTTAGACATAGTCTTGTTGCGCTATTGCGGTAACGCTGGAAAATAAAATATGTTTATTTACTTAATTTTGTGTGTATATTATAACTTAGTATAGAAATAATTATTTACTCTAGTCGAATTGTATATCTTCTTAACAGTATTTTTTTTATGTTGCAGGAACAGTTGCGGGTTTAACTTCGTCGAAATGATGTTTCACGTATCTACGATTTATTAGTAGTGATAATGTATTATATCCATGTATTTTAACAACTTTATATGGGCTCTTCCACTGGGGTGACAAGGCTTTTCTGAGTCGGAGATGGTTCTTTAAATAGACATAGTCGCCTACTTTGTATTGAATTGGTTGAGTGCGATTATCATAATAAGTTTTGGAAGTTTGTTTAGATGCGACTATATTTTGAATCGCTTTATCGCGGGAGAGTTTAAATCTATGCTGGAGCATTTTCAGGTATTCGGGATAGGTGACGTCCTGTGGAGTGTTATAAATGGAATCAGGAAGGTAAGGTTTATGTCCAAATAGGAGTTCGTAGGGTGAGAATTTAGTAGTGCAATGTATATTAGTATTGTAAGTGAGCATGGCTGTGTAAACATAGCGAGGCCAGTTATCCTGGTTTTTATTTGTAAACGATTTTAAGTACTCTTTTAACGTAGAATGACTGCGCTCTAGTGCGCCCTGAGTCTGAGGATGATATGGGGTTGACCAAATTTGTTTGATTTTTAGGAAATTACAGGTTTTCTTAAATAGCTCTGCAGTAAAGTTGGTACCCTAATCGGAAAGAATGGTTTTGGGGATGCCAAACAAGGAAATGAAATGGACTAAGCAATCACTTGTTTCTTCTGCTGTGATTGATCTAATAGGGTAAGCTGTTGAGAATTTCGTTAGGTCGTCTTGGAAGGTCATGATGTACTTAAGTTTGGCTGTGCCTGCTCCTGGCAGGGGTCCTACAATATCAATAGCTATACGCTGAAATGGAGCAGTGGATGTAGTAGTGATTTGCATAGGAGCTCGGTTAACCTGTCTTAATGCTTTATTTTCTTGGCATTATTTGCAATTTTTAACATATGTTTCGATGTCTGAGCGCAAAACCCTTCCAATAATATTTTTCTTTGATTCTACTCAGCATCCTGACGGAGCCAAGGTGTCCAGTGACAGGTAAGTCGTGGTTTTCTCGTAAAATAGTTTTAATTTCGCTAAGTGATGGATACATTATATTATTGTGATAAATATGGACGGCTATACTGGAATCGTGAAACAGGTATGTGATCATATTATATATTTTGCTAAACGTATGTTTATCAAAGGGATTTTTGAAATCTGATATGGCAAATTCTGTAATAATAGATGAGTTTACTAATATGTTTTTTATTTTTTCCAGGGATTGAAAAATGTCGCGGTAGGAGCTTTCTTCGAAGTGGTGTACTTTGGTAAAAAGTAAGTAGTAAATTTTATTATTGATTTCTAAATCTTTAAATGAGTATAGTTCTTTTTCGCTTTGTAATATTTCTTCTTTATTTGTAGAATATGATAGGATATCATTTACATAGGGATTAGATTCATCTAGATCAATAGAAGTTAGTATGATAATGTGTGAACAGGAAGTTTTAAGTAGATACTCATTGTGTTCAATAATATTAGTATTAAAAGATTTATTTTTATCTGCAATTGTTTTAAGAAACTGTGAATATTTTTCGTTAGGATTTATATTGGTAGATGGAGACTGTTGTTCTTCTGAAACTATAGGTGAGGGATTTCTGTTAGGTGGATGTAATAATTCATCTAAGTCTAATTCAGATGCTAAGTCAGGGGCTTGTTGATTAGAACCACAGGAACCAGCGTCTGAAAGGTTATCATTAGGTAATGGAATAATGTTTTCAGGATCGATGCCACCATACGGAAGGTAAGGGGATAGGACGTCGTCAAATGATGGATTAGCTATTAGTGGTGTTTCATTTTCAGGTAATGGATTAGAATTTTCAGGGACTATATTGTTTTCATTATTGTCATGTTCAGGAATTTCATTGCTTATTTGTTCAGGATTCAGTGGAGCGCCTATTTCTTCTAATATATTATTTGGAGATGGGACAGAGTCTAGAGGATCTTGAACGGGATTCAGAGGTATTAATTCGGGAAATAATTGTGCATAATCATCATCTGGGAAAATAGGGTTGACAGGATAGCGCGATAAAGCATCAGCTACTGAATTTAGTCTACCTTTACTGTAAACTATTTCATATTCATATTCCTCGAGTTGTAAGCGCCATCTGTTATGGTTTGCATGATTGAAGAGCCATTTTAGGGGTTGGTGATCCATGACTATAGTGAATTTTCGGCCATAGATGTATGGGCGGAATATTTTACAACCAAATATTATTGCTAGTAGTTCTTTTTCAGTTACAGTGTAGTGGCTTTCGCTTTTATTTAATGTGCGTGAGGCAAATGCGATAGGACGGTCTTTACCTACTTGACCCTGGGATAGTACGGCACCGATGGCATGTTCAGAGGCATCACAGGTGAGGATAAAAGGAAGATTATAGTCGGGATAGGAGAGAACAGGTGCAGAGGTAAGCTTATGTTTTAGAGTATCAAATGCAACTTGTTGTTGATTTTCCCATTTGAACATTGCATCCTTTTTTAGTAAAGAAGTCAGTGGTTTTGCTGTCATCGAAAAGTCGGGTATAAATCTGCGATAATAGGAGACGAGGCCAAGAAATGATTTTATATCTTTAGAAGTTTTTGGTCTTGGAAATTGTGTCACTGCTTCGATTTTGTCTGGGTTAGGTTTGACGCCATTTTCAGTAATGAGGTGTCCGAGATATGCAACATCTCGTCGAAGAAACTCACATTTGTCCGGTTGCAATTTTAGGTTATATTTTCGAAGTCTGTCAAATATTGCTTTTAGATTTTGAATTTGCGAAATAAGGTCAAATGAATATGTAACAATATCGTCTAAATATACGAAACAGCGAGGGCCTTGGAGTCCTGAGAGTGTGGTATTCATGAGACGTTGAAACGTTGCGGGTGCATTTTTAAGTCCAAATGGCATGCGTTTAAATTGGTAATGTCCCTGAGGAACGGAGAAAGCAGTTTTAGGTGAATCTTCAGGGGAAACTTCAATTTGGTGGAACCAGGAAGCGAGGTCTAGGGTGGTGAAATACTGGCTTTTGCCTAGTTGATCTAGTATTTCTGTTATATTTGGTATGGGGTAAGAGTCACCAATCATGACGTCATTCAACTTTCTATAGTCAATCACAACTCGCCATTTACGATTACCGGATGCGTCTAACTTTTTTGGGACAACCCAAATGGGTGCCGACCATGGAGATGATGAAGGTTCTATAATTCCTTGTTGCAACATTTCATTTATCTGTCTATTTACTTCTTCTTTATGGATTTCTGGAAAACGGTAAGTTTTGGTGTGAATTGGAGTGTCAGAGACGGTTTTAATTTCATGTCGAACTGCGTTTGTAAATGTAAGTTGTTCCCCAGGAAGATGAAAGATGTCAGAATAATCAGAACAGAGTTTATAAAGGGCATTTTTTTCCTCTTTATTGAGATGAGAGACTCGTAATTGTTTTAATACTTCTCGAGTACGTTGAAAACTATTTGTATATGATACAGTGTGAATGGAATTGATAGATATAGGAGAGTCAGCATTATTTACGTTATC
Organism: Lysandra bellargus; assembly: GCA_905333045.1. Taxonomy (NCBI): domain Eukaryota; kingdom Metazoa; phylum Arthropoda; class Insecta; order Lepidoptera; family Lycaenidae; genus Lysandra; species Lysandra bellargus. Next base: position 7,619,066 of record HG995332.1, read on the forward strand.
AGAAATGTAGGGTAAAAGAACTAAGTTTAAATTTGATTTAATATGTACTGGAGATTCGGAAGTATTCACGACGGATAAGCTAATCCTTTTGTTAGGTTTTACAGTGACTAGGCAATTAGCTATTAATAAATCTTTAGATATTTTTTGATCTAGTATAAGACCCTCTTTTAATTCGGGGTTAACGACGGAGCATTCAATAACTGTCTCTGTACGAGCTGGGATGAGGTAAGTTGGTTCATAAAAATTTAATTTAATTTCATGATTTTTTATTTTCAGAATATCACGGTTATAATCAATATTGCAGCGGAATAGATTCATGAGGTCACTGCCAATAATGCCATCGTAAGGTAAGTCAATATTTTCTACAACATGAAATTTACTAGAGATAAGTTGATTAGAATTATCAGATACATATAGTTTTAGATTAAAATGACCAAGTGTATGTGTGACTTCTTTTCCTGGATCAATACCTTTTATTTTTATTTGTTCTGATATAAGTTTTTGCGGTTTCATTATAGAGTTTTTCTTTAGTAAGCTGATGGCGGAACCTGAGTCAACAAGGAGGGCTAAAGGAATGTCAGAGGTTTGAGTGTAAAGTAATACGTGCGGCAGTGTTTTGTTTGTGTGATTAGTATTAATCTCATAAATTTCTAAAGGATTTTCAGTATTATTTATTACGGACTTAGTACTTTCAGGTTGAGGATTTTCTTTCAATTTGGTGTGTAAGGATCTAGTAGGCATGGAATTTGTAGAATTAGCAATTTTAGTAGGCACAGAGGATTTTGAAGTATTAGACTCAGAGGATTCAGTGTTTTTTAATGATACAGAGGACTCATTCAAGGATTTAGTAGTATTAGATTCAGTGGATGTAGTATGATTAGATTCAGTGGATTTTGTAATGTGAAAAGATTCAGTGGACTTAGGAATTGAATGAGATTCAGTGAATTTTCTTTTACTTTCTAAAGATTTTGTAAATGATACGGCCGATTTAGCATTTAAGGATTTAGTAATAGTGTCGGTTTCAATATTACTGTGTCTCATACGACACCTAAATGAGACTTCCTTTAGTTTTTTACATTATCTACTTCGTCATAAGAGTTATCATTGTTATAAGTGATATTGTTATCAAACGTGTGAGAATTGGCATGGTTTTGTGTGAAGTGAACTGGATTAGGTCTGGAAGGCCCAGGATTGTTATATTGATTATTCCTGCTGTTATTGTATTGTCGTTTGCGACAATTTTCGATAGTATGCCCTGGGTGTTTGCAATATCTACACACAAGATTGGAAGAATTATTTGAATCGTGACGCGGCACATATTGATCTTTTTTAAAATTATTGTTAAATGAATTTCTCGGCTGAAAGTTTCTAATGTTATTAGGGACATGATTGCGATAGTTACTATTAAAATTTGGACTCGGATTTGATCTCTTTGTGGCATAATAAATTTTTTCCTCGGATATTGCTATGTTTATGGCTTCGTTAAGGTTCTCCAACTCGCGGCATCTAACTACCGTTGATATGTTTGGATTTAGTTCCGTTATAAAGGTGTGTAAAGCTAAGTCTTCCATTGCAGCGACTCGGCCGGCTAGCTCGGCTTTCTTCTTAGTTGGTATTGAAATATTTATTTCCGTTAATAGTTTGCTCAGACAACTCTCAACTCTGAGTGAAAATTGGTTGACTGATTCGTTGGTGCCTTGTTGTTTTTTGTTGTTGTTGTTGAGTATAATGTTTTTTCTCCCCAAACTGCGTTTTCAAAAACTCTTCTAATTGAGTCCACTCACTAAATTCTTTAATATTTGCAGCGGACTCTGCGCGACCTTCTAATCTACTCAGAATATATTTGAAAATAATTTTCTTCTGTTCCTCGGTGGCTAATCCTAACGCATTATTGCAGTTACTTAGAAACGGGGTTACTTTATCTCTACTCCCGTCAAACTTGCAAATGAATTGGATTAAAATATTCAATTCTACAGCCGGCATTATGGGTTTAGGAGGTTTAGCAGGCTCAGTCGATTTACTTGTTTCGGGTGCCATAGACGAGAAAGACTAGTTAAGTTTAATTAATATGACTTGGAAATAAAATAAAATATGACAGAAATTAAGTGACAGAATTACAGTTTGAGAAACAGCGACTAAAGACTTACAATTTCATAGAGCAGGCGATTGTGTACACCGCGATAAGAAGCATGACTGGTCAGACGTAGATTCGGCGAAACGGCTCACAGCTGCAGCGGCGTAGTGTGATTTCTCACACTATATTTTCCTCACTTTTCACACTTATATCACTTATATGCTTTTACACTTATATCACTTATATGCTTTTATACACAGATTGATTTTGCAGTGTATTCCACTGATTTTTCGCGAATCTTCACGGTATTTCACTGATTTTTCGCTAATTTCGGAGACGTTACCGGGGATGCACTTAATCAACCCACCTTTTCGCTGCCACCAATGTTACACGGGGCCTTGTATTTCGAGTTTTAAAAAAGGTTTTTATTAACACACACTTTTATTTCACTTCACAAAGATTTGGAAATTAGAATATAACCGATGAGACTTAACAAAAGATATAGTAATGAGGCGAGGTTACTCCAGTGAGACGGCGAATTGAAGACTGCAGGTCCAACCGCTGGGGATCTAATATACTAGTATAATAGTGCTGACAAGACTTAAGGTCTAGTCAGCTAAACACCTAACAATGTAAGGGTGTAACAGTGCGTTGCGTCATCGGTTTCAAGCTCCCTAGGTCCTTGTCCTGGCAGAGAGCTCGATTCTTGAGCTGGAAAAGAATTTTGTTCTACCGTGCTTTTAGCCAAAGAGGAAAAACAGTTCACACTTGGTGTTAAAGCTGGTAGCTCTGGTGTATGACAATCTCGTGGTGGACGTGGCCGCTCAGGTACCGAGGATGTCGATGTGGCAGATAATCTGCTCTCAATCGCACTCAACCTGCCTAGTATCGTATCAAAAGCCAGTATACTAGGGCTATCATGACGGTTATTAGAACCATCACGACGCCGACGCTTGTTAGATCTACTACGACGACGAGACCTATCACGTTCGCGGCTCCTATTCCTTTTTGTAGACCGCCAATTACCAGCAACAAATGTAATTTAATTAGCACAGAGATTCTAAAAATAGCCCGTAATTGAAATGTAATCTACCCACAATCACAAAATATTAAAAGAAATAAAGAACAATCGTTATCGGAATAACTATTAAAGCAGGCTACGTGATTATCCCACTTCTGATATTAGAAATCTATTTTTAAAATCACGAAAAACTTAGAAGTTAATATTAAAACGGGTGTGTACGTGTACCTTGTAGAGAGTTCACTGTGAAAGTAGCAGCGCTGACAGACAAAAAAAAAAAAATTCACTTTTGTACGGGGAAACTCGTGACACTCGGGCTCTTGCCCATGCAAAAGTGGAAAAAAAATTCTTTCAGAGCTGCTACTTTCACAGTGAACTACTACAAGGGACACGTACACACCCTAAAGTATTATCACTTATTTTTCTTACACACTGTATTTGTTATCAAAACTCTCAAATTAAACTCCAAATAACATAAGAAATGTTATTTCCTCCCGGATGAAAATTTATTAGAGAATTGTTAAGATACTGATAGTAAACAATAAAAAATCAGCTAGCTGTAAGTCAAGGGAAAAGTCGTCAGCTGATAAGTTTCAGTAGGTCATAGATGCTATGCGTTACAACTTTCAAGGAACCAGCTGACAAGCTTTCCACTGAGATACAGCAAGCTGACATTAATTTTCATTCATTTAGCATTACGATCACCAGGTAAATTTTTAACTGAGAGGAAATCATTGAAAAAAAATTTTTTTTTTTATATTTAAGGAGTCAGCTGACGTATAATCCACCTTGTTATGATCAGCTGACTATGTTTTTCTTTCAAAATACTACATAAACTTTACTCTGATGAATTTTCAAATGAGAGGAAATGACTGAAAAAAATATGTTTTTTCAGTCATTTCCTCTTTTCTTGAAACCCACCAACGGAGTCGCAGCTGACAGTCGCTACTATTTATAGTATAAGTCCCTTAATCATTTTACGAAGTTTCGGTTGGGAAGGACATGAAAATCTGTCACTGGCCCCAGGTCTAAATGATGTGATCAAATTATTTTATAACCAAGCGACTCTGATTACTACGACCGTGTAACTTAGGTCTAAGTTTATATACTTGTCATTTGACAGCCGCATAAATCAGAAAATGGCGCTAGCAATAAAAAAAAAGTGTCAAACTTCAAACTTCGAAGTTTTGTTGACTTGGTTTTGCGAAAAAACTTTCTACATTCTTTAAACTTTTTATTTTATTATTTAAACTTTACCATTTATTAAAATAACACAAACAAGTTATTCTGTATCAGAAATATTAACAAACTGTAATGGGTAAAACAAACCAAGTTGATGGTGACAATAATCCAACTTCAGATTCTGATCCTGCGAAACTGCTCGAGGCGGCTTTGCTGCAGATGGATGGAATTATTGCCGGTAAGTGAAAAGTTTATTACTTTTTTCAGTTATAGATAATCAAGGTAATAATGCAAAATAACTTTACTTTTACTTTGTAACTCACAGTACCATCTTTTCTGAACTTCAATATTTACCAACTTATTATTTTGATAAATATTTTTTTTTGATATTGCTTTATTTTACCTAGGCAAATTTACTAGATGGTATTAAGACAATTTAATCTATCGACTAATCAGAATTTACATATTCTGATTAGTCGATAGATTAAATTGTCTTAATACCATCTAGTTTTGCCTAGGTAAAATAATTGTATAATACTGCTAAACTTAATTAAACTTAATATTATGTAATATCGCTTTGCATCAGAGCTCTGTGGAATATTATAAGCTTACCACATACAAGGTAGTTCTGTCATAGTTGAATGTGGCCCCAGCACTCCTAACACTCCTGCCTGGCCTACAAATAACTTAAGTTTATCTAGAAATTTTTATTAAACCTAAAATATTATAATTAGTTTCATTTTAGGGTTCTGTAGTCAACGAGGACTTGTTGTTATTTATTTATTAAATCCTTTCTGTCTCTGTTAGCTACTACTTTCGAGGTTTTTCACAGAGGAAATTGTTGTTTGACTTATCAAAATGAAGCTACTCATGAAAAATTTGCTTGATAGTAATAAAAAAAACAGTATTATGACTCATAAAATTAAACAATGCAAATAAAACATAAAACTTATATAATTAATACCTTGATCACAGATTCTTGGAAATCTTTTGTTCTTGCTGTCGCATGCGACCACTTGGGAACGAAAGAGTTAAGGTTTTTACATTTTTGAAGTTTTTGTTTGTTATGTAATTATTTTAGGTCGTTAAGCACATTGTCCAAAATTTATGATCAGAAATATTTGAACGTCGGCCGGACTGCCACACCACACACTGTCCAAAATTTCCTCCCGTGAGTTCGAGCTCACTCTGGTCAGTACAAAATGTAAAAAAGAGCGCGATCCGATTTTCTGATCAGAAACATTTGAACTGCTGCCAATCGACGTCATCTGACATAAAATTTCGGACACCCGCCGGAACGCAATTAAAAATTTCTGCCATCCGATAGACAACATGTGACAACTCATCCGGACCGGACGTCAGACACAAAATATATGAGCAGAGTGCTTTCCGGCGGGCATCTGACATTATGTGTCAGATAACATCGATTGGATGAGTACTCTGGTGTTTCATCCCAAGGTTTTTATGACCAGATATGAATTTTTAACATTTTTTTCATCTGGCAATTGGTCCCACTTTTATGATCCATTGTTTAAACTGAAATAACTATAATTAATAATATAATTAGATTATTTAGAAAATAAGTACTTTTGTTATTATTTATTTATGTCATTAGATATCTTATATCTTTAAACGAGCAATTCTTGTATATATATATAAATATATAATTGGAAATTGAAATCGGCTCCAACGATTTTCATCAAATTTAGCATATAGGGGGTTTCGGGGGCGATAAATCGATCTAGCTAGGAATCATTTTCATAAAATGTCATTTTATGTGTGTTTTTTTGAATTTTCTGAATACCGAGCGAAGCTCGGTCATATAGCTAGTTTTAATTTATCATACATGTCCATTGAATTATTTTTCTTTAAATATCATATATTCATTCAGTGTTCTCATACAAAGTAATTATTTTGTTTTTTATTCAAATCTACAACTTTTTTGCTAGCCCTACGGACATAAGCCCAAAAGTCATAAAAAATAATTACTTGGGACCAATCGCCAGATGAAAAAATGTTAAAAATTCATATCTAGTCATTGGGCTCACTGGCCCAAAAAACAAACACCAGAGTACTCGATCAGGAGTGATGGCAGTCCAAATGTTTCTAATCAGAAATTTCGGACAATGTGCGGCCGGGCTTATAGTGTGTAATCTTAAGGGGCCGGGTGCCATCGAAATTCTCATACATACGTAATACCAAAATCATTTTCTCATACAAAAATATTTAACATATTTGAGTTATTTTTCAGTTTAAAATAGTAATTACGTAGGTTCCTGCACAAAAATTTACTACAAATTTACTATAAATTTGTAGTAAATTTACTACTAAATATTTAAACACTAAAAAATACAGTAAAACACTAAAAAATATATAAATAAATAGTAAATTTATTAAATTTATATATAAATAAATACAAAATATTTAAATACTAAAAATATTTTTAGCGTTTAAATATTTTGTAGTAAATTTACTATTTATTTATATATTTTTTAGTATTTTAGTATATTTTTAGTGTTTAAATATTTAGTAGTATTTACTACAAAATATTTAAACACATTTTTTTTTTGTGTTTAAATATTTTGTAGTAAATTTTTGTGCAGGAACCTAGGTAATTATTATTTTAAGCTGAAAAATAACTCAAACATGTTAAATATTTTCGTATGAGAAAATGATTTTGGTATTACGTGTGTATGAGAATTGGCACCCGGCCTCTTAAGGCTTCAGTCTCGAAATCAGCGGGCAGCGGGGCGGGAGCGGAAGCGGCGCGTTCCAATGTATTAGATTTATATGGATAGGCCGTCTAGTACCCCCTCGAAAACAGAAGTTTTCGAGGCCTGTCCATGTAAATCTATGCATTAGAACACGCCGCTCACGCGCCCGGCGCGGCGCGGCGGGGCGCTGCCCGCTGCTATCGAGACTGAAGCCTATTCAACTTGTAAAGTCTGCAAGAAATCAATAAAACTTTAATGTACTATGGGATGTTATCTGATACTAGTAACAGTTATAGATACCCAAAGGTTTAAAATTACTAAGTTTATTACTAAGACTTTGCTCTCTGTCGACCTGTATGTCTAGCAGTCTCCAGGCTGTATCTCAAGACAGGGCCGTCTCTAGCCCACGTGGGTCACAATATTACCCTAGCGTCTCCTAGCGCGCGGTCAAAATGAAATGGGTACAGACTACAGAGTACAAGTACAGTTTTTTCCGGCCGCTTAAGGGTGATCGAGGACCAGTGCCATTCCCAGTAAAATTTTCAGGTGGTGCGAAAACCTTTAGCCTTTAGTCCCCTAAGCAGCTTTAGTCCCGTAAGCAGCTTTAGCTCTCCGAAGTAGCTTTTAGTCCCCTAAGCAGCTTTAGCTCTCCGAAGTAGTCTTTAGTTCCCTAAGCAGCCTTAGCTCTCCGAAGTAGCCATTAGTTCCCTGAGCAGCCTTTAGTCCAATAAGCAGCCTTTAGTCCCCTAAGCAGCCTTAGCTCACCGAAGCAGCCGTTAGTTCCCTATAAGCAGCCTTTAGTCCCCTAAGCAGCCTTAGCTCTCCAAAGCAGCCTTAGCTCTCCAAAGCAGCTTTAGCTCTCCGAAGTAGCCTTTAGTTCCCTAAGCAGCCTTTAGTCCCCTAAGCAGCCTTAGCTCTCCGAAGCAGCCTTTAGTTCCCTAAGCAGCCTTAGCTCTCCGAAGTAGCCTTTAGTTCCCTAAGCAGCCTTAGCTCTCCAAAACCGCCTTAGCTCTCCGAAGCAGCCTTAGCTCTCCGAAGTAGCCTTTTGGTCCCCTAAGCAGCCTTAGCTCTTCAACGCAGCTAAACCGACATTATTACACTACAATGTCTTTTCAACGTTCCTACACAGCTGTAAAACTGCGTTAGGTGCTATATCGGCTACTTATTAGGTGTTCTTTACGCTTGGTTGCTGCTTGGGTAGTGGGGCTCCGTTGTGAGGGGCGCTCGGCGCCCCTAGGACCGCGGCGCCCGTGTGCAACGCACACCCTGCACCTAAGGGAAAGACGCCCCTGTCTCAAGAACTGCAATAGTTAGAGGGCTAATATTTTCCCAAATTGTGTATTTCTGTAGCCGCTATAATACAACAAAACTAAATTATTACGGTGGGCTCCTATACAACAAACATGATTTTTGGCCTTTTTCTCATTTTCAATAATGACTACAGGTTGGCGCCCAACGGGGTTAGCTAAAACTTCAAACAAAGTATATTGTAACAAAATAATATTCGAGTCTCGTGTACTCCCACCCTTAAAGAGGGTGCAAACTGTTGAACAGAGGGTGGCGGCGCCAGTCGGCCGCTGCTTCGCGTACGATCGCACGTCGCGTCCCGACGCCACGCGCCAACACGCGACAACACGCTATCCGACCCCTCAGTCCTCACCCGCGCCCTTCCGCGTTATATTTTGCAACACGTGTTTTGAGTTTTCCAATTTCAAAAATCGTTTCGCGTGAATTACGTGTGATTCGTGTTTCTCAGGTTTTTATTCGTACTAGTTTTAGGTTTTATCTAAGTTTATTTTATATTATCTGGTCCACAACCTTGATTTATGCTTTATGACGTGTCCCTATAATTTTTTCTGTTTTCTCTGAGACTATCGCTAATGCTATTACAATGCAAAATTACGCAAACAATAGATAATAACTGTTTAACATACATCGGAGTGTGTGCTAGCAATATCATAGACAGTCTATGCAGCTAATTGCTAAATATTCGAATTTTAGATTTTAATAAGGAAAAACAATACTTATCTACTAAATTAAAATAAATATTTAATGGTCTCTTGACACAAATATTGCCAAAATATTTTTATTGTGTTTTTGTATTCGTTTCCTTAATCTTATATCTTTAAACGAACAATTCTTGTATAATATACATAAATATATAATTGGAATCTCGGAATCGGCTCCAACGATTTTCATGAAATTTAGTATATAGGGGGTTTCGAGGGGGTTTTCGATGAATCGATCTAGCTAGGAATCATTTTTAGAAAATGTCATTTTATTCGTGTTTTCGAATACCGAGCAAAGCTCGGTCAAATAGCTAGTTTTATTTTAAAATGATACCTAATGATATATTATGCTCTAATATTAAAAATTCGAAATTTTGTGTTTGTCTGTGTTAACCGCTGAACCGATGAAGATGAAATTCGGCATAAACATACTATGAGTACTAGGCAAATTTTCTATTGACGGCAAAGTGTACAGTTCCCGTGTCAAAAGCTGGCATAAGTCATAACCGTCTTATCTTATTTACCGCTATGTAATTTAGGATCATTAAAATATCAGAACATTTTTCCAGCAGACTGACAAAACTAACACGAGAGAAATAAACTTTTAATCAAAACAGAAACAACATTGAGAAAACCAGCGAGCACTGTTTCACGAGCGTGGGTTCCGTACCATTGTTAGTTGTTACTAACTCACAATTCACAAATAACGACTCCTGACTTTACCCCCCATGACACAATATTATTATCTTTCAAGATTTCATGATAAATGTTAACTTTTCAGTTACTTAATTCTTTTTGCACTTGTTTAACATATTAATTAGGTCTTTTAGGAATTATATTTTGTATCTTTATGGCGAGCTTTGATTGCAAGTTGCAACTCTATATCTCTGACATACGGACACGCGGTGATCTTATAAGGATTGCGTTTTTAATCCTTTTGAATCCTAACTGAACCCTAACTAGAAAAACCGGCCAAGTGCGTGTCGGGCCACGCGCAATATAGGGTTCCGTGGTACCGCTAGTTTTTTAAATCTTTTGTATGGTTAATGAATGTATATTTATAACGTGTTTTTCACTACTAACAACATCATCTCAGTTACTTTCAAAGGAATTAGAACGAAAAGTTCCTTTATACTTCGCCGAATACATTTTTTTTTGGTTGATCGACTATTACTCAATAACTTATGAAGTCTTCTTAGCCGTGATAGTTTTCCTTTTAAATTCGGCATATTTCCTACTCCCGTGAATTTTTTCACATTTTCAGAAGCAACCGTTTAGCTGGTAGAAGGAGGGGACACTGGACTCTAACGATTTTTCCACTTTAAAACTTAATATTTCAGAAACGGATCCCTAAAATCGGAAAACGATCTATGAATATTCATACTATTTTTAAAAAACCTATCCAACGACACCCCACACGATGGGGTGGACGCGAAAAAAAAAATCATCCCCGCTTGAAGTGTAGGGAAGGTACCATAAAAAAAAGAAATTTTAAGATTTCATGTACCATTTTGTTGGCATCATTAATATATGTACAATGTACATTCATGCTAAATTACAGATTTGCTTAGTACTATATTCTCTGAGCAAAACTGCGGACAGACAGACAGACAGACGGACGGACAGACCGAAACTATAAGGGTTCCTTGTTGGTTACGGAACCCTAAAAATGAATAACTGCGGTAATATTTTTTGTATTGACAGGTACATTCCGTGCCATCAATAAAGTGAAAAACTCTTTTGATATTATGTTTATTTGTCTCGCGAAATAATATGGCTGTTCCGATTTCATACTTGTCTCACGTATTTTCGCCAGGAAAATAACTTATAAGTTTAAAAATGTTTGTTGTAATTTTCCTGACGCGATACGCCAGCGGATTTAGGAAGCGTCTGGGGCTCAACTCTCAAGCTTCCTTTCAAAACCATACAAGGCAGACAGATCTCTTAAAAGGAAGCATAATACTATTAATAATATTATCTTTGAAAAGATTGTACCATATAATATTTTTACAGAAAAAATACAATTATTATCAAGCCCTTACAGAATCCTGTACCTGTTCACGTTGCAACAAAACGCATTTGCGTCGTCCCCTTCCATCGGTGTCGAACGATCTTAAAATTATGCAGGGCCTGTACCCTTTCATTAAAATGTCATAAAAACAATACTTTATATAAAAAGTTGCGTTCAACTGTAAACGAGTTCAAGTCTAACATTTATAGGACTTCGCATTTATTTTCCACGGCGAGCGCCGCGGCTTGGTGAACTTTTTTAATTGTGCCGGGCTCAGGTGGCTGCCGCCTCCGGGGGACGTTTTTTATACCGGTAATTTAGTGCTAGCTTAATGAAGTAACTTATGAATTCTGTAAATAATTTTTCGATTCACCATTAAATTATTTTTGGGAGACTGTTGAAAACAGAAGCGATGAACGCTTGACGAAAAGATTTGTTCCCTGAATATTTTGATCAAGCAAATCGAAGCCAATTGGTCAAAACTGCAAATATCAATCGTTTATTATCTAATGCTGTTTAATAAAGTCCGTTCTGGAAGTGAGCAATATTAATGTTAGAATTACAGGTGGACATTAGAATCAGGATAGTCCCTAATTAGACATTTATCTGATACTAGACGTTCCGCGCGGCTTCGCTCGCGTAAATTCGATATTTTACAGACAAATTAGTCCACAAAAAAAAGCCTATGATCCTTCACGTGATCTACTTCTTATCTGTGCCAAATAACAGAAAAATTGCTCCAGAAGTTCCCTTTCAAATAATTTCCCCCGTTTTTTCCCCATTTTCCTCTATTTCTTCGTTTCTATTAGTCTTAGCGTGATAAAATATAGCCTATAGCCTTCCTCTATAAATGGACTATCTAACACTGAAATAACTTTTCAAATCGAACCAGTAGTTCCTGAGATTAGCGCGTTCAAACAAAGAAACTCTTTCGCTATATAATATTAGTTAGTATCTATAGATAGGTACTATTTTATTGCTTTTTCAAAATGTCTTGTACAAACCGTAAACTGGTCAATTCATCCAATAGCTTACAAGAAGTTGAACTAAGTGCTGAAAGTTTTGTGCGAAAACAATCGGTGTTATTGTTTGAGCCTTTAGAAACACTCGTATTCATCAAAGTACATCAACATCGAACGTGCTACGAGTACGTACATTGTTGTGTGTAGTTTATCCGCGTGTAGCATCCTTGCCAAATTGCTGTAATATTTTCAGCTTTTGCTGCAGCTAGCGATATTAAAAGCATTTTTAGGGCACTGCTACTGAGTTTTTATGTTTTGAATTCATTGTATTACTGGGAGTAATAAAAATGTATTGTGTATGGGGGTAAAAGAAATCTTTTAACAATAAGCAGCTTGAGATCAGACTATAAAACCGTTCGGAAAACTAGTCTTTTGCACTCTTCGAAACTTTCGTTATCGAGTTAATCTGAACTCTGAAGACCTCCAGTCCTCCACTGGATATCTCCCATTTTCCGGTGCGACCGATCGCATCTAAACCTTAACTATGCCTTCGTACATTCGATTGGCATAATTTTAACAATAGGTGGTAACTAGTTAGTACTACGTTCTAATTCACATAAAAAATATTTTCCGTTTTTTTTAATTATAAAAAAAAAATACATACAACAGTAATTAATGGCACTGATTTAAAGGAGCAGTTGTAAATTGCAGTTTTGGTAAGTTAAAAATTATAAATGGCACGTTTAATAACTAGTTCAGCAGTTAAAACTAAGCAGTAAACAAAAATGAGTAGTAAAAAATAATGAAATGGATAATTGAAAACATTATTGAACAGTAAAACAATTAAATGGGCAGTAACAAATCGGAATTTGTCAGTAAGAAATCTCATTCTAAGAAGTTCTTTAAACAATGAGGCGGTAAAAAAAGTGTGTCAGCTCCGACGCACGACTGGAGTTACGAGTATCTAACCAAACCAAAAAGAGTTTATTCAACTGAAAAAAGATTAATATCATATGAAATCAGATGTTCCGGCAATATTATCTACACCCCTTTCTGCCATAGTTATTTCAAAATACTTTTAGTTCACTTTAGCCAGTATCATGATAAAAATTATAACTTCACAATAACAATATTAATTATTTGATATTTATAACAAAAATAGCAATATAAATACATCGACACTGATAGAAACAAACAAGTTTATAGTTGTTCTCGTACATCGATTGAATAGTTTACGCGCAAGTCATAAAGGTAAATTTTGTGGGAACCGTACATTTTTCCGCGACAAAATATATCCTATGTTCTTTCCCGGGACTCAAAGTATCTCTATACCAAATTTCAGCAAAATAGATTGAATAGTTTAGGCTAAAATCATAAAAGTTTATTGTGCGGGAACCGTATATTTTTTGGGACAAAATGTATCCTATGTCCTTTTCCGGGACTCAAAGTATATAATATATTATTCATACCAAATTTCAGCAGAATCGTTCCAGCTGTTTACACGTGATGTCGTAACCAAGGGAAATATGGATTCATTTTTATTATTTTTAGAGGTTCCGCGCGGCTTCGCCCGCGTAAATTAGATATTTCACAGACAAATTAGTCCACAAAAAATAGCCTATGATCCTTCACGTGCTCTACTTCCTATCTGACCCAAATAAGAGAAAAATTGCTCTAGTAGTTCGTAAGATAAGCCCTTTCAAATAATTTTCCCGTTTTTTTTCACATTTTCGTCTGTTTCTTCCTTCCTATTAGTCTTAGCGTGATAAAATATAGCATATAGCCTTCCTCAATAAATGGCCTATCTAACACTGAAATATTTTTTCAAATCGGACCAGTAGTTCCTGAGATTAGCGCGTTCAAATAAGCCCTTAAAATAATTTCCCCTGTTTTTTCCACATTTTCCTCTATTTCTTCGCTCCTGTTAGTTTTACGTGATAAAATATAGCCTTCCTCTATAAATGGACTATCTAACACTGAAATAACTTTTCAAATCGGACCAGTAGTTCCTGAGATTAGCGCGTTCAAACAAACAAAGAAACAAACTAACAAACTCTTCGGCTTTATAATATTAGTATAGATTGAAATGATCTTACATGTTGTGCATTAAAACTTATAGAAATACTGTATTTTAACTGTTAAATCACGTCTGTTAAATCAGCGAAATCGGCAAATTTCGTATACGGACTCTTAAGACAATTCCATGAATCCTAGAACAACAGTCGACGCTATTACGCGGTATAAATGGAGGCTTGAGAGTGATAACAAGAATTCAGAACGCAGCGCAAACCAAAATCCGCTTTTAATACTGAAGTAAACGAAGTTACAACTGGGTTCACGATCCCCGTTCAACTCAATGGAAAATATTACTGTATATTTGGTATTTAAGGCGCTATATTGAAAAAACTGTCCTTTTTGACGTAATACTATAGGACCCTCAGAAATGTTACAAATCTGGTAATGAAATATACATACATAGGCTGCACTAAAATATCGGGAATGGAATACTTCCACTATTCCTGTCATATTAAAATCTTTTTAATTGAAAACTTTGGTTGGTTTGGTTGGTTTTAAAAATCGAATACCATTTATTACCATTTATTTATTTAAAAAAAGATTCTCGGTCTTGTCACAAGGTCTTGTCAAACTTGTTTAGTCGTTGAGAAAATGGAATTGACTCGAGAAAATTCTAGAGCGATGATTTATTATGACTTCCAAAACCACAATTTATCGCTGGTTTGCTGAATTTCAACGTGGACGTGTCAGGCTCAGTGATGATCCCCGTCAAGGTTGTCCAAAAACTGCAGTCACCCAAGAAAACGTTGATGCTGTGCGTAAGCTGGTTGAGGAAGATCGACATGTGACATACCGCGAAATTCAAGCAACTTTAGACATTGGTATGAGGTAATACAAATAATATTAAATGAACAATTAGGTTTAAAAAAGTTGTTTTCCCGATGGACACCGCATTTGCTCTGTGAAGAGCAAAAAGCGGCTCGCGTTACTTGGTGCGTCAGAACTCTCGAAAGATTTCACGCAGGATCCTCAAATGCTGTATACAACATCGTATCAGGTGACGAATCCTGGATATGTCCTTTGCGTACGAACCCGAAACTAAAAACCAGTCACGAGTTTGGGTGTTCGAAAATGAGTCAAAGCCAACAAAAATTGTTCGTTCACGGAGTGTTGCAAAAAAAATGGTGGCCACGTTTGTCTCCAAAACCGGCCATATTGCGACTATTCCTCTTGAGGGACAAAGAACGGTTAATGCAGAATGGTATGCTAGCATTTGTTTGCCACAGGTCGTATCTGAACTCCGTAAAGAGAACTGCAACCGCCACATCATCCTCCATCACGACAATGCGAGTTCTCACACCACGCACAGAACAAAAGAGTTTTTAGAGCAAGAAAACATTATACCATCCGCCGTACAGCCCCGACTTAAGCCCTAATGATTTCTATAATTTCCCTAAAATAAAGAATAAATTGCGTGGTCAGAGATTTTCATCACCTGAAGAAGCTGTGGACGCCTACAAAACGGCCATTTTGGAGACCCCAACTCCCGAATGGAATGGTTGCTTTAATGATTGGTTCCATCGTATGGAAAAATGTGTCAAATTTCGCGGAGAATACTTCGAAAAGCAATAAACACATTTTTAAATAGTACTGTCGTGTCACCTCCGTGATGATTCCCGAAATTTTCAGTGCCGCCCTCGTATTATCTTCATAACCTTATCTAGGTTTGAGAAGAACCAGAAACACGATTAATGTATTTTGCCTCGATACATTTCTCGATCGAAATGACCTCTTAAAAATACGAAATTTGAAGATTATTTTTAAACGAAAATAGATGTATTGTAGGAAATGAATCTAATTGATAGAAACCTTTGCAACTCAAAATCGTATAGAAGCATTTTGCTTAAATGCTCCTAGTTATTTTTTAAATAATTAAAATTACGTTTTTCGCATGTTTTCCGAGCGAGCCGATAGCTTCTGGCCGCAGCGTATTTATGACTTTATAGTCATCTGGGGGCACGGGAGTGCCCCCGCCAAGATGAGCCAAGCGAAGCGCGCAAGGGCACCTACCTTTTCTCGAAACGTTTCGTCGTATTTTTGAACCCTCGTAACTTTGGTTTGGATAATGCCAGATACTTGAAATTTTTAGGATACAATGACATGAGTAAAATAATGAAATGCGCAGTTTGAATATCGTAGCTATTATACTTTAGATTTTATAGGTGTCCAAAAACCCACAATTTTGGCACTGACTCAACCTATCATCAAAACTGTTAGGGTACTTCCTGAAGTCTGAGAATGCTGAAATTTGGTATGTAACATACTATTAGTACAGAAACAGCAAAAAAATTATCAAATCCAACCTAACCTATATCCGTCGATAGAGCACTTATAGAGCAAAATTAGGCCAAAAATTGTGTTTTTTGTATGGGAGCCCCCCTTATTTTTTTATTTTATTTTAATATTATTATTAAATATTAAAGTAGACATATTATTAAGGACTTTGAGAAAAAATCAAGTACCTACCTGTTGCCATTATTGATATAGAGCAAAATAGGCCAAAAAAATCACGTTTGTTGTATGGGAGCCCCCTTTAAATATTAATTTTATTTTGTTTTTACTATTTGTTGTTATAGCGGCAACAAATATACATAATCTGCGAAATTTTCAACTCTCTAGCTATTATTCTTGAGTTACAGACTGGAGACAGATAGACAGACAGACAGACAGACAGACGGACAGACGGAAAAACAACGAAGTCTTAGTAATAGGTTCCCGTTTTTACCCTATGGTTACGGAACCCTAAAAAATACGTGTTATCTTTGAGAGACCACAGACTCACAGAAAACCGGAGTAAAACAGCGCTTGCGCCGTGTTTCGTCTAGTGAGTGAGTTTAGCGGAGCCCCAACTGCACTCTATACCAATATATTATTCCCTATCCCTATTCTCTTCTGCTTATTCCCTTAGCCTATTCCTTCATAAAAAGGCCGGAAACGCACTTGCAACTCTTCTAATGTTGCTGTGTTAATGGGCGATGGCAGTTGCTTTCCGTCAGGTGACCCGTCTGCTTGTTTGCCCCCTAATTTCATAAAAAAGGGAAAGAGAACAGGGGAATAGGGATACCCCTTTTCCCTATTCCCTCAATTAAGCCTTTTCTGTCTGAAAGTATAGCAACTCGGCGACGGTAGTACTTTCAATCAGGTGACCTGTTTGCTCGTTTGTCCCCTAATTTTATATTATAATATAACCGATCCCCTCTTAAAGGCTGGCAAAGCACTTGCAACTTTTCTAATAATGCGAGTGCACATGCTCGTATGCCCCTTAATTTCATAAAAACGTGTGTTTTAAAACTTACAAAAAGAAATGAAATCCCACCAAAAAACATTTTCATGTAAAAATGCTGCCAAGATGAGAACATAATAGTTCGAGGTGTCAAAAAGTAGTGAGATCTCATGTAGAGCCAAGTTTCAAACCTTACACACTCAGCCCTAAATCTTAAAACCTTAATTTTACACATAAATCGCGGCAAAATACTTGATATAATGTGTCAGCCGCACGAGAAGAATCTAAAAACTCTACACATTAGTCAAAATGGGTGGCTTGGCCATTTTGTTATCTGTTGTACTTAATAACTTTTATATAAACCTCAGGTACCGAACTGGATCCGAAGGTACCGAACAGAACTTTTGAATGCTTATAGGTACAGGTTCGGGGATTTCGGTGTTGTTTAAACAACTGAAAGCATAAGCTAATACATCAATTTGATTAATCATCATCATCACAACCATAATTATACCATGAGTCATCACACTATGACCCAATTATTGGTACTTTTCGTGATATTTTGCATCGAAGAAGATGTTTTTGATGATGATTTCGCTGTTTGTAGACCGATTTTCAAAATTCTCGTGTTGTTGTATAGGATGTAATCCTAATTTTGTATAACAATTACGAAAGTGGTGAGCTGATGATAGGATCTATGAGCAATCGAGGGAAATCCTTGAAATTGATCAAAACACTCATAGTGGTTAAAATGTTGTTTCTAGTAAGTTAAACATATGTTACGAATAAGAGAAATTTCATACGAAGGTGTCTCTTGGTGCAAAGGCACTGAACAGAACTCCTGAACCTTTAAAGATAAAATTTTGGAAATTGCAGCATCGCTTAGATAACTGCAAGCATTTACCACAATTTCGCTTACAGTAACATAATGTGAATAGTTAACATTCGTGTTGGTTATTTACGCATAAAGCCTTATTTTGTAGATAACTAAAAAGAGTGAAATTATTATTTTTAACAAAAAATTAAAACCGACTTCCAAGGTAAAAACAATAGTAATATGAACTAAAAAGTATTAAATAACTCTTACTCTACTATTACTAGAACGCCTATTTCAGAATACGTCTAAATATCAACTATTTCTGTACATATACTACAGTCTTCATTACTTTGAAGTCGGTACCAGTCCCAAAAGTTTCAGATATTCTGACATTACTGAACTCACGATTAAATTAGCTGGTACCGACTTCAAAATAATGAAGACTGTAGTATATGTACAGGAATAGTTGATATTTAGACGAATTCTGAAATAGGCGTGCTATTAAAGAGTAAGAGTTATTTAATACTTTTTAGTTCATATTACTATTGTTTTTACCTTGGAAGTCGGTTTTAATTTTTTGTTAAAAATAATAATTTCATTACGCTTCCAGTCTGAAGAAATGTGGAATTCTCTTACATCAAAATTGATGTAGACTCAAAAAGGACAAAATAACCAAAATCAAAGTAACAAAATAACCGAACAGAATATTGAAAAATGTCATGGTAATTCTGTAAAAAAACCGGCCAAGTGCGTGTCGTGCCACGCGCAATATAGGGTTCCGTAGTATCGCTAGTTTTTGCTAATTTTTGTATGGTCAATGAATGTACATATTTTATAACGTGTTTTACACTACTAACAACATCATCTCAGTTACGTTCAAAGGAATTTGAACGAAAAGTTCCCGTATACTTCGCCGAATAATTTTTTTTTAGTTGATCGACTATAACTCAAAAACTTATAAAGTCTTCGTAGCCGTGATAGTTTTCCTTTTAAATTCAGCATATTTCCTACTCCCGTGAATTTTTTCACATTTCCAGAAGTAACCGTTTAGCTGGTAGAAGGGGGGGACACTGGACTCTAATGATTTTTTCCACTTTAAAACTTAATATTTCACAAACGGATCTCTAAATCGAAAAATAATCTATGAAAACTCATAATATTTTTAAAAAACCTATCCAAACGACACCCCACACGATGGGCTGGACGCGAAAAAATTTTTCATCCCCACTTGATGTGTATGGAAGGTACCATAAAAAAAAATTAAGATTTCATGTACCATTTTGTCGCCATCATTAATATGTGCATTCATGCCAAATTACAGCTTTGTAGGTCCTATAGTCTCTGAGCAAGACCGCGGACAGACAGACAGACGGACAGACAGACAGACGGACAGACAGACGGACAGACAGACGGACGGACAGACCGAAACTATGAGGGTTCCTTGTTGACTACGCAATATTTTTAATCTCGAATATCATCATAAAAATACATACACTTCAAATTCGAACATCTCGTAATTTTCAATGACAATGATATGATTTTTGTTACAAAAAGGATAGCTTTTTTTATAGTTCTAACAAAATAACCGAATAGTTTTTTTAATAAACGATTTGCTCATTAAAAAATAAAATAAAATAAAATGTATAATTTTCTCCTATTTCGCCCTATCAAGAACGCGGCGAGCGTCGTTACCGCCACTGACAAGGCGCGCTGATATGAATGTTATTTTAATGTTCTTAACGTCAATATTTTACGTCTATATAATCTAATTACATCGACCTGCTAATTTTAGGAACAACTTTGCCTTAATATTCACAAAATATTACGTTTTTTGTCACTCTTCTGTACCAATAATATCGAGGAAAGATTTGTCTGTGAACTTTGCATCGAATAGGCATTAGGCTCCGTAACCACTGGATCGTTTTTAATGAAATTTGGCACAGATATCTATTGTATATTTAGGTAAAGATAAAACGTAATTCAATAAACATGTTTATCTTTTGACTTGTATCTCTTTTAAATTCTCAATACTTACTCAAAAATATTCAAGCTAGAATTCTTTACAATTAGCTTAGATCAAATAACATACTGTGATAGTCTACTTAGTAGACTTTGAAGCTACGAATAGCAAAACCAAGGAAACGCAACTCCCATACTTCAACCGTTTTAAATTTGGCTCCTTTTCGAACACTAACATAATATGACAATTCAGATTCTCGCCAAGGTCGTTTCCCAGGTATATCATATTAATATTGCGCGCTGGACGACAGCCTGCGCGGTTATTGTCATTTGTCACTGTCACAGTTATGAAACAAAGCCGTGGACAATAATTGTCAAAAGCGGATGGCATTATGCAGTATACACCAAACATATCTACTATCACGAAGAAAGGAGTACAATACCCGGCAATAAATATTGCACATCGACCTTTGGAAAGAGACATTCGGCTAATTTCGGTTTCATATAGCGTTATCTTTGTAGCACACACCTATTTGACATTATGTCAGTCCTTGTTCAAATTCAATAGAGTGCAGTCGCGTCCAGTTCAAAATATATATCTAGAGTTGTTAACACCCCTAAATTTGCTACAGCTGTAATTTTCCAAAAGAATTTTAAATACGTAAACATAATTTGAACACCCTTTTTTATTTTATTTTACCCGAATATAAAGCCATAACTTATAGAAAATTTGGTGTATTTTATACAAAGAATAATAAAATTGTCAAAAGAAGCAAACCTTAATTGTTTTAACAGCTCCTAATATATACCGGACTTTTTGTATTTCGTGCGTAAGAGATAACGCTCTACAAAACCGAAATTAGCCGACTGTCAATTTCCAAAGGTCGATGTGCAATATTTATTGCCGGGTACATTACATAAGTATTATTTTAAAATCAAACATTTTCCTCTGATCCATAAGTCATCGATAATAATAAAATATAATAATTTTGAACAAACCTTGTACGACTCGGACGAATTTAAAACTATCCAGAGCACCTAGACAAGACGTTTTCAGATTACAAAAATCTATGTGCTAAATTATTACAGAATTATTACAGAATTGAAATAAAAAACTTACGGTGCAAATAGGCAATGCAGATTTTCGTAATCTCTTTAATTTTCGGTCATTACTCATATAAAATATATCATAACTATTAAAGTGTATGCTACATAAACGAGTAATCTGGCTCGGCATCCAATTCGGTTCGTTTCTTACTAAACGAAGTACGAACTACGAACGGCATTATAAAAATAAGATACTCCATACTGATGTCAGTCAGACCCTCGTTTATGATTAAATTGTTACATCTTGCATAACACTGTCCATGGCGACTTTGTAAAAATTTTGTAATTATATTATTTTTTGATTATTGCATTTTTACAATAACATGTAAACTTAATAAGACAAACACAAAGAGACCAGCTTAATTTTACGCAAATACTCTGGCATCCAACTTAAATAAACCATCTTTTTGGGCATGTTTTTGGGTCGGAAAAAATACAAGAACTTTACCTAAGCATAATTTTAAAAAATTCACTTACTGATGAAACTTGAAAGGTTATTCCTGTATTAAAAGTCGTGTCTGTATGACTTCTATGCCATTTCACATGGCATTTACGCATTTTAGCAACGAAAATATTGTAAAAAGCTACGTAAAAAGTAAATAAACAAATTGTAAAATGAGTTTGACATTATAATTATCATGTCAACCTGGTTGAATGTCACTCGTGTATACATACACGAAAAATGTGTACCGAACACATGCATAAAGTATCCATGTATTCGGGTCACATTTTGTAGCCCTTTGGTGCACTTTTTGACGGAGTTACTCTTCCTTAGTTTTGTTATTCGTAGCTTTGAAGTATACATAATTGCTTCCAAATGCCATTTTCGTTCGGCTCACAGCGTCAAGCTCGATGAAATTGTAATGCATCATTACAATTCAGCGAAAATGCCGTCATGAAGTAGGCTCTATGCGAAGGTCTGCATCAGCTATACTCAACCTTCGGCCCGCCGGAACTTTATCAGCGGCCGCGTGAAGTCAAACCATTTTGAAATTCACGCCCACCGGCTATAAAGTGCAAAGGCGTCTGAAAAATCGTGAAATTTTTCAAACTAATTAGCTAATTTCGAAGGGTTAATTTATTACCCTCAAAAATGTTGACTTCGACCCGCGACACCAAGATCAAAATGTGTTTGTGGCACGTATAGAAAAAAGGTTGAGTACCACTGGTCTACAGCCTATACCGTATAGTATCTGTCTGCGTCTAGGCTTCAAAAGCGATAGGACAATGAACCCGTTTGTTACTTATCCATGGCAGTGAATGATGCCATAATCCTCAGGATTGCAGTCAGCGAGATTGTTGTCACATATGAAATGATTTTGGGTTCCATTGCTTCCATGTTACGAGTATGTCACAATTAATTATTTTTTTTAATGTTCTTTGCACTACTATAACCCTAAATAATCGGCCAAGTGCGAGTCGGACTCGCACACGAAGGGTTCCGTAGTGGTTCCGTACCATTATACCATTATAGAGCAAAATTAGGCCAAAAATGGTGTTTTTTGTATGAGAGCCCCCCTCAATTTTTAATTTTATTTTAATATTATTTTTAAATATTAATCCTTCGATCGCGGATTCTTGGGAATGCTATTGTATTCTATTGTTGTCGCGATCACCGATGCTCTTATGGGGCTTGAAGGATTAAACTACACATCATAACTTAGGATTTTGTGAAAAAGTCAAGTAGGTACATTGTGTTGCCATTATTGATATAGAGCAAAAAAGACAAAAAAATCACGTTTGTTGTATCGGAACCCCCATTAAATATTAATTTTATTTTGTTTTTAGTATATTTTGTTGTTATAGTGGCAACAGATATACACATTACACAATCTGTGAAAATTTCAACTCTTTAGCTATTACCGTTCTTGAGTTACAGCCTGGAGACATTAGTGTCTAAATACACTAGGCTCAATTACGCCGGCGTAATTTCCGCCGCAAATGTCAAACGCATACAAACCGCGACGTAATAGTGTGTCACCCCTAGTATTCGGCCCGTATTTTGTATGCAATTTAAACGCGGCGGAATTTACGCCGGCGTAATTCAGCCTAGTTAGTGTGCTTAGACCCAAAGACGGACAGACAACGAAGTCTTAGTAATAGGGCCCCGTTTTTATCCTTTGTGTACGGAAACTATCCTATTGTCGTTTTATAGCACTCGAAGCTTTATCAAAATCGGATTAGTGGTTCGTCAAGAGGTAGGCGTTAGGACGAACTTAGTTAAGTAGTACGGATTACGGGTATAAACTTGCTGTCGATGTGGTAAGAAAGTCACAATCTTCAATGAGCATAAGAGCCCCCGTAGACTGCAGACTTTTAGTGGGCCGATAGTTAGATTCAGTACGAAGATGTATGAAGGTGCGCACACCAAACGATTTGTATCGGCCGATAATAATGTACTTCAACCCCATCTTGGTCAAACTATCGGCCGACTAAAAGTCTTTAGTCTGCGGGGGCTCTAAGCCATCCTCAATAGTATTCGCATTCCAGGCTAAGGCTGTTTGTCCACCGCTGCCGTCAACGGAACGTCACCGACAAAAATTCAAATAAAATGGCACTTTATCACCTAGGCTATAGGTTTCATTTTCTACCGACATTGATCTGGCGACCCCATGCCGTTGCTGTTTTGAAGTGACGTAGAGCAAAATGAACCTAAATCCTAGGTCATAAAGTGGCATTTTATTTTATTTTTTGTCGGTGACGTCCCGGTGACGGTGGCAGTGGACGAAGGTCTAAGATATAGTTGGCATAGCATTGTTCGTACATAGATCAATACTGGCTTATTCCGTCTTGGCTGTTGAGGAAATTATCGGGAACTTCGAAACTCAAACAACCCGAAGTATCGTGAACTCATACTTTAGTTTCAGTAGCCTTTGCATAATTTCATCAAAAGTTTGTCAAAGAGAAAACTCAGATACACAGTATCCCAAACATTCGACATATTCGATATTTAATTGATAGCCTGTAATATTTTCATACGCCTGGAATATTGAAATGAAAAATTCAAGTATGAAATATATTGGCAAAATTACACGTTTCGCAATATTTGTACACGGAAAGCATAAAATCAATAAAATTTTAATATTTCATAAAAAGCGAAAAGTATTAAAGTACCTATCGATCGCTCTTGAAACACAATCTCTCTTCACTTTGGGAAGGATGTAAGGACTCCACCGCCACTTCTACGAGTGGATTCCGTCCTTTTGAACCCTCTAGGTAAAACATTCGTGGAAATCGGACTGAAATTTTTTAAAGCTCTTTTACGTCCAACCCTTGGAAGAAGTGTTTCGACTTTCGATATTTAGATATCGGTTTCTAAGTTTTCAAAGTACCTAATCTGATCGCCTTACAAGTGGGAATTGTTTTAAATACATTTGTAAATCTAAGCAACGAATTATAATGTATCTTAGAAACATAAATAACTTTCCTTTTACAATGGAACAAACTGAAACAATTCCAACCTTCTTGTAAACTTAAGAAAACTAATCGGGCGTGAAAAACCAAACGAGATGTAGGAATTTTATTCTTAAATGATTAAAACGTAAGAAACCTAGGACCCAGTAGCGTCTGCGTTTTAATCTAGGACTCCGAGATAGCCCGCGGCTCGTGGCGCGCCAGGATCAATGTTGTTCGAGATAATCACGCCTTCCACGGGAGGGAAGAGGCGGAAAGAACTCGCCTCATACATCCGAGCAAATTGAAATTGCGTTTTATATTTTGTGCAAAGAATTAAAGGTTTAGAACAAATTTCTAAGGAATTTCTTATCCTATTACGTGTATTTACGAAGGATTACTGAAGTGTCATGAACTATGGAAAGAAAGAGGGGAGGCCTTTGCCCAGCAGTGGGACACTGTAGGCTGCTAATGTTACTGAAATGTACGGATAATTTCGACTAAAAGTTCGCATGTGCTCGTAACATTCTTTCCAACAACAAATGGCATTTAATTTGCGTTTCGGGGTTTCGGGATGCAGCCTAATTACGCGCTCGCGAACTTTAATTAGTATACGTTGATAACTTCACATAGAACGTTCGTGTGCGCGGAAACCGCCTATAATAATGTGTTCCATAAATAAATAACTGAAAATTACAAAAAAAATATTTTCAAAAAGTTAAAAACCGATTGCGTTTTGATATACCCATAATGGGTGAACCAACTCTCATTGGAAACTATTATAATTCGTCCATGCTATTGTATAATCTTAATCTCGAAAAATGTAACCCTCCTGGCGCTGCAGTCGGGTAAAAACAACTATCTGTAACTATACCATAGGGCTGCTCACGGACCTGAGTAATCGTAAACCTACCCAGTATTACAGTGACAATGTGTGAGTAGTGAAGAGAGTAACTCGTGTGCTCGGTGTACAGTGATGTGAGACGATGCCGGGGTGCTGGCAGTGGCCCGAGCACATCACCCGCTGCTGGCTGTTCGACGCCTGCCACCGGCGACTCTTCACGGAGGGCGAGGAGTCCCAGATACCGCAGCGTACGTAGTCTTGGCACTCTTGGCCCCTTACCCGTGGTCAGCTCGGCTCGGATCAGAGTTTCGATAGCGAAGTTAGATGTCAAAAATGTTTGGAATTTGACGCATCACGCAACCCATCGCGTGCCGTGGTGCTTCGCGTTATGTCGAAACAGGCGAAATCATCTTGACAAGGGGGCCAGGTTTTTGCTGATCCGATCTGAGCCGATTTTTTTTTCTTCCGAGCTAGAGTTACTCCCGGGCATTTTCTGATCTATACAATAAACAGGGTGGAACAAAACAATGTGATAATACTTTAGTTACTTATTAGTTTAGACTAGTTTAGACATACACTGTACAGATCCTACTAAAGTTTAGTAGGATCTGTACAGTCTCATAAATAGAGTTCACTGTAAAAGTAACAGCATAGAAAGGTTAACTTTTTTTAACGTTTGGATGGGTAAATTCATGACTAAGAACATTTTTTTTATTACTATCAAGCGAATTTTTGTGAGTAGCTTCATTTTGATAAGACAAACAACATTTTTATTTGCGAAAAATCTTGAAAGTGGTAGCAAACAGAGATAGAAAGGATTTCATACTTTGATTTGATGGTCCTAAAATATGGATTGTTCTATTTGTAGGACAATGTTACCCTTAAATATATAACCATTAACCTACCAATATACAAAAAATCACCTAGTTAGGGTTCCGTTTTAGGGTTCTGTAATCAACAAAACTTTGGTTAAAAATTTGTTCTAGGGCTCCCTGACTACTTATTCATGACGGGAGTTTGTCAATACAAGTCAAAAGCAAAATTGTTCTTTCAGAACTGCCACATCACTACTAGGTACACGAACACACCCTAAATTCTAAAGCATTATCATTTTGTTTGGTTACACCTCATATGGGGATGGATGAACGCCAAATAAGCAATCATCCCCGATTGTTTAGCCATTTTATAGCTGTTGTGGTAGCAACTACCAATAATATTTTTTTCATTTAACCGGGCAAAGTTAGTAGCTTCTTTATTCTATCTGAGCTAAGTTAGCACCAATCATTTGAGCTAAGTTAGCACCAATCATTTGGGGATCCAAAGATGATTGCTGCTAACTTCGAGCTTAATTAATTGTTGCAGAATTGCAGATATTATTGTGTTAATAATTATCCTCCACCACTTAACTTGACAGATGAAGTATGGAGAATCTCTCAAAAAATTTGTGAATAGCCTATTCGGCACTTTATCAGAAAGTGGTGAAACAGTATGTACTATATACAGTAATGTCTCACAATAATAATAATTCATACTTTTCTGTGTCATTTCACAAGAGAGTAGAGTAAGTGCAAGAAAAGTGTATAATTACTGTGGAGATGGTAGTAGTTACACAATGAAAGAATAGGATAGCTAGACTGTGTGTGTAGATCAGGCGTTAATTGTAGTGTATGTGTGTACTTTGTAGTGAGTAGTGACTATAGCTGCTGTGTAGCTGCTGTTGTAGACCAAGTTTTAGCTCCGCCTCCAGACAGTCGTAGATTGACTATTCGCTTTATGTTCACTTTATTTGTAACACGGAATGTGTAAACGCAGTATTGCAAATTGCAATTTGTCCTGTCAGCGAGATCGTAATGTAGAGATCAACTACGATAATATGGCGCGCCCCTCTAAAATTCAAAACTTTTGAAGTGCGTTGTCAAAACGTTTGAAGTGCGTTGTCTTGCGCGGTCGGCTAGTTATGATTAGTTGAACAACAAATCTTGGTAATAAGTGACATTAACTGAAATATGTAATTGGTTGAATCAAGGTTGAATACTTACTACATACAAACTCTTTCATAAGGATGTGACTACACACATTGAAACAGTCATTTGGAGGGGCGCGCCATATTATCGTAGTTGATCTCTGTCTCACAAACGAATAGGTCTGATGTGTGCGGAAATCATTGCGGAATTCAGTAATTACTAATTACTATGCCTAGTTAGTAGTTACGCTATTGTTTTTATCGCGAGCTTTGATCACGGCGACCGAATCCAGAAATTCGTAACGAAAAAACCTAACACCCTATTCGTTTCACTCGGCGTTGCCAGATTTCGGCACGATGGTGTGCGTGCGACTAGAGTAGGTATTATTATAATTGCACAAGTTGATAAAAAAATGCTGTGATAATTAATGTAGTGTATGTATATGTAAGGTCGACCAGAAAATGGAAATGTTTCTGTTTTCCCTCGTTCATTAGTCACTGAAACCCGACAGCGCTTATTGGAAGCTAAAAAAGAAAATTATACAATTACTTATACTTCTGGCTTCCGAGTAGAAACTTATTATGCAAATGGTTATTTCCTCCGGAACATATCTTTACTTTTTCAAAGTGTACCTAATATCAATTACTTAGTGCTTATTAATTAGAATTGGAGAAAGAAAAATGCACAAAGATATAACGTATAAAAGAACACAAACGAATGTTTAATATTACATTACTATTAGCTTAAACTGAAAGAGACGAAACGCAATACGACACATAAGAAAATACTTTTTATTAAAAAATTAGGTAGGAGTTCTTTTTGTTTTTGAAGTTTCTTAGAACTCAATAGGGAATAATAATAGAAAATAAAATATACTCAATACAAAATATTATAAAAAAGTTATTAAGTACTAACAAGTTTTTTTGCGATTCAAGTTTTCTGTTTATATCTTTTAGACTCTCACACTTTCTAACTGACTATAAAGGTTCGTTATTTTTAACTTATCAAAAAACTAATTTGACTATAGTTTTCCATTTAATAAAGATAATATTTATTTATTAAAAATATGCATATTCCCCATTTGCCTGCTTTGGTGTGACTAACCCTAACTCAACGTATTTTGTCACTCGTATAATCGTGTTATGAACTGTGGCCGGTTATCATCTGTCACTCTTGAGTCTACAGCTGTAGCTGTAGTACCTAGTTGCGTGTGTGAGTGTCGGTCACGTGTACAATAAGCGAAATTGTCGTACCTTGCATGCTTCACCTCTTTATAGTGTAATGCTCCATCCGTATTTTTTTTACATCTGTGGTAGTACATAGCAAAAAGTGCTAGTTTTTTAGTAGTAAAAACCGATTGTAAGTACCATAGTTTCGACGTTCAGAAAAAAAAAAAAACTTTGATTTCGAAAAGGAGACCACTTTTTTACGACAGTATTTTATAAGTTTATGGTTCAAATAATCTTTAGTGGAAGAGAAGGACAACGGGCATCCGGGCATTTTCAAGATTTCAAGAGTTTCAGTATACTTGGTTCGCGAAATTTAAGTAGCCCAGTTTTTAGTTCAATATTTAATATTAACTAAGCTGTTAAAAACGAATATGAAGTATTGTAATTTGTAATCTAGGGCTACGAGTATCTACTATCTGTATCTGTGTTTCAAATTACAACAATCACGGCAGTTTATAACTTTCCATGCAGAAAACACTGGAACATGTATTTTTATTTGAATCATACCTTCCATTTTTTATAAAAGCATAATATAAATTCCTTCCCCTGGCAAAGCATTGTTGTTTCTGTCCGGACTCTATTAGGAAATGCAATCTCGTTTTCGCGAGATCTCGGCTTTTTTTTGTGAGATTGATCTCGGTCGAAAAAAGGAGCGTATTAAGGAGTTCTATATTCAAAACTAGATGACCCGGTGAACTTTGTATCACTTCCCTCGTTTATCTTCCTGTTTTTTTCGAATAATTGAAAAGAACCCACACAAAACTGATAATCTTGCGATCTCTCGAAATTGACGATATCTCGCGAGATTGACTTTCATAAACTAGCGAGTTCTCGCTTGAGCCCAATCTCGCGAGATTTGCATTCCCTAGACTATTTCTGCATAAACGGCGAGGTATTTCGATATTCGGACTCGTATAATGGATGGAATGGTAATTTTTTTCTGACTGCAGTGTTCCTCTACGAAGCAATTACAGAGTCGCACTACTCGGTGTTAATTGGTCGTAGCTTTTTAAAGCGATTGGACGCTACAATACTTGGGAAAATTGGATTTTTGACGTTAGCCGGACAGCACTCATGCGATGATTAGTTTTCAATACATAGGATTTAGGTTTATGAAAAAAGCAATTTTCAATTTTCAACAACACTCGAATTGTTTTTCAAATGCAAATCCCTTCTGATAATTTATATATCATAAAGTTACAAATCAATGTTTTGATTTAATTCCTAACGCGTATTCTGTTTTTAATTTGGTGAATTTCAATCTAGTTAGTATATTTTTATACAGTCTCATCAAATAACATTTCAATGCGATGCAGAATCCTAGTATCTAAAGCGGAAGTAATGTAAGCCGTCCTCGACATCGATACCTACTCAGTAGTCGATACTATCGACTCTAGCCATCATCATCACCCGCTACAACTCTCATTTGTGAATTGATTCGTTTCACACGCGAGAGAGCCTCTTAATTATATAAGTTAGTTCTAGACCCGAAAAGTTAGATTTAAAATACATATTTTGTTGATTAAAATAGCAAATTCAAACATCGAGGTTTGAACTACATAGAAATTCGAGTTATTACAGTTCGATTAATAATTAATTTTCCCGGGTTTCCTGTCATGATTGTTGTCACCCGTTGGTCCGCATGCGGGTGAAAACGGGCAACTTTGGCAACTTTCACGCGGACCAGACCCGCGCGCGAACGATGACACGCATCGCAATGACGTGAAAAGCGCCCTAAGGCTTCAGTCCCGAAATCAGCGGGAAGTGGGGCGGGAGCGGCGCGTTCCAATGTATAGATTTATATGGATAAGCCGTCTAGTACGCCGCGCCGCCGCGCCGCCGTGTTTGAGGCCAGTCCATATTATAAATCTATATGTAACATTGGAACGCGCCACCGCCGCTCCCGCCTCGCTGATTTCGGGACCGAAGCCTAGAGTGGGCTGACTACAATCATGAAGTCATGAATCGGCGTCTCAGTCTCTCACTACTATTTGCATTTAAGTTTAAGTTTTTCAGCTTTGGCACATGCATATTGCATAATAAACTCTATCTTTCCATAAATATCACTGAACAGGGAAACAATCTGCGCTATGCGTAAATATACTAATTTACGTTTATGCCATTGTGAGCTATAGTCGATCGCGATGCTGAGAATTCAAGTCGTTTAAAATATGTAGGTACTAAACACCGTCTTTTTCTTGGCCTCAAGCCTGAGGCTCAGATTACATTGCCATTGTCTCTTGATACAATACAATCCAGTGATCAATAGTAACGCTACGAAACTGACGTAGCTTTAGGTCGGTGGATAAACATATTATGATACCTTATCCAATATCCTGCGGATGGCTTTGATAGGTTAACTGTTTTCAAAGGAATCTTTGATGCTACGGCAAAGGACCGCCATATCTTTGCCATCAGTGCACAATCTAAGTCTATATATTATACATGTTGAGTAAGTATCTATATTGGTTATTTCCCTGGCTAAGTAAATCTAGATAACAGCATTATTTCCACTTCCTCATACTGACATTTCATTTAGTTTATAATAACAGAGTATAATATGTAAAATTACAAGATTTCAGACGCTAAAAATGTGATTCATAAGTTTATGCTAGTTTAACTTCCCGACTTGAATTCCATACTTAGATATTTGGCAGCCGCTCCTATAATGGACCATTAAAACTTGTGCAACAGGAACTTAAATGCTGTAAGTTTGTTACTTATTTTCTACTGAATATTACAGCGACTGGCAAATCTCGCTTCCTGGAGTTTAATTTGGGTAACTACTAAAACTTTGACCTCTCGGGTAAAATAATGCTAGGCCCACTTGCGCTGCTTTCGGTTAACTTTAATCGTCGATTAAATATCTCTCTCGTATTTATGAATAAGGCGTGAACGTAGCCAGTGTAGTAACTAGTAGCGTGGCTTTGTAATTATTTAAAACGAATATTTATTTTTCATAAAAAAATTCGAACCACCTTCGAAATTACAATTTGGTTAGTTTATCTAATTGATTTTGTCAATCTAATTAATCCAGACTAAACTGGTGACTGGAATTAACCCAGGCTGGTTCTGAGTGTTCGTTAAAGTACCTTCTAGTCATATTCCAAGCTCCAAGTTTAGTGTTTTTAGCATTAAGTATGCGGTAGCTGTCCTTCCAACATTTATTTATGTCTGGGGACATCTATACAGGAGTAATTTACAACAATGTCCACTAATGCTTTTAAATTTTATGTAATTAGCTAGCGCTTATGGCTTTGCTCTGAAAATTACTTAAATTTAAGTAAATTAAGAATTAGACACTAAAGTTTTACTGATGGAATTTGTGTCAAAATCTTCACAAAATTAAAGTTTTTTTTAATGAAATAAGGGGGCAAACGAGCAAACGGGTCACCTGATAGAAAGCAACTTCCGTCGCTTATGGCATGCATCAGAAGAGCTGCAGGTGCGTTGTCGGCCTTTTAAGAGGGAATAGGGTAATAGGGGAGGGTAGGGATGGGAAGGGAAGGGAATAGGGGAGGGTAAGGAAGGGAATAGGGTAGGGGATTGGGCCTCCGGTAAACTCACTCACTCGGCTAAACACAGCGCAAGCGCTGTTTCACGCCGGTCTACCGGAGAGGTCCACCTGTGCAGGTATGCCTACGTAGGCAGACCGGAATGTGTGTGGGAATAGATTCGCCTGCGCAGGTCCAAAAACTGCACAAGTCTATTCCCATACACATTGCGGTCTACCTGCACAGGCATACCTGTACAGGTGGACCATTCCGGTAGACCGTTGCGAGCGACATTAAACGTCTTCGAAGTCCGAGTGTGGACGTTATACTTTTAATATACGAGTACGTACAATATAACATACATACTTAATATATTTTGTAATATTGTTTCTTTTGTACTTTCGCGTATAAATTGTTTGCAAGAGGAAAACGAATCTTTAATAATAATGTCAATTATTATTATTTGTTCGACGTTACGTATTTGCTCAGGTCTGAAGGAATATTTATTTATAGTATTCAATAATCCTACTCGCTGGCAACACGAGCTTACTTACAATTTAAAAGGCTTCCAGGCGCGACTGAAGGAATAAATTTGAAACTTCCTTCCTTAGGAATGACACTTTGAAGCTAAAAATAATTTCTACAGCAATACAGTTCTGGCGCAATCATGTTTATTGTTTCTAAGTCAAATTGCGTTTATGATGAAGTTAACAAAAGCTACCGGTTAATTAATATTTAGTAGTAGCTGTAGAACTACTGGTTTTTTATTCCTATAGTTTTAACTAAATATACATAATTTTGCACGTTCAAAGTAAGGGCCGCGCTACACCGGAATGGCAGCGGCGAGGTGAGCACATTCAGTGTTATATGATTTTATAAACTTTATCTTTATTATTGTAATACATAGTATCGCTTGAGAAATCATCGCCGCCATCGGCCGCCAGCGGCCACGAGCGGCCACGAGCGGCCACGGGCGGCCGTAGACTTCTCAAGCGATACTATGTATTACAATAATGAAGATTTTAAAATCATATGGCACTGAAGGTGCTCGCCTCGCCACTGCCAATCCGGTGTAGCGCGGCCCTAAAGGTACAAGTTGGAAGCCCGCTGCATGAAACGGCAGCAGACGACGTGTCGTCGCGACACTACTGGTTTCTATGTATTTCTATGAATAAGTGTCGCTAGCTTCGTGTCGCTAGCTGCGGAGGGTATTTCATAGAAGTACATAGAAACCAGTAGTGTCGCGACGACACGTCGCCTGCAGTTGTCGCGTCTCGCTCGGTTCCAACCTTTATTCACTTGTAATAGTAGGGGAGGTAGTGCTAGCGTTTGCTAAGTAATTTCATACCGACCAAATTTTTGTCCAGCGGTAGCTTAATATTTATCAATCAATATAATCAGCGTCAGTAGCCGCACCCGTGGTGGAATGTTAACTGAGAGTATTTCAAAGTTGTAAAAAAAATTGTTGCGAAAAGTGATTTTATACCGAATGAAACTTTGATGGATGATTATTGATGGAGGTCATGTTTAACCAAAAAATCACCGTCAGCCGTATTGCAGACGGGGGATTCAACGTCAGTCGCGTTACTGAACATGTAAATATTTTTTGAATATAAAGCCATTTTATACAGTACAAAATTTATACAGGTGAATGTTTCTACTTTGTAAATAATAATAAAAACTATCAGTCGCTAATACGATGGTGGAAAAACCGTCAGCCAGCGATATAAGCTATGACCAATATAGCCCTACTTCGCGCTCAATGTATCCTAGGGCGTCACGTAGACGACATTTCCACCTGCAAACATTCAGCTGACGGCGATTTTCGTTTGAATTAACCATAAAATTATCTCACATAGCAATTTTAAGTAATTAATTCCATAGTCAATATTTGTGAAGAAATATTATATACATTTTACTTTAAAAGCGCCATCTGTTGTTATATACTAAAACTAAAATAACACCTACCGAACCTAAACGTGTATAATCTAGATATGAACCTTTATTAGGTGCGAATTGGGATCTTTTTAATGTCAATTCAATACGATTCCCAACAACAACTTTGAGATGCTCTCAATTTTTATTCCACCCATTATGAAGTATACTGACGATCAAAGCTGTTATATATTAGTGGAATACTATTATTGTAAAGATTTTCGCTCGGTATGAAATGACTTTTTAAACTGAGCGCGCCCTCCCCTACTATAATGGTTGTTGCAATTTAGAGAGTAGTTTACATTTAGTTCGATAAAACTTCTGTTATTGAATATGCTTCCATAAAACCGGGTATCTCTATCAGTGCAGCGGTGCTACTTTTACGGTGAACTCTATACATACGGGGTGTAATGTAAAACTAAGTGATAATACTTTTGGGTGTGTATGTGCCACCTGTATAGAGTTGACTATTAACGTAGCAGCGCTGAAAATCACACAAAAATGTCACAAAAAAACTTTTGCTCTCTCAGCGCTGCTACTTTCACAATGAACTCTATATGTATAAGGGACACATACATTCCTTAAAGCATTATCGTCTAGTTTTGTTACACACTGTATAAGAAACACATATACACTTTGGTATTAACACTTAGCTTTTACACCCTGTATAATATAAGACGTGTGCTATCACATATTTTTTTCTTTGGTCCAGCCTACACAATGCATGCAAAAGTACCAAAAAAAATCTCCAAAATGATCTTCTCTAATCCAGAGGCGGGCGGCACCGGTCCGGGCGGGACGGGCACGGGGCGGGCGGCGCGCGCCAGGGCCCTGGACTTGGCGCAGCAGCTGGCGTCGTCGCTGCAGCACGCGATCCCGCCGCCGCCCAGGCCGGACTTCACCACCGCCAGCGCCATACTCCGCTGGCTCCAGCAGAACAACAACTCCGTGGCACTGGTGAGTTTATAGTACTAACTAGATGTCCTTTCCCGGGACTCGAAGTATCCCCATACCAAGTTTCAGCGAAATCGCTTCAGCGGTTTGGGCGCGAAGAGGTACAGACAGACAGACACACTTTTGCATTTATAATAATAGTATGGATGTAGAGTACGACAAAGGTGCCACGTGGTTAAGGTGTGCTATGTGCATTAATAATATTTTAAATCAAATAAATGTCCAGTCGAAACTCCAAAACGTTACCAATTTAATGGTAAAAGCTACTTCCGATTGCAAAGAAGTTAAGTCTTGTTTTGATGCGCGTCCGTGAAGAGTGCGTCCTGTCAAAAAATTTTCAAATTTACTTTCGGGCGTTCTTTAAACGCCCAGCTTGAATATATTTGTAGATGATAATTGCTGGGAAAACGAAAACGTTATTTCTTCTTCTATCTTAGGTTCACTTGCGGACTGCAGTGTTAAGTGTAGTTAAAATTAATCCTTAGTTAAATATGTTATCATCGTTTAGTAAAGTCGAAGGTACAATCTGTATTATATTTTACTTGCACTTACGTTCCTGTCTGGATGAAAACCCTTTTAGATTTTGTCTGAAAAAGTCTAATTTTTTGCTCGTCGAAAGCGATTACTCAAAATAAACTAACCTGAACTCGACGCAGGTAAACGGAAACCTCAACCGCTCGGAAAGAATGACTCTACAAACTGTTCGGAAAAGATTTATTTTGCAGTCCATAATACTCGAAACATTTACTTACTATTTCTAAGAGGCAGTTCTGTTTAGCTGTTCATTTTTAAAAGCTTTTTGTATGTTCAGCTTACCTTCTTACTTCTCTGTCATTTTTTTATTAAATGAGGACCAGAAGTAGGTCCCGTTTTTAGGTAATTTAATAATATAATATGTTGTGTTGGTATATGGTTTAAAATACGAAATCAACTTCTAATCTTTGGTGCCTAACATATTGTTTTAACCGTTCAAAGGTATTGCTGGGCTTCTTCAGCTGAAACTTGTAACTTTAAGTGACGCCAAAGCGGATAAACTTGTTTAAAACGCCATTCACATGTGTTTTGTAGAGTTGCAACATAACAAGGTTTTCTGAAAGGACGCCCCATTTTCCTGCTTCTAGTGTTGGCAGCTTCACAAGTAATTGCCTTAAATTTAGGGACTTTATCGTCGAAATGTTTCGCTGTAGCTTTTGAAACGAGCAAAAGCGTCAGTAAGATCGAAGCCACATTTCCCTGTAGCGTTGCAGTGGGTTGGGTTTGTCGTCGGAAAGGCGCAACTCGACTTATTTATGGGCCTAGCCATGGCACTGATTTGCTAGTTGCAACGTCGCAAAAACAACCATTAGCAGCACAAACGCCGCAAGAAGTGTTGTGGCTTGGCCTTTCTGTCCATCGTTCAGACAATAACCGTGTCTGACGAGCGACCATGCAATGCTTCAATGTGACATTTTTTTATCAAATCCTTATTAACATAACAATTAGTATTAGTAGTAGTAATAAGTAATTAGTGTACATTATTCAATGTGACATTATGTCATAAAGTAAATGTAATGCATATTTCCACGTTAGTCCATGATGGGCCAATACAAGCATTACGCGTAGAGCACGCCATTATGGTCGTTACTATCGACGTCGCGTCGACTGTGAATGCTGAGTGTAGGAAGTTGCGACGCGTTGCCGCAACGCAATAGAGCATCGTGGCCTCACTTTAAGTAGACCGTAAAAACGACAATGAAATGTGCGTCGGGAACGTTCTTACATATCAAAGAAAAGATTTCTTGTGAATATGTATCGACATGCGACGACATTAAGCTCCTAGTAAGCGTGTAAGTACGACAACATAAAATATATAGGCCATTATCCTTTTAAAAGAAAAGTGATTTTATATATTCAATGTTTATTTTGAACAAAGTACTTACAAGAAAATGTTTTATAAATGAACTAGATGATACCCGCAACTCTGTTGCGCCAAAATTCGTTTATAGTGCGGGAACCGTACGTTTTTTCGGGACTCAAAGTATCTCCATGCCAAACAGCAAAATCGGTTCAGCGGTTTGGGCGTGAAGAGGTAACAGACAGACAGACACACAGTATTATTGATCTTTTATTTACTAAAATACGAATTACAAGTTACGTATGTATAGACTTAAACGTTAGTATTCAGTAATTATAGTAATTATAAATACAAAATTTTGGCTGTGTTTGATACGTTCGTGTTAGAACGCCTACTCAATTGATGTGTCAAATATGGATAAAAATTCTGTACTTATAAGATAAAAAAAAGTCTAAAGTATGATGTAAGATAGATTAATGATAACCAAAATGTGAACCTAAAAACACTTATGGAAATTGTTCGTAAGCACCCACCAGAGTAGACAGAATTATAGGTAGTTATGACTTATGTCTATTATGATTTTACTGTGAAAATCGTTATGATGAAAATCATAACATTTAATAACGTTAAGAGCCCGGGCTACCCTCGAAATTCTCATACATACGTAATACCAAAATCGTTTTCTCATACGAAAATATTTAACATGTTTGAGTTATTTTTCAGCTTAAAATAGTAATTACCTAGGTTCCTGTACAAAAATTAACTTCAAAATATTTAAACACAAAAAAAAAATTGTGTATAATTTTTTTTTTTTACTAAATTTACTACTAAATATTTAAACACTAAAAAATAGAGTAAAACACTTAAAAATATATAAATAAATATTAAATTTATTACAAAATATTTCAACTCTAAAAAATATTTTTTAGTATTTAAATAGTTTGTAGTAAATTTACTATTTATTTATATATTTTTTAGTGTTTCCTCTATTTTTTAGTGTTTAAATATTTAGTAGTAAATTTAGTAAAAAAAAAAGACTGATTGCACTCCGGGAGTGCCGGCAGAAGTGAAATCTTGATTATTATTATGAAAATCGATTTTTAAAAAATCGTCAATCAAGTTGTTTCGATCAAGTTTCGATCAAGTTTCGATCAAGTTTTGATCAAGGTTTCGATCAAGTTTCGATCAAGTTTCGATCAAGTTTTGAACAAGTTTCGATCAAGTTTCGATCAAGGTTTCGATCAAGTTTCGATCAAGTTTCAAATTGAGTTCGAGTTCGACACAAAACACTACTCTCCAACCGTCTTAC
Source organism: Lysandra bellargus (assembly GCA_905333045.1). Classification (NCBI taxonomy): domain Eukaryota; kingdom Metazoa; phylum Arthropoda; class Insecta; order Lepidoptera; family Lycaenidae; genus Lysandra; species Lysandra bellargus. The sequence continues at coordinate 7,657,177 of HG995332.1, forward strand.
GCGTTTTGTATGGTTTATCGGTCAACACGAAAATCTATCGCGAGTTTCACAGTTTTTGCCCATCCCACAAGTGCTCAACGCCGCTAAAGAAGTTTTCACTTCAAAAATTTTTTTTAGTGTTTAAATATTTTGAAGTTAATTTTTGTTCAGGAACCTAGGTAATTACTATTTTAAGTTGAAAAATAACTCAAACATGTTAAATATTTTCGTATGACAAAATGATTTTTGTATTACGTATGTATGAGAATTTCGAGGGTAGCCCGGCCCCATAAATAAATATTACGTGATATAACTGTGATAAAATCAAACACTTCAGACAAATAATCACCTTTTTAATTTCTCACTTCTAATTTCTTCACAACACTATATTCTATAGTTAGTAACTACACTAATAATTCACAGTGACAGTTCTACCATGATGTTCACTCTATGGCTGCTCTAAGAAGAATCCCCTTCCAAATCAAGAATCTACAATTTATTGATCTTTCACCGGAAATAATATTTTAAAAATATATTAATTTATTAAATACAGTTCCGGCTACATCAGACCGGAAATACGCTCACAAACTTTCATTGAATTATAAAATTGGCATTCTCCTTAGTTAAATAATTCATTACAAATACAAATATAATTATAGAAGCCTTAACATTAATTTTAAGCATAACAATAATAATTTACTAACAATATAAAAAATGTAAACTTAATTAATTTGACTTCCTATAAATTCATACAATAAATAATATTGATTAATCATAAAATGTAAATATAAAATAATTTGATTTACTACTTTTAATTTAATAAATAATCTTGAATAACAACAATAAAATCACACTTCTCCAAATTAACATTAAATAATTATTTTAAATATTCGAAAATCATTACATAACTAAGATGATAATACTATTATACCAAAGTCGTGGTATTGTGTAACATTACATTGTAGTTAGGTAAACATTTCACGAGAAAGGCACAATTGACGTGGGTCTCTTTTGTTCGCAAATCACTGATTTTGGCCACCAAATTGTCTTGTACATTGTACATGAACGTTGATGGGCATTTTTCTCTGAATGCCCTTGGACCTCCCACTGGTGCCGACAGGTGACTGCTGAGGCGTAAGTGCAGTTCACGAGTGATACTAGAATCGGAAAATTTTCTACCGAGTACCAAGTTTCCCCTCAAATCTGTTAAGAGCCCGTCCTCTCTTTTCTACTGCTCTCTTCACACTCACGCCCGTCTTTCATATTATGCCAGGTGAAAAAGGACGATCGCCAAGTTAGCGGGCAGCTATAGAGGTTTTCTGTTTTTAAAGGGTTTTTTATATTGAAGTGGTAAAAAGTAATAATAATAATAAATACTTTATAGACGACTTTCTCAACAGTACATTGTATTTTTTTAATACCGTTAAGACGTCAATACAATCCATAAAAAGGTGATATTCTAAACCTTTTACAGCAAAAAAACTGTCGCGGGTTTGAGTTGGATTATTTAAAGATACTTAAAAAAAATAAAAAATCTAGCTCCAACACTATATTATAATTGAAATGATCTTACATGTTGTGCATTAAAACTTATAGAAATACTGTATTTTAACTGTTAAATCACGTCTGTTAAATGAGCGAAATCGGCAAAATTTCGTATACGGACCCTTAAATCAAAAGCCTCCGACCCCGATTGCGAACAGTTGACAGTTGCCAGGAAATAGGAATGTAAGTGTTCTGCGTTCGTGTTCGAAATGGAATATTTTATGTCCCTAGCGGTTTACACCGAATTGACATACTGACTCGTGAACCGCATCGAATACTTGTATAGTTCTATACCTGAACTTGGTTTTCTATTTTGAATAGACGGGGTTTTCAACATTGAATGGACAGTTGTATGACAGATTATTATATAGCCCTCCTTCACGTTAGGTCATCTTGGATAACCACGATAGTCTAGAATCTAGATTAATTATTACTTTTTTTGACAAATTCATGATGTATGGGCTTTTTAGTAGACACATCTATACATATTATAAAACAAATTGGCTTTTTTTTCTCTCGTGTCCCTTTGTTCCCTTTAATCTTTAAAACTACGCAACGGATTTTGATAATTCTTTCAGTGTTAGAGAGCCCATTTATCGAGGAATTTATCACGCTAAGACTAATAGGAGCGAAGAAATAGAGGAAAATGTGGAAAAAACGGGGAAAATTATTTGAAAGGGCTTATCTCGCAAACTACTGGAGCAATTTTTATGTTATTTGGCACAGATAAGAAGTAGACCACGTGAAGGATCATAGGCTATCAATTTTAATCATTTTTTCAGTGGCTATATATTTTATACCCGTGCGGCGCCGAGGCGGGTCGCTAGTAGAATGAGCACTAGAGAAATAATCAGCTACTAATTGGGTTTATTGGGTACCATCAGCCACATGCGTCGTTACATAATAAAACACTTTACGCTTGCCGTCTGTGTAAGTATGAACTCCTCCCAATATGCAGTTTTATATTTGTTTCTATTGTGCTCATTGCCAAGCCACTAAATTATTATAAAATAAAGAAATCTATTGATACATTTACTGAATGTTGATTTAAATTCCAAAATAAGTTGACGGCTTGGCTTGAATGTGATCTGAAAACTTTTTACGACAGAAGTATTGAATAGCTATGCAATATTTTGCTTGGCGTGCTTGGGTGGGATTTTATTTCTTTTTTGAAGGTTTTTTTTTCTTTTCTAAAAAAAAACTTAAAACTTTTCTGTACTTAGCTTAGCGCCCATTCCCTATCTCCTTTAATATATTTTTTCTTTGAGGCTTCGTTAGTTCTATAGGTGGACAACGTAACGTGTTGACAACGTAACGTGTTAACGACAAATACTTCTGAGTTCTGAGTCGATTATCATGTTCATAATATATAATTGACTCTTAAGCTAATACTTGAAAGTGGTCATTTAGCAATTACCGTTGAATACATAGCAGCACTGTTGTAAGCGTCTCGACGTTCTTCGCAGGAAAAGAGCACAGCTTATTTCATGCGATAACTTAAAACTCCCATAATATTATATCGAGCAAGTAAGGATTGTATATCTCAGTACTGATTGGTGATTAGTGATTACATTTATAATATTTAAATCAAATTTAATTATTGTTTCATTATTAAAGTTGTTAATATCATTTTTTATTTAATTAATACCATTTCATTAAGTTCATAACTAAGTTAAAGCCTTTTGTACGTCAAACAAATAATATGCAGTCTGTTACACCCTTACATTGTTAGGTGTTTAGCTGACTCGACCTTAAGTCTTGTCAGCACTATTATACTAGTATATTAGATCCCCAGCGGTTGGACCTCCAGTCTTAAATTCGCCGTCTCACTGGAGGAACCTCTCCTCATTTCTATATCAAGTCTCATCGATCTTTGTGGAGTGAAATAAAAGCGTGTATTAATAAAAACCCTTTTTTTAAAACTTGAAATACAAGGCCCCGTATAACATTGGTGGCAGCGAAAAGGTGGGATGATTAAGTGCATCCCCGGTAACGTCTCCGAAAATAAGCGAAAAATCAGTGAAATACCGTGAAAATCCGCGAATAATCAGTGGAATACACTGCAAAATCAGTGGAATCTGTAGAACTGCAAAATCAATAAGTGTAAAAGCATATAAGTGATATAAGTGTGAAAAGTGAGCAAAATATAGTGTGAGAAATCACACTACACCGCTGCAGCTGTGAGCCGTTTCGCCGAATCTACGCCTGACCAGTCATGCTTCTTATCGCCGTGTACACAATCGCCTGCTCTATGAAATTGTAAGTCTTTAGTCGCTGTTTCTCAAACTGTAATTCTGTCACTTAATTTCTGCCATATTTTATTTTATCTCTAAGTCACATTAATTAAACTTAACTAGTCTTTCTCGTCTATGGCACCCGAAACAAGTAAATCGACTGAGCCTGCTAAACCTCCTAAACCCATAATGCCGGCTGTAGAATTGAATATTTTAATCCAATTCATTGGCAAGTTTGACGGGAGTAGAGATAAACTAACCCCGTTTCTAAGTAACTGCAATAATGCGTTAGGATTAGCCACTGAGGAACAGAAGAAAATTATTTTCAAATATATTCTCAGTAGATTGGAAGGTCGCGCAGAGTCCGCTGCAAATATTAAAGAATTTAGTGAATGGACTCAATTAGAAGAGTTTTTGAAAACGCAGTTTGGGGAGAAAAAACATTATACCCACCTCCTCACCGAACTGCAAAATTGCAAACAAGGCACCAACGAATCAGTCAACCAGTTTTCACTCAGAGTTGAGAGTTGTCTGAGCAAACTATTAACGGAAATAAATATTTCAATACCAACTAAAAAGAAAGCCGAGCTAGCCGGCCGAGTCGCTGCAATGGAAGACTTAGCTTTACACACCTTTATAACGGGACTAATTCCAAACATATCAACGGTAGTTAGATGCCGCGAGCCAGAGAACCTTAACGAAGCCATAAACATAGCAATATCCGAGGAAAAAATTTATTATGCCACAAAGAGATCAAATCCGAGTCCAAATTTTAATAGTAACTATCGCAATCATGTCCCTAATAACAATAGAAACTTTCAGCCGAGAAATTCATTTAACAATAATTTTAGAAAAGATCAATATGCGCCGCGTCACGATTCAAATAATTCTCCCAATCTTGTGTGTAGATATTGCAAACACCCAGGGCACACTATCGAAAATTGTCGCAAACGACAATACAATAATAGCAGGAATAACCAATATAACAATCCTGGGCCTTCCAGACCTAATCCAGTTCACTTCACACAAAACCATGCCAATTCTCACACGTTTGATAACAATATCACTTATAACAATGATAACTCTTATGACGAAGTAGATGATGTAAAAAACTAAAGGAAGTCTCATTTAGGTGTCGTATGAGACACAGTAATATTGAAACCGACACTATTACTAAATCCTTAAATGCTAAATCCGCCGTATCATTTACAAAATCTTTAGAAAATAAAAGAAAATTCACTGAATCTCATTCAATTCCTAAGTCCACTGAATCTTTTCACATTACAAAATCCACTGAATCTAATCATACTACATCCACTGAATCTAATCATACTATATCCACTGAATCTAATCATACTACATCCACTGAATCTAATACTACTAAATCCTTGAATGAGTCCTCTGTATCATTAAAAAACACTGAATCCTCTGAGTCCAATACTTCAAAATCCCCTGTGCCTACTAAAATTGCTAATTCTACAAATTCCATGCCTACTAGATCCTTACACACCAAATTGAAAGAAAATCCTCAATCTGAAAATACTAAGTCCGTAATAAATAATACTGAGAATCCTTTAGAAATTTATGAGATTAATACTAATCACACAAACAAAACACTGCCGCACGTATTACTTTACACTCAAACCTCTGACATCCCTTTAGCCCTCCTCGTTGACTCAGGTTCCGCCATCAGCTTACTAAAGAAAAACTCTATAATGAAACCGCAAAAACTTATATCAGAACAGATAAAAATAAAAGGTATTGATCCAGGAAAAGAAGTCACACATACACTTGGTCATTTTAATCTAAAATTATATGTATCTGATAATTCTAATCAATTTATCTCTAGTAAATTTCATGTTGTAGAAAATATTGACTTACCTTACGATGGCATTATTGGCAGTGACCTCATGAATCTATTCCGCTGCAATATTGATTATAACCGTGATATTCTGAAAATAAAAAATCATGAAATTAAATTAAATTTTTATGAACCAACTTACCTCATCCCAGCTCGTACAGAGACAGTTATTGAATGCTCCGTCGTTAACCCCGAATTAAAAGAGGGTCTTATACTAGATCAAAAAATATCTAAAGATTTATTAATAGCTAATTGCCTAGTCACTGTAAAACCTAACAAAAGGATTAACTTATCCGTCGTGAATACTTCCGAATCTCCAGTACACATTAAATCAAATTTAAACTTAGCTCTTTTACCCTACATTTCTGATAACGTAAATAATGCTGACTCTCCTATATCTATCAATTCCATTCACACTGTATCATATACAAATAGTTTTCAACGTACTCGAGAAGTATTAAAACAATTACGAGTCTCTCATCTCAATAAAGAGGAAAAAAATGCCCTTTACAAACTCTGTTCTGATTATTCTGACATCTTTCATCTTCCTGGGGAACAACTTACATTTACAAACGCAGTTCGACACGAAATTAAAACCGTCTCTGACACTCCAATTCACACCAAAACTTACCGTTTTCCAGAAATCCATAAAGAAGAAGTAAATAGACAGATAAATGAAATGTTGCAACAAGGAATTATAGAACCTTCATCATCTCCATGGTCAGCACCCATTTGGGTTGTCCCAAAAAAGTTAGACGCATCCGGTAATCGTAAATGGCGAGTTGTGATCGACTATAGAAAGTTGAATGACGTCACGATTGGTGACTCCTACCCCATACCAAATATAACAGAAATACTAGATCAATTAGGCAAAAGCCAGTATTTCACCACCCTAGACCTCGCTTCCGGGTTCCACCAAATTGAAGTTTCTCCTGAAGATTCACCTAAAACTGCTTTCTCCGTTCCTCAGGGACATTATCAATTTAAACGCATGCCATTTGGACTTAAAAATGCACCCGCAACGTTTCAACGTCTCATGAATACCACACTCTCAGGACTCCAAGGCCTACGCTGTTTCGTATATTTAGACGATATTGTTACATATTCATTTGACCTTATTTCGCAAATTCAAAATCTAAAAGCAATATTTGACAGACTTCGAAAATATAACCTAAAATTGCAACCGGACAAATGTGAGTTTCTTCGACGAGAGGTTGCATATCTCGGACACCTCATTACTGAAAATGGCGTCAAACCTAACCCAGACAAAATCGAAGCAGTGACACAATTTCCAACACCAAAAACTCCTAAAGATATAAAATCATTTCTTGGCCTCGTCTCCTATTACCGCAGGTTTATACCCGACTTTTCGATGACAGCAAAACCACTGACTTCTTTACTAAAAAAGGATGCAATGTTCAAATGGGAAAATCAACAACAAGTTGCATTTGATACTCTAAAACATAAGCTTACCTCCGCACCTGTTCTCTCCTATCCCGACTATAATCTTCCTTTTATCCTCACATGTGATGCCTCTGAACACGCCATCGGTGCCGTACTATCCCAGGGTCAAGTAGGTAAAGACCGTCCTATCGCATTTGCCTCACGCACATTAAATAAAAGCGAAAGCCACTACACTGTAACTGAAAAAGAACTACTAGCAATAATATTTGGTTGTAAAATATTCCGCCCATACATCTATGGCCGAAAATTCACTATAGTCACGGATCACCAACCCCTAAAATGGCTCTTCAATCATACAAACCATAACAGTAAACTTCAAAGATGGCGCTTACAACTCGAGGAATATGAATATGAAATAGTTTACCGTAAAGGCAGACTAAATTCAGTAGCTGATGCTTTATCGCGCTATCCTGTCAACCCTATTTTCCCAGACGATGATGATGCACAATTATTTCCCGAATTAATACCTCTGAATCCCGTTCAAGATCCTCTAGACTCTGTCCCATCTCCAAATAATGTATTAGAAGAAATAGGCGCTCCACTGAATCCTGAACAAATAAGTAATGAAATTCCTGAACATGACGATAATGAAAACAACATAGTCCCTGAAAATTCTAAGCCATTACCTGAAAATGAAACGCCACTAATAGCTAATCCATCATTTGACGACGTCCTATCCCCTTACCTTCCGTATGGTGGCATCGATCCTGAAAACATTATTCCATTACCTAATGATAACCTTTCAGACGCTGGTTCCTGTGGTTCTAATCAACAAGCCCCTGACTTAGCATCCGAATTAGACTTAGATGAATTATTACATCCACCTAACAGAAATCCCTCACCTATAGTTTCAGAAGAACAACAGTCTCCATCTACCAATATAAATCCTAACAAAAAATATTCACAGTTTCTTAAAACAATTGCAGATAAAAATAAATCTTTTAATACTAATATTATTGAACACAATGAGTCTCTACTTAAAACTTCCTGTTCACACATCATTATACCAACTTCTATTGATCTAGATGAATCTAATCCTTATGTAAATGATATCCTATCATATTCTACAAATAAAGAAGAAATATTACAAAGCGAAAAAGAACTATACTCATTTAAAAATTTAGAAATCAATAATAAAATTTACTACTTACTCTTTACCAAAGTACACCACTTCGAAGAAAGCTCCTACCGCGACATTTTTCAATCCCTGGAAAAAATAAAAAACATATTAGTAAACTCATCTATTATTACAGAATTTGCCATATCAGATTTCAAAAATCCCTTTGATAAACATACATTTAGCAAAATATATAATATGATCACATACCTGTTTCACGATTCCAGTATAGCCGTCCATATTTATCACAATAATATAATGTATCCATCACTTAGCGAAATTAAAACTATTTTACGAGAAAACCACGACTTACCTGTCGCTGGACACCTTGGCTCCGTCAGGATGCTGAGTAGAATCAAAGAAAAATATTATTGGAAAGGTATGCGCTCAGACATCGAAACATATGTTAAAAATTGCAAACAATGCCAAGAAAATAAAGCATTAAGACAGGTTAACCGAGCTCCTATGCAAATCACTACTACATCCACTGCTCCATTTCAGCGTATAGCTATTGATATTGTAGGACCCCTGCCAGAAGCAGGCACAGCCAAACTTAAGTACATCATGACCTTCCAAGACGACCTAACGAAATTCTCAACAGCCTACCCTATTAGATCAATCACAGCAGAAGAAACAAGTGATTGCTTAGTCCATTTCATTTCCTTGTTTGGCATCCCCAAAACCATTCTTTCCGATCAGGGTACCAACTTTACTGCAGAGCTGTTTAAGAAAACCTGTAACTTCCTAAAAATCAAACAAATTTGGTCAACCCCATATCATCCTCAGACTCAGGGCGCACTAGAGCGCAGTCATTCTACGTTAAAAGAGTACTTAAAATCGTTTACAAATGAAAACCAGGATAACTGGCCTCGCTATGTTTACACAGCCATGCTCACTTACAATACTAATATACATTGCACTACTAAATTCTCACCCTACGAACTCCTATTTGGACATAAACCTTACCTTCCTGATTCCATTTATAACACTCCACAAGACGTCACCTATCCCGAATATCTGAAAATGCTCCAGCATAGATTTAAACTCTCCCGCGATAAAGCGATTCAAAATATAGTCGCATCTAAACAAACTTCCAAAACTTATTATGATAATCGCACTCGACCAATTCAATACAAAGTAGGCGACTATGTCTATTTAAAGAATCACCTCCGACTCAGAAAAGCCTTGTCACCCCAGTGGAAGGGCCCATATAAAGTTGTTAAAATACATGGATATAATACATTATCACTACTAATAAATCGTAGACATGTGAAACATCATTTCGACGAAGTTAAGCCCGCAACTGTTCCTGCAACATAAAAAAAAATACTATTAAGAAAATATACAATTCGACTAGAGTAAATAATTATTTCTATACTAAGTTATGATATATACACAAAATTAAGTAAATAAACATATTTTATTTTCCAGCGTTACCGCAATAGCGCAACAAAACTATGTCCAAGCTATTACGTCGAGTCCTGGAATTTATTTCGATTATTTAGGACAACTCAAAATGAGAAGAACTTACCTCGATACCATGATACCAGTCGATACATCCTATATCGGGCAGCACATCGAAAATATAAATTCTGTTTTAGGAACTGCTAGATACCTATGCAAACAATCAGAAGCACTAAATAATATTGAATGTCATAGCATGCTAGAACCCATAACTGCACGGTATTACGATGTAGTTAAAGAATTTGATTCAATATCACATCTTATGTCAAAGACCAGCAAACGGTCGGCTTGGTTTGGCGGCATTGGTACCGCCTTCAAACATATTTTCGGATCCTTAGACGAGGACGACGGAGTTAGATACGATCAGGCGATTGAAATTGTAAAAGACAATCAAGCTAAACTAGCTTCATTAATAAAACAAAACCTTTTAGTGACTAAATTTACATTAAATTCATATAACAAAACCTTTCATGAAATGAAAATGAATGAAGCTCGTTTAAGTGACGCAGTCGACAATCTCTCGGTAAATATTCATAATTTAAGTAGTGTTTCGAATAATTTAGTTTTCATGACAAATATTAATTCTATTCTCAACAGTTTGGAAGCCACTCTCTTAACATTGTCGTTTCGTCTAGAAGACTTATCTAATGCTATCACATTCAGTAGTCAAAACATCCTGCATCCGTCAGTCATAACACCGAGTCAGCTATACCGAGAGCTCGCCGAGAGCCATATTCACTTGAATAATGATGTCGAATTCCCTGTCAATTTAGAGTTAGATTCTATGTATCGCCTTATGAAAATTTCGGAAGTATCTTGTTATTATATAAATAGGAAAATTATATTTGTGTTAAGAATTCCTTTAGTCGCACCCAGCGAATTTAACCTGTATCATAGCATAGCTTTTCCGATACCCTATGATCCGGAAAATCCGGACACTTATATTACTATTATACCTAGCACTAAGTACATCGCAGTGACTAAAGACAAACAAAAATTTTGTAACTTAAATAATTTAGGCGAGTGTACCACCGTCGACTCTCGGACTATTATATGTGACGCAACGAACTTATATACCGTTAACGAGTTCCCGACCTGCGAGAGTGAACTCTTATTGAAAGTTATGAGAAAACCTCCCGCTCAATGTGAAACTAAATTTATACATGGACATTTACAAATATGGAAAACATTAAGTAATAATCAATGGATTTTTATTCATTCTGTTCCGACACAATTATCAATAGACTGTCTGAACCGACCCGAAAGTGTCGTCACCCTATTGGGAACTGGACTTATATCGCTTCCTGGCAACTGTGTTGCATTCAGTTCTAGTACTAGGTTAATACCTAATAAAAATAATGTTATTAATATTACTGTAAATCCTATGTCATCTGATTTTAATTTAATCAACGACTCTTGTTGTAACTTAAACAAAGTTACGCAATTACTATCGTCGAGTAATGTGCCCCCTATATCTTTAATTAATACCGATTTGGATAATTTAAATTTAAATGAACAAATTTCAAATTCTATACTTAATCAGGCCGATAAATTAATAGAACAACCACATATCATAAAATACGGGACACATTATTCTGGCACAACCTTATTATTGTGTATTTTAGTTTGTAGTTTTGTATTTTATAAGATCTTTACCTATTTTAATTTTTACAAATTCTTTAAGTGTGATAAAAAGGCTGAAGGTCAAGAACAACCCGTTGCGTTGGAGTTAGATGAGGGTTTGACGACATCCCCGCCTAGGTTAAGAATTAGTTAGTAAAGTTGTTTGTATCCCCAACTTTACACTCAACCGGGGGGTTGTTACACCCTTACATTGTTAGGTGTTTAGCTGACTCGACCTTAAGTCTTGTCAGCACTATTATACTAGTATATTAGATCCCCAGCGGTTGGACCTCCAGTCTTAAATTCGCCGTCTCACTGGAGGAACCTCTCCTCATTTCTATATCAAGTCTCATCGATCTTTGTGGAGTGAAATAAAAGCGTGTATTAATAAAAACCCTTTTTTTAAAACTTGAAATACAAGGCCCCGTATAACAAGTCGAAACTCATACTGTTCTTGCAAAGTTACAGACATAAAAATCTTTTATTTTATTTAATACTTATAGTATTATATTATTATTTTTCAATTTCAGTTTTTAGGTTCCCCTGCCCAAAGGATGAAAACGGGGCCCTATTATTAATAAGTCTTCGCTGTCTGTCCGTCGTACATCCGTATGTCATTAGGCTGGATCTCGAGAACCCCAATAGCTAGATAGTTGCGATTTTTACAAATTATGTATTTCTGGTGTCGTTATAAAAGATAATAGTCTAATTAAAATAAAATAAATTATTAAAGGGGGGCTTCATACAACAAACACGATTTTTTCTCCTATTTTTGCTCTATGTCCATAATGGTAAGATTAAGATTTTTGAAAATTTCAGGAAACGCTCAATTTTGTGTTAACTTTAATAATTAATAATAAAAATTAAATAAACTTATTATTAAAGGGGGGCTCCCATACAAATTTATCGAAAGCATTGATGACTTTTTCATCGATATTCATAAAAATAAACCTGAAAATATTCTAAGGTTAAAAACTCTACGGTGTCTACAAAAATAAAGCTGCATAAATTATTGTAATTATTAAATTAGTTACAATATGGTATACAGGTCAGTTAACAAGAGCTGGCACGATCAACACATTTGAAGATCAAACGACCTTAAGTGAAGTTCGATCACAATTATATGAACGACTTCATTCTTAGCGATTTATGCTTACTTGTTGTATAGTGGCGCTCCCATGCGTCACCCTTGCACGTATTTTAGAGATATGTAAAAAAAATATCACTGTCACTAAGTCACCTGTCATGATTCATGACTTTTCCGGCGCTTAGACTCGAGCTACTCATTTTGTTTAGAGCAAATATGACTTACCTGCGCTGTTCATTTTATATTTGTAACTTGGGTAGGGAGAGACTGGTAACAGTCAAAGTAATAGTCGTCGACTCACCTGTAATATGGGGTGGGTTTGGATAAATCGCTAAGAATGAAGTCGCTCATATAATTGTGATCGAACTTCACTTAAGGTATGTTCGTTTGATCTTCAATTATATTTCGCGACTTCATTCTTAGCGATTTATGCTTACTTGTTGTATGATGTTTAGAGTAAAATAAATATAAAATGTTTAAGTAATTTTATATTTTTATCTAAGGTTTTAAATTACAAAAGATGTGTAGGAATTAATTATTATTATAATACCTCTCATTGGTAATAGTTAAAAATAATTCTCAATATTACAAATAGATATATTTTTATTTACTCATAATAATCTTAGATATGTAACTGACTAAAGTACTTAAATACATTTATTTCTTATAACATAAATAATTATAATAATATTTACGAAATTTTATTCTGTCTAGATTGGGGAAAAATATTTCCTTATTATAGAATTTAGCGAATATAATAGAGGTATTAACTATTAGGTACTCCACCCTAGAGATTTTTTATTGGTTGTATATTGACTCCCAGTTTATTGGCTTTCATCGTAGCTGTATACCGAGTGCTATATGGACCAAAAATTGAAGTATCAATATTACCACTTTTACCTAATATTATGTCTATAAAGGTGTATATAAATGAGTCATGCTTAATGTTTGAGTACAAATATTGTTATTATAATATGATTTAAGAAAACCAATAAAAAGGGTAATCCGATTTATGACAGTTTTGTTTTATTTAAATATAGGCATAATAATGCAGGACCAATCTTATGGTCCTATGAATAGTAAGGAAGTTTTAAGCACCGGTTAAAAACTATAAAGCTTAGAAGTTTTTTATTATAAAAAGTTTCCACCTTTAAGTTTCCATTAAGAACCTGCAGTATAATCAATTACATATTAAGTTTTCATAATATTCGGTAAGTATAGATTAAAACCTCATCTTTTTTAGCAAAATTAATGCTACATATTTTATTACATCTAATTTTTGTGCCCTCATAACAAGTGCAACTAAAGTAGCAGTTTTCTTAGTAAGAACTTTTAGAACGATTTTTCGTTGGGCCACTGCAGAATAAACGATAGGGCAGTATTAGTATCCAAATTCACATCATATCATTCGGTTTAATAAGTCTCATTCTGTAAGTCCCTTTCATAAACCTCTTGAGTTGATATTATCTTCTTCTAAATTAGTACACAATAATGATAGGGCAGATTTAAAACTATTTATAATTTAATGTGCTATATTTAGCACATTGGCTCAGTTTATCTGACAGAAAAAATTTTTACCCTATTGACTGACAAATTATAAAAATCGTAGTTATGGGTTCTACAATACATTATCCATTATTTTATACCACTATCGTATTGAATATATTAATATGTGTTATCGGATAAAGAATTTAATATTATTTTAACACATTCCTCAGACAGTGGTGATCTCCAGTAGGTATGTACTTCTCCCGGATAACCTCGCGACAACTATACGTAGCGAGCGATGAAGATGTTGCAGGACTTTATAAATATATTTAACACGTTAATATCAGGCTTACAAATATTAATATACTTATGATACATAGATAATTTCTGAAACAATGGGAACTACGGCTGTGTCGGCAATCATCAGGGTCTTCATACCACGTAACTACGTACTATGGCACTAGAGTCTAGACTATAATAGTAAATGAATCTACGTCGAATTCACCACATTCCTTTACTTATTTTCTTGTCTTCACACCATTGCCAAATTTTCCCTGGTTATAGAGTTTAAATGACTATACTGGACGTAGCCCATTTCGTTACCATTCTGTTTATACGCAAAATAGCGATCGTAATATCGATCGACTAAAAAAAAATTCACTACTACTAAGATACAGCTAGCAAAAAACCTTTAATCCTTCAGGCCCCGCGCGAGCACCGGTGATCGCGACAACAATAGAATACAATAGCAATTCCTGGAAATTCCGACTGAAGTATTAAAGCAAAAAAGGCTGTCTTGTGTTTCAGTAAGTGATTTCATTGCTAGTACAATGTCCAAGGTACTATCTTTATTAATTACAAAAAAAAAAATAGAAGCATCTGAGAAAATTGCTAACGAAAATTTAAATGATTTTATTTCACATTTTCTTGGCTCAGCTTTTTTGGCTTAGAACATCTTTCGAATAATTTTTGACTGATTGTAACTGGGATCTTGGAAAGGTTATAAAAAATTAAGTTACATTTCCTAATTGTTTCTATTCATAAATGTTTTTTTTTTTTTTGTGATATTTAATATTTTCCTGTGCTAGTTCCAGAATTATAGACGTAGAATTAAAAACGAAACAATTAACATTTAATATCAGGTAGTATCCTAATCTTCGATTCATAAATAATAATAAATCCCATTTTTTCAAATACATTACGAGAGGAAAGTATAACTATATACAATATTCCTGACAACATTTAAAAGTTTCACCTAGGAATATAAACTTAATTATGTAATTATAATATACATACTAGCACCAATTTACTTTCTTAATTCTGTTTACAATTTACATCATTAATAACTGGTTCCAAAATCTTAGCAAAGATATATTATGGAGCAGTACGTATTATTATGGCGAATGGTATATAGTATATATATACTATAATATTATCTACGAGATTAATGAATGGGTATCGAAGAATATGCGTCCTTTAATTAAATCGATCCTGGTCATATTAAAACAATTACTTTATAATAGGTTTTTTTTTGAGAGAGTGCCGTTATCCTCAATTTTAACGTTTTTGAATTGACACAATAGCTTTATTTCTAGTGTCCACAGCTTGAGTTTAAATTTTCAATTTTAGTATGAATATTTTGTCACCGAACTAGGTTTCGGTATTATCTGAGAACATAGCTTAGGAGTCAAAAATTAATCTGCAAGGGGAGTAGGTACACCTCTCGATTGCTTTGGTCTCAAATAAGCTACTAATATCAAAAACAGACACTAATATACCTAATTATTATTATTATTATAGCACGGGGTTACATTTTTTACAGGTTTCAATTTAAACGGTATCTTATACCCGATAGTAAAATAACTTTATCGGCCTGCGTAGTAGGGTACCTCAAAATATAATTAACGATAGGCTGGCTTGCGCGTCTGCGCTCGAGTTGTCGCTCTCTGCGGCGGCGGGGCGGCTGGGGCGCAGGCCGGCGGGCTCCCGAAGCGCTCGTTCGTGGCGCCACGGCGCGGCGCGGCGCGGCGGCAGGCGGGATGGCGCTCGCACTTGTAGAAAATAAAGAAAAATTGTATATTAATGCTACTGGGAAACTTAGTACTTAGTAGTTACTAGTTTTTCTTTTGGAGCTTGATCAACAGTTGAAAAGATTCAGCCACTTTTAGCCTCTCAGCAAACTCTTCCCCGAAAAGTTATTTATCACTATTATCAGATTTGCATTTATCGCCTCTTTGTCCTTTAATACCTTGATCGTGGGAATCGCAGACAGGACAGATATTCAATTGTTACAATTCAATTATTAAAAAACCTTTATAATAACTTCATGCCATCAACCCACAATATCTTTGTGGACTGGTTTTTTGGCCGAGTATTTATTTATGGTTCTGGAACGTCGCCCAGAAGTTTCAAGACATTTCGTCCTGAATAGGCTGAGGTTAATCACCTGGTGTCCCGTCATTCGTCTGTTCCTGCGGCTGATCGCCATCAGGCCCCGTAGATGGTTTTTTAGGTAAGACAGCCCCGATTTCGACGACGTCGGGGCGACCGCAGGTGTGAGATTCAGCTCCGGCGCGGATTCCTCCAGGAATAAGGGCCATATGGTCTGCGCGCGATCAACTTCTTGAACAGGATCATCACGATCTGTCAAAAACCACAATATTTGTAGTTGTATTATCATATTATTTGAACAGCAAAAGCCCTGAGTGTCGGTAGATGTTAATAAAATAAATATTAATATTATATTCTATAGCAGCAAGGAAAACCCAGTTTCGATAGTTGCGTGTCGGTTTTCAAACAGGAAAAGCCCTGAATTATTAGCAGTAATTATTACGTATTCGTAATTTACATTAAAACATGTAGGTAGGAGTAAAAAAAATAATAATATATTCTTTAACAGCAAAAACCCCGATTTCGCTAGTTTCGTGTCTGTTTTCGAACAGCGAAAGCCCTGAGGTTGGTAGTTGCGTGTCTGTTTTCGAACATCAAAAGCCCTGACCTTGGCAGTTGCGTATTCATAATTTACATCAAATATGACAGCAAAAACCCTGAGGTTGGTAGTTGCGTGTCTGTTTTCGAACAGCAAAAGCCCCGACCTTGGCAGTTGCGTATTCGTAATTTACATCAAATATAACAGCAAAAACCCTGAGGTTGGTAGTTGCGTGTCTGTTTTCGAACAGCAAAAGCCCCGACCTTGACAGTTGCGTATTCGTAATTTACATCAAATATGACAGCAAAAACCCTGAGGTTGGTAGTTGCGTGTCTGTTTTCGAACAGCAAAAGCCCCGACCTTGGCAGTTGCGTATTCGTAATTTACGTGAAATATAACAAATATAAAAAATATAACAAGCAAAAACCCTGAAGTTGGTAGTTGGTAGGTAATATTAGCAGTTGCTTATTCGTAGATATTCTACATTAAATGTAGGTAGATGAAAAATAAATTTCGACGGTACATTTTTATTACGTAACAGAAAACCGTTAAGTACGTGAAAAAATGATAATTATGCGTTATCTATTGATATATCCCTTGGTATTATTAAATTATAATATAAAATAAGTATAATTATGGCTATTCCCAGTGAGTTAAAACTTACTTGGTATTATATCTGACGAGGATGAATCGATTTGTCGTCCCATTTTTCTTCGAATATTTTCTCCGCAGCTATCCGGACTCCAACGCTTCTTCCCCATGTTGAAAGTTCCACACCGTTGACCGTAGGTAAGTTGCGAACGTGCGAAGGGTTCGGCACGAAAACACGGAATGAGTAGCTCGAGTCTAAGCGCCGGAAAAGTCATGAATCATGACAGGTGACTTAGTGACAGTGACATTTTTTTACATATCTCTAAAATACGTACAAGGGTGACGCATGGGAGCGCCACTATACAACAAGTAAGAAGTCACGAAATATAATTAAACATGTACTACACTACTACTACATTTGTGTATAAGTGTCTGTGAATAAGCGCGTGGCGTGACGTCGTACTGCATAAAGTCTGCCCGTCTCTCTCGCGCGCGGTCTATCTTATGAGCGTGAAGGGGACAGTTATTGTTTTTCATATGCTACTGTTTATAAATACAGCGTGATGTTACAAGTCGGTAACATGTGATCGGCTAGCGGCCAGCGTTCGGAACCGTACGATAATAATTATCGTGCACATACGATAATTTTGTGCGTACGTACGATGTACCATAGCATATTATTATCGTACGCAGATTATACGATAATTTTTATCATGGTGCAAACATATTATATTTTTAAACATACTGTATAGTGAAATTGCATAAGTGACAGCAGTGAACGTGCCAGCTTTAGTTAACTGATCTATACCGTTATTGTCATCTCATTAGCTTACGTTAACACATACATCAACCGAGTGCCAACACAACTTTCAGCTTCGTAGTCGAAACAAGGCAACTAGCGAGCAATAATTGAATATTCAGGATGGTAGACACGCCTGCGGCTCTGGGGTAACAGGTGTGTGATGAATGCCCTGTTTGCTGACCAGGATCCTCGCTTCAATGGGGATTCGCTCCGGCATTCATCTACCGGGGTAACTAACCTGCCTGAATACCTAAATACCCCGTTCACGGTTACGCCGTGAGCCCGTGACAAATCGTTATCCCTGCACTGAAGACAATGGCGCAGACTGTAGTTGACTTTCCAGCTTTTTGTGCACTGTCCTTTTGTCACTGTTGTACTATAACCTTAGTTCTGTGATCTGTCTACTCTGCTATAACGTTATCTACGTTACAGACCAACAGTTACTATTAGGGTGAAACAGAACTAAGTGGTATTACTTTAGTGTGTGTACTGTGAACATAGAGTTCCCTTTTATCATAGTTCGTTGTGAAAATAGCAGCGCTGATTTTCCTTTAAATATCGTATGTGTATTATACATATTTTACGCTCAAAGACCGAAATCGCTCAGTGAGCGAAAAATTAGCTCACAACGCGTTGTGGTCACAGTGAAACAGCCACGATGCGAATTTCGCGTCGTGGCTCTAATGAAAACGGCCACGACGCGTTCTGGCAATCACAAAAAGGCCATAACGCGAAATTCGTGTCGTGGCTGATATGCTATTCATTTTTCTTGATTTGTTCTTCATTGATTAATCATCCATAGGTATGGAAGATTGCATTTGAATTACCACGCGTACTACAAAATATTTTTTCTTTTACTAAATCACTGCTTAACGTGCTTGTCATTATATTATTTATAAAATATCCATAGTTCCATACTATCCGTACTAATAATTATTATTAGTGTCTGTCTCTCTGTCTGTCTGACGCAACGTAGTAGCGGACATCAACTAGTAGTTATATATTTAAATTATATTAATTTAAATAAAACTATATTTTTATTATTTATTGAGATCATATTACTTTACTTATACATACGTATATTAAAAAAAAAAAAAACAACAACACGTTGCGCCAGACAGACATACAGATAATATTAGTACGGATAGTATGGAACTATAGATATTTTATAAATATTATAATGACAAGCACGTTATGCAATCATTTAGTAAAATAAAAAATATTTTGTAGTACGCGTGGTAATTCAAATATAATCTTCCATACCTATGGATGATTAATCAATCAAGAACAAATCAAGAGAGATGAATAGCATATTAGCCACGAGTTATGAGTTATGACATGAATTTCGCGTTATGGCCTTTTTGTGATTGCCAGAACGCGTCGTGGCCGTTTTCATTAGTTGTGTTTCACTGTGACCACAAAGCGTTGTGAGCTATTTTTTCGCTCACTGAGCGATTTCGGTCTTTGAGCGTAACACATACACGTCGTCTAACGTCATACATACCCTAAAGTATTGGAACGTAGTTCCTTATCGCGCGTTGCGAAAGGGGGCTAGCCGTAACGACACTTTTTATTGATAAGTTTTGTTACCTGTATAAATTATAATAATTGTCTATCTTACTATCTGCAGTGTACATTACAACGGCAGAAATAATTCCTCAGGATATTTACAAGCATACAATTTTATTCAATTCATTTCAATCTAGGAATAGCTTTACTCGATAGCGTCTGAATTTTTTAGTAATAACTAATAATACAATCGCTTAAGACGTTGTATATAAAACTGTTTATGCTCCAATTCCGCGCCCTGATTACGAATAATATATGAAATATTTTATAACTTTAAAGCGTTTAAAGTTGGTGTCCTATTAACCTTATACGCCGTGAAATTAATTAATGAAGGCGGGTCGCACACTGGCTGCAGGTTCCATTACTGCTAATTAGAAATTTCTGCGAGCCACCCAGCCGAGGTATAACCACTTCCCCCTAATTTTGTACACGACTAGATGATGCCAGAAATTCGATTATTACGCTGATATCGTATATTTTTTCCGTAAAGGAAACTTATATACCCGGGACCCAAAGTATCTCCGTTGTATATTGCATCAAAATTGGCTGGTTTTAGCGTGAAGAGGTAACAGATAAACATTCTTTCTAATTTATAATATTAGTATGGAACATGGTTTTACAATTTACGTACTACTTTATACCCAAGAGCCACAATCGCTTTAGTTCTTAGTATCATAACCTTAACTGTATAAGCTTCTATTTCCCAATAGCAAAATGTTGTTATGCATAATACTTTGTAGGGCCAGTAATACGGAAAGCGTATTTCTTATCCCACCAAAAACATAAAATATGTAAAAATGGAAAGCCAAGTTCCATACAAACATTATTGTTGTCTATGGACTTCGCCGTAAAAAGGATGGAGATCTAAATGAGTGCCAAGTTCCATGGAAAATCGAAATATGTATGTATAGGAACCAAATAACATTATGAACAAATAATGGAGTCTATTTCTTTGTTTTATTGAATATCTATAACAATTAATGTTCTTTAAATAATGTGAGATCTTAAACTAGATTAGATTTGACTTGGCCAGTTTTTATTACATCAGTCATTTCATAAAGTTATTGAACATTTTAATTCTGATGAAAACTAGCCAAGTCAAATCTAATCTAGTTTAAGATCTCACATTATTTAAATAACATTAATTGTTATAGATATTCAATAAAACAAAGAAATAGACTCCATTATTTGTTCATAATGTTATTTGGTTCCTATACATATTTCGATTTTCCATGGAACTTGGCACTCATTTAGATCTCCATCCTTTTTACGGCGAAGTCCATAGACAACAATAATGTTTGTATGGAACTTGGCTTTCCATTTTTACATATTTTATGTTTTTGGTGGGATATCATAACTTTTTGTAAAGAAAACTTTCCGAGCAAGAGTAGACAGTAGACATCTTAATCTTCCCAGTTCAAACATACATAATATTCGACTATATTCAATCGCAACCTTAAGGTGCTCTTTCACCACTTCCCGACGAGTGTCGGATATGCTATCCGCAACTTATCTGGCAGATACTTCATCTGTCAGATAAATTGTGGATAGCCTATCTGAAACTTATCTGACAGATACTTAATCTGTCAGATAAGTTGTGGATAGCCTATCTGAAACTTATCAGGAATTGGGGAAACAGCCCCTAAGCCTTATTAAGTATCAGACGAATAAAACAAAGAAAATCCAAGCGAATGGAAAAAGCAGCTACCATCAGGAGGCATTGGAATAATACGGTATAACACAAGTGTATTTCCAACCATTAACTATAGGGTACAATCTTATTGTGCGGAAGTTAAGTAGCTATTACTATAGCTGTCTAATATACAGAAAGACGGACGGACGGACAGACGGACAGACGTATTAAAATAATTCTATGTCTATTCCCGGGACTCAAACTATATCTCCATACCAAATTTAAGAACAATTGGTATAAGCTTTTTGGGCGTGAAGAGGTAACAGACAAACAGACATACTTCATAAAGTCACCTTCTATTTATTTCCTAAAGTTTTTTCACTTCACAAATTTTCACTCGTTTTTTTTTTCACTCGTGGGGAGCTCCCATGCAATAAATGTGATTTTTTGGCCTTTTTTGCTCAAAATCAATAATGGCAGCCGGTAAATACTTGAAAATTTCACAAAATCTTTTATTATATTTTTATTTTCATAATTTATAATAAAAGTAAAATAAAATAAATATTTAAGGGGGGTATCCATACAAAAAACACAATTTTTGCCTAGTTTCGCTCTGTCCGACTCGCACTTGACCGATTTTTTTGTTTTCTGATTTTTCCCTACGCTTTCACACAATTACCGAGCTGGATTCCAAATTTCAGCCTTCTAGGTCATCTGGAAGTGGGTTAGAATTTCGATCTATAGGTCAGTCAGTCAGTCAGTCAGTCAGTGATGAAAATGTAGATTTTCGGACGTTAATAATAAACGCACGCGCGGCCCGGAGTGCGCGCGCACGTTTAGTATGATCATAACGCCTTACACACTACATCTACACTACACACGATAATAGATGATCAATGTACTTGTAATAATTTTTATTTATTTTTGCTATGTGAAACAGTGATGTGAAACAACGACTGGACGGCGCATGGTAAAACTTGTATAAGCTTATATTGCGCCGTATAACATTGTTTTTGTAATTATTATTGATAAATAAAAGTTAAAAAAAAAAAAAAAAAAATATCTCAATAACCGTTTGAGCTGTGCTTATGAAATTTGGAGCATGTAGTTATCTCGCAATTCTCATTATATAAGCCAAATTTGAAACGTTTATGTGAAATAGTTTCTGAATTATGAGGGGGTCAAAAGTAGCTGCAAATGGTTCGTGTAACACACGGTGCTGCTCGCCATTCTGTTATGCTGGAACTTGGCTTGACACGCTACCGCGTGTCTAGATTAGGAATTTTCCTTTCTTATTTAATATAATTCATGGGATGTAAATAGCTTTGCATAGATTAAAAAGAAATACTTTGTAACCCCTGACCAACCCCCGACGAAAACAATTGTTATCTGACATAAGCGAGACTGTTCTCAGCCATAATAATTCATCATCGTCTATTCGCTCACTGCTTAAAACATCGGGTTTTTATTTCTTATTTTATACTTAGATACTATCAGAGAAGTTGATTCCTAGGCAGATGGGGGACCTACGTAGTTTGGTCGCGTTACGTCAAACCCAGCCCACAGATGACAATTAACATTGAATTGACATGATCCGACCAAATGACGTTGGTCTGTCAACTGCCTAGGAATCAATTTCCTCGATGGTATATTATTTACACTATAACTTGTAAAATGTAACAGAAGGAAGAATTTGCTTTTTTTAGTTTTCGTATTTTAATTGATAAGAAGGAATTTCTATGTCCTGTTGATATACATTCCGGGTCCCTGAAACGTAATTTTGTTTTGTAAAGTTTTGAACGTTGTGTTTAACGATAGGAGCATGTTAAAATAATAAATATTTTGTAGCGCTCTTGGCGAGGAATTTCCTCAAGTTATAAAAAGGACTTCATCT
Source organism: Lysandra bellargus (assembly GCA_905333045.1). Taxonomy (NCBI): domain Eukaryota; kingdom Metazoa; phylum Arthropoda; class Insecta; order Lepidoptera; family Lycaenidae; genus Lysandra; species Lysandra bellargus. The sequence goes on from HG995332.1 coordinate 7,680,457, forward strand.
TTTGTTATTGCGACGTATTTTTTCATAACCTCAATTTACCAATAGTTCAGAGTTTCCGAAAAAATTTACGGTTTCCGCTTGATAAACGAATTTTGGCGCAACGGAGTTGCGGGCGACATCTAATAGTAGATAAAAACTGTTTTTTTAAGAGTTTTTCCACTTGTGTGAACGTAGGTGAACCCATAATAAATGTCAATTCCTGCATTGAAATAATAGCAATGGCTTATAAATAATTATGCCATGTATTCATAGTCAGGCGTTTAACCGCGATTTTCCAATAAACTACAAATTGGAATTTAATCATTATTTAATTTCCGCTTCAGGGAATGTTTCAGTGTAATAATTAAAATGTTTAACCTTCATTGGCTACAAATTATTGTGTTAGAATTTACATTTTTACTAGGATAATAAAACGGCCGGTACCATTGAGATGTATGGAGTTGACACCGCAACGCAGTGCTTGGTCACATTCAAGAGACGCTATATAGCCGCAGTGCACTTAGTCGGCCGCGAGCTCTTCTGCGCACTTGACGTATGACAATTATAAAAAACAAAATAAAAGTCACAAAAATGCCTTGGTGTATCTTAGGATATTGTAAAAATAATTCCAAAAACACTTCCAAATGTGACGTCATAACATTTCATCGGTTAGTATTCTTATTTAATTATTTTCAATTAAAATACGAACATTCAAATACTAGGCGAAGTCGCGCGCCATTTCGCATTGTCATAGAGTAGTAGATTCAGAGGGGAATGTAGGCAGAATACAGATATCTATGATGAGACGACAATGAATGAAGTATTCACGTAGACGAGTTTGTATTTTGGTAATAATATAAATACGGTATTACGTATACATTCATGCGTACATTATAATTGTATTTATAAATATACTAGCTGTCCCGGCAAACGTTGCTTTGCCATAATATAAAGTATTTCGCCTATGTTTAAATTTTATTGAAGTGACTAAATAAGTATGTCGCCATGGCTACGTCGATCGCTATCTCGACGCACAAACAATGGTCGCCATCAGTCTCAGGTTGTAATAATTTACAATTATTTATTCAACAAATGCACTTATCAATATATAAAGTACCCAGTAGCCGATTCTCAGACCTACTGAATATGCATATAAAATTTGGTAAAAATCAGTAAATAATATTTGGTAAAAAAATCAGGCTAATACTGATTTTTACCAAATTACGGTACGGAACGGTACGGCGGTACGGAACCCTTCGCGCGCGAGTCCAACTCGCACTTGGCCGATTTTTTTTATATTGATAAGTGCATTTGTTGAATAAATAATAAATAGTAAATTATTACAACTCGAGACAGACGGCGACCATTGTTTGTGCGACGGGACGGGACGGGACGTTACCATGGTAACATACTTATTTAGTCACTTCAATAAAATAATAATATGCTCGAAATACTTTATATTAAGTATTATGGCAAAGCGACGTTTGCCGGGACAGCTAGTATTAATATGTTCTCCGTTGCGCAAAAATCGTTTATCGCGCAGGAACCGTAATTTTTTTCGTGAAAAAAACTATCCTATTTCCTTTCTTCTGCCTGAAATTATGTCTGTCTTACAATATTTGAAACTAGATGTTGCCCGCGACTTATAACGACGACGTATAATAAAGGAGATGGCTTTTATGTTCCTAACTTAAGAAATGACGGACTTTCATTCAAACTTTCTACCCCTATTTCACCCCCTTCGGGGTAAAATTTTCAAAATTCCTTCCTTGGTGTCTACTTAATAAAACAACCCTTACCAAATTTCGTGGCTATAACTTTAATAGTTTTTGCTCAGCGATGATGAATCAGTAAGTCAGTCAGTCAGGACATGTAATTTTATAAGTATAGATAAAATCGAATTGTAATAATCTAAGGGGAAACGAAACGATAATGAGCTGAAAAAGCTGTCAGAGGTCGTCAAGACAGTATCAAGGTTTCTCCCTCTTGGGTGACATTCGGGGGCGTGAAAGTAGGCTGCGTCCGGTTTCCGGGACGCTGTCTCCGCCCTCCCTTCCCGTAACCCGCAACCCGCAATCATTTAGACCAGCGGTTCTCAACCTTCTTCAGTCTGCACACCCCTTTTTTCTTTATTTTCGGCCGGTGGGTTGGGGATGTCGACCGGATACGGGACTCCCCTGTAGTCTACCCATATAACCCCATGGTGCTCCAATCCCCGCCTAAGGCAGAGTTGCGGGTACGATAGAACCGCATCTCTGCCAGAGCCTGTAAACCCCTAGAAAATCAAGCACAATAACAAGGGCCTCCTCAATAAAAAACACAAAAATAAGGACAATTTACTTTAGCACGAAAAAATAAACTTCAATAAAAATGTTGTATTCATGTGAAGGTTGGTGCTACCCCTTGTAACTAAATTGGTAATATTCGGATTGATGGCGGGCCCTTAATATATTAAACGCATTATTGCGGACCCCCAGGGGTCCACCGACCGTAGGTTGAGAAACGCTAGTTTAGACTGTGATTCGCACTTGACCGTCTCAACCTTAATTATTGTGTGTCAGCGTAAGTGAGTATTCGTGCTGAAATACTGTTACTAAACAAACTTGTTCTGCTTTCTGTTGTTGTAGTCTAAACTCTAGGCTATTATTTTATTACCTTCAATAACCATTTTCTCATTATTTATACTAATAAATGTTTGCGGTATAAAGTTCTTGTATTTTCATTGTAAAAGTTGTTCTTTTAACGAGGCTTTTTGTCTGTTTTTAGGGTTCCGTAGCCAAAATGGCAAAAAACGGAACCCTTATAGATTCGTCATGTCTGTCTGTCTGTCTGTCTGTCTGTCTGTCTGTCTGTCTGTCTGTCTGTCTGTCTGTCTGTCTGTCTGTCTGTCTGTCCGTCCGTCCGTCCGTCCGTCCGTCCGTCCGTCCGTCCGTCCGTCCGTCCGTCCGTCCGTCTGTCCGTCTGTCCGTCTGTCCGTCTGTCCGTCTGTCCGTCCGTATGTCACAGCCACTTTTCTCTCTTACGGTTGTAAAATGACAGCCATTTTAGATTTTCTCGGGCTTACACACTAATCTGACCAATACTTCTCATGTAAATATCCTATAAATATAAAAAAGGTCTTATTTATTAGCTAAGCTTATGGACTACGCTTACACAGGCAATACGCTATGAATTTCGAAAATTAAACATAGAAAAACCAAAATTTAAGGAAAAAATGTTGTGTATTTTTTAATTAATAGCTTTTTGTGAAAAATATAGCGCATTAAACTGTTTTTTTTTTTTTATTTTAAAAAGATAGAGGAGGTTTTCATCTTAAAAAAATTCCTTTGCTTCTATGCTCTAAGTCAGATAGTTAAGAAGTTATAACGATTTTATTAAGAAGTATTGGTCAGATTTGTATGAGAGCCAGAGAAAAACACTTTTTCAAAAGGTAGAGAAAAAAAATTTTTTGAGAGCCAATTTCTCAATAACATATGCCATACACCATAACATTAAAGGATCGGACATGGTTACAGGGCATGATTTGGAACCCCAGGTGTGGGGTTGGGCAATGCGAAACGATTCTCTGCAGCCTATCAGGACTTTTTTTTTCCTTAAATTTTGGTTTTTCTATGTTTACTTAATTCTACGAAATTCATAACGTATTGCCTGTGTAAGCATAGTCCATAAGTTTAGCTATTAAATAAGACCGTTTTTATATTCATAGGATATTTACATGAGAAGTATTGGTCAGATTAGTGTGAAAGCCCGGGAAAAACTAAAATGGCTGCCATTTTACAACCGTAAGAGAGGGATAAAATTTGAGAGCCTATTTATTGAGGAAATATGCCATACATCACGACATTTTTTTTAAATGCAATAAGGGGGTAAACGAGCAAACGGGTCACCTGATGGAAAGCAACTTCCGTCGCCCATGGACACTCGCAGCATCAGAAGAGCTGCAGGTGCGTTGCCGGCCTTTTAAGGGGTAATAGGGGAGGGTAGGGAAGGAAATAGGGAAGGGTGGGGAAGGGAAAAGGGTAGGGGATTGGGCCTCCGGAAACTCACTCGCTCGGCGAAACACAGCGCAAGCGCTGTTTTACGCCGGTTTTCCGTGAGGACGTGGTATTTCTCTGGTCGAGCCGGCCCATTCGTGCCGAAGCATGGCTCTCCCACAAAGGATGGGACACTGGTGTCGCGACACATTGAATATGGCGCGTTTTCGACCGGAGGCACCAGTTAACCTGAAGTGATACTTTGACCGCGCGCTCTCAGCCCCCTTTATCGGAAACGGTTCACCGTATAAATTTTTTGAACAAAAGTTGTAGAGAATTTTGTATTCTACATCATGGTTATGAATACAAATACCAAAAAACCCATAGGAAATGAAATATTTACAAAAAAAAAGTGCAAAAACCGATTTTTGTGACCTTTTGACCTTGAAATTTAATAGTTGCGCACACCCTACCATATGTAGGTTTTGAGACAACATTTAGGGTGCCAATATACAAATATTTACAGACTTACAGCTGGGTATCTCGAATTCCGAGGTTCCTACCTAATTTAAGCCTAATTTGACTGGACCATCGTAGCACATCGCATGACGTAGCTCTGCTACGGCGCGCTACAACCTACGAGCACTATTGTGCTACGATGCCTACGATGGCTACGAGTTACGAGATTCTATGGTACTTCCTACTTCCTACTTATAATATAAAAATTAAAGTCTTAAGTGATAATAATTGATAAATTATTATTAAACTTTAGTAAATTTAATAATTGTAATTTATTTTCTATAATAAAAAACAATTCGACTCTAGTTTTAACTGATGTTATTAACCCATCAAGCCCCATAACCTATAATAACAATAGATTTCCAAGAATCCACGATCGAAGTTTTAATAATAATATTATAGATATTATAAGTCACGAACATTAAAATCTGCGTTTGAGGGTTCTTGTAACTCTTTTAGTAGTGTGTTATAAGATAAATCCTTATAAGCAGCGGTGTCAGGAGAATTTTAAGTAGGACTTGCGGTTCTTTATATTCGAGTGCGTTTCTCGCAGTATAATTTTATGTCTTACTGTTCTGTTTGAGTATGCTGTACAGCTGTATACAATTCATGATGTATACCAGTGGTTCCCAACCTTTTTTTCACGCGGGCCACAAACATGTTTTGGTCTTGGTGTCGCGGGCCGCAACAAAAATTTGTAGAGTTAAAATGTAACATTCTTCAAAATTAACCATTTTATAAAACCGGCCAAGTGCGAATTGGACTCGCCCATGAAGGGTTCCGCAGCAGCAATAAGAATTATTATATAACATATATTATATAATAATTAAAATCTGTGTAAAAAAATGTACTTTTGCACCTTAAGTCAGTCTGCCTCAGTAAATCAGTTTTTGCTGAGTAATATGAAATCTGAGAGTCTGCTGAACTTCCATTTATTGTGATTATCTTACATTGTACGCGACACAATGATAAAAGCCAACAGACTGAAAGCGGTTGATATTTTTTGAAAGAAATGAATGGCCGTTTCAAAATTAAGGTTCCTGAATCCTGAATTACGGAGATGTGGAAATGTTACAATACAGTTTATATGTACAGTAGCAACTCCATTTTCCGGCACTCGGTTAAATACGGATTGAAATGTTTACCTTAATAATTTCTGAATAAACATTGATTTTCTGTGTTCTTTGTATCGGCTTTATGTTTGTCTAGTTTAAGTTTCATAAGGAACGTTGCTGCGTCTCTCCTGGGTCTTACATTTTGGATTTGTGAGAGTGATCGATCAAAAATTCCTTTTGTACAACAAATCTCACTCTAACACATAAATAATAGGAAGTTCTGAAACATCATTCTCGATTTCAATTATTTAAAAAGCAAATTGAATGCTACACGTATTAACCGCGAAAAAAAAATAGCATTCTGCAGATTACCTGGGTGAATTAGTTAAAGTGCAAAAAGTTTACTCTATTCTCATTAAATTACATAAAAGAGGTTCTTGTTTGAATAAAAAATGTTATTTAGTGGTAGAGAATTATTTAATATAATTTTTGGACATAAACAAAGGAATAAATTATTAAATTTTAAGTAAAATGTTACTCCACTAATAAAATGTAACGGATCATAATATCAATTAGAAAAAAATTATCAAAAAAACAACAGTCTTAGGTTGACAAGTTTAATTCAAAGTTTTTGAACTTTTACGCAGGTAGAGAACGCAATCTAACTAGATAAAGTGCAAATATAAGCTTTTTTTCATATAAATTACACACTTTAACGGATGGTATCCGGGAATCTGCAGATAACCTAGGTAATGTGCACGTTAACGTATTCCGTATTCTAACGGTAACATATCTACAACGTACCAAATCACAGTTCACACCGACACTGATATTTACATAAAGGCGAATGTTCGTGAGTTTGTATGTTTGTAACTTCTTCCCGTCTAAACGGCTGGAATTATAATAATATTAGGGTGCGTCCACATTTGTATCATTTGCGCGATCAGATCTCCGATCAGATCTCCGTCGCGTATCATCGAAGCGTGTCAAAATGATACGCGTATCATGATACGCCCCGATCGCTATTAACCGCGTATCTAATACGTGTCGTATCAAATACACGCTTGATCGGCAGAATGATCTAATACTGCCGTGCAATCACTAAAGTGCAGTAAGTGCAAAATCATGGTTCGGAGAAAAACGCATTTATAGTTTAAAAATGTAAAAATAATGTATTTGTTTTGTTCTTTGTCGACTTTATCTCAAAGGGAATAACGTAAACTTAATCCAAGACGTAATGAATGCCATGAAAACCCCATGAATATTTTTTTACAGGCATTAATATTTTTAGGGTCCCTTTACTGCACAGAAAAAAAAGAGAATTACATATTAAAGCGCAGTAAAAAAAGGTGCATTACTGCACTTTAGTTAGTTTTGTGTTCTGGGACATAAAAGCAGTAGTGCATACAAATGAAACAACATAATAATTTAATTATTAAAATTTTATTTTTAATAATCAAATAGGATGCGTTTTTCATTTGAACTTCGTTCCTAAGCTAAAGATTTATTAAAAAAATCTGCATTTTTGCATAAAAAAACTAACAATTATTATTATCTTATCTGAGGACGTTAACATCGTTATTTTAAAATAATGCTAAAAACTGTAAATACCTAGTACTATATTTTAAAAAATACCATTTTTAAGTGAATTAGGAATACTAAGCACTTACATTATACAATTAATCAGTCCATAATTGGCACTGAAAGGAACACAAAAATCTATAAAATGGTGGAACTGAGAAATAAGTGGTATATTAATAAGTAACAAGACGTTTATGAATTAATCAGTCTTATCAGGGCATACATATAGCTTATGCTATAATATCTAAGCGCCTCTTTTCACTTTAAAATCTATCCAAGAACTCCTGCTCAATACAACTACATATTTTCTATATCATGTCAAGCAATAAATAATTTTTGTAACTTATCAATTGTCATTAATAAAAATTAAAACCGGCCAAAATTAAGCGATTACACTTATCGTTAATTAATATGGCGTCATTTTAACCATTGTAGATATAGTGAAGTCTAATATTGACCTGACCATGCAAATAATGATTATTATTGCATGGTGAGGTCAATATTAGATTTCACTATATCAACAATGGTTAAAATGACGCCATATTAATTAACGATCATTATAATTGAATATTAAAATACGATTAACAATAGCCTGCAACTTGCAAGTACTTATATGATATATCTTTTTGTAAAAGATAGATGTACGAATTGCATACATACAATATCTTTCAAAGAATACTATACAAATACTGCATTTTAGTAAGTAGTATAGATTATATCAATATAGCAATTAACTTTTTAAAAGGCAGTATTATACCTGAATTTACTGCATTTTAATTAGTAATCACTAGTACTGATTAAATGCAGTAAAAACTGTTTGTATGGAGTTAACATATACTGCGTTTTAATTCGGTTATCACGTGACTGGGTGTGTATACGGAACTATTTAAAAACAGTATTTTATTTGTATTTACTGCGTTTTAATCTGGAATCACAAAAAATCCTTGCAGCAAGGGATTTTGCTGCGATTTATATTGCAATAATGTTTTTTTGGCGGTAAAATGGGATAGTTACTGCATTTTCAAAAAACTTTATGGTTAAAAATAAAATACTTCCATTTAACGTAGGATAATGTGAGTAAGCCAGAAATAAAGAGAAAAAATATATAGATTTAGAATATATCAAAAACGGAAAATCACAAGAATGCGCCTTACTGCGCTTTAGTGATTGCACGGCAGAATAGGCGTCCACACTATGATACGCATACTTGATACGGCGCGATGATCGCGACGGAGATCTGATCGGAGATCTGATCGCGCAAATGATACAAATGTGGACGCGCCGTTATGTGAGCTATTTAAAGATCCATGCACGGCTATAATTTCAGAAGCGGATAGCTTTACGCCCAATAATGTTGGGTGCTAGATACATAAACATGGAGCGGCGTCCGTATTATGTAAACATCTCGCTCTTCCGGCAATAATTAAATGGGTCAGAGTATTATTATCCCGAAAGAGTAACTTATATCTAATTCCCGCTGAAATTTTACGTTTCATCGTAACGATTTACCGGTGTACGTAGAACAGGCCATTTAGCCGAAACTTTTTCGATTTCGCTTCGTTATAGAATCGTCGATCAAAATGTATGGAATTGACATAAGACGAGTCGAACGTCAACGTCATATTAACGAACGAACGAACGAACGTAGTTTTCATACAGGTTTTTCGATACTAGTCTTCATCCCTATCTCTCCTAAAGTAATGGATTGATAAATCTAGAGAGAATATAATATGATGTAAATTATTGTAGAGGTACATTATCTTCTTCACTTAAATGCTTTGGCGAAATTCGTCACGCATATTCTCGATACTCAACTCCTCTGGCGCCCGCTTTATTCTTAACGAGCTTTTGCCTGCGGCTTCGCTCGCGTTAAGAAGTATTATTATATACAAACTTTCATCCGCTATTTTAACCCCTTGAGGTTGGAATTTATCAAAATCCTTTCTTTTAGCGTTTTAGTTACTTTAGCGTTACTATAAAACGTTGGGTGTGTACCAAGCTTTACAATATTATCGTCCGCCTACCTGAGGTAAGATTTCCCACAAATAAAAATACATTTTTGTTTTGTTTGACATAAATTGAGATCATGCAGCATGCTTGTTTAAATACGTCATTCTAAAGAATCTAAAGTAATATAAAGCCCGTCACAGACCTAGCTATAATATATATTAATATGCTTATAGCTAGGCATATTGATATATATTTTCTATACTAATTTTCGCGTGACCACACAGCTATAATATATATTTCTGTGGCATGTGGATTTAGTATAGAATAATATGCCTTGCTATAAATATATTAATATATGTTATAGCTAAGTCTCTGACGGGCTTTAAAGTTACTACTTCTGTAAGATTTCGTAGTTACAGGGGGTAACGCAAAGGGTATGCATTTTTTTACTTTTCACGGAAAAAAGTCTTAGCAATTCATCTTTTCTTTTATTTAAATGTTTATGTAGCTTTCTTTGTTGCCCTTTTTGAGGCGTGATTAAAATCTCCTTTGTTTGTTCGGAAAAATATATTCGAACAAACACCAGCAGCTTACCCTAGAAAAGTATCCGTGTCACCTTTGTTGTACTTATTTTTATTAGCCTATTTTGTATAATACATTTTTTCTTTCTTTATTCGCAATGATTCGTAACAATCGTAACAGCTTAACTACTAGAATATTTTATTCTTTCTTTTTCGTGAACGATCTCACAAATTATCATTCAACTAGCGACCCGCCTCGGCGCGGCGTCGCACGGGTATAAAAATATATAAGTATAGCCACTGAAAAAATGATTAAAATTGATAGCTTATGATCCTTCACGTGGTCTACTTCTTATCTGTGCCAAATAACATAAAAATTGCCTCCAGTAGTTCGCGAGATAAGCCCTTTTCAAATAATTCCCCCCGTTTTTTCCACACTCTCCTATTAGTCTTAGCGTGATAAAATGTAGCCTATAGCCTTCCTCAACAAATGGGCTATCTAACACTGAAAGAATTTTTCAAATCGGACGAGTAGTTCCTGAGATTAGCGCGTTCAAGTTAGCCCTTTCAAATAATTTTCACCGTTTTTTCCTCATTTTCCTCTATTTCTTCGCTCCTATTAGTCTTAGCGTGATAAAATATAGCATATAGCCATCCTCGATAAATGGGCTATCTAACACTGAAAGAATCATCAAAATCTGTTGCGTCGTTTTAAAGATTAAAGGGAACAAAGGGACATGAGGGAAAAAAAGCGACTTTGATTTATATTAAGTAACATTTGATTTTTCTATTAGCCTCATAATAATTATAACATCGACTTCCGTTACTTATGAACATAATAATATTATGATATAAATATGTAGATACATATTGTATGACCTTTCCCATTCACTTAGTTGGGTCTACATCCAATTTCCACGAACAAAGTACGTTTAAACGAACGAACTTAGGAGCTAAAACCACAGACATAGATCAAGATAGATACCGCATGTGTATGTACTTCGCGTGCCATATCGCGTACGCAAACGACGAGCAATGCTCGTCTTTCGAAAGTCTGTTCTTTCGGAATTTTAAAAATGCCTCAGTGCCTAAAAGTGCCGTATTGATCTGTAGAAATTCAAAATATAGAAAGGTTGGCCTTGATAATGGACACAAGTTTCTTATCATCGGTACGTCACAGTAGGTAGTAAAAAAGTAGCACGGTCGTTTTCATACAAATGGAGCGACATGCGGTATCTATCTTGATCTATATCTGTGGCTAAAACCTTTCCTTTGATTTAATTTGCCAACACATTGACGCCCGCGGCGGCTTCGCTACTAAGGAAATTATTATAATGAATACTACCAATTTACCAATACCGTATTCGATTTTGGCACAAAATCCGGTGAGCAGTCATGTTTAATTTATGGTAAAACCTTTACGGAAATGTTTCAGCACTTTTATTGCTTATTTTACTGTATTTAATGACGATTAAAATTAAATTTAATGAAGACTTTGACAGATGTAGTTTATGAGGTTAATGTCAAATTCTTCATTTAATTACAGTTAAGTAATAAATATTCGTAACCAAATGCGGTAAAAATACTAGAAAAGAAAAGAAAGAAGAGAGAAAGGCAAGAATTAAATTATGAAGTCAGTTTATGAAAAACATAAAACAGTTTCTTATACGGCCAGAATCATAAAAAGCTGTCTTTATGTCCCAACTTGATTGGATTTAAGTTTCGTCTACACGTGCTGTTTCCGCTAACACCGAAATAAAGTCACGGTTTTATTAAATATTCGAATGGGAGTAATGCGACAGCTGTCTTTCTATTCCTGGGTGTGGGGGAGGACATTTAAATTTATTTTACCTCGGGGTTTTATGGTGTGATCCCTATGTCAACGGCATAAAGGTCCATACTGAAGTAAATAATCGAATGAACTGATTTACGCCGTCGGCTGGTATCGTTGATGGTGTTAAATAGAACTGCCAATAAACGTTGTCAAAGCTGTTTAGGACTTGCTGTCAAAGTTATCAAATAACTTTGAATTCATTATGTCAACACTCAAGATTACAAATCTTAACTATGTTCTATCGAGGAAATTGATTCCGAGGCAGATGGAGGACCTAAGTAATTTGGTCGCATTAAGTCAAACCCATCCGACCGATCACAGCTAACATAGAATTGACATAAGCCGACCACATGACTTAGGTCCGTCAACTGCCTAGGAATCAATTTCCTCGATAGTACAACTTAGATTTGTAATCTTAGTCTCGAGTCTGGATTAACTTCTAACTTAGAAGCTTATAACATTGTTTGGAAGTACTAAGTACTGTAAACGATTGCAACTTTTGGTCTGTGGTTTGCTATAAATTTTAGCGGTTAACACTAGACAGTGCCACGGTGCTTACAAAATGACCTACGTCCTAGACAATGAATAACAAGTGCTAAACTTACTTGTCTAAATATTACAGTTACAATATGAAAAGCCTCCTACAGTTTTTTAATTTGAAATTTTAGGAACCAGGTACGCGCTTATGCTCTATTGGATTTGTACCATGTTTTGCTGATTTCCTGATCCATTTAATGAAATAATACTGAATAGCACCTGCAAATGTGTAAAGACTTAAGTAAGGTCAACAATGATATTATATGTATATTGTATATGTATAATTGATCGGCATCTTAACTGAGTACGTCCCTGTTACCGATGCATACTCAGGCAGAGGCGATAAGATGTAAGAAGGATGGGCGGGGGGATCTAACTGTGTGCCGTACAACTCGAGTAGTTGTTGCGAGCGACGCACTCCCTGCACGCACGCCGTTCGCCGACGCGCACCGCTCACGTGCATATATAACGACGGTTTTTATTTACGTTTCGTGTTTACCGACTGTTGCGAAGAAACTCATGTTTATTTAACGCCGGTTATACAAAGTTCTACCGATTTAATAATGTGATAAACGGTCGACGCGTAGTGTGTAACGCGGCCGAATCCAGTTCTATTTCCGGCCCGGGCGGCGCCTATATACTCCTTAAGCGATTTATTTAGATCAAAATCATGCGCGAGCTCAGCCGCGGCGGCTCCCTCGTCGCGAACACCATCGCGTCCCTCCAGAATCGAGCTGCCGCGAATAAAAATAATTCGACGAGCGCGCAAACGACCGACAGGAATTTCAGGAAGCCCCTGAGGAAGATCCGCGAGGACAACGACGAGGACGACCTATACAGGACATCGGCGGCCAGCGAGCGGCCCGTGTCGACGGCGTCGGAGACTTCCGAGCGCGACTCGGCGTCGCTACAGTCGAGCGAGGAGCGACCCCTAAACGAGAGTACGTAGTCGACGCTCTATGAACGAATCACTGACGTAATACTACTGGATCACGGCCAAATTTAAAATAGAGGTGGGTACGTCGGTGACTCGTCCGGCGAGCTCGTCGCGCAGTGTCACCGAAGGGAAGCCTCATGTCCGACCGCGAATTTCTCACGGAGCCCCTGGACGAGGAGGAGCGCACGGCGGGCGGTTATCTGCACCCCGCCGTCCGCTCCTACATGTACTCGCCGATGGGTAGGTCGCCCGACGTCGGCCGTGAGGATTCCCGCGTCGACGCTGACGCTCAAACGTGCTATCGTGGCAGGTGGCGATTCGGACAGCCCCGAAGAGACGACAGTGAAGTGTACCGCGTGGACGGACCGGAATGCGGTTCCGGCTCGAGCCGACTCCTCGGACTCCGACACTTCGAGTAGCCAGAGCGACTCCGAGGAGCGGGAGTACGAAACGGGCGGCGGGGAAGCCGATTATCACACCCTGACGCCGAGCAGAGGCGCCGATGTCGCGACGCGCTGCACCGACGACTTCCGATGGATGCCGACGGGAGAAATAGTGGACGACAACAGTGAGCCGCCCCCGATGGGTCCCCAGGTGGACGATTACTCGGCGGCGAGCCTCGAGCGCCGGCGACGGACGTCGGGCTCGCGAAACGAAAGGGACAGAAAGAGTAGGTCGTCCCTGTCCGCGAAGCCTCCGCAGCACCCGTCGAGCGTGCGAGCCTCGCCGCGGCCTCGGCGTCCCAGGAACGATGAATCGCCGTCCGATTTGCAGCGGCGATGGAACTCGTACGAACACTTCCGATGGCCCGAGGGTGGGTGGTGGCCCCCGATGTGCTGGTGTCACGGCCCCCCGCCGATGCCTCCGCCGTGCTACATGCAGGACCGCGCCTGGCCCTCGCACCCCTCGCTTCCCCCGATGTCCACAAGGTCGAATCAGGTACGACACAATGTCACAAACTGAAAATATTGATGCACTAATTGGAACTGAAGAATAAACCTTTTTTTTGCCGTATTTTACGGAAGTAAATAAGATGGGTCAACTCGTTTTAGTCTAAGAGCGAGTGTTCAGCACTTACATAAAGTAGCAAACTCCATGTTAATGCCAGGTATGTTGTTTCATCTGCCGTTGAACAGTGGGCATTCACTATTCCCAACGAGGGTACCTGCGCGGCTCCACCCGCGTAAATAAAGAATATCCTGGGAACCGTACATTTTCCCGCAAAAAATAGCCTTTCTTCGTGATCTATTCTATGTGCCAAATCACATAAAAATCGACCCAGGACATATTTTGTTAGATTTGTGCGTTCAAACTTAAAAACTGTTGAGCTTAAGTTGTTTTGCCATTTAAAGTATTTCTACTTCATCAGTTGATACAATATCTTACCCCCTCTTTTGTCCCCTAATAGGGGTGGGGGGAAAAATTTTATACACCAGATGCTAAGTTGGAAAACACAGTCAATAATATGAAGTAAGTCCATTAAAGAAAAAGTTTGATACAAAATCTGACCCCCTCTTTGGTCCCCTTAGAGGGGTGGGGGGATAATTTTTTATACACCAGATGTTAAGTTGGAAGAATACAAATATATCTGCGAAAACCGCATTCAAATCGGATCAGTAGTTTTCGTGTGATAGTGGAACAAAAATACAGACAGACCGATAAAAACTAACCACATTTTTGGCTTCTATAGCTATGTAGTGACACCCCCGGCTTATTATATTTTTTTTGAATATCTTTAATGTAAAGAATTCTCATTTCTACAGTTTTATTATATGTATAGAACAGTAAATAGTAGGAACCGGAATAAATGTCTGCCATTTAATTTGTAAACACAAAAAGTCTATTATATATTTTAAGACACTTAGGCCCACTTGCGCAGATCTGAGTTAAAGTTAACTCTGAGTTAAACATCATGTCATATCTATCAATCACCAAGTGAGTGATAGTGATGACATGATGTTTAACTCCGAGTTAACTTTAACTCATATCTTTGCAAGTCCGCCTTATGACATGCTGCGATCACTTTTTGAATCTGACTGATCACAGTCTTTATGCTACGCTCAAAAGAACCCTCGTTGGGAATAGTAAATGCTCATTGCATAAACGGCAGATGAAACAATATGTACCTGGTATTAATATGGAGTTTGCTACTTTACTGTAAATCTGCCGAACACTCGCTCTCAGTCTATTTAGTATGATCCTCTTAAATGTGAAATGTGCTAACGGTCTTGTAGATTTTACTCCAATCTGCTTCGTACTATTTAATCAATCATACAAATCTATATTATGCACCATTGACAACGTTTCCGCTCAAAGAGCCATGCGATTTCAATCTTTTTTAGACGTTTAAAAAAGAAAACCACCTACGACCGCAGTCGGTATCCCTTGTATTCAAATACAGTGGTCGAGTTGGAATACTCGAACGAGATGTTTCAATGTGTTTGAACACATGAGTCGAAACAGTTCATATTGTGTAGTGTATACCTACATGAGCTATGACAACTCAATTTGGCTAAAAGTTAGAACCCTGCGGTAAACCAATAAAATTTGTTCTGTACGCGCTGCTTGCTGCATCCACCGTCCAATCCATGTTGTCAATATTGTTTTGTTCGAACGAAAATGCAATCGGAAAATCACGTTTGTACTATCCTATCCTATATGTATATTGTATAGATTATTATAAACAAGCAATTATACACCAGTCGTCTATTTGGAATGGCTATTGGCTACGCTCCACGCACTCCAAATAAAAGAAATTTTCACATTAAATAAATGGTCGCCGTTTTAACCATTCGCGAAATCATATTTGAATTTAACGGCGAATTTGATTTGTGAACGGTTCGCTCGGTGTATAACTATTGACTGCTATTAATATTAAACTCTACAAATACTGTCAACTCTATATTATAATACCAAATATCCCATTGCATCCTGTTTTCACCTTAGATTTTTGTTTAAAAATACTAAGTATAAAAAATGCCAATAACAGGAAGTACTGTTATAGTATGAACTTTTAAAGTGCTTACAATGATGTGGGTGTTTTACCTTTTTAATATAAGGTAGTCAAAAAGTCTTTAGGGGAAATCAAACTCATTATCCATACTATAATTTAATTGCAATAAATCAATCAACTAGTATCTAATTACATGAATGTAATTAATGGAACCAGCGTGATGTAACACTTACGATGTGTTTCGCTGAGTGAGGATCGAAGCCCTCAGAACAAGTAACATGCAGAAACACGTATTTTTGGTCCTTTAACATCTACTTCGTTTATCATAATAATTTCTCCGCTCTTTTTTATCTCTTTCTCTGACATCCGGAAAGGATGTCCGCACGTTGAATTTCCTATAATCAGGAAAACCGTAAGGATGGACAAAAATTCCAATCAATTGAACGATTTTATACTTCATCTTTATAATCATCAGACATCCAACGAAGGGCCGCTCGAATTGTTGACTGCTATAGTGTTTCGAACAGCTTGGACCGCTTGGAATTACGCCGAGATGTAGCTTCACTCTGCATCCTCTATCGGTTGTATCACAGGGAGTGCTCTGAGGAATTGTTCGGAATCATACCACCTGCAACTTTTCGCCATCGTCCCACGCGAAAAACATACCATCCATCATCACCTTGATGAGTGGCAGTCTTCCACAGTGCGTTTTTCGCGTAACTTTCTGCCGCGCACTGTAAAACTCTGGAATGAACTGTCACCAGCAGTTTTTCCGGACCTATACGACCTGCAGACCTTCAAGAAAAGAGCGTATTCCCTCTTAAAATGCCGGCAACGCACCTGCAGCTCTTCTGATGTTGCGAGTGTCCATGGGCGACGGTAGTTGCTTACCATCAGGTGACCCGTTTGCTCGTTTGCCCCCTTATTTAATATATATAAAAAAAAGAGCGAATTTTTACTGCAGTCGTTTTTGAACGATCGAAAGCAACAACTACCATACCATTAAAATTTCTCCTTCAGAATATTCAATTTATAAATCAAAATGAATATTCAACTTCGTTAGTCTCGCTTAAATTTCAGAAAGGCTGAGCCGATTTAGCTCATTTTAGTCTTGAAATATTCGTGGAAGTCCAGGGAAGGTTTATATTAGAAGGGAAGTGATACGAATTTCACCGCGCCATCCGCGCCATTACAAATATACAATTTGTATTTAGACCCTTTTTGTTGTTCGCAGAACGATGCCGAAGACAGAGTGCGGAGGTTGGAAGCCGACAAGGAGAGTCTGCAGCTGCAGGTGCAAGTGCTGTCGGAGCAGATCGCAGCACAGACTGAGAAGATGGCGGAGTTGGAGCGGTCGCTACACGACACAAGGCAACGGCTAGACGACACGGAGCAAAGGCTACAGAAGGTAGGCTTTGATAGAGTCGTATATAAATAGGTACCGTCGAAGAAATCTAAGTAACTAAAAAGAGAAAGAAGAAATCTAAGTAAGTCTACTAAATAAATTTAGTATTATCATTATTCATTTCACATAAATATGTGTTACTTTTCACAACGTGGTTATTAATTTATGGGGATATTTCGTTACAAGATCAATGTATCGATACTATTTATTCGCTTTCGATTTTTAGAATAACATCCCTAGAGTTTAAAAAGAAAAATGGTCGGCTGACGTAACATTGTAACGACGTGCAATAATTATTAAGATCAGAATTTGTTTATTACGTTTAGAATTGTTTATCAGTAAAAGCAAATCGTTAAATAATTCGTATCGGTCATATTTACAATAAATATGTAATCATGATTGAAAAAAGTTAATCAATTGTGCAGTTATAAGAAAACGAAAATATTTATTTTTTAAGCAATCGCCGGCGCCACTCTGAAACGTCAACGAACGAAATCGATAATTTCGATTGCAATTCCATTACGAAGTGATTCGATATTTTTAAATTATCTATTAATTTTTTTAGGTAACTTCCCTACTATTGTCAATTATGTCACGCATATCATCTTAAAACGCACAAGGTATAATATAATATATTATGTATTCTGTGCGTGAGCTCGTGTAACAAGCTCATTCGATGTTTATATTCTGAAATCGTAATAATTATAAGATCACAACTACAATACAAAACTGTCCACTGACTAGAAAATTAAGAAAAATATGCCTCGGGGCTAGGATGCGTTAGATTAGTCGTATCCTGGTATTTGATACTAGGTAAAGGACAATGTAAGTAGTGCAAGTGGTCTAAGACTTGTTAGCATTCATACGAGCTGTAACCCAGTGACCGGGACTCGTTGGACATAACTGTGAATTGCGAATTCATTACTGGACACTTTTTATTGATTGGCGAAACGGGATTGGCCTTTCCTATTATGGCGTCTAATGTCTATCGTTTTCCTTATTTTAGACTAGCATTCAAATTAGCGTATGAGAGACAGAAAGACAAAACCGCCTTCAAAGTTGTACTTAACTGAGTTACGTATAACTTAGAAGACGGTTTTGTCTTTTTTAACCGACTTCCAAAAAGGAGGAGGTTATATTATGTTAAATAACTTTTATTTGAAGTATTTTTTAGAAGAATTAAAAATGAAACGCAAAATGTGCATGCGCTAGTCTCGAGAACAGCTCAGACGATTTTGCTAATTCTTTTATTGTTGTGTTTGCCAATATCGGAGGAAGGTTGTTACGGATAGAAAAAAAGTACGTGGAAAAATAGAAATTTTTCTAAAATTTCATCACCACAGTATTTCTGATGACGTTACCGCACGAATTTGACAAGTTAAACTTCATCTTCATCATCTTCAACTCGGTTAGGACCCATGTGTCGGTTGGACATCGAAGAAGTCGGTCCTGCGCCTAATCTTTCGCCGATCGTATCGGTTTATTTTTCGTTTTAAGTAATGAGAGTATCAGTATAATACTGTTACGGATACGGGCAGTTGTTTACCTGCGCGCGACAGTTGCGCGTACCTTCTAGAAAAGCCCGACCCTTGTTTATGTGAATTGTGTTACGGATACGGGCAGTTGTTTACCTGCGCGCGACAGTTGCGCGTACCTTCTAGAAAAGCCCGACCATTGTTTATGTGAACTGCGTGTTTACGTAAACAACCCAGAATAGAACGTTCCAGAAGGCGAAGTGGGCCATATAAAAGGTAAACAAGCCGGCAGTCGGGGCAGTTCGATCCGAGCGATCATCAGGGCGACTTCAAAAGTGAAAACAAGTGATCAATAGTGAGTGATTGTGATAGTGAACTAACGACTCGGCTACGACCTAGGACAGTGATAGTGCTCAGTGATTTGGATCTAGTGCTTGGTGTTTGGACTTAGTGATTTGTGTGAGCTAGTGTTTGTGAATAAAGTCTTCAAGAGAGTCACCAGGTCTTTCTCTCCGAATCCTCGAACCCTAGCACGTAACAACTGGTGTCGGAAGTGAGATTTGGAAGATGCCATTGACTCCGAGAGAGGACTTCGAGGGAAGTGTCAGAACAAGGGCGCAACGGGCTGCGGAGGCCACATCCACTGGGGACCAAGCTCCGCCCACTGAGGGACAGGCCCCGCCCACTGGCTCCGCCTACCGGGACCCGCCCACTGGCCACGCCCCCCAGGCTCCGCCCACTTTGGGCGTGGCCACGCCTACTGGCCACGCCCACCAGACTACTCAGGCCACGCCCACTGGCCCCGCCCACCGGGCTCCGTCTACTGGCTCCAGCCACAAAGACATCGCCCGTAGTTTCTACGGCCCCTCAAATGGTTCCTCAATTGGAAAGCATAATTGGGTTAATTCAGGCTTTGCAAGATTCTCAAAGGGCAATGATGGAGGCACAAGACCGCAAGCTCAGCGCCTTGCAGGAGTCACAAGAGCAACAAAAAGTCCTCCAAGAAAAAGCACTTGGAGCTATAAAGGATGTCAATGACACGGTGACAAAGCTTCGTAAAGATGTCGACGTAATGGACGAACGAGTGACGGGGTTAGGATTGGATGTGGAAAATGTGAAAACCGGCCTCACTGAACTTCAGAAGAAAGTAGTGCGCCTGGAAACCACAGGAGTGGCGGTGTCAAGTGGAACTACCGGAGTGGTGCAAGTGGTACAAGGACCAAGAGGCACATTCAAAGTGGTACACATAGACCGTTTGGCGCGCTATCATGGCAGTAACAACGATGCTCGGGACGAGCATCTCTAAGAGGGGAGTAGTGTTACGGATACGGGCAGTTGTTTACCTGCGCGCGACAGTTGCGCGTACCTTCTAGAAAAGCCCGACCCTTGTTTATGTGAATTGTGTTACGGATACGGGCAGTTGTTTACCTGCGCGCGACAGTTGCGCGTACCTTCTAGAAAAGCCCGACCATTGTTTATGTGAACTGCGTGTTTACGTAAACAACCCAGAATAGAACGTTCCAGAAGGCGAAGTGGGCCATATAAAAGGTAAACAAGCCGGCAGTCGGGGCAGTTCGATCCGAGCGATCATCAGGGCGACTTCAAAAGTGAAAACAAGTGATCAATAGTGAGTGATTGTGATAGTGAACTAACGACTCGGCTACGACCTAGGACAGTGATAGTGCTCAGTGATTTGGATCTAGTGCTTGGTGTTTGGACTTAGTGATTTGTGTGAGCTAGTGTTTGTGAATAAAGTCTTCAAGAGAGTCACCAGGTCTTTCTCTCCGAATCCTCGAACCCTAGCACGTAACAATACTTAAAACGAAACCAATAGTACCTAATGAAAGCGCTCTTTTGTACTGTGCACACATTTTCGCTTTAAATTTACATCGAAATGGACGTAGGAATTAATAAATATATTATGTAAATGACTTGATTGTATTCAGTCTTCGAGTGAATACTAGTTGATCCTGATTTTCTTTGACATTCATTGTCTGATCAACAAACGAAAAGAAAAAAAGGAAAAGTTCACTGAATATAAACTAGATTCTTTGAAAATTTAATTTTTATCCTAAATAGCTTTGTTAAGTACTGTAGAATACATACTGTAATATACAGGGTGTAACAAAACATAGTGATAATACTTTGGGGTGTGAACGCGTTTCTTGTAGAGAGTTCACTGTGAAAGTAGTAGCGCTGAAGGAACATATATTTTTTTTACTTTTGTATGGGCAAGCGTCCATTCATATCAAGTGTCAGACCATTGCCTAAGCGAACTCGGGTACTCCTTTAGCGCCAGAAGTGTTACAATTACTAAAAGCTCCTAAAGTTCCTGATAGAACGCACTCATCGGATGAAGATACAAACAGTGATTAGAATCATATTGTCAATCTGGACGAAATACAAAAATATACAAAATATTAAATAAAGAAATACTGCGTCGTGGCTCTAATGAAAACGGCCACGACGCGTTCTGGCAATCACAAAAAGGCCATAACGCGAAATTCCTGTCGTGGCTGTAGATATGCTATTCGTTTTTCTTGATATGTTCATGATTGATTAATCATCCATAGGTATGGAAGATTATATTTGTATTACCAAGCGTACTACAAAATATTTTTTCTTTTACAAAATCACTGCAAATCAAGTTTTTCAATAATGAAAAACTTGATTTGCAGTGATTTTGTAAAATATCCATAGTTCCATAATATCCGTACTAATATTATTACTGTCTGTCTGTCTGGCGCAAGCCGCAAAGTGCTATTGTTTGTTATTGTTTTTTTTAATATAGGGTAATCTGATCTTAATAAATAATAAGTATTTAGTTTTATTTGTATTTATATATAATTTAAATATAATACTACTAGTTGATGCCCGCAACTATGTTGCGCCAGACAGACAGACAGTAATAATAATAGTACGGATAGTATGAAAGTATGGATATTTTATAAATAATAATGATAAACACGTTATGCAGTGATTTAGTAAAAGAAAAAATATTTTGTACCTAGTACACGTGGTAATTCAAATATAATCTTCCATACCTATGGACAATTAATCAATCAAAAACAGATCAAGATTATTTTTAACAAAAAATTAAAACCGACTTCCAAGGTAAAAACAATATTAATAGCATCCTTATAATATGAACTAAAAAGTATTAAATAATTTTTCCTATCTAATATGTAGTGCCTTTTCCCGAATTCGGCTAAACTTCAACTATTTCTGTACTCAATCTTCATCATTTTGAAGTCGGTACCAGATATAGCTGAATCTTTATTTCTTTGACAGAAAATTTGAAACTTTTGGAACTGGCACCGACTTCAAAATTATGAAGATTGAGTACAGAAATAGTTGAAGTTTAGCCGAATTCGGGAAAAGGCACTACATATTAGATAGGAAAAATTATTTAATACTTTTTAGTTCATATTATAAGGATGCTATTAATATTGTTTTTACCTTGGAAGTCGGTTTTAATTTTTTGTTAAAAATAATAATTTCACTCTTTTTAGTTACCTAGTAGGTAAACTGTTAGTGCCAATTCAAATTGTATAAAAAATAGTTTCATATTGTCTTCACTAGATGTCACTGAGGCGCTCCTGTGTCGCGCTATCGCTTGTACGTAGAAGTTTTATATAGGTAGTTGTAACTTGTAACAGATTTTCGTTGTGTTATTGAAAGTTTGTAAGCAACTGACGTCCGACAACTCAACAGTGAGCTTGGTGTGAGCAGTGAGCATTGAATTGACAACATAAATCATAATATTGAGTGGTAATTGATCTCGTATAATTGTTATTAAAGGTGAACGCACCGCACGCACCGCAGTCGCCGCATTCGCAATTCTTCATATTATTATGAAGTTGCGAAGACTGCGGCGCGGGTAGGTAGGTATGCGAGCTTGCCTATAACTTCATATAAAGAATTCCGAATGCGGCGACTGCGGTGCGTGCGGTGCGGCCAAATCTGCGTTCACCTTAAGTTGACCTCCGTCATAGTCCGCGAATTTATAAGTGGTCGTCGGTGGTCTTGCGTATATTCTACGTATCTTATTACAATTTGTTAAGACTGATATGAGTCATACGGCATACCCCAAGGCCCAAATATCAGGTAGATAGATAAATTTAAACAATACATTTAAAAAGATCTAAGTGAACACGTGCTGCAAAATGCTCGCAGCGCGGCATCACAATAGACATAACTACCAGTACTTCGACTGCTATGAGACTGACGAGTATTAATATCTGTCGTTTCTTTCGTGTTTCGCCAGTATAAGTTAAAGGCTGGCGCGCTGGCTGGTATAATTTAATTTTAAAAATAAGATTTTGAAATTGAATTCTGACAGTTTTCTTTGCATGTGCCAAAATATAAACAACTAAATTTGTAGGTTACGACCCTAGCGACGACTTTTGTCATAATACGTCAAACTTAAAAAAATTACATCAGTTCTAAGTCGGCATACTCTATCATTCTGTCTACTCTGGCGGCATGCCGCATGCCCTGACATTCCATATACCTATGCCTTGTACTATTATCTATTTTGTGCCATGAGACATTGGTGACCTTAACACGACGTGGTAATGATGATGATGACGATGATGATGATGATGAATTTGAATTGCATGGTAGCATATGCTTTCTGTTCTTAAAACAACGCCGAAACTCCCAAACGTGTATCTATAAAGAGTCAGGAGTTCTCTCAGCATCTTCGAAACCATGGTATACCTTGACCCAATATTTGACTTTTTGGTAGCATATTCTTAGTTCACTTCACATAAAACCAAAATCACCATATGTTTCCATATAAATTTCGAGGAGTTCCCTCGATTACTCCTGGATCCCATCATCAGGTCACCACTTTTGTGAACATGGTACCAAATTGGAGTGAAACCTAATACAACAAAAATTTCGAAAATCGGTTCACAAACGGCGGAGTAATCGTTGAACATACAAAAAAAAAAAAAACCACAGCCGAACATATAACCTCCTCGTTTTTTGGAAGTCGGTTAAAAAACGAATAGCATATCAGCCACGACACGAATTTCGCGTTATGGACTTTTTGCGATTGCCAGAACGCGTCGTGGCCGTTTTCATTAGAGCCACGACGCGAATTCCGCGTCGTGGCTGTTTCACTGTGACCACAACGCGTTGTGAGCCTTTTTTTCGCTCATTGAGCGATTTCGGTCTTTGAGCGTAACATATATATACGTATATATTCAGTGCGAAATGTATGTACCATGGAACAAGTTGCCGCTCGACCAGGCATACAATAAAATCACTCAACAGCTAAATAAGTAGTTCAAACACGTATGCAGTCGTTGCGGTCACGTTATTTGTGTTAAAATATTTAAAGGCGTCCTAAAGCACAGAAAAATGTTTAGGAACTGGTCGAGCAGGAACTTTGTCGATGGCACATATATATATATATATATATATATATATATATATAATATTACGATATGTGTTTGTCTCGTATCAGTCTACAAACTAGTATGTACGTTGTACCTATATAAAAAAAGTGAAAAAATTGCACATGAAAAATCTATAAATCGAAGTAGCTCGTAATATAATGATTGCGAACACTGTGCGTCCCCGCCGCCGTCACGAGTTTCCCCATACAAAAGGTGTAAAAAAATTGGTCTTCCAACGTTGGAAATTGGTCTTCCGTCGTTCCACTTTCATAGTGAACTCTCTACAAGGAACACATACACCCCCTAAATTATTATCACTATGTTTTGTTACACTCTGTATCTGAAACATTTCTTTGAAAATATATCATTAGCTAGTGTTCAACGCTATATTATAATTTATAAATTATTGCAATGATATAATACCCTACACATTAAATCAGGTCAGCTTTACAGAAGTAATTTGATATTGCCCAAGTGTGTGCTCAGTACACAAGACTAGACAGCAGAGTTTCATTGTCCTAACAAAACTTGGAAATGACTTTGTTGTAGTTCACCACAGAAATCGATTCCACAACTGAATCTAGAGCCAAGCTCTTACGGCCGCATTCAAACACATTTAATGATGATTAAACTTTAATTTAATGAAGAGGTTGACATAATGTATGAGGCTTATATCAAAATCTTCATTTAAATACAGTTTAGTCGTCACTAACTGCCGCACTCAGACTTCAGAGTGGAACATTAATATTCAAAATTTTGACATAAGCCCCATACATTATATGTCAAACTCTTCATTAAATCGAAGGTTAACTATATTTAAAATATTATGTCTTTGAGTAACGTGCGGCGGTGAGTGCGGCAGTTTATCACTCAACATCAAATAAGTATGTCATATTTTAGAGATCAATCATCAACTACGATAACATGGCGCGTCCCTCCAAAATTCAAAACGTTTGAAGTGCGTTGTCAAAACGTTGGAAGTGCGTTGTCTTGCGCGGTAGGCTAGTTATGATTAGTTGACCAACAAATCTTGGTAATAAGTGACATTAACTGAAATATTACGTGTACTGTGATTGGTTGAATACTTACTACATACAAACTCTTTCATAAGGATGTGACTACACACATTGAAACAGTCATTTGGAGGGGCGCGCCATGTTATCGTAGTTGATCTCTACATTGTTGATTTACTTACTTGTTACCTGTTGATCCTGGCGACACAGAAGTTGAAATAAGTTTATTGATTAACATTGCTTCCATTATGAGAATTGCTCAATTTATTAAACATCGTCCGCCTCACAATCGCGAGTATTGTCTGCTAAGACTTCCTCAAAATGAAAATGTTTCATAAAATATTACCACCATCTTAAAACCAGGTGCACTTTATATGAAAGCTGAATTAATACTACGGTGAATAGCGAGTGATTTAAAAATATCATGTTTAACTTAGTTTATAGGCTACTTTCGTTCCTTTGATAAAGAACTTGCCAGAAATAAAAACAACATAATTTAGCAGTCGGTTTTATTTAAATTATGAGAGTTCTAATGTACAACAACAACTGGATTTTAAAAAAACTATTTAAATTTTTAGTAAGTATATATAAATTATCTGTCAAAATCTTCATTTAATTTTAATAAACTAAGGGCCTGTAAAGGTTGTGAATAGCCTATTCAGCACTTTCTGATAAAGTGCTGAATAGGCTATTCACAACCTTTTTTGACAGATTCTCCATACTTGATCTGTCAAGTTAAGTGGTGAATAGCCTATTCGGAACTTATACACACTTTTTATGGCTGAAAAATACTGTTCCGGCGCAATAAACGAATTTTTAGCGCAACAGAATTGCAGGCGTCATGTAAAGGTTATATTTTACACCATAAAATATAATTGGATAAAAATTTCATCAAAATCAGTCCAGTTACCCGTATTATTCAGACCTTAGTTAAGACGCACATTTATGCTACAATAATATGAGTCTAGATTAAGATTTCCGTAACAAGCCGTAGGACAGTTCTGTTTCTATAATTCTGATTAAACACATTAAATTTTATGAAAATGATTCCTAGCTAGATCGATTTATCGTCATATATATATAAAGAATTGCTCGTTTAAAGATATAAGATTCAGAATTTTGTGACATTTGTAAAAAAGTTATCCCCAGATTTGTAATGTTAACCCATTTTATGCCCACTCTCTGAGTTTTATTGACAGGACTTTATCCATTCACTATCTCTTTTGATTGGCTAAAGTCAGAAAGTTAACCAATCAACAACGCTTGTGAAAAGATAAACACCTGTCAAGAATCCTCAGTAACCGGGCATTAGGGGTTGAAATGTGACGAGGGTAGAAAATCTAGAGACGTTATAATGTAAACAGATTTGAAGTTATAGGTGAAAAATGTTTCACGTTTCGTTCACCACAAATAACATTTCAACCATTTCATTTCAACAATCGATATATTAAGCGAACGATTTTGCAGCGCTCAAATTAATTGGACAATTATTTTTATGAATAAGTAGACGTTAAAAAAGTTTTCGCAGTAAAAACTTCTTGGCTGTGCTCTTTTTTGCGACGAGTACAATATGTTAAACTCGCGTCAGTACCAGTGGCGAAGCGTCCATATAACCCGATTCCCATCGGCTTCCCTTAGGGCTTAGAAAAATCGAATATATGGGCCAACGACATATTTATCTAATAAATATTTTACATACCTACTTAAAAAACTTTGAATTCACAATGTTATATGCAATAAATTTTTCTCTCACTTGAAATACATAGTTTGAATTAATAACTATCGCCTACAAATTTTAAAAGGCAATGCAATGTGCGGGCGCAGAGAATCAAATAAGCCGCAGGATTAGCGGCTTATTTCTCCATACAACGACAGTTCATAGTAAGCATCTGTCCTTTTCATTCCTGTGAACTGGTCGTCATGTTCTGTCTCGTTCTAGCACGCGCGATATATACTTGGAAATAACTCGATGCCCGACGAGTTATTACGGAGAAAGGTTAATTAGCAACGCACAAGTGCAAGCGAGATAGATGAGTCATGAAGTAAAATTGTTATGATTCGAATTTAAGAATGAATGTAGCGACATTATACTTTTGCTGGCGCGTAATACATTTTATTTTGGTAGGATTTTTTGTAATACGACTTTATTAAGAATGCCTTTAGCGGTACTAAATATGACAGGCGCGTAATACATTTTTATTTTGCTGGTTTTTAGATTGACATATTAATATGGCGGATAGTGTGTTTGTAAACAACATGTCGTTTGTTTTGTTTTGTCGAATTTAAATTTTGTTTTAGCGTTAGAACTTAGAAGAGTGTCGTGAATTAAATTAATTTATATTGTGACTTGTGAATTGTGAGTCGTACGACGTAATCGTGTAGTTCGGAAAATATGGCATTAATTCAGCAAGACTGTTGTCTTGCTGAATTAATGCTTATATAGATTATATTTTGCTGTCGAAGGAAACTTTGTTTTCCAAACTTAGTTTTGAAAATTAAAAGCATGTCATTCAATTATAAATTACCAAAATTGGTAAGTAGATTTTTTACTCCGGCTTCCCTTCTCAAAATATTCACCCCTCGCCACTGGTCAGTACACCTATTTTTGCGTTGGGGGACTGCTTTTACGCATTCCCGGGGCCTGGGGGGACCACCAAGGTATGTGTATCTGCACCCGGGACTACCCACTAAAACTCCAGCGGTGTTCCTGCTCCTGAAGGTGGAACTACGGGAAACGCGTGATATACGACCGCAGCCCCACCACCTCTGCCTCTTTAGTCTTTGGGCTCCGCGTCAGTACACCTGATCTGACCAAAATCCGTGATGCTTTCGCTCCTCCGGGAGAGAAGCCTTCAGCGCGATGTAGGACAGGAAGTAATATGTATCCCCAACTTTTTTCTTACAGCGCGGCGATAACGTAGGCACTAGGCATGCCTATTCTATTTGACGGCACTCCTGGAGTACAAGTTTTTTTTTTTACTATTTGGACAAAATATAAATTATTATCATCAGACATCATCCTATTCATATTGAATGTATATTATAATATAAACAATCATACATTGTTTATAAATTATAATGTATACTTACCTACTTCAAGTAGTCAATTTTACTTGTCAAGAGTGGTCTCGTAAAAAAGTCCAAATGTATGTTTTATTTACTTATTTCAATGACTCATGTTTGGCCTAATTTTACTGCTGAATTTGTTTTGTTTCACCCGGTTACGCTATGAAAAAATAGCAAATGTACAGTCAGTGAAAATGTTTTAGATACCCTGGAAAAATCCCCTTTGATACCCCTAGGGCTGCCTAGTATCCGGTCAGTCCGGTCCGTGATCTGTCCGGCTTGTTATATTTTGGAAACACGCAATAAAAACCAAGCGGTTTTATCTCTTCAGGGGTTAGTAATGGTAACAAGCAAGATTAGATGTTGACACTATAATATCTCATTAGAATTAACAAAACTTTTGCAATCTATTGATGTACCCCAATGATGCGGAACACAAAAAGCTAAAAATGGTTTGTAACAAAACAAATGAGAAACATTTTATGAGCTTGGATAATCGGACGACCGCCTTTTTACAATCTCCGCCCAAAGATGATGCGTCAGGCTTTTCGTTTTGGCGATCCGGCAAGTGGCAACCCTAGACAGCTGCGGGTTACGGGTATTCATCACGGAAAAGCACATGCACAGAATGTTCGGGGCTATTTTTACAAATGTCTATAAGCATTAATGTACTCTCCGTCCAGATCTATTTTGCCCCGGAGTTGGTACTGTGATCTCTATGTCTTTGGCATAAAGTTGTCAGACGTATATAAACGTTCAGCTCTAACGGTCTGTTTTAGCTTTTCAGTTTTAATCTGTAACCCTACGAATAATATAAAATAAGGAATGTAACTCCCATACTATTACCGTTTTAAATTTGGCTCCATTCGAACTGTCATGTAACGTCAGCCTTTATACCGCTCAAGGTCACCTAAATATTGCAAATGTATGAAAAGTGAACCTAAGGTACACTTTTTTGACAAGTATTTTGGAGCATGTTTTTTGACGGAGTTACAGCTCTTCCTTAGTTTTCATTAGTCGTAGCTGTAACCGGAATGACGTAATCTTTATCTATTGCGTTAAAAGTAATTCTTATAAGTTTGCCAGATGTTCTTTTATGATCATAGAGTTCTGTAAGTGTAAAGGTTCGGGTATAATATTTCACGGGTATGTTGTTCTCTATCTCATTTGTTGAAAATAAGTTTTGTTTGTTCTTCATAATAATATGTTTTTGTAGTACATGAAGATAAAGTTATGCACAATCTATTAACAAAGTAGGTACCTAGTACAAAATAAATATCTAAATGCAACGTAAGTCGTACAAACAAGCTTGTCTCTCGCAGACACTGTTTTATTTCCTTTATCGTGAACGTATTAGCTTTAATACTGCAAATTCAATAACGACTATGGAAGCTCGGTATTAAAGGGAACAATTAAATTATATTTTTAGATCTCCTGACTTGTTACCTACGTGCTTACAAATAAACAAAGACCAAAGCCTTATAAAAGAAACAACGTGGGTTGTAACTTGTAAAGTATGCAGGTCCGAAGGGGGGGAAAGTCACAGTTGATATGGCCCCCCCAAAATCTAAGGTCAAATTGAAAAATATCAAAATCTTGCCAAATTTTTGCCAATAATTTTTTAGTATAGTGATTAGTGAGTGACCCCCTCCAAAATTTCAGGCTGCGACCGCGCCTGCCTTAGAGAGAATTTTCATGAATAATTTAAATTTATTTTGTATTTAACACGTTGATGGACAGAACCGCCCATATATGTACATACCGGTACGACAGTACGCTTGTCGACGTATGAGTTTAGGTCACAGAGAGTACGCTTCAAGACGATCGATTTCTCATACAAGCATTAGATGCGGCTTTTTGTAGTGTCACCGTAGAGGTATCTTAGACTTTTGTACTGTCACCATGTAATGAATTACACACACTTAAATTTGCAGGAGATGCTGCACCGGTCTTCGCTGGAGACACAGAAGTTGGAGCTGCTGACGAAGCTGAGCGAGGTCCGGCTGCGAGTGGCCGAGAGGGGAGTCCTAGAGAGGTCCCCGCCGCCGGAGCCTGCGCCCACCAGACCCGCACCGCCCAGAGTTAGTACCTTTATTTGTCATTTTTAACCAACGACAATAAAGAGGGGTTATAGCACACGCACTTATTCATTTGTCGCGCTGGAACCGTACATTTTTCCAGGATAAAAACTATCCTATGTCCTTTCCCGGGACATTGTTTAAGACTATATTTTTGTCTTTGAATGGCACATTGGTAAAGTTAACACAGAAAGTGGATTTTGGAGCTATACGCTGCCATAACACCTTTAGTAAGGGTATGGCTCTAAACTTACGTAGTAACTATATGTAGTAGTCTGTGACTAAAACCTTGTGGCTACACTATAATCTATATGTATTTTCGGCGTATTTTACCCTCGGGAGTCGGGCTATGTATGCATCAGCGCTTAACAAACGAATGTAAAATCGGTCAGTATACTCTCACGTGTAAACTGTACCTAAATATAGCATACTGAATACTGATGTTTGTTTACTTCAAATAGAATTGTTTGTTTCCAAATACCGATTGGATACCTGTTGTAGTTTACAGCGATGTGTTCTGTTTACTTTCCGAGGGTAATGCCGCCTCTACAAGATGGCCCAGCGCTGGCCCATCAAATGGCGCATGCAGTGGCTATAGCCAATGTTCGCAACGTTTCTACATGATGACCGTGTTCAGTTGTGACTTGTGATCTATAAACGTCGTTCAAGATGGACGTGGAAGTATTAGCCGCTGCGGCAATATCAGTACACATACCATCATTTCATTATGATATAGATACACACACACACATTGTGCACACTGCACAATGTGTGTGTGTGTATCTATGTTTGTTATTATACATAATATTATACTGTCGCAGACGAAGTCGCGGGCAACAGCTAGTATAATAATAATATCTATGGACGCTTCACACCACGTCAGTCTGGCCCCGTGGTAAGTACCTGAAGGACTTGTGTTACGGATACCAGACAACGGAAACATATTTAATACTTTTGTATTATACATACATTTAAGACTTTTATTATATTAAACGTAATTATATTTAATACACATCCAAGACTCGGGAACATTGAAAACTTTTTGTTCCGTCGGCGGGATTCGAACCCGCGACGGCTTGAGCCACAGATGTCGTACAATTTTCAATATTTTTTTTAACTTCACTAGCTGACCCGGCAAACATTGGTTTACCACATAAATTATTTCTAATAGCAATATAAAAAGTAAGTAAAGAAAATAAGAAAGGGGTTTTAAAAATATGCAAACTATAAAAATATACAAAAAAATTTAAAAATAAACAAATTACGAGAGAAAACTGTTTATTTTTTTAAACAGTTAAATTCCGGGCGATGTAAAAATATGTACTTAAGGATATTTTAACCGTTCATGTTTCAATAAGTTGACCTACTAACGAGTTTTCTCCTTCGCCATTCATTCCTGTATACCATAGGTGAAGAGTCACATGAAAATGTGCTTTGTGCCGTGAATAATAAACGTTAATTTCGTTTGCGCCGCCTTTCATTACTGTAGATAATTTTATCACGTGGATCCTGAAACAAGGGGCGCTCATTAGTTGTGCTCCGCGGCCCTAATGAACGGTTAATGATGCATATAAAGTACACAAACGAAGTACCTTATAAGTAGGCAGACTGTCTGTTGTACATTAGCTGTACTTTGCCCTAAGACGATGTATACGGTCATAGGTACGTATAATATATTATTATGAAAGACCAACTAAAACTTTCTTATGTCAAAAAAATTATCCGTATCTTTTAGTGTCATTTCCAAGTTACGCCTTAACAGTTAACTATAAAACAAAATCATGAGTGAAGTCCAAAAATTTTAAAAATAGATTGTGACTCTTATGAATCTAGGTGAAATTTTGTTTGTCAGTCTATTCCTCTATTTCCTCTGCACCCAAACCCACTCCCGCACTCTAGAGACATTTAATGTTGATGAAACTCCAATTTAATGATGAGTTTGACTGTAGATAATGTATGGGGCTTATGTCAAAATCCTCATTAATTTATTACATATAATGTCCGTATAAATGTAAATATTACATATAATGTCCGTCTATGGCCGGCCATAGACGGACCGACTGCAAAATGCGGTTGCCGCACGGCGATCTGCAGTTTCCATACTAAATTCATATCCGCAATACACGGACCGCTAGGGCTTCACGCGAGAGCGAGATTTTTCTCGTCTCGAGACGAGACATTTCGGAAAATATTATCGGCAACACCGAGACCACGTACAGGGCAACCCGAGAGTCTCGTTTTGGGTCTCGTTAATTTTCAGAAAATCAGAAAAGATCAGATTTACAAAATATAAAATTTGGTAACCATTCAAACTGCATTTTATCATATTTAATACGTTAGTCATAAAATATTCCTTATTCTATAATATAAAGAGATTTATTATATTATAGAAATAAATCATTATTTACAACTATGCGAGACGAGACGAGACAACTGGTAACGAGACGAGACCGATACTTATATACGATAACGAGACTCAATTTTTTGAGGATTGACGAGACCGAGACGAGATTTTTGTTACTCTCGCTTACTCTCGTCTCTTGTGAAGACGGACCGCTCGACTTACGAGCAGTTCTTGAAAGTTGAGGGGTCGGTATGCAATTTGCGGTCCGTCTACGGCCAGTCTAAAAAGGCCAGTTTTTGAGTACGCAGTAAAAGTTACTTAATAGTTCTGAGATAAAGTTCACACATACGTAAACCCTCACGAAATACCTAAGTGATCATAAGGGCGACATGTCATTGCGTCTAGTCGTCGCGTCAGACGCGGCGTTGTCGTTTGCAACTAGCGTCTTGTCGTCGCGTCTAGACGCCGAGCTGTCGCTTGCGTCGACGACTAGTCGTTGCGACAGACGCCGTGCAGGAAGCCATCATTCGAGAAAGACGGCCGTGTTGTTCATCGTGTGAGTGAATATGGATGAGGTTCTAGTTGCACTTGCCTTGGTGCTTAGGTATAATTCCTCCCAAGCCTGATTTTTCTTCCCTCGGTCACTATACTCATTCGACCGTAAGTCCCAAACAGCAGGACGCGCTTCGACGTCCGAAATGAACACATCAACATCGAACGTATCCATTTTGAGATTCTCAACAGACGTGCACCTTGGATAGCGCTCACAGCTAGACTGACGCACGACTGTCGTCGTGTGTGCGCGTGCACAGCGATTCCAGACGGAGCGACTAGACGCGAGTGCGCGCGGCTCCCCTAGCTTGTCGTTGCGACCCGGCGACTCTGACGCCAAGTGTGCGGAGCTTCGAACAAAATATATGAAAATTGTCGGCCGTAGCCTGTCGTTGCGTCTAGTCGTCGAGCTGTCGCTGACGCCTCGTCTGCGCCTAAACTAAGGCTGACCCCACATTAGTACGCCATGCGCGTTCCTCGGGCATATGAGCGCCGCGCGTGCGTGCCGCGATCGCACTGCATAAGCGTTGCGCTCGCGGCTCGCACGCGGCGTTCTCTCGCTCACACGCCCGAGGAACGCGCACGCCTAATGTGGGGAGCGCCTAATAGGCGGGTCAATTAGGTATTTCGTGAGGAACGTACGTATGGACTTTATCTCAAAACTACTAAGTAACTCTTACAGCTGCCGTATTTAAACGCTTCCAAGTGCGGTCGATATCATCTATTAATTCCTGTGTGATGTTTTCCAGACGCCGCCGGCGAACTACGGGCGTCAGATCGAGCGGAACACCCACGCATATTCGTCGCTGCCTCGCTCCTCCATACTGAGCTCCGCCGTGGCCGGTAAACACACGGTGGTGGGCTGCGGCAGGGGCCGCTCCGTGCCGAACCTAGGTGCCGACTGTGTAGCTAGCAGTGTAGCACCCCCGAGCCTTGATGAGTTGTCATTGCTGTACACAGGAAACTCTGTATTGTCGCCCGAAAATGTCAATTTCTATGCTAGATCTATTCCGACGACCAAGTTGAAAACATAATTAAGCGTCACGAGTTACCTCATGCAAAAAGTAAGTGCCGGGTAGGCTATCCACCACTTAACTTTACAGATGTATGGATTGACAGATGTCAAATAAGTTGTGGATAGCCTATCCGGCACTTTATCAGGAAGTGGTGAAACAGGACTTTAGCTTTGTTACAGATTCCGTTGTCAAATCGCATACATATTTATTTTGAACTTCGTCGCCACTCCTTGTAATGTTCTATGGCAATGACGACTCGGTTAAAGGCTCTGAAACCCCCGCCTGTAGATATGGAATAGCACCTAAACAGTTTTGAACCTCATGTTCCCTCGCTTTTGTTGCTTATATATTGTAGTAGCTTGTAACAACTTAACGCATTTAGCAAATATTTACGAACGGTGGGTGTTGGAGTAATGTTTAGGGCCGTTCCCTGTAATGTAAATAATACAAATAATCTCAGTAGGAACTGCTGTTGCCCACCAATATACCATATTTTATGCGTATGACATATTAGGGGCCATCCATAAAGCATGTCATACTTTTCTCACCAATGCACAATGTGACCATCTGTGTGTTGGGGGGGGGGGGGGGTCTCTCTCTCTCCAATATGACCATGTGTGACAAGGGGGGGGGGGGGTCTAAAAATCGTGTGATTGTACTTTATGGATGGTCCCTATTACTAGCGTATAAGGATGTTTTGCCACTTGAATGAACGTAACTAGGCGGAAGAGGTCATCGACCCCCTGTCGCAGGGCAATATCGTATTTTGCATATTCGAGTATGCAGTACCTAAATCGCTCTCAACTCATAAAAAGTTGGAGATTATCGTTGTAAGAGTTATCAAGAGGTTTTCCGATGAATCTTAGATACTAATAGTCTGTGTCTTTTTATTAAGAGGTCTATTCTAAAAGAAAACAGTGCGAGCACTTTTATCATCGACCATCACTCCTAGACTTGAAAGGTCAATGACCACTGATGCCATCTTGTTTCATTTTGGTTGAAATTCTAATTAACATGACATGACATTGTAAAGCTGGTTGTGGGCGGCGTTAGTTCTAATTAGGACCCGTGCCGAAACATCCTTGTAAAATTGTATTACATAATATGTAATGTTTTTTAATAACTAAAATAATAGTATCGTTAACCATAATAAAAAAATATTATTATAATTAACGATTTTTTCAAAATTGACCTTATAAGCAATAAAGTTCATAAGTGGGCAGGCTGGCCTCTCGCAAAGCGACCATAGACAATATAATTAAATTACAGCGGAGAAGGAGGAGACGGATCGCGGCAGTCCGTCGCCGTCGCTGCGCGAGGTGCGTGCGCGGCTCGGCAGTAACAGCGTGCGGCTGGAGGGTGACGATCTCGCGCGCGGCACGCTACGTGCGTCCGTGCGCCCGCCCCGACCCGTCACCATGCCCTGGTAGGCTTTATGACAACGACATAAGGCTCATTTTAGTACACGTGGCAGTCCGTCGCTGCGCGAAGTGCGCGCGCGGCTCGGCAGCAACAGCGTGCGGTTGGAGAGCGACGACCTCGCGCGCGGCACGCTACGTACGACCGTGCGCCCGCCCCGACCCGTCACCATGCCCTGGTACGTTATGACAATGACATAAGGCTCATTGTCCCACCAATTTCATCATCTAAGAACGGGTACACGCGGCAGTCCGTCGCTGCGCGAGGTGCGCGCGCGTTTTGATTGGAGGGCGACACGCTGCGTGCGTCCATGCGCCCGCCTTGTCACCACCAGTCACCGGTCTACCAGACCATGGGGTCTGGTAGACTTTATGACAACGACAAGGTTAATTTTCCCACTAATTTTATCATCTGAGAATGAATACACGCGCTAGCACACGAAGGCGACGAAACCGTGTGCGTCCGTGCGCCCGCCCCGAGTTATCACCATACCTTGGTAGGATTTATGATGACATAAGGCTTATTTTCCCAGCAAATCTGCTTCACTACAGCCAGCACCGGTGTTCTGAGTTGTCGGGACGGAATAATGCATTGTATGCCACACTTTTTAATTTGGTAATACATATTTTATGTAGCTTTAATATTATGTTTCTGTTGTTTTTTAAATAGGAATAAAGTTTTTTTTTTCAATTGTACAGGCAAACGACGGACGTTCGACAGTGGGACTGCGAAACGACTTGCGGGTGGCTGGAGTCGCTCGGCCTAGAGACGTACGTTACGGCGGCGCGCGCGTGGCTTGCGCACACACAGGACAAGGGGGTCATCGCGTCCGCTTCCTCGGCCGTGATAGAGAAGGAGCTGGCCATCAAACATCCCATGCATAAGAAGAAGATACTACTGGCTCTGGCTGATTTACTGGTATTTTATATCAATTTTATTTTTTTTATAGAATAACTAGCTGTCCCGGCAAACGTTGCTTTGCCATAATATAAAGTATTTCGCCCATATTATTTAATTGAAGTGACTAAATAAGTATTTTACCATGGCAGCATCCATCGCTATCCCGTCGCACAAACAATGGTCGTCTTCAGTCTCGAGTTGTAATAATTTACTATTATTTATTCATCAAATGCACTTATGAATATAAAAAGTACCCAGTAGCCGATTCTTAGACCTACTGAATATGCATATAAAATTTAGTAAAAATCAGTAAAGCCGTTTCGGAGGAGTACGGTAACCAACATTGTGACACGAGAATTTTATATACATACTAGCTGTCCCGGCAAACGTTGCTTTGCCATAATATATTTGCCGTATTATTTTATTGAAACGACTAAATAAGTATGTCGCCATGGCAACGTTGATCGCTATCCCGTCGCACAAACAATGGTCGCCGTCAGTCTCAGGTTGTAATAATTTACTATTATTTATACAACAAATGCACTTATCAACATATAAAGTACCCAGTAGCAGTAGACTTACTGAATATGCATATAAAATTTGGTAAAAATCAGTAAAGCCGTTTCGGAGGAGTTCGTGGACTAACATTGTGACATGAGAATTTTATATATAAGATAAGATGGCACAGATTATTGTAAAAAAAAAAATATTTCAGGGTGGTCACGGCGACGCTTTACTGACTGCGGCGGGGCGTCTCGACGGTGCTTGGGCGCTGCGCTGGCTGGAGGATGTGGGAGTGTGCGCCGCGCGCGCACCCGCCGCCGACGCCGCGCTCGACGGCCGCACGTTGCACCGCCTCACACACGCCGAGCTGCACGCACACCTGCGCGTCGCCACCGCCCTGCACGCACTGTCTATACGACGAGGTATGTGTCGTACGCGATGTTTATTCGACGAGGTTAGTGCCGCACGCGCTGGCTATACACCGAGGTATGTGCTGCAAGCGCTGTCTATTTTATTTTATTTTAAAGGAAAACTTACAGATAGCACAAAGGTACGATTAAAAAAACAGTATTTATACGACGAGGTATGGTGCCGCTCGTGCTGTCTATACGACGAGGTATGTGCCGCTCGTGCTGTCTATACGACGAGGTATGTATCGCCCGTGCTGTCTATATACCGAGGTATGTGTTGCAAGCGCTGTCTATATGCGACGAGGTATGTGTTGCCCGCATTATGGCACATTATGGCATTATGGCACACGCTCAACGTCACGGCTCTGCAGTCACTCTCCATACGAGGCTCTCATGGGAGGAATGCGCTGTCGCATTTCTGCTCACACCGTGTAACAATTCAATATTTTGTATGTGTTACGCTCAAAGACCGAAATCGCTCAGTGAGCGAAAAAATAGGTCACAACGCGTTGTGGTCATAGTGAAAGAGGCTTTAATGAAAACGACCACGACGCGTTCTGGCAATCACAAAAAGGCCATAACGCGAAATTCGTGTCCTGGCTGATATGCTATTCGTTTTTCTTGATTGATTGATCATCCATAGGTATGGAAGATTATATTTGATTTACCACGCGTACTACAAAATATTTTTTCTTGTACAAAATCACTGCATAACGTGCTTGTCATTATATTATTTATAAAATATCCGTACTATCCGTACTAATATTATCTGTCTGTCTGTCTGGCGCAACGTGTTGTTGTTTTTTTTTTCAATATATTATGTATAAGTAAAGTAATCTGATCTCAATAAATAATAAAAATATAGTTTTATCTTAATTAATATAATTTAAATATAATACTACTAGCTGTTGATGTCCGCTACTACGTTGCGCCAGACAGACAGAGAGACGGATATTAATAATAATTATTGGTACGGAATTACAGATAGTATAAAAATATGGAAATTTTGTAAATAATAATGATAAACACGTTATGCAGTGATTTAGTAAAGAAAAAATATTTTGTAGTACGCGTGGTAATTCAAATATAATCTTCCATAGCTATAATGGATGATTATTCAATTTAAGAACAAATCAAGAAAAACGAATAGCATATCAGCCACGACACGAATTTCGCGTTATGGCCTTTTTGTGATTGCCATAACGCGTCTTGGCCGTTTTCATTAGAGCCACGACGTGAAATTCGGGTCGCGGCTGTTTCACTGTGACCACAACGCGTTGTGAGCTATTTTTTCGCTCACTGAGCGATTTCGGTCTTTGAGCGTAACATATGCACCGGACCCGCTTTTCCTCATACATTTGATTTTCATCTCAATCACCGGTTAATTGGTCCTCACTGCACGCAAATTCCAGGTATCCAAGTGCTGCGCGACAACAAGTTCAACCCGGACACGATGATCCGGCGCGCAGCGGAGGAGGCCCCGGCGCCGGTGGCGGTGGGGGAGGAGGGCGAGGGCGCCCGCGTACCGCCCGACGAGCTCGCCCGCTGGTCGTCGCACCGCGTCATGCAGTGGCTCAAGGAGATCGACCTAGCTGAATACGCGCCCAACTTGCGCGGCGCAGGTACAGACAAGTTGATTCATAGGAAGATGGCGGACCTACGTGATTTGGTCGCGTTACGTCGTTAGCCTACAGATCATGAATATAATTTGTGGGGGTTTTGTCTAATGAAACCAAAATGTTCCCAAGTATAGATTTTATTAATTACCCCACATATTATAGGATTGATATAAAGTGCTGGGGAGCACGCGCGGTGCTTAGCGGTTATGAACGCGTACTGACTGTAAATACATGTAAATGTATGGTGTGATTTATGACACCGTACATCATTAAAGGAAACAATTTCTTCGAATATGTATTTTCATAACTCCACCTCATATAATATTTATGAAGTTAAAATAAACTATGATAATTTTTATAAATTTTAACTATGAGGTGGAAATACAAATTGGTCTTACAAACTACCTACTACTAAAAGGGGAATCCGTTTTTTCGGATCCGAATCCGAATCCGAATTTGCAATGCAAGCGAAACAGCCAATATATACTGTAAAAACCTTAAGCCGGGGTAGGTAACCAAAGTAGTGGCTTACTCGAAAACATACAACTTTCATATTATGAACTTCTATTTCCCATTTTACCCTCTTAGGGACCTGTCAGGCAAATAATAAACATTATTATCTATGTAGGCGTGCACGGCGGACTGATGCTACTGGAGGCGCGGTTCACGGGCGAGCTGCTGGCGGCGCTGCTCAACATACCCGCCAACAAGACGCTGCTGCGGCGACACCTTACGCAGAGGTAGTGTGCCTCGACCCTTACATTTCGCACTATGCTAAGACACGACCTTCACTTAGCCGATAATAGAATAGTGCACATTTTGTAACAGTAGATCAGAAAATGTGTTCAGGCTAAATTTATATTAGCCTGCGCAAACGCACATTTTGGCAAATATACCGCGAGATCACAAGCAATGGTATGCAACGATTTATTTAAATAGCGGCGGTAGGTAACCTAAGAAGTGGTTTGCTAAAAAAAATCCGCACACGACTATAAATTATAAAAGAAAATATTTAAAATACAGTGTAAACTCTATATAACGGCACTGAAGGGACCGTGCTTGTTATGACGTTATAGAGAGTTGTCGTTAAATGGAGAGAAGTAAAATCAAAGAATTTCCGTCAATATACAGTGATTTTTTTCGCTAACCGTTATTTACTGTTTGAAAGTTTATGAGCAACTGAGAATATGATAATGTTTAGATACTTATGTTCAATTATTATTTTTAACAAAAAATTAAAACCGACTTCCAAGGTAAAAACAATAACATCCTTATAATATGAACTAAAAAGTATTAAATAATTTTTCCTATCGAATAGTGCCTTTTTCCGAATTCGGCAAAAACTCAACTATTTCTGTACTCAATCCTTCATCATTTTGAAGTCGGTACCAGATATAGCTGAATCTTCAGTCTGCCAAAATATTTGAAATTTGTAACTGGCACCGACTTCAAAATTATGAAGGATTGAGTACAGAAATAGTTGAGTTTTTGCCGAATTCGGAAAAAGGCACTATTCGATAGGAAAAATTATTTAATACTTTTTAGTTCATATTATAAGGATGTTATTGTTTTTACCTTGGAAGTCGGTTTTAATTTTTTGTTAAAAATAATAATTTCACTCTTTTTAGTTTTTAGTTACCTAGTAAGTAGTAAACTATCGCGTACTATGTACTATCAAAGAAGTTGATTCCTATGCAGATCGGGGAGCAGTTTGGTTGCGTTACGTCAAACCCAGCCGACAGATCACAATTAACATTGAATTGACATATTCGACCAAATAAAGTTGGTCTATCAATTATTGCATAGGAATCAATTTCCTCGATGGTACGTAGAATAATACACCTGTATTATATTATTTTACGTATCTTATTACAAGCTCACCGGTGAGCGAGACACAATAGAATAACAATATATTTCCAAGAATCCACGATCGAAGGATACAAACTATTAGCAACAAATCATAAGTATCGTGCAGAGACCGGTCTCGAACGCTTCAACTCCCAAGCGGCCACATTGTGGTGTTATACGAATTCGGACATCTATTAATAACCGGCCCCACTCGTTCGACTCGAGCGATCTTTGCACGAAAAATTTTGAGTGTGAAGTTTTGAAAATAGACAAACTGTGTTACGCTCGTAAAAATCTCATTATTCGGTATTTTATTCGAAGATGAACTTTTCTCATGTTCTGGGAATTGGATCCCAGGTGCGCGAGGTCTACCGTCTATGGCGGTTGCATACTAAGGTATAATATTAATATATTATCTATCTCGATGGCCGTCGCCGCGCGCCGCTGCGGCTCGGCCGCTAGTGCGAGCCCGGTCGCGAATTTACAAAGGCTATATCATTAGAGTGAAAGCGCAAACTGAACTGGCTTAGCTTTTGTTAGACAAAAACTTGACAAAACACTTATCTGTTTTAGTACAGAAAATGACCGAAATCGCCTAGAAAGAGATTAGCTAAATTGTTTCTAACGTTGCAGCAACATATTATGCTATTCAATTTGATACCGATATGGTAAATACATCGTCATTGTTAACTTTAAAAATATGTAGGTGGATAGTTATATGAAAATTGTTATTACTTATTATTTTAATGTTACAGTAATGAAATTACTTACTCGTTTCTATTCTGTATTTAAGGGTCCGTATAGGAAATTTGTCGATTTCGCTGATTTTACAGACGTGATTTAACAGTTAAAATACAGTATTTCTATAAGTTTTAATGCACAACATGTAAGATCATTTCAATTATAATGTAGTGTTGGAGCTAGATTTTTTATTTTTTTTAAGTATCTTTAAATAATCCAACTCAAACCCGCGACAGTTTTGTGATTTTTGCTGTAAAAGGTTTAGAATATCACCTTTTTATGAATTGTATTGACGTCTTAACGGTATGAAAAAAATACAATTCACTGTTAAGAAAGTCGTCTATAAAATGTTGGAATTACTTTTTACCACTTTAATATAAAAAACCGTTTAAAAACAGAAAACCTCTATCTGCCCGCTAACTTGGCGATCGTCCTTTTTCACCTGGCACATGAAAGACGGGCGTGAGTGTGAAGAGAGCAGTAGAAAAGAGAATACGGGCTCTTAAGTGACAAAAAATAGTACTTAATTAACTAACAAACTTTAATTAATAGGTAAGAAACAGGTATGTACATAACTACACACTTGTTGAGAGTACAAAATATAATTATAAAACTATCTTAGATAAATAAACAAAAGCTCATCTATTAGAGTCTGGCTCGTGACTCAAACGGTATAAGCCTTTGTAAATACGCCGCCCGGTCTGGTACCTGGCAACGCGCGCGCCGCGCCGCTCGCTTGACAGCCCTAGCAGATTATAGCAAGCGAGACGCCAGACAGTTAATGTACTATGAACGCTAAGCGCAATGCAAAAGGTTGAAATTAGGTTGTTTCATGTGTTGTTGTGAGACATGCATGTTATTTATATTAATTATCGAAGCAGCTTACTTCTCAGAAGTAATGTCAAATGTGTGCCTTATGCTCTGGACTTAAGGATGAATTTGTTTTGTTCAATTTTGGTGACATCGGTGACCCTAATGTGGTAATGATGATGATGATGATGAATGTAATTTGCATAGTAGCATATGCTTTCAGTTCTTAAAACAGCGCCTAAACCCCCAAACTTGTATCTATAAGGAATCCGGAGTTCTCTTAGTATCTTCGGAACCATGGTATACCTCGGTGCAAAATCTTGCGTTTTGGTAGCATATGCTTAGGATGCTTCTCATAAAACCAAAATCACCATATGTTTCCATATAAATTTCGAGGAGTTCCCTCGATTACTCATGGATCCCATCATCAGGTCACCACTTTTGTGAACATGGTACCAAATTGGAGTGAAACCTAATACAACAAAACAAAAATTTCGAAAATCGGTTCACAAACGGCGGAGTAATCGTTGAACATACAAAAAAAAAATAAAAAAAAAATAAATAAATAAAAAAAAAAATATCCACAGTCG
Organism: Lysandra bellargus; assembly: GCA_905333045.1. NCBI lineage: Eukaryota > Metazoa > Arthropoda > Insecta > Lepidoptera > Lycaenidae > Lysandra > Lysandra bellargus. The sequence continues at coordinate 7,723,495 of HG995332.1, forward strand.
AACATATAACCTCCTCGTTTTTTGGAAGTCGGTTAAAAACAGTCTACACGTGCAAGCAATCCCAATTCGTAAACAAAAGAACGAATTTCTTAGAAAGTTCGGTATGCATGATGCCGAAAGTCAAGTTCATTGCGGGCTAGGATAGTAAAGCGACAAAAAAACGCACACAGCTGCGCAGCTTTTATTAATATTTGTAACTTAAAATGTACTTTTTATTACTCAATCGTCGTGATTTTGTCGCTATTGAGAGTGGGAGTGATGCTATACAGAGTGTGTCATTGTATGATAGACAAGCTAAACCAACCAAAGCAGGCCTGTCCCACTCGCGCGTGTAGGTATCGAACTGTAAGTACCCCTCTAGGGGGGCAGATCACCAGGGACTCACAAGCGAGCGTGACGCACGCGCAAGATTTTTTCGTCGCATATATCTACGTACTGATTTAACCGCTGTGACAGAATCGTTATTAATCTGATAAATATGAACAATTGAAAAAAGGTCAAAAAAATATTTCAATAAGGTAATTTCAGACTTTAAAATACAAAAAAAGATTAAAAAATACACAAACATAGCAAATGAACCAATTTGTTACAAACAAACCGCATACTACACAGAAATAAACACAAGTTATTTCTGTGTAGTATGCGGTTAAGTTGTAAAAAATTCCTAACCAGCTCCTGCACTATAATCGAATATTAATCTATTATAAAATATAGGTTGGGTTACCAAAATTTGATTATTACTATAAAAAAGTTTGCTATTAGTAGCTATAGTAACTAAAAGAAGATTATTTTATTTTCTTAAATGTGACAATCTTGATTTCGTCAGAAAGGGTACCTCTTACGCAATAGAAAGAGATCTCGGAATTTGAACTTTTTAGTATCGTATCATGAGTCGTTATTTCTTTAAACGGGTTTCACTAGTGGGAATTCTGTTGGTACTAGAGATCAACTACGATAACTTGGCGCGCCCCTCCAAAATTCAAAACGTTTGAAGTGCGTTGTCAAAACTTTTGAGGTGCGTTGTCTTGCGCGGTAGGCTAGTTATGATTAGTTGACCAACAAATCTTGGTAATAAGTGACATTAACTGAAATATAACGTGTACTGTGATTGCTTGAATACTTAATACATACAAACTCTTTCATAAGGATGTGACTACACACATTGAAACAGTCACTTGGAGGGGCGCGCCATGTATCGTAGTTGATCTCTACTAATATATATTCTGTGACCAAAGTCAAATGATTTCGACGCTTTAAGGAGTTGGTCGTTAGATGGAGTTTACACTGTATAATTAAAAATGTAATGTCTAGGATTTTTAGCCAACCCATATTTTTTCGAATGAATCATATACGTTAAAAATATGATTAATTCGAATATCAGCTCGGTGAAAGGTTGTCTCATAAGTTGGGATCTTCTATTACAACGTCCGATCCGCCTCTGTGAAATGACGTTCCGGAGTTCGTAAAACTATTTATATTATATACTTTACGCACTAAAGCTTAAAACAAACCTAAGCGTCAGTGACAGGGGGCGCGGTACGCGATACGGGAGCGTCTGCAACGCGAAACTGGCCGTGCACACCTGCGCGACTACGGTGCGAACCGTTAATATCATAACACAATCTATCAAAACGTATACAAATCAAAAAATCATAAACTAAAGAGTTGTAGAAAATAATATAAAAAAGGTTTTAAAAAAGAAGTCTAGTTATGTACACTTCAAAACACGCGTCTGACAACTTGACGCGCACGTTCCGCTTGCCGACGCGAACATCCCGCGTCGCGGTCGTGCAGGTGTGCACGGCGCCATAAGATTACATGGGCAGCGTCCGCCGCGCGGTAGACGCTACCGCTTCGCAGTCGCTTTGGTCGCGTAGGTTTGTGCAATCCTTTAATCCAGCTTCATCTTCTTATTGTATTGTGTGTGTGTGTGAGTGAATGAGTTTGTCCTCGCTACAAACGACAACAGTAAAACTACACAGTTACAAAATAACAAATAAATACGTTAATAAACAAAGTAAATACGTTGTGTATTTACCTATTTTTTCTCTCACAGAACCATTTTTCACAACGGTTAACTGTTACTCAATTTGTCTGATGTACACACTACTGTTCTTCCACTTGACAAACAAAAAACATCATAAAATTATTTATTTTTCAGATTTAACGACCTGCTAGGCCGCGACGTCATACAACAGAAGCGGACGGCCGAGCAGACGCTAGGGTATCAACCGCTCACCGCTACTACTAAATACAAGGTAGATAGACCTTAATTATTATCCGACTACGGCAAAGCAAAAAGGAAGGAAGGTGGTTCATATTGATTTGATAGAGATTGAGAGAAAGTCCGTTTTTAGGGTTCCGTACCCAAAGGGTAAAAACGGTACCCTATTACTGAGACTTCGATGTCTATCCGTCTGTTTGTCTGTATAATAATAATAATAAAACTATTTATTGCACACCAAAATACAGATACAATATGAAAGATACATACTTTAAGAAGGCGACTAACCCTAAATTGTCGATTTTATAAATCATTTTTGTACTTGATAATAAGCCCCGAATCGTTTAATTTTCTAAACATATATACTACATTATATTTCCTAGTATTCAATCTGAGCGAAAACACCATATCGTGAAATTTTCTGGATAGAAAAAAATCACAAAGATGCATCTAACTTTGACGAATTTTTCCTATATTTCCTAAACCATGCAGTAAACTGAGTTAATATTTTTACACATTATATAAAATTCTATCGTCGAGGGTTCGTTCTAGCGGATTTTTAATATTCTCTATATTTTTTAAGATGTTTAAGAAAAACCACATTGGCGCTTCACCGTAAGATTTGTCTCACCTCTCAGTTGCCAACAGTCGCGTTCGCGCGCGCCAGAGGAGAGGACGTACTTCCTTTGCTTTTAATTTCTACAGTTTTATTATATGTACATATATTATAGATAATTTCAAGTAATCTTTTGTTCTAATTTAAATGCTAGAATTTTAGAAAATCTGACAGGAATTGATAGGTATTTTAGAATATGACACACTGAAACTCAAAAAAGCCGCGCATGCGCAGTTTGAAAGACTCAACGAACACGACTATTATATTTTTGTAACAACTATAACAGCTTAGGAATTCTTAAACCAGAATCGATCCAGTAGTATCAGAGCCTATTCGATTTCGATAAATATACATATCATAAAGTGTTACTAGTGTATAAGGCAATAATAGTATTTTAAAAAGATAAAACCGACTTCAAGTTGTACGTAATTAAGTACGTAATTAAAATTCCCTATCTCAAAAACTACAACTATCAAAAACTACTTAACCGATTTTGATGAAACTTGCAGCATTCCCTAAGTTGAACAATACCTAGTACAACAAAAAAAGAATCACTTAAATCGGGCTTGTAGTTCCAGAGATATGCGTGCACAAACATAAAAACATACATACATACATACATATTACATACACTTTCGAAAGGTGAATGCCCAAAAATGTATGGACCAAAAACCCGTAATTGATTAAAACCATTTATATGGGGCATAGTAGACTACATTTACGGTATCCCAAATACAATGTCCTTTTTGGATTAAACAATCACCAAGTACTTTAAAAACGATCGGACTTTTCTTATAGGAATCTATGACATTTAGGACGACATGATGCTACTTAAACGATAATGTGACGATCAGTACGTAGCAAAAACACATTTATATTTGTCTACTAATTCTTATGTTCATGTATTTAATATTAAAATATTTATCACTTTTATATCTGAAAGTATAGAATGTCAGTTTGGTATAGAAATGGTATAATCTGTACCTGCATGTGGACGCAAATAAGCAATAATGTGTTAACCCACAAAAATCAACAAATGAGGTTTTTGATGCAGGCACATAGCTTATGGCTTAAACTACATTTTTCAGCAGTATTTTAAGTGCCATAACCCTTATTTCTTTTAAAATTAATATATTTTAAAATATACTAACGATCTATGTAACATAAAACATTTTACAATAATCTACTAAGCTCCTTAACACATTTTCAAAATAAGCAAGGCGCCATCTGTAATTTTGCTAAAGAATGTCAAGCGGCATGATATATTGTTTAAAATGGCGTATTTGCTGTCAAACATTTTTTTAAGCAAGCCACGGAGCCGGCGTTTAGCGACAATTTTATAAATCAAAAAGGTGCAAATACATAAAATAAAGGCTCAGTATTGTTCAGTTACCATGCAGGACGTTAATAAGATACAAATATACATAAGGTAAGCGTATTTTCGTTCAATATTTTGTATAAGTCGAGTTTTGATGTTATAGGTTATAATTATATTTATGTATAAATCTGATTTAACAATACATATAGATTTCAAAGCATATAAATAATGGGAATATAGCAATAGATATTACAATTTTAATTAAATTAAATGTTTGTTCTTACTTAAAACTTATCAAAATTAGGTAATGAAGTAGAAATATCATTTGACACATTATTGAAAAATGTTGCAAGCATGTAACATGCTGTTAATTTATAATTTCAAGTTCCTTAACTTTGTTATTGTTAAATGATGTTCTGCTTGTTATGATTATCGAGTTTGTTTTAAATGACATAAAACGATATTGTAAATAAAATAAACGAAGGTACAAAGTTATTTGTATGGTCTTAAGTTCATATAAAGCAATAAGTTTTTTTTTTCAAAAATAAAATGCACGATTATATTAACAAAATATTCTTAGGTAAAAAAATATCAAAATAATCTTGAGCAAAATATCTTTATATAATATATAGAAATGAATGAATAAACTACCTAATTTAATTTAAATTATGTATAGAGACTTTTGTACAACGAAATTAAGAATTTTTTCAGATGTCAGCGCAAAGAAAGGGCCAGAAGACTTGCACATTCCTATCTTTTAAATGATTTTGAAGATGATTTTGCCTGTTTTCCCTGTTTTTCTCTTGAAGTTTTTTTCTGATTTTTTTTCTACAAAATTCACGGAGCTCGTGACCTTTCCAACAAATGCAAAACCGTGGACCGTTCCGTGACCGGTCGACCTGTCGACCGACCGTGACCTTTCCAACAAATGCAAAACCGTTCGTGCGTTCTGGAGTTATAGCGTCAGGAAGGAAAATCCGACTTATTTTTATATATTAGACTAGCTGTCCTGGCAAAAGTTGTTTTGCCTGTTTTCTCTGTTTTCCTGCTTTTCTGTTGAAGTTTTTTCTGAATTTTTTTATAAACCTCACGGAGCCCGAGACCTTTCCAACGAATGCAAAACCGTGGAAATCGGTTTGTGCCTTGTGTAGTTATAGCGTCAGGAAGGAAAACCCGACTCATTTTTATATATTAGATTTCAATTTACACCATTTTATACTGTCATAATTAAATTAAGTAGCTGATTCAAAAGTGTTGTCTTTGTTTTCAACTTTCGCTTACGAGGGATAAAGTAAAAAATATTATTGTATGCCCTGAAGAAAAACTACAGAATTTTCTCAAACTGATGTTCCTCTAATAATGGTGCCACATATTAATGATGAAGAGCTTAATCTGGCCATTCGATCTAGTTCAAATCAAAATTTTGATGCATATAACATAGTACTAGTATGGGAGCCCTAGAACAAATTATTTTTTATTACTTGTTACTATCAAGCTAATTTTTTGTGTGTAGTCAATCAAGTTCTGTTGATTACAAAACCCTTTAACGGAACCCTAACGAGCTGATTTTTTGTATATCGATAGGTTATTAGTTGTATAATTCAAGAGTAACATGATTGTCCTACAAATAAAACAGTCCATATTTTAGGACCATCAATGCAAAATATGAAATACATTCTATCTCTGTTAGCTACCACATTCGAGATTTAAATAAAAATGTTGTTCGTCTTATCAAAATGAAGCTACGAATCTACGAACTCACAAAAATTTAGCTTGATAGTAATAAAAAAAATTGTTCTAGGGCTCCCGTACTATTTGAAATACCATCATAAACTTTTGCAATGATAAGGACTGTTAAAGATTTAAATTAGTATTAAGTACTTAATATTATGTTCCTCAAGTAATGTCAAGACTGCTTATTCATATAAGTAAGCAAGTGGACAGTAGTAATAAACATTTTCGTAATAAAATATACTTATTTTATTTTCAGAAAAATGTTGAGTTCTCTTGAACTTTATATTATTATTTTATCAGTATTACTCTAAGTCACTTAATTGTCAAAATCAAAAAGGTGTACAATATTTTACACCATTTTTCAATAATAGTTTAAGGTACTTACATTGATTATAAATAAATTGGTATGACTTATCATTATTTTAACAATAATGACTTAATTTACATACATCATTTTGGTCACTGGATTCGGTTGTAGTTCATTTTACAATAACCTATTTTGTCGATTTTCAGAGATAATTTGTAGGAAATAAAGAAAGTTTAAAGTTATACGTATCCGGGAATTTTGACAAAACATATATAACCCTAAACTTGTAAGAAAAATTCGAATCTCCAAAACAAAACGTTTAGAAACAGTTCATAATTTTCAAACGCCATTTGCCTAAAATGTCAGTCAGGTGGGTTAACACATTATTGCTTATTTGCGTCCATGTATATTTAACGATTATTACATGATATCAGTTGAGTATCTACTCTCTAATCGGAGAAGTATTAAAGGAACTTTTAATTTAAATTCCTTTAAAAACGTAACTGAGATGATGTTGTTAATAATGTATTTAAACACGTTATAAAATATGTACATTCATTGACCACTCAAAAAATATCAAAAACTAGCGCTACCTTATATTGCGCGTGGCCCGACACGCACTTGGCCGGTATAGACTTTATTTTCTCTAAATTGTATATTCTTATACGACGTGTCACCATCGTATTTACGAGGAAAACACAAAAACAAAATGGTTTTGAATAAAATGATTTACATATTTACAATCTACTATTAATGGTCTACTTTGCTGTATATAAATTATTTTAATCGACTATGGGTTTTTTTGGGCATTCACCTTTGGCATATTTGTTCAGAAGCTGCTCTAGATTAACATATACAAAAACTGGACAGTTCTGGAAATATTACATACATACGCGTCGCATTGATAACCTCCTTTTTTTGAAGTCGGTTAAATAGTATTAATTTGATTCTCAAAGTACAGACGGAAAATGTGACTCGAACTTCTCAAAATTTTATCTGATATATTTGGTTATACTACGTTCGTAAAAAGTGGTTACGAGAGTAATTACACAAATTTATAGCCGCGATGACATTTTGAATGCGTTGGGCGAGTGCGGGGGGTATGAAGCGCGTGGGTGAAAACCGTTTTTTTTCTGTCGTAGGTCCCCCTCTTACACATAATATTCCTTCAGGCCCCGCGCGAGCACCGGTGATCGCGACAACAATAGAATACAATAGCAATTCCTGGAAATTCCGACTGAAGTAATATTATACTTATTGTACAAAAGGCGAACTTATTGCTACTAAGCAATCAATCTGTATGTGTGTCTTCAGGCTGTAACTCAAGAACCGCTATAGCTAGACTTCTGAAATTTTCACAGGTTGTGTAATGTGTATATCTATTGCCGCTATAACAACAAATACTAAAAACAAAATAAATTAAATATTTACGGGGGGCTCCCATACAATGAACGTAACTTTTTGCTATTTTTTGCTCGATATCAATAACGGCAACATATAGGCACTTGAAATATTCACAAAATACTAAGCTGTATTTGTACTTTAATAATTAATAATAAAATTTAAATAAATAATTAAGGGAGGCTCATACATAATTTTTTGCTCTATTGTGGTACAGAAGTCAGAACCCTTCGTGGGCGAGTCCAACTCACACTTGACGATTTTTATTGATACTTAAGTTGTTTATTGATCGACTGATAGAATGATATGAGTACGCGCGGAATGATTAATGACCGAATGGGAACTGAACTTTGCTAACAATTACTGAAATTGTGTCAAATGTTGATATATGATACAATTTTGTGTACGCGCTTGCCCGTACAATGTATAATAGTACGTAGCCACCTACATATTATTTAGGTGGCTATGGACGCTCATTTGTTCCCTCATAATTTCTGAACTTATAACTACTTATCGCGGAAAAACTTGTGGTTACCGATAGGCACTGTATGCTTGCATAACTTCTAGTAAATAGACATTAATTACTAATATGTAGAGATGTCACGAATATTCGGCAACTATTCGGTATTCGGCCTATTCGGCTTGTTTTTTTGCTATTCGGTATTCGGCCGAATAACACGTACTATTCGGCCGAATACCGAATACCAAACCACTTTAAAAAAACACGTTATATTCCTCAAAATTATGTATTTATTTCCAAATTACAACACTTTGGTAAATAAAATTGATCAGTGATAAGTTGTGATGGTTAAAAACAAGCTTTTCAGCTTTTTTGGTAGCAAACGATTAGGTACGTTCTTCATCGTAAAGGTTACCAGCCTCAGAAAATTACCTCTCGCTATACACGCTACTTCCAGGAGACAAACTTTGGCCGAGAGGTTTGGGTATTGTTTTTCGTTTGCTAATCACCACTTGTAAGGATCGGCCTTCCGGTCTAGACGAACTGTTTTCAAATAAAAATCCAACTCATTTGACGCAAATGACTCGTTTGAAACACAACGAGGAAAACAGGCTGCGAATTGTCAATCCAGCTACCGCGCCCCCGAAAAGTATATAGTACTAGATGACGCCCGCAACTTCGTTGCGCCAAAATTAGTTTATCGCGCCGGAACCGTACATTTTTTCGGGATAAAAAGTAGTCCTTTCCCGGGACTCAAAGTATCTCCATGCTAAATTTCGGCGAAATCGGTTCAGCGGTTTGAGCGTGAAGAGGTAACAGACAGACAGACAGACACACTTTCGCATTTATAATATTAAGTATGGATTTCGTGCCGAATATTCGGCGCTTCAGCCGACAGCGTTGCCGAATATTCGGTATTCGGTATTCGGCCAATTCACTATTCGTAGCATCCCTATTAATTAGTAGTTAAAAAAAACTAAAAAAAACACGCTTTTTTCGTTATTTTTGTTTTCAAAAATTTTATAAAAAATATTGCATTGTCATTGGCTCTTAATACGTATGAAAAGTTTCGAATTAATTAAACTGCTGGAGATAGGTAAAAATCGTGCTCAAAGATTCCGTTACGTACATACAGCCCGAGCTAATAAAAGCGTGTTAATAGGTATGGCATCATGGCGACAAGGTTTCGGATTATCTAATTTTTTAATAAAACTAGCTGTCCCGGCAAACGTTTCTTTGCCATATTATAAAGTAAGCGCCCGTATTATTTTATTGAAGTGACTAAATATACTTATTTAGTCACTTCAATAAAATAATACGGGCGCCATGGCAACGTCCATCGCTATCCCGTGACCAGCGTCGCGAAAACAATGGTCGTCGTCAGTCTCGAGTTGTAATAATTTACTATTATATATTCGACAAATGCACTTATGACGACCTCCGTGGCGCAGTGGTGAGCGCATTGGTAGCTCAAGCCGGAGGTCGCAGGTTCGAGTCCCGCCGACGGAACAAAAAGTTTATGAAGTTCCTGGGTCATGTATGTGTATTAAATATGTGTATCATATAATAAAACTTTTATACTATATATATATACTTAAGATTTTTATTATATGATATAAGATTAAGTACCCAGTAGCCGATTCTCAGACCCACTGAATATGCATATAAAATTTGGTTGTAATCAGTAAAGCCGTTTCGGAGGAGTACGCGGACTTACATTGTGACACGAGAATTTTATATACAAGATAAAGATTTATACGTGGGAGAGCCATGCTTCGGCACGAATGGGCCGGCTCGACCGGAGAAATACCACGTTCTCACAGAAAGCCGGCGTTAAAAAGCGCTTGCGCTGTGTTTCGCCGAGTGAGTAAGTTTACCGGAGGCCCAATACCCTACCCTATTCCCTTCCCTTCCCATCCCTATTACCTACCCTCCCCTATTACCTTATTCCCTCTTAAAAGGCCGGCAACGCACCTGCAGCTCTTCTGATGCTGCGAATGTCCATGGGAGACGGAAGTTGCTTTCCATCAGGTGACCCGTTTGCTCGTTTGCCCCCTTATTTCATAAAAAAAGACACAACGATAAAAAATAAGTACTTATTCCTAAAATTTTAGCTTCTTAACTTGATTTTTTTTTTGTTATGAGACTTCAAAGTTGAATAGTCAAGTAGATTTTTTGTTAATAAAATTTCTTAATTTTTGTATACCATTCGATAATTAGTTATGACTTATGATTTATAATTTTTTTTCTTATGAAACCACTTACATAAACGCAATATTTAACATAGCTATCGAAGAAAATCTTCCCGCGATGCGTACAATCTAGCTAAGCGTGACGTCATAGTTAGCTAACATTATGTTTGGAGCGTTTTGGGAAGGTCTATTTTATGTGAGCTTTGAATTGTGATATTTCGGAGAGTTTTTAAACTATCAAAGTCATTTTTTCACCAATGTTTCTATTTTTGAATGTTCCTTTACGGTAAGTACCAGAAAAAATATGTCATGCTTATTGCAGGTGCCAAAGAGCCGTCAATTCTCGCTGAAGCGGCGCAAGAGCCGGGACGAGCTGGATCTGGGCGAGCTGGTGTGTCCGCTGCGGGACGACGGCTCAGGTGACTCCCCGCCCGTAAGTCCGCACTAACACATTAACAACGGGTTGGCACACCGACGTCGCGAAGTCAGGGTCAACTCAGGGGCCGTACCACGAAACCGTTTTGAGACTTAAACAATCATACGAAAATGCCACGACAGTGAAACTGACAGTGAAATGACGTTGTTACAGCAGGACGTGGCATTTTCGTATGATTGTTTAAGTCTTAAAACGGTTTCGTAGTAGGCCTGCTGACCGCAATGCGTAAACGCATTAATCCCCATTAATCCCCAAGCGGCCGGATCCGGCCGTGCTATCTAAACGCAGCTATTTGTCCTGTTTGATCCGGCAGCTAGATATTTCAAAATATATATGTACTTCTGAAAAGAATATTAAATCAGACTAAATACTATATTATGATGGCTTGATTGATAGAAAATTTATTAGATATTATAAAATTCTTTACAAAAACATAAAATATGGTTTGGATGTAACAATATTATATTATTTGTAAAAAGGGGGTAAGGCCGGGCGCCATTTTTTTTTGCACATTACCTACACTACTTTTTTGCAAATATTTTTGCACATACTGAAGGGCTAGAGTATGGATTTGATAGATTTGCAAGACCTCTCACGCTTACAAAATCTGTCAATTCAGTACACATTTAGAAATGCATCTACGTGTCGCGTTGCGGTCTGAATTTACTCAGTTCTTACAGAATACAGACGAACGGCACAGGGTTGTGGCGGTACCCACAATTCGCCTAACAATCCTGCATCGCGCTATCGAAGTTTCGGAGAACGGCAAGATATATACAACGTCTGAAATGACGTCAGTGGGCTTCGGCCTGACCGAGCATGCTATCTCTCTCGGTCGGAAGATCTTCCTTTTCGGCCGCCACTAACAACGTTAAATTGGTGACCCCGACAAGAACACGCATCCTTCTGGACATCAATCATCATCAACACTCTCCGCCCCTCCGCACCACGTCAGCAGACATCAAGCATAACCGGGTCGCCTCGACCATAAGCCGCGTTGGAGGTCCGCGCCGGTCGAACCCGTGTCTGGCTTGAACGGGGCAGCCATAGGCTACAACGACCGGTCAGCAAGCAGAGCAAGGGTCCCTCTCCTGGTCATTGCACGCGTAGCTTCGGCCCACACCTGACAACACAAGCGCATCGAGGAATACCACAGGTCTTCGGGGGGGAGTGATGTGGCGGTACCCACAATTCGCCTAACAATCCTGCATCGCGCTATCGAAGTTTCGGAGAACGGCAAGATATATACAACGTCTGAAATGACGTCAGTGGGCTTCGGCCTGACCGAGCATGCTATCTCTCTCGGTCGGAAGATCTTCCTTTTCGGCCGCCACTAACAACGTTAAAGGGTTAAGGCTATGTTCCGAAATGTACTGCGACCACTGTACAGTGCTATCACTGAGAAAAAAATCGTTCCGTAATGGAGTTGCTGCCGCAGTACCCTAGTGAAATATATGACGTCATCAATCGTCGCCATATTGTACTGTGAGCACTGGCGTTTTCGAGGTAAGGCACTCGCAGTACTTTGATCACGTGGTCATTCAACTGTCAAGTGTCAAAACCACTCGAGTGTCTAACGTTTTAAAACAACAAAGTCTTTTTATAACTCATCAAATTACTGACACTGGCTATTCCTTAAGGGAGGCCATTTTTAAAGAAGAAGAACGTTTTAAAACAATACCTACAGTTTAATCCCAAAGTTATAAATTTCTGCAATTAATTTGGATTAATAATAATAAAACACTGGAAGAATTGCAAAAATTAACCTTATTAGACTGTGTTGAAAATGTTCAATACGAGCTGACAAAAATGCGGCTGATTGGATTGCGTTCCGTTTTAAATAGTAACCAGTATACCAACAGTATACTAACTATAAAGGAACGGCCTCGCAGTATACTAAAATGCCGTCACACTCTGCAGTGGTCGCAGTACATTTCGGAACATAGCCTAAGAGTGGCTTTCCAAACCTAGCGGCACGCGAACACCATAATAAAATGCCACTAATATGACCTAGGCTATATGTTTCTTTTTGGTGTACCGACCGAAAACGCCACTGATTTATATGGGATATGAGATCGAGTCACGCGCTGGGTGAGATGTCGTCGTGAACTGAACTTTATTAAGTACATTATTCGAAAAGTTAATCAAAGTTGCATTATTACCTAAGTTGCATAGTAGGTAATAAGGCAACACACGCTGTACGGGCGTGTACACGTACAAGTGGCGTAAACCAAAATGAAACCTAATAGTAATTGGATCTAAAATCTAGGACAACCTTGGAAAAGGGTGAAGTGGCACAGAAATATTTTAGTATAATATATAGATTATAGGCCTTTGATGTTTTGAGAGACAAATAGCTACTCACAGTTAAGCTTTAATTTTAAGGTAAATTAAGGTTTAATTTTATGTTTTTATCTTTCGTAAATCTGTGATTCGCATTTTTGCGGTCAGCGGCGTCGGTGTGCGAACAGCATTAGGTAGTTGTGTACTTTACTATATTTTCATGGGCGTACCGAGAAGGTAAAATAAACGTCAATTTTCCTGGAAAGTGGGAATTCAAAACGTGTTATATCTACTCTGCGTAAAATGAAGTGTTGGAAACAAAATGTCTTTTAAGGCCAGGCCAGTTCGAAAGTTTCAGCCCCCCTAGCTGAAATCCTGGGTACGCCCATGTATACTATACTTTAAAAGTTGTATATAATAGCTGATATTGAGCTATTTTACCGAATAATTTTCAAAACGCTCAAAGAGACGAAGACGATAATCTAATCGAATCACATTTCAAACTATTTTCATTGGTCAAAAGTTTATTCCAGTATTGACCAACATCTTTAATTGCTACAACTAGTAAAATGGTATGGTACAGTTTTATTAAGCTTGGTGTTATTAATCCACTAACAAACGCTTTGGTTTTGGGTTCTATTTAAAAAGTTTAGGGATACTTATAAATACAGATAACTAAAGCTGGCTGCTAAAGCTGGATAACTAAAGGGTAAAATAACTACAGCCTAAATATAAACATTAAATGAACAAAAAAGCTGTTTTCTTTTATTAATGTATATTATTATTATTATTATTAGCGATTCGTAATATTATTAGATTTTAATTCGAGTCAAAATTTCATAAAGATAATATAAATCTGAGTTTGTATTTCGAAACTCGAAAGTCGAAACGGCGAATCGGAGCACAAAACTTTGTTTATAACATTTAAAATTTGTTTAAAATTCTGTGGCCAGTCTCGTAATTTTGATTATCAACAGTAAACCGTTGCACTAGCCACTAGCCAGTATGCTGTTAAGAGTTTCGGAACACACCCATCATATTTTTTCTAAGACATTAATATAAAATGTTACAAACAGACGACGAAGACCACATCAGTAGCGGGAGTCGTCGAGTCGGCTGCCTGTCTCCCGCGTGACACCGCGCGCACACACTAGTTCATATCACACAACCATACTTATAAATTGTTATTGCTATACTAAAGGTAAGCTCAACTTACACTGGGCACAGTCGAAGCGTAGCGTCACGTTTTTTGTTTACAGCATATTCATCTCTATTATTCTAAACAACAATTATACAAACTGCTAATAAAAATATGTCGACGCGCGTTGATGCGCGTATTTGCTCTTTGATGCTCCCATATTTTCATAACAGTTTGTACTTAAATATATTATTATGCGTTGACGAAAAACATGTCACGTCGCTTCGACTCGGTGTGAGTCGACCTTAAAAGACCGCACTAAAATGTTCTTGGCATAAAAAAAGAGTGAGGCACTCTGAGAGAAACAGCTACAAAACAGCTGCAATGCAAATTAATTATGTCCAACTGATTTCATTGCTACGTACTACCCGTTCGCGCTAAGTTTGCCGCTGTCAACTGTCACGCGTTTATCGTTCTCTCAGTCACTCGGTTCTGTTAGTGTATGTGAGTGAATGAGAGAACGATAAACGCGTGACAGTTGACAGCGGCCAACTTAGCGCGAACGGGTAGTAATGTGTTTTCCAATTGCAGCGCTAAAGCGTATTATGCCGCATAATGCTCAACTTTGAATGTTTCAACTACAGCAACGCTTCGCACAATCAAGCATTTTCACAAACTCATTCACGTTCCATTAATTATTTGTGCAAAAAAAGGGTGCTTTGTTAAAAAGGACATTTGTAAGTTACGCAGATATGTATTTATTTTAATTTTTACTCTGTGCTATTTGTCGAGGCGCTTCACTCTCTGCCATCGAGTGCGGTCTAACCTGAAGAGGAATGTCGATTATCGCTAATGATGAGTTTATATTATTTGTAAAAAGACATATCCTTAAAGCTATTATTACAACCTGAAAAATGAAACTTTTTGCAGTCCAAACATACTGTACTCCACACTCCTGCAATATTACTTTGATTCTTTGGAGCAGCGGAGTACAAGAGTCAGGAAATTATAGACAATATGAGTGGATGAATTAGGTCACAAATTGATGTTAGTTTTTTTGAAGTGAAAACTTCTTTAGCGGCGTTGAGCACTTTTTAGTCTGATTAGCAAGTGCCATTTTCGTCAAAACCTGATCTCATGCACCGAAAATTATGATTTTGGGCTCATTCGATTCGGAATACCATCTAGAACATTCTTTCAAAATTCCAAGAGGGGCTGAAAAAAAAATGCAATAGTTATAAACAATTAAGTAAACATAAAAATAAGGGTTTGGATTTTTTTAATATTTCGAAAACTATTTGAGATAATCAAAATTTGAAAATAGATCCTTAAAAAGCAGGAAATTTCCTAAAAAAATCTTAGATCCTGGAACCTTACCAATAATCCTTATAGCTTTAAATGAGCGGCGAAAGTAACGGTAAAAACGCGTAGTTCGGGTTTCGCGTGAATTGCCGCAATCTGCCACGCGAACCAAAAAATATATTTTAACTGATTAAATATTAATATAAAGAAATAAAAAAAATTTGGGTACTAAGTAGACATATCAATAAACAATAATCCGTCAACAAAAATAAATTATCACAATTTGTTTAAATGTTATGCTTTTGTTCATTTGTTAATAGTCACCATTTTAATGTTAACATAAAAACGCTGATTATTTCTAAACAAGAAATCTAGAAATTTTTATTATTCTTTTGAGCTAATCTTAAAAGGGTTTAGAAGAGATATCCGGTGGAAAATTTAAATAATTTTGATTTTTCACTTTTTTATGAACAATCAAAGGCAAAGGAACAATCAAATGAAATTTTCATGTAAATAAAACAATTAGGGTTTTTTTCATCAATAAAAATGATTATTTAAATTTTATTAGTTATAAATATAAAAATATATATTGTTATCTGGCTTCTAACAACAACAAAACAAAATAATAACAATAATTGGATATAAAAGTACCGTAATTGCTTTATTTACATGAATAATTTTGGAATGCTTTTGAATGTTAATAAAAAAGTGAAAAAAAAATGAATTTTGTCAACGGGAATCTCTTTTAAGCTCTTTTAAGATTAGCTCAAAAGAATAATAAAAATCTCTAGATTTCTTGTTTGGAAATAATCAGCGTTTTTATGTTAACATTAAAATGATGACTATTAACAAATTAAGAAAAGCATAATAATTAAACAAATTGTGATAATTTATTTTTGTTAACGGATTATTGTTTACTGATATGTCTACTTAGTACCCAATTTTTTTTATTCCTTAATATTAATATTTAATCACTTAAAATATTTTTTTAGTTCACGTAGCAGATTGCGGCAAATCACGCGAAACCCGAACCATGCTGTTTTACCGTTACTTTCGCCACTCAATTAAAGCTATAAGGATTATTGGTAAGGTTCCAAGATTTAGGATTTTTTTTAGTAAATTTCCTGCTCTTTAAGGATCTATTTTCAAATTTTGATTATCTCAAATAGATTTTGAAATATTTAAAAAAACCAAACCCTTATTTTTATGTTTACTTAATTGTTTATAACTTTTGCATTTTTTTTTCAGCCTGTCTTGGAATTTTGATAGAATGTTCTAGATGGTATTTCGAATCGAATGAGATCAAAATCATAATTTTCGGTGCATGAGATCAGGTTTTGACGAAAATGGCACTTGTTTGTAGGATGGATGGGTAAAATCGAAAAACCTTGGAATAACCGTAAGACGGTTGGAGAGTAGTGTTTTGTGTCGAGCTCGAACTCGATTTGAAATTTGATCGAAACTTGATCGAAACAACTTGATTGAAAATTGATTGAAATATTGAAATTTGATTGAAAAACTGATTGTAAGTGTTTCGAATGGGAAAAAATGGGTTAAAAATTTAATCGATTTTCATAAAAAAATGGGTTAAAAAAACGCACAACGTTAATAATCAAGTTTTCACTTCTGCCGGCACTCCCGGAGTGCAACCCGTCTTTTTTACATAAATATATGTTTTTGGGATCGGAAAAAATGTTTTGAAATAAAAAAAAATGTGGATTTTTTATAGCCAGATGTATTAGTCAGATAATAAAGTAGGTAAGTTACAAGGGAGAAATGAGTATTTTTCTTTATGTTATAAAATGATAGTTACCCACTTCATCCATTCATGTCTTCGATTGTGACAGGAGAAACGTTTAAATCAGGGGTTCCCAAACTGTGCGCCGAGGCGCACCAGGCACCGTGAGTAGATCCTCCATCATTATCCGAAACCACGAATATTATAAAATAATATTACTTATATTATTTATGAATCATGCAAACCTGCTTAGCTATAATCATTAAAGGTGTTTGTTTATGTATATTTTTGTAATAGCTAGGTAGAGTCCCTACTTTACCTAGCTATTACAGGCGCCGTGACAAAATATTAAGACGTAACTGCCCCGCAGGCTGAAAAAGATTGGGAATCCCTGGTTTAAATAATAGTTATTTTGAACTTATTATTCTTTGCTAAGCATATCAATGGTATTCAATGCTACATTTTATTTTTTTAATTTATTAGCAAATTTAGAACGTTTCCCCCGCATCTAAAGAAGAATTGTATCATTAACGGGTGGATAATATATCAACTTTTGTTTTCTATTGTATTTAAGTAGGATTAAAGTTGTCCTTTTGCACAATGGGGAAATGTTCAAAGTACTTGTCTAAATAAGTACTGTAGGCGTCCGCAATTACAGCAAATCATTTAAAAAATATATATTATTTGTGGCACGTTATTTAATGACTGTCTGCTTACTGCGGACATAATAAAGATAAGATTATACGTAAATGTTATATTATCATGGACTCTATTTTCTACTTTGTAAATATGGTTGTGTTGTTTGTAAGAAAATTATAACACTTTGGATTTGCGACTATAAATAATATTTCTAAATTATTCTACAAAAATTAATCTTAACATTATTTTATTTTTATTTAAAATTAAATTATTATTTTTATTCTACTTAAGGAACGTAATCCAAAGTGCACTAAGAATAATTATTTATTGAGACTACAACTGCCAAAAACTTATCTTTTGAGTAGATAGTAAGATATTAATTTATTTAAATGTTAAAAAACGGCACACTATGTTAATAGACATTCCAGTATTTTGACATTCTGTTCATTATCATAATTACAAGCGTACCTCGAACTATAATAATCACAACAACTTAGGGTGCGTCCACATTTGTATCATTTGCGCAATCAGATCTCCGTCGCGTATCATCGAAGCGTGTCAAAATGATACGCATATCATGATACGCCCCGATCGCTATTAACGGCGTATCTGATACGTGTCGTATCAAATACACGCATGATCGGCAGATTAATCATCTAATAAGCGTCCACACTGATACGCATACTTGGTACGGCGCAATGATCGCGACGGTGATCTGATCGCGCAAATGATACAAATGTGGACGCACCCTTACACAATCGAGATAATTATAGGAAAAACGGATTTCTTGAAGTCAGAAAAAATGCAACACTAAAAGGTCACAAAACCAACGCACTAAATAACTGCACAGTAATTAGGGTTAAAATCTTTGGTTAAAGTCAAAAAATGGGCGCCATATTTAACCATAACCATAGAGCTCGACAAGGCTTTAAATCAGAGGCTCCCAAACTTTTTTTTCTCATAGACCACTTTAAACATTTTGCTGGATCCGGTGGAACCCCTACCTTCCATGACTTTAACCATAATTACTGTAACTATAAAGTATAATTTACACAGTGCCAGTCTTATTGGCAGCCAGTACTGGCTCTGTGTAAATTATACTTAACCACGCCTCTGGTGCAACGCACTCTAGTAAATAACTTTCAGGTTTTGCTTGTCATGCATATTGGAAAACCTTAAATAGTGAATAATATGCTGTATTATGCATAATATCATCTTGCAGACATCCGCATAACATGAAAAGTTATGACGTCAGATGCTATTATTTTTATTAATTTATGTCTATTTTTCTATTGGTCCGACGAGGTTTGCACATAGTCTACCATAATATTTTGTATAATTAAGTGTAACTTACGACTGAGATATGACAATATAACTGGTCTATTTCGATTTGCTCGTTTTACAATAAAATAGTTAAATAAATGTATCAATTATGAATGTTTTATAAATGTATAATAAGTAATATGTAAAAAGTTTTGAACTTTGAAAGTGTTTATGTCTGATAAGGTGAAGATAAAGTAATGATACAGGATTTGCCTGTATCATTACTTTATCTTCACGTTGTCAAAAATAATATACAGGGTGCAATTAAACCTTCCGGCAAAATTTCGATATACTGATCCTTGTTAAAAATAAAAATACACGTATTTTTTCTTTTATATTCACTCAGTACTAAAATGTTGAGAAATAGCTTCCGAAAGTTTTACTAAAAACACCACAATTATGGCCAATACGCGTCGCCGGCGCATGCCTCCCGCGCCTCCCTGGCTCCACACACACCCCCCCCCCCCCCGCTCTACCCACCGCCGCCCCCGCTCTAGTGACCATCCTGCAACGATTTTAATTGGGATAAAATATGTTATTGTAAAAATTAACACCCTATTTTTTTGGTTAAATGGACTCTTCTAATGGTACCTAAGCTGTAAAAAAATTTGGCCGGTAGGTTTAATTGCACCCTGTATTTGCTATTTTCTGGCTAACGTATACCTAGATTCTAAGGTCTTTTGACTGCAGCTTATCTATTCAACAGCTTTATTAATCAGTTATTAGCGCTTTTCATTGGCTAACCCAAAAGGGTTAGCCAATGAAAAGCGCTAGTGAAAAGATAAACTTCAGTTAAAAACCCTCAAAACCGAGCATTAGACTAACGACTAGTTTAGCATTTCCCAACGAACTCGCATTTTATGAACAAGATTTTCAATTTTATACCAATAGTTCATGTTTATATTATCCAAGTCAGAGACGCTATACGAGTTAGATCAGTTAGTTTTAATTGCGGCCAAATTAACCGTGTATCGTCTACGAAAAAGGTTCTTTCTTAATGAGAAAGATCGCTTGTCGATTCGATACTATGTAACGTTGGCAACCCCTATACAAGTATTAAACCTGATTGTTGTTAGATACTAGACGGTAGTGCTATCTACTCGTTACGTTTTATAAGAGTTTTCATTGTTAGTAGTAATGGAAAATATAGGTTATTGTACCCGTTATATATGTATACCTACTTCTATCAAAGAAATTCATAGACAGATGAGAAACCTACTTAATTCAGTCAGATTATACGTATGTATTGACTTGACATAATCCGACCGAATAACGTAGGTCCGCCAATATGCCTTTGAATCTAATTTCTTTCATGGTCCAATATAGTGATATCGCACAAACGAAGGGATCCGTACAAAATGCTAATGGACCATTCTAGTACTCACGTCCTGATTCCAGAAGGCCTGACCTAAAGTTCACACTTGTACAGCCCTAGCCCCTAACACATGCTATCCTTTAGTCTTTACACTGTGTGGAGTAAAGGTGCTCCCAGACAGAAGTTATATAACGTTATAAAACATTGTGTAACACGATAACATTTTATTACATCGTGTAACATACGCTACAACATGTCAAAAAATAAACGTGTCTTTTGTTATAATTTGTTAAAAAATGTTATACAAACATGTTATATCTAAGCCTATGCGCGCACGGGCAACTTTTTTGCGCGGCGATTTATTTTTCTCTTACGAAAAATAAATTAAAAAACTCGAAAAATCGAATATTGGGTGCATCCATTATGGAGCGATCGGCTGATTCTCGGGAAATTTCATACTATGTATATGAAATTTAGAGCATATCCAAAGACTTGATCGAAAGACAATAAATCGCCGAGCAACTAAGTTGCCCGTGCGCGCACCACCTAACGTTATATAAATTGTGTCTGGGAGCACCTTTAGACAGCAACTGTCAACTTTTGGCAAATAGGATTAGTTGGCTCTCTGGTCCAGGATCAAAATTGGGCACACAACTATTATATACTTAACAGCATTATAATAAAGAATAATTATAGTATAATCGGCTGTTTAACAGTCTGTATTAGAGCACATGTCGACTGAATACAGTAAGCCTATAATGACGTCACTTTACTAAAGTTTTTATGACTAGAAAGGACAATTATTTTTTTCATACGCAAGTAAATTTTAAAATGTCTCGTTTTAACCAAAAATCATCATACATTTGCAATGTCTTTCTCGGTGTGACTAAAGTTCGGTTGCCTGATAGAAAGACATTATGTCAATGACCCCAGTCTTTTTACCATACACATGAAAATATTGTACGTGCTCACGCAATATTATGTTTTTCAATTCAACAAGTATTTATTTATTTGCGCATGTTTTGTGTAATATCAGTATTTTCGTGTGTGTGTGAATGAGACAAGTTATCTTTGGCTAAATATCTCCCCATCTCACGAACGAACTTTAGCGAAACGTTGCCTTGGTTAGAATGTCCTCGTAGTATCTATGTAACATGATGTACTACATACTACATAGGTAGGTCAATTTGGCGCCATTTTTAAATTAGAATTTTTTATCCCGTTCCTAAGTAAATTGCTTTTTTAAGCATGATTGTTGACAAGTGTAATAATAAAGTATCTAAAACGACTGTTGTGATTAATGTTAAAAAATATTTAATGTACCTTTTATATGAAGTCGGTAAAGATCCTGTCTCGTCTATTTTACACAAACAAAATGTATTCTACAAAATGTATTCATCAATATAAAAGTATTCTATTTTAAAATGTTTAGATAGACCCCCGTCTTCCACGACCTTTTAATACATAGACTAAGTGTTCTGCGTACAACCCAAAAACACAAGTGTTTATACAAAATTGTATTAAATAGTTTTACAATAACTTAAAATAAATAAATATAAACGTATAAAATTAATAAACACTGATTCAAAAATTTTGTGTTCTTTATTCCTCGTTTATAACTTGTTGTGATATTGACTGGGTAGTTACTGCTTTTAATACTTTTAAACTTTCTGAAATGGAGAGAGAAGTCACGAAATTTTGTAAAGCTATTGCAAAATGTTTTGTCTATAGGTATTTCAATTTAGAAGATTTAAATTTTGGACGATTGTAACTGCAATTCCTTTAAAGTTTAAACAATAGAATTTGTAGTACCTTTTGCTCTACTTTTGCGTCGAAGTTCTGCCAATCTTTCAGATTCTAAAATGTCGTCCTTCGCTCCCGATTTCCTTTTCATTTCTTCTTCAGCCTCTTTTAATAACGTTTCCTCCAAAAAAACTTAGTTCTATAAAGTTAAGTTTAAATAACTTTTTAAATACGCTCATTTTGGGTAACTTTAAATTGCGGTTTAACTTTATTGTAATTTGTATGAACAATACATAATGTCAATATATTATTGTATTGTTTAAAGTTGAACAATTTCAAAGTTAAACCGCAATTCAAATTTACCCAAAATTACTGTACTGTGTTTAGTATTAATATAATATCACATGTTGCTTGTAAGATTTTCGTAATATAAAAATTCAGTTTTAGTCTTCAGGATGCAAAGGACGCTAAAACGCTTCTATGTCTACGATATATCATATCGCGTGCTGTAAAAACTGAGTAACAAACTGGTGAGTCTCGCGTCCATGGCGATCCATGGTCCTTCGAGCACGGCGGCGGCGGTGGGGCGCAGGGGGGGCTCGGGCTCCAGCAGGTCGGTCACTTGCTTCCGGCACTCCATAGATAGCTGATTCACAATGCCGGATCGAAACCGCCACTTGCGCATCACCTTTAAATTATAATTTATCATGACTGTGTAAGGTCACTGTTGATGCACCTTATGAACGAAGAGTACTGACGAAATATCAGTAGATCTGATTTTTCATGGCGGCATTACGGTGAAGCCGTGTTATCTCTCAATCTAGCAGAGTCTACACTCTACAGTCTATACAGGTATTTTGTTCGAGTTGCAAGTCAAATGGCCGTACCTGTTTCTCGCGAAGTTTCTTTACCGAGGTTTCGTTGAACGGCAGCGCCTTGTTCAGCATCGTGTACATAATGATGCCCACGGACCACATGTCGGACAGCTTCGGGTAGTACGGGGTGCCCTTTAGCACCTCCGGAGCCGCGTACGACAACGACCCGCAGTAGGTGTCGCTCGCGATATCGCGGCTCCGCTGTCGCACGACCCGCGCAAAGCCGAAGTCCGTCAGTTTGACGTTGTAGTTGGCGGTTATCAGCATGTTTTCGCACTTCAAATCCCTGTGCGCGATATTGAGGGTGTGGATGTAGCGAACTCCGGACACGATCTGGCGCATCCAGAATCTGCTCTGCGTTTCGGACACGGCGCCGTTCTGCGTTAGAAAATCGAGGAGGTCCCCGTTCTCGGCGAACCGAAGGAATATGAAGTACTTGGCTCGGCGCTGGAAGATGTTGGAGACGTGGATGATGTGGGGATGGTTGACCCTGATGAGGATGTCCAGCTCGCGCGGCAGGAACTTGGTGAGGTACTCGCGCGGGGCCTGCGCCGTGTCGATCACCTTGCACGCCACTACGTTATGCCGCCCGTCCTCCTCCATATGAACTGACTTGAACACCTACAAAACACATTTATTCGCCTCGCGTATTTGCATCTGCCAAACGCATGAAGAATATATTTTATCTAAAAAATACTTTGGCATAGGATCCCTGGCCCAATATTGTTTTCAGTAAAAATCCTCTATCCTCCAAAACTCGGTAGTCGGATTCGGTTAAAGTGAGATTCAGCTTCGTCATTTATTTTCTTTTGAACCCACAGTGACCCGATATAAAATTGTAGCATGGTTGTTCTGTGAAGCGTCGACGATCTGGTCAATTTTTATACAAAATCATAGTAAATTCACAAATATTTCAATTTTCCGTGACATCATCGAAAACAGATAATTATCAAGTGTGTCAACGGTTATCACAAATGACATACCTATTTGACATATGACATCAAACAGCCAAGATCAATACCTAATGCAAAAAAAATAATAATTAAACCTGCCGTAGCCGTTCCTTCCATTTCTTTGGGATGTTTAGGGCTTAGACCGAGTATTCGCTTCGATGGTTTGCTGGACTTTTAGCGCTTTTCTTATAAAATTCGCCTTTTCCTGCCGAGCTTTGTTATAAGCGATCGTTTCGTTGAGGTTCCATTCTACAAACAATTTATAATTTTTTAATGCGTTTATGGCGCATTTTCACTGGTCGATAGGGCCCGCATGCGGGGTGCGGGACTCGGGAGATTTCTAAAATGCGTGCCACGACCAATCAAAATGCGCCATTAGTTGTCATAGACTCCCCGTATGCTGTATACCGCACGAGTTAACGACTAATGAAAATGCGCCCTTAGGTAAATGCACTCATACGTCGCTAACCTTAAATCTTAGCTACAGACTGTAAGTACGACAAAACGTTTCCTATGGAAGAAACGATTTCAGCTCGGGACGGAAAGCTTAAAGTTTCTACACCAAGTCTGCTCAACCCCAGGCCCGCGGGCCACGTTATGGCCCGCGAAAGAATTTTAAATGGCCCGCAAAAGAAAGTTTTGAATATCCCGCCAAACTGAGAAATCCCGCCTAATTGGCTGCCGCGAAGGAACGAATTAACTACCTACTACGCTGTTCGTGCGGTCATACCTACTATGCGGTCCCGCGCACTTCCTGACAGTCTCAGTCTTCTGGAAATTGGTACCAAAAGAAGACTTTCCTGCAATAACTGATCTAGCGCTACAGTTTTTATGTAGTTTTGAATCAACATAAAATGTCTGTGAAAAAGTGTTTTCAGACCTTGATTATGTTAAAAATAAATACCGCACATCATTAACTGAGCAACATATTTCTGACTTGTTGCTACTGTCAACATCAGATTTATCACCCAACATAAATAAATTGTTAAAAGACATACAACTGCAAAAATCTCATTATTAATATCAAAAAATAAAATGCTTATAACCCATTGAAGTTTGATTGGTATTATATTTAAGTTGATGGCCCGTTATAAATGTCGGAATCCACCATTTGGCCCCACTGTAAAAAAGCTTGAGCAGACTTGTTCTAGACCTACTAATCTCGGATCCATGAGAATCCATTTGCTGCGAGCCACCTCCTCCGCCGTGATCCTCAACCTGGGGTTCGGTTCCAGCATCAGAGTGACCATCCTCTTGCATCGGTTCGATATCGTAAATTCAAAGAACGGGTTGAACTTCCAATTCCGGTCGATCTGAGCCCGCAGGATTGCTCGCACGCGCTGTCCGTCGAAGGGCATGGCCTGATTCAGCATCACGTAGAGGACGACCCCCAGAGACCAGACGTCGGTCGGTTTGGGGCAGTAGGGCTCGCCCTGCAGGATCTCCGGGGCGGTGTAGGAGACAGACCCACAGAAGGTTTCGCTGTAGACCGGGTTCGAGTCGCCGTCGACGCACGACCTCGAGAAACTGAAGTCTGTCAGCTTCGCGTTGTAGTTGGCCGAGAGGAGGACGTTCTCGCACTTTATATCCCGGTGGGCCACCTCCAGCTCGTGCAGGTACTGGACGGCGAGCGCCAACTGCCTGGTCCACACGCGCGCCTGCTGCTCGGGGACGGCCCCGTGCCGGACTATGTAGTCTAGCAGATCTCCTCGCTCCATGTACCGCATGAATATGAAGTACTTGTTGTTCCTCTCGAAGATGCTGTGGGCGGGGACGAGGTGCGGATGGCTCAGCTTGGTGAGCAAGTTGATCTCCCGCGGCAGAAATTTCTCGACGAAATCGCTGGGAGCCACGTTGGTGTCGATCACTTTGCACGCTAGAACTTTAGCTTTATTACGCTTGAAGGAGTTTTTGTATTCTGCCAAATACACCTACAAAATAGTTAAGTACTTCAAGATTTTTGTACTCATATATAAGCAGTGTTTTAAATTATATAAAAATTACCTTTGAATATGATCCCTCGTTAATCTTCTTGATGATCTTGTAGCCTCGCGACCACAGCGTCGATTGTTCGGATTCTGTTAATTTTAACACATTTTTGTCCTGCGAATTTAATATATTTAAGAATGGATACTAGGATCTGTTTTAAATTGTGTAAAATAATAATTTTACAAACTTTTTTAAATCTCTCCATTTGGTTCTGTTAACTTTGGTTTCTTGGGATCTGTAGGAGAATTTTTTACCATTTCAGTTACCTGGAAAAGCGTACAGAATTATATTAACGGAGTTCTATGTTGAATCAAAAAAAATAGAAAATGATTAACTTCTTGTTGCAATAACATCCACGTAGAACAGTTACCAAGATAATAATTTTAATTTTACCCTGAACGATGAATATCTTTCGTGCGTTTTCGTCGGCAAAATAGAACCTTGTTTCTTTGGTTTGCTACGCAACTGGAATTTTGCTCTCTCTTCTTTAGCTTTTTTAATCGCTCGCTCTTCCACTGGGTTCAATCCTGGACGAAGACACTTTATGAAATATTTAGTACCTGCGATCAACATGCATATTGCCACAGAATATATATTAGTTGTACCAACAGAATTCCCACTGGCGAAACCCATTTAAAGAATTAACGACTCATGCCACGATACTATAAAGTTCAAATTCCGACCGCGCAGTGCTAGGTGCCTACAATTATATTTGCCTACATCTCCGCTCTCTTTCTATCGGATAACTCGTACCTTTTCTGAAGAAATCAGGGTTGTCTGTTTTTAAAAATAGTATTATAATATTTATATATAATTCACTATATTTTATTTAACTCGAAATAATCTAAGATATTATGTCTTAGTACTATGTAGATTTAATTATCATAAATTCGCGTGTAACTAGTTACGCGTACTTAGATTCGATAGGTACCGTATCTTAATTATTGAAACCGGTCTTATATTACCTACTTAAAGTGTTTGCATAACTTAGTTATTTTTGTAAAGGAATGAGGTTTCGAATAGTACGCATCACGAAGCGACACCAACCTACGATGCTTACTATTAGTAATAGTTAATACCTAACCTTATTAATTAATGTGCTTTTTTTCAATGAAATACGTTTATTAATTATCCGTCTAAGAAGGTAACCCAACTAATATATTCTACTTCAACTAGTATTTAAAACTATTTAAATCATAAGTAATCGTAATTTGACTCTATAATAAGTTGTACAAAATTTAAATCTATCTATACTAATATTATAATTGGGAAGAGTTTGTTTGTTTGTTTGAACGCGCTAATCTCAGAAACTACTGGTCCGATTTGAAAAATTCTTTCAGTGTTAGATAGCCCATTTATCGAGGAAGCCTATAAGCTATATTTTATCACGCTGAAACTAATAGGAGCGAAGAAATAGAGGAAAATGTGGAAAAAACGGGGGAAAATTATTTGAAAGGGCATAATTGAACGCGCTTATCTCAGGAACTACTGGTCTGATTCGTAAAATTATTTCAGTGGTAGATAGCCCATTTATCGAGAAAGGCTATAGGCTATGTTTTATCACGCTAAAACTAATAGGAGCGGAGAAATAGAGAAAAGTGTGGAAAAAAACGGGGGAAATTATATGAAATTGCTTATTATCTTAAGAACTACTGGAGCAATTTTTATGTTATTTGGCAAACATGACCACGTGAATGTATGTCCCATAGGCTATTTTTTTTTGCGGAAAAATATACGGTTGCGTGAAATTCCTAAATTACGCGGGCGAAGCCGCGCAGAACAGCTAGTAATAAATAATAATAAAACAATTTTTAAAAGTTCTAAACTCTCATCGTCCTTATGGAAGTTTAAAGAAAGTTAAATTTTGTTCACATTCCGTGTTAAGACAGTTAAATACTGCGCAATATTTCTTTGCCCTTTTTTTTTATTGTCCATTGTGATCAGATTAATTTACTCATGATACGTAGTAAAATCATTAGATCGATTAGGTGAATATTTCTAATTTTGAGAGGGTCGCAATTGAAATTTTCTTTTGCACCTTTGAGCCTACTGTCCATAGCGATCCAGTCGGAGGCCAGAACCTGCGCGGCAGAGTGACGCAGGCCGGGGTCCGGCTCGAGCGTGTTCCTCACCACCGTCCGGCACTCGGACGAGACGACGCCGGCGACTCGGGACCGGAACCGGTACTTCCTCCTCATCTGCTGCTCGTACAGCTTCCGCATCCGGGCGTTGTCGAACGGCATCGACTTGTTGAGCATCACGAAGAGGACCACGCCCAACGACCATAGATCCGTGGGCTTCGGGTGGTAGGGCTTCCCGCGGAGGATCTCCGGAGCGGCGTACGACATGGAGCCGCAGTACGTCTCGCTCAGGACGCGCTTTTCGTTGTCGTCGATGCAGTACCGCGAGAACCCGAAATCGGACAACTTGACGTTGTAGTTGGCCGTCAGGAGGACGTTTTCGCACTTGATGTCCCGGTGGGCTATCTCCAGCTCATGCAGGTATTGCAGCGCCAGCGCCAGCTGCCGGAACCACACGCGCGCCTGGTTCTCCGACACGGCGCCCCTCTTTAGAATATAAGTCAGAAGATCGCCGTTTTCGGCGTTCCGCATGAATATGTAGTACTTCGTTTTCCTCTGATATATGCTGTGTATGTGGACAATGTGCGGGTGGTTCAGACGGACGAGAATGTCGATCTCGCGCGGCAGAAACTTCGTGACGAAGTCTCGGGGAGCCTTCGACGTTTCTATCACTTTGCAGGCCAAACTCTGCTTGTGCTCGTCCTTGTCGAATGTCGTTAAATACACCTGTTGCAGTAAGGAGAAGTACGTGGTTATGAATAACTAGATATTGCTCGCCACTTTATTGAGATAAGAATTACTGCCCTATGTAAAAAAAAGTCGCGTCAGCGGTTTATGCGTCAAGTGTGGCCACTCCACTAAAAGACTGATAGAAAGACATACATCTCTTATTAATAATAATTAACTAGTAATAGGATTTCAATATGAATTTGTCATAAGTCATAACGAACAAATGATATTGGTAGTAATTATAGTTATCTAATCAGCTTACTCAACAGTCCTCCTTACCTTTGCATAAGCACCTTCACCGATGAGTTTATCTAATTTGTAACCTTTGTCCTTGAGAGTATTTTCTTCGGAGTTAGTTACAGCAATTTTTGACATGATACGTTATGAAAATGGTCCACGATACATTTTGCTATGGCGGAGATTTTTATGTACGATTTCGTAGTGAACATTGGGACAAGAGAGCCAATGGGCGGCATTTTCTATTATTTTATGAATCTACATAATTTACCAGACTTTTATGAAAGGTTAGTCAAGGCCGAAAGATGTCATTTTGACAAAAAGCACAACAGATTACATAAACTTTTTTAAGTGTTGACAATTTGGTTCACAATCGTTCGTCAGACCTCTAAACCTACGTTCGTCACATCATAAGATTAAAAAAAAACATAGATGATTCTTCAGTCTTTAATAACATCAATATATTTTAATTCTCTCTAGAGAATGATAACAACATATTATTATAATTATAATTATTAATAATTTACAACAGGCAACAGCATATAAACAATTGCTACAACACATTTTGGAATGATTTAACTGTAATACCACAAAGTTTTGGATTAAATCTATAATATTTTAAATACTTATAGGTACACACTAAGGTTCACAAATGAGACACAAACCTTGTAAAATTATTATTTTTATGAAAATTTGTGCCTCGATTAGGCTACTTGACCTATATTCAATTTCATTGAACAAATGCATATTTCTAGTAGAACTTGGCCTAGGAAACCGTATTTCACCCTTATCATCAAATAAAAGCTTATGATTGATAAATAAAGTCGATTTGAAAATATGATTTTATGAAAATAGGATTTGTACTGACGAAAGCGCTTTTGCGGTACTTCCGATTTGGATGTGACGTCATCCTCATAGTAATTTAATATCTTTTATTTATCGCGATCGTTATATGTAAGTTTAATTGTACATAAATAATAAGAATAAGCCTAGAAAGATTTGTAAAATATATTTTCTTGAATAATTCACTTAAAACATCAGTTTTATATATTATCTCCATTTATTGTAGACGGGAAATGAAATGGCCAAAACTTTTCTCCAAAAGTTTTCAACATTACAAATGATTTCAAATTTCTTATTTAATTCTTTTATAATTTTTGGGCACTTTTAGACTCGTACATTTAGCACATAAAAAAAATGTTCAATAAAGAGAGTTTAAAAAACATTGGTATGACGTCACACTATGGCGGACAGTGTTTTCGGCGCCATTTAAGAGGCATATTTTTAATAATCATTTTTATGGGTTTCTATATGGTTTCGACTGTGTTTATAATAAATATTAAAATATTAGGTTTTTTGTGAAAATGAATGATTAAGAGCGATTAGCATGAAGAAAAAAAAACCGGCCAAGTGCGAGTTGGACTCGCCCATGAAGGGTTCCGCAGCAGCAATAAGGTTTATTTCTATAAAATTAGAAGGTTTTTGATTTATTTTTATATTTTGGTTGATTTAATGAAAGTTAAATTAAAGTTTACCGTTTATGACGTATGAAAAAAGTTAGATCTCGTTCAAACCAATTTTCGTTGGTAGTTTTTATAATAATGTACATCATATATTTTTTTTTGGAATTATCATGCTTCTACATTAGAAGTTACAGAGGGGGGGGGGACACATTTTACCACTTTAGAAGAGTCTCTCTCGCAAATTATTCAGATTAGAAAAAAATGATACTAGAAACCTCAATATGATTTTTGAAGACCTATCCATAGATACCCTATACGCATAGGTTAGACGAAAAATTTTTTTTTTGTTTCAGTTGTACCTATGGGGACCTCTAAAATTTTTAATAATTTTTCCATTTTTGTATCAAAATCTTAATGCCGTTCACAGACTACATCTACTTACCAAGTTTCAATAGTATAGCTCTTATAGTTTCGGAGAAAAATGGCTGTGACATACGGACGGACGGACGGACAGACAGACAGACAGACAGACAGACCGACATGACGAATCTATAAGGGTTCCGTTTTTTGTCATTTTGGCTACGGAACCCTAAAAAAGTAGGTCAAGTAGCCTATTAAGCTATACTCTTATTTTCCTGTTCTGAGGCTATACTACCACGATAAAAGAATATTATTGTTTTTTAGATAGTAATGCCATGGCATATATGTGCAGTGTGTGCGTGAGAATAAACGCCCGACGCGTACATTCAAAACGCAAATCCAAACCGGCGCGTCTATGAATATTATGATTATAATTATATTATTTTTGTTACACTGTTTTCTTGCTATTACTGTTATATTACAAAAGTCTTTTAACCCTAACTGACGACGTAGCAACATCGATTTTATACACAACTGCAAAAAAAAAGATAAATACATCAAGGATTTATCTTTTTTTTTCAAATACACTCACTTAAAAAAAATAATACATAAAACACAAAAAAATAACAGTAGCTCCATATGAAAAGTCATAGCGCGTTACCTTGATTCTCTGTGAAAAATATAAGTCTAGCACCCTAGATTCCTTCGATTCTAGGGTGGCAGCCTCCAGCTATCCATGCAACTGCTCCTTATAGAGGAATTCGCCGGCCAGAGATATTCGCTGCAGGAACGACGGCGCCGGAGTCAGGAGCAGACTGTATTTATCCGCATCCGGATGATCCGGATACTTTTTCTCTCTCCGTATCCGTTCTAGAAGGCGTTGAGGTTCACATTTGGTCTTGGACCGCCATGCGTCCATGTTCAGAAAGTCCTGAATCACTTTCGGGAGCAAATTGATGGTTTCCTTCGCTTGTCTGGCGCTGGGGGGCATAAAGTCTTGGGATACGATCAAGTCGTCTACGTTTACTTGCTTTTTGCTTTCTTCCGCTTCTTTTTCCTTTTCTGTATCATCGCTCGTGTTGTAGTAGCTGCTTAATTCTTGTTTAATCTCGCTGCTGAATTTATCCTCTTCGCCCCGCTCGGTGCCGTCGATGTTCAAGTAGCTCGTTGTAGATTCCGTCCTAATCTGGGAAGCACTCTCGTGTTTTTCTATTTTTTCCATTAAATGTTCTCTAAAATCTTTCTTAGTCGTAGTTTTGTTATCGTTCTCTGCGTCGAGCGTCTGTAAACGTATATTGTCCTCCTCCTCCAATATTTCATAAATTCTGTGTACTTCACTTATGTTGACTCTGGAAACATAATATTTGAAGTTTTCGTGAAAAAGGTTTTTTTGCTAAACCAATTCCTCCACTTAGTAGGTAGATATAGACTATAGTAAGGAAGTATTTTTACTAAAATATTTAGGTAACTTATAACTACTCAATGTCCGCTATCGTGATCAAATACGTAGGCAAGCCTTGTATAGTTTTCGATATATGTATAATTTTCTAAGGGTGCTAAAGTTCAACAACTCCGTGTCAATATCTTTTAAGTTCTGTCGTCTATATATACATTATAAATCCTACTAATATTATAAAGCGAAAGTTTGTGAGGATTTTGGATGTTTGATACTCTTTCACGCAAAAACTACTGAACGGGTTTTAATGAAACTTTACAATAATAATTAATATAGCTTATACATCTAACACAGACTACAATTTTAAACGACTTTCAAAATGGAGGAGTTCTTATGTTCGTTTATTTATGTTTAACGATTACTCCGCCGTTTGTGAACCGATTTTCAAAATTTTTCTTTTGGTGTATAGGGTATCATCCCAATTTAGTACCACGTTCACAAAAGTGATGACCTGATGAAGGGATCTATTAGTAATCGAGGGAACTCCTCAAAATTTACATGGAAACATGTGGTGACTTTGGTTTCGTAAAAAGTATTTCTAAGCATAATATTCCTCAGCACCTTCTGAACCATGATATACTTCTGTGCAATATAAATCTGAAGACATAGATTAATCATTGGTCTTCGCGCGCGGCGCTACGACTAGATACCGTCGGAGTACTTGAAAAATGCGGCAACAAATCATACATGGCGTATGATTTGTTGCCGCATTTTTCACCGCACCAGTCGCGCCGCAAGCTTCGGGTGAGGTAGATGTGTTGAGAATTTTCGAAATTTTAAGTTACATCCGTAGCAAAATGCCAGTTTGCGTATTGAGACTATGCAAAAATAACACGAAACAAGAAAGATACTGGCATCACATACCATCAGTAAATATTATATAAATCGTCATAAACACAGAAAAATAATATAAACTTGAAAACTCGGATCGGAGTACCGCTTGATGGTCAGTGTTGCCAATTGCCATAAACTAAAAATTTCCAATTTTTTTAATTTATTGACGACTTCTGTGGCTCAGTGGATGAGCGCATTAGAATCTCTAGCTACGGTCGCTGGTTCGAATCCCACCGACGGAACAAAAAGTTTTTAAAGTTCTTGGATCATGAATATGTATTAAATATGAGTATCATATTATTATAAAAATCTTAAATACAGTTTAAATTTTATGTACACACAGTTACAAATGAGAAAAGAAATTACAACATCTGCTATAATTCAACACCTGCTTAAAAAACACAAAAGTGACTCATTCTTAACTTTCGTTAAACTTCCTATAATTGTTTTTGTATTATTTTCTCATCAATATTGTACCCATTATATTTCATTGAACTTTTACCTAAAGAATTAATAAATATGACACTTTGACATTTTTTTCATATAAAATTTGTCAAAATGACATTATTCCAATAATAAAGTTTATCTGACGATTGAAAAATCAGCCGTTTACTATACAATATTAATAAATTACAAGACCACAGCAACTAATTTTTCCCCATTGATTGGGCACCAGTCACGTATCTGGCAACCCGATTATCTACGCACACAACAATATTTGTGCATTGTTTTACACACACTACAATATCGAGTTGCCGCTTTCAGGAATCTGTTTTTTCTATAGAGCGCGGTATCTAGTCGTAGCGCCGCGCGCGAAGACCAATGATTAATCTATGTCTGAAGAGTTTGTTTATTTGTTCGCTCGAACACGCAAATCTCAGGAACTATTGGTCCGATTTAAAAAATTATTTCAGTATTAGATAGCTCATCTATCGAGGAAGGCTATAATATATTATCACGTTAAGAATAATAAGACCAAAAAAACAGAGGGAAATTTGGAAAAATCGGGAAAATTATTAGAAAGGGTTTATATCACGAACAACTGGAGCATTTTTTATATTATTTGGCACAAATATAAATTAGACCACGTGAAGGGGACATAAGTTTTTTTTTTTGTGGTAAAATGTACGGTTTTCGTAAAAGCCGGGCGGGACATCTAGTTTTCAATAAATAAGAAAGCTGCATAACTCGACCAAGTGACACAGTCCTTATTAAGTAATTTTGATGAACAACTTTATTGCTGAGGTAACAATTATTTTGACGTTTTTTCAAATTCAATTTTATGAAGTATAAACGTCAAAATATTGACATTACAACTTTTTAAATTGTATTTTAAAAAGTGATATGGTAATCCACGAGCACTCACCCTTTGCTCGCCTCATGGCAGCAGAACAGCATACTGGGGTCGATAGGATGGGCTTCGGTGTTGAACACGTAACCCCCAACGTCCACCACACACTCGCCGTTCGGAGTGTTGATGATGGTCGCGTGAACACCGGGGTTGTGTATAAAGTTGTCAGGATCGAACAGCAGATAGAGATATTTCGTCGTCTCCGCCAAGAAGAACGACTCCATTCGATCCTCTTTTCGATGGTCGCGAACGTCTTTTATCTGAAAAGTTGAGCAAATTATATATTTATTAAATGTTGTCTTTTTCCTCTTGACTTGATTTTGTGCATTTTCGGCCATTTTACGTGCATATTTGCATGGATATTTCGGCACTTTGATAGTACATAATATAATTCGATGTCTACAGAGATCTCTAGTATTGCCTAAGACAATTTTTTTTTCTTTTTTAATATCTATGGACGCTTCACACCACGTCAGTCTGGCCCTGTGCTAAGTACCTGATGGACTTGTGTTACAGGTACCAGACAACGGAAATATATTTAACTAGCGACCCGCCCTGGCGTCGCACGGGTATAAAATATATAGCAACGGAAAAATTTAGAATCGATAGCCTATGACCCTTAACGTGGTATACTTCTTATTTGTGCCAAATAACATAAAAATTGCTACAATAGTTCACGAGATAAGCCCTTTTAAATAATTTCCCCCGTTTTCTCCACATTCTCCTATTAGTCTTAGCGTGATAAAATATAGCCTATAGCCTTCCTCAATAAATGGGCTATATAATACTGAAAGAATTTTTCAAATCAGACCAGTAATTCCTGAGATTAGCGCGTTCAAGTTAGCACTTTCAAATAATTTTCCCCGTTTTTTCCACATTTTCCTCTATTTCTTCGCTCCTATTAGTCTTAGCGTGATAAAATATAGCCTATAACCATCCTCAATAAATGGGCTATCTAACACTGAAAGAATCATCAAAATCTGTTGCGTAGTTTTAAAGATTAAAGGGAACAAAGGGACATGAGGGAAAAAAAGCGACTTTGTTTTATAATAAGTATAGATACTTTTATACTATACATATATTTAAGATTTTTATTATGATACACATCCATGACCCAGGAACTTTATAAACTTTTTTTTGTTCCGTCGGCGGGACTCGAACCCGCAACCTCCGGCTTGACCTAACGACGCGCTCACCACTGCGCCACTGAGGTCGTCAATATAAAGAATGTTTTAATTTTTTTAGCGTGTCATGTAAATTATTCATGATTCTTGTATTTGCTGATTTGACCATTTCTGTATACAGGGTGCAATTAAACCTTCCTGCCAAATTTTTTCCAGGGCTTAGGTATCATTAGGAAAGTCCATTTAACCAAAAAAATGGGTGTTATTTTTTTTTTCAATGACATATTTTATCCCATCTAAAATCGTTGCAGAATGGTCACTTGCGGCGCGTGGGAATGAGAGGGGGTGACGTGGGATGAGGCGCGCGCGCGAGGGCATATCACGCGCGGCCGACGCATCGTGTCCATTAATTGTAGTGTTTATTAGGATAACTTTCGGAAGCTATTTCTCAACATTTTAGTACTGAGTGACTATAAAAGAAAAAATACGTGTATTAACAAGGATCAATATATCAAAATTTGGCAGGAAGGTTTAATTGCACCCTGTATAATATAAAGAATGATTTATTGTACTGTGAAAATGAATAAACATACCGTAGCGTATCCGCACGGCGTCCAAGCGCTATGTTGTATACTCCTTAATATATCTTCACCCATTTGCAACAATATGGGGTCTCTCGTATCACGATACAGGTACATGATAGATTCAATCAACTCCGGTCGCAGCGGATAACTCTCCCTGGAAGCAGACGCCTCTCCTGTACCGAGGTGGTAAACTTCAGGTGTGAATCCATATTGCTTCCAGACACTGTGGTAGTTGTGTATTAACCTCATTGCAGTGTCGCTCTCACCTGTAAAATATATTTATATAAAACTTCATTGACAATTTAAATTAACACTCATTTCAAAATAATCGCGAATTGAATCAGGGGAATCAATGCTTGCGCCACACACAATATCTGCCAATAATAATAATAATTTAATAATAGCTCCCACAGCGGTCAGGCCAGCTACGCGGGAGTATTTTTATAGTTTCGCCGAACGATCCCACAACTGCGCGCAGTCTATGCTTTTATTCTATTTAATATTGAAGCTTAAAGCTTCGGCCAAACCTGCGCGTCAGTAACGTGGGACGCGATGTGGGAGCAATGTGAAACTCATTCCCTCTCTGCCGACGCGAACGTCTCGCATTGCGGTCGCGCAGGTATGCACAGCGCCATAAGATTACATGGGCAGCGTCCGCCGCGCGGTAGACGCCCCGCTTTGCAGTCGCTTTGGTCGCGCAGGTTTGGCCGAAGCTCATATTTAATAATATCTATGGACGCTTCACACCACGTATGTGTACACACCAATCAGGCTAAGTACTCCAGGCCAGTAGGACTCCAACGACTGAAATATGGGCAGTGTGACTTGGCCACGTAACATAGTCGCCCAAACATACCAGTCGTCCTTTTTTAGGTACTTATCTATTACTTTCCTCGCCTCTTTAAACATTGACATCAATTCCGGCTTCTCCAGAAGTATAGCTCCTGAAATTGAATTCATTTAATAAAATAATAATATGTGACATTTTATAACTCTGTAAAATCAACACTAAAAAGTTACCTTTGACTAGGTATTCAAAATAGGAATCCACCCCACCACCTATGCCAGAGTCATGTGCGATCCAGTGACCACTCATAACGTCAATGTGATTTCCCACCAAGCCTATTGGCGATCGATGATGATATAAAGCTTTTAAAGCATTGTAAGCTACCTGAAAACCATTACAAATTTTATTTATTAATTTAGGTAGTAACATACAATGTGGCCCAACACTGCTGCACTGCCATCCGATCTTTTATTTAATTTTATGATATACGGCATATTTACATCACAAAATTTAAGATATCGCGGTGGATTTAATTTTAAGATATAAAATTGCAAATTTGTGACGTCACACTAGGGAGCGGGAGAGGGTCTCACAAATGACAAGGGTGGATGGGAGTCTAAAAATCATGAAAATAGTGTAACATACTTTATGGATGGTCCCTTATGTCTGTTACAATAAGGTGTTGCAATAAAAAAAGAAAGCGAAAAATAGGTACACATAATATACTGTATACACCAATGTTCACAGGAGTGTCTTTCCCTTGGGTTCAGGGTGTGCGTTGCACACGGGCGCCGCGGTCCTAGGGGCGCCAAGCGCCGCTCGCAAAGGAGCGCTCCCGCGCCGGCCGACTCGCATAAAAAGAACTCCAGTTTGCATAAATTTTGTGTAGCATCCGGAGCTCTTCTTAGTTCTTATATTTGTCGAATTACAGCAAAGTAAGTCGCACCTCGAGCGGCTCGTTTTTTTTAATATAATAAATTTCATTTTTCAACGTGAAATGAATCTTAAAATACATAAATCATTTGTTCATAGGTAAATATCACAAACAAATTACTTCTTCATACAAGGGATCTCCTGTAAGTCTGCTTAGAGTGCCAAACTCTACAATAAAAGTGCCAACACCAGCGGTACAAGTGATGCTAGTCTCTCCAGGTGGCACGCCAGATCTTAGATTGATTGTTCCATATGGCATGCCAGTTGTAGTGTCAAAAGCTGAGATGAGTCTTTGAGCAACATCCTCTGCTAGTCGTAATAGAGGGCCGTTACATGGCCAGCCAGGTTCTAACTTCATACCTGATCTGAAAATGTGATGAAATTTGAATTAATGTTCTGCCAAACAACAAAATATGTAATGTTAAATGCTTTATATACTTTCAATAATATATCTGTAGCTAATAGTTTTTAATTTATTTACGGTTCAGCACTATAAAATATTTTTTTATCTAACACTAGCTGTTGCCTGCAACTTCGTCTGCGTGGACTTCAGTTTATAGTTGTTCCCGTACATCTATTGAATAGTTTACGCGCAAATAATAAAGGTATATTTTGTGGGAACCGTACATTTTTCTGCGACAAAATATATCCTATGTTCTTTCCCGGGACTCAAAGTATCTCTATACCAAATTTCAGCAAAATAGATTGAATAGTTTAGGCGAAAATCATAAAAGTTTATTGTGCGGGAACCATACATTTTTGGGACAAAATGTATCCTGTGTCCTTTTCCTCAAAGTATATATATAATATATCTATACCAAATTTCAGCAGAATCGTTCCAGCTGTTTACGTGTGATGTCATAACCAAGGGAAATATGGATTCATTTTTATTATTTTTAGAGGTTCTGCGCGGCTTCGCCCACGTAAATTAGATATTTCACAGACAAATTAGTCCGCAAAAATAGTATGAGCCTTCACGTGCTCTACTTCCTATCTGACCCAAATAAGAGAAAAATTGCTCTAGTAGTTCGTAAGATAAGCCCTTTCAAATAATTTCCCCCGTTTTCTCCACATTTTCCTCTATTTCTTCACTCTCGTGATAAAATATAGCATATAGCCTTTCACAATAAATGGGCTATATTCTATTACTGAAAGAATTTTTCAAATCGGACCAGTAGTTCCTGAGATTAGCGCGTTCAAATAAGCCCTTAAAATAATTTCCCCTGTTTTTTCCACATTTTCCTCTATTTCTTCGCTCCTGTTAGTCTTAGCATGATAAAATATAGCTTATAGCCTTATTCGATAAATGGGCTATCTAATACTGAAAGAATTTTTCAAATCGGACCAGTAGTTCCTGAGATTAGCGCAATTAAATAATCCCTTTCAAATAATTTGCCCCCATTTTTTCCACATTTACCTCTATTTCTTCACTCCTATTAGTCTTAGCGTGATAAAATATAGCCTATAGCCTTCCTCGATAAATAGACTAACACTGAAAGAATTTTTCAAATCGGACCAGTAGTTCCTGAGATTAGCGCGTTCAAACAAACAAACTAACAAACTCTTCCGCTTTATAATATTAGTATAGATGACAGAACTTGTTATATTTTTAAATATTTATTTTGAATATATAATTATACAAGAATAAGGAAAGCCCTGAAGGCACAAGCATCCCGGCAACATTTTCGCTCAAAATTCTCAAATAGTTGCCTCTCTAGGGGTGGAGGAATTAAGGAACCCTAATGAATCAAACCAGCTGACTTTGCGCTCCTGCAACTTTCCCACAGCGGTGGCCAGCAACTTCTCCGAATCTCTTACAATAGGCTATTCTTTTAGGTCCCCATTCTTTTAATCCCAGAAGCATACTTTTCATTTAATATATTATCACTCCTTAATCCAACTTCGATTAGGACAGTCACTTTTAGAATAATTAATTTTAAATTGTTTTTTTTTAATATTAAATAAATACTTAAATATTTTTTGGTTTTTTTTAAGTCCTCAGACTGTGGCAAACGTAATTAACTTCACAACAATCTATGAAAACATCATGCTGTGAAGCAACTTCATACGCGTTTGATACAAATTTTCCTACTGTTTTCCTTGTTGGTCAAAGTACCAATGTCTTGTTTTTAGGGTTCCGTGCCCAATGGGTAAAAACGGGATCCTATTACTGAGACTTCGATGTCTGTCCGTCTGTCTGTCTGTCTCCAGGCTGTATCCCAAGAACCGCTATAGCTAGACTTTTGAAATTTTCACAGATTGTGTATATATCCGTTGCCGCTATGCCAAAAAATACTAAAAACAAAATAACATTTATTTTCAAGAGGGGCTCCCATACAACAAGCGTGATTTTATTGGCCTTTGTCGCTCTATATGTCGATAATAGCAACAGATAAATAATATAGGCACTTCAAAATTTTACGAAACCCTCAGTTATATTATAATATTACTAGCTGTCCCAGCAAACGTTGCTTTGCCATAATATAAAATATTTCGCCCATATAATTTTATTGAAATGACTAAATAAGTATGTCGCCATGGCAACGTCGATCGCTATCCCGTCGCACAAACAATGGTCACCCTCAGTCTCGAGTTGTAATAATTTACTATTATTTATTCAACAAATGCACTTATCAATATAAAAAGTAGGTGTTGTCCGATTCTCAACCCTAGCCGATATGCTCGCTAAGATTCATGAAAATCGGTCGAGCCGTTTCAGAGGAGTTCAATTACGCACACCGTGACATGAGAATTTTATATATTAGAGACTAGATATTTTATAATATTAAAGAAATTGTATCCCTTAATGTGTGCCTGTACATGCACTTACTCACTTGTAAGACAAAAGATGAGCA
The DNA here is from genome assembly GCA_905333045.1 of Lysandra bellargus. Lineage (NCBI taxonomy): Eukaryota > Metazoa > Arthropoda > Insecta > Lepidoptera > Lycaenidae > Lysandra > Lysandra bellargus. Next base: position 7,764,275 of record HG995332.1, read on the forward strand.
CTGAGCAAACCTCCAACAATCCTTATATTAGTTTCAAATACAGATACATTGATATCAGTATCAAAATTTTGTTTTTGGAGTACAATGTCTACGACCCGATTGAACTCTGTGTAATTGCCCATAATGACTAGCATGTCTAGGGCGTCTATGAGTGTTAGCGAGTAGCTCCCCCATGTGTCTACACCGTCACAACTCAGGGGTCGTAGCTCATCATATGGGTATGCATACTGCAAGTAGCTGTCGTAAGCATGCTGGAACATATCCCTCACTTCCTCCCTGAAATAATAGTGATTAAAGCAAATCATATATCCCTCTAAGTTATAGTTAATTTTCATTAGGTTGAAATCAATTATTGTGTGTACTAAAAGCCATTCATTTCTATACCTTCTTACAGACGAACAGCACTTGTCGACGGCACGCGTCGATCGCTGGCCGCTGCCGTCGTCTGCCACTGCCCACTTCTTATAGTTCTTACAGTCGAACGGTGACGGTAGCCATCGACACGTCTTGTCTACGCGTGCCGTCGACAAGTGCCGTTCGTCTGTAAGAAGACTTACATGGAATGGAATTATACCAACCTTAATTTTATAATATCCTCTTTTTTATATTCACGTAAACTATGACACGTATCACAAACGTAACATAAAACTAAAACGAATGCTAAACTTAGGTGCTTCATATTTTACCCGGTTTAGATTAGAGAAAAAATCGAAATAAAGAGATCACTGATCTGTGTTTCTCTTTAGCACATGATTATACGATGAATGATAATGTGTTATAAATAGTTACACCAAAATAAACATAATATTTAAATGTTTATCAACTTTTTACGTGTTGTAAAAGCAATAAGTTGAAGTTTTCACACAGAATAATATTGTGGATTATTTTATGTAGCAAAGTTTTCAGCACTACTTCTTCTTCTTTTAATAATGGCCGAGTGCCAACCATAAACTTTACGACAGTGGCTGCGTTCCAGATGACGTTAATAACGCTCACGCTCAAGACCTTCGTTTCTCCCGTTCCATTAGCATGTGAGCAAATGTGAGCGTCAGTGGCTGCGTTCCAGATGACGTTAATAACGCTCACGCTCAAGACCTTCGTTTCTCCCGTTCCATTAGCATGTGAGCAAATGTGAGCGTCAATGTCACAAACCCAAGTGGAACGGAATTAAGGAGTGCTTTGAGCGCTCTGGCGAGGTGACAGTGACAGGTGACAGCTGAAAGAGGTTAAGTTAGAATTCGAGTCTACCGCTTTTATTTGAATAATATTTAGGTACCTATTGTTGAACTATCTCAGAAGGGAGTAAAATTAAACAAATACGTATCACTTAACGCCATTTATTAATTTATGAAATACCCACATTATTTAACATTTTACTAAATTATAATATTAAGTAAATAAAAAATCTATAATCATTTCAACGAATGTGTGAACTTTAATATTAATAATTATTATCATCAATATCACCAACAATAAAACAAAATATCTAAAGAAGATGGTACAATACTCACTTACTAACCTGTGTTTTCGTGAAGGCGGCTCGTTCAGAAGTGATGGCCGACGGCGCTAAATCACTTTTCATGACATGACGTCTGTCAAACGTCAAAGTGACGTTTGACAGTCGCCATAGACATAGATGACAGTTATGCGACTAATATTAATAAAAACGTAAACAAACGGTAAAATACTTTAAAATAATACGTGTATGTAACAGTCGGCCATCCTCTAGGAACGAGTCTCTTCGTTCTAAGTTCATTTATAGTCATCACAACAAAATATTGTATTTAATTTCCATTAATTACATAATATTGAAATTTTACAGTCTACGATCAAATTTTGTACGCTTTTACATATTTTAGATTTCAACAATTTTTTTACATTTCACTATAATTAGACATTATACATTTTATTTATACACATTTTTTTTCTTTTTTTTTTTAAACTGTCAATATATATTTTGATAATAAAACAAAACAATTATTTTATCATAATTTATATTATGTAGTTAACTTTACTTAACAATGGTTAACTTTGTATTAGTTACTTCCTTCACCATTACAAAGCAACCGCGATGTCCTGAGCCACTCCTGGGCGGCGAGTTCGTACGCCATTCAGGCCTGGCTTAAGACACCCCTCACTTTCTTAAATATAGCTGTATGGTTTGGGAGTTACTTCCTTCACTCACAACTCACACAACTGCGATGATTTAAGCCACTCCTGGGCGACAAGTTCATATGCCAATCATGCCCGGCTAAAATCACCCCTCACTCAATCACTCATCATTATATTTATATTCGCTTAATCACTAATTCTGTTCGCTTTTATGATCTCTAGACTTTTTACTTTAATAATTTAATTATATATTACTGTAATAATTTAAGTATAATCAAATCTTTAATCTGTAATATTAATCAAATCTTCAATTCCTTTTTATATTATCAATTCATAATTTTAAGTATTCTCGTCCTCACTATTGTCATCACTATCATCACTTGAAGAGCAAGCAGCAGCATTACCGAAACTGAGCCAAGGATAAACTTTGTCTATAGCTACTATTGCTTCGTATTTAGGTCCCTTCCTGGTAAGTGGTGTGTCCTCTATAAGGAATCTATCATTCGGTAAAATCTTTTTGATTCTATAAGGTCCTCTACACCTAGCTTCCAACTTCTTAGACTGACCGGGTGCAGTTACTACATTTCTAATAACCCTAACTAAATCACCTTCTGCATAAATCTTACTAGGCTTTTTCTTTTTATCATAGCGCTCTTTCATCAGCTGTTCATTTCGCTTTAACCTATCACTAGCTTCAGCTCTTATATCTTCTATATTTTGGACATCAGTATTTATATCATTATTTAGGTCATTTAGTATTCCTAACGCCGGGTTTGATACATTCTTACCGAACAAGAGTTCGGAAGGTGTCTTTTTTGTTACGTCATGAACGGAGGTGTTAATACCTAACTGGACATCTGGAAGAAGTTCATCCCACGAGTTTTTGTCTTTACCATGAACCATAGAGCCAAGGGCAGCCAGAATGGTACGGTTATACCGTTCTACCTGCCCATTTGCTCGTGGTGTTGCGACAGCATTTAGAATATGCTTTGCGCCAACAGATCTAATAAATAATTTAAATTTTTTACTCGTGAAACTCGTACCTCTATCCGTTATTAATCGCGAAGGCGAGCCAAAGAAACTAAACAATGTACGAAATGCCTTTATAGATTCTTTAGTGCGCGTGCTCTTGACAGGAGTTAAGCTGACAAACTTTGTGAATGAGTCTACCACAACTAATATATACGTATGACCCCGTTTGCTACGTGGAAACGGACCTAAATGGTCGGCATGTATCGTGTGGAAGGGGATATCAATCTTAGCTATAGGATGTAATGGTCCCTCTTTTAATCCAGATGGCAGTTTATGGTGAGCGCACTCAAGACAAGCGGACACATATTTCTTAATAAATCTGCGCATTTTTGGGAACCAAAATTTTGATCTGACACGCTCTAAGGTCTTTTCAAAGCCAAAGTGGCCTACATCATCATGGTTTGCCTTCATAAGCTGCCACCTTACGCCCCTTGGAACAACCCACCTAGTATTACCATTTTCTAGAACACGAAACACTCTACCATTTTTAACGCTATATTCTTTAAAGACTTTTGTAACATAGGGAGTATTACGATCTTCCAAAATTTCTCTGATTCGTTTAATTTCTTCATCGGAAGACTGCACCGTTGAAATCCAATCCTCAGCAGTGATTGCCAGAACATCTAATGTATGTATCGGTTCTGGATCCACCGACACTGGACTCCTGCTGAGAGCGTCTACATGGGACATCCTCTCGCCAGGACGGTATTCAATGGTGCAGTCATATTCAAGAAATTGAATCCACCACCTAGATATGCGTGGAATCAGGTCTCTCTTAGTAAAGGTTGTACGAAGTGCATTACAGTCCGTTATTATGGTAAACTTAATGCCAATCAGGTAAGAGCGAAACTTGTTTAAAGCCGAAATTACCGCAAGGGTTTCAAGTTCAAACGAGTGAAATTTCATTTCGTCCCCCTGAGTTTGCCGACTATAGTAGGCAATGGGCTGCCATAGTTCGGACTCTTTTCGTTGTAATAATATAGCAGCCAAACCAAATTTGGAGGCATCAGTATGCAACTGAGTCTCTGCGTGAGGATCATAAAGAGCAAGTATAGGTCTTTCCGAAAGAAATTTCTTTATATTCTCAAAAGCATGAGCTTCGTCGTCACCCCAATGCCATGGCACATCCTTCTTCAAGAGACTCGTCAAGGGTCTGACAATCAACGCAAAACCCTTAACGAATCGCCTGAAGAAACTGGCAAGACCTAGAAACCTCCTAACCTCATGCTGATTTTGTGGAACAGAAAACTTAGTTACTGCTTCAGTTTTTGCAAATATGGGTCTAACACCCCTGCTGTCTACCTCAAAACCCAGAAAATCAATCTTTTCCTGAAAGAAGTGACATTTCTCCATTTTTAAAGTAAGACCTGCCTCCCGTAAGAGCTCAAGGACTTCTCCTAGCCTTTTTAAGCCTTCTTGGAACGTCCTAGAGGGTATCAATATGTCATCCATATATATAACAACGTATGGTACTTTGGACTTACTAAGGACCTTATGAATAACTCGCTGAAATACTGCCGGGGCATTTGCTAGACCGAACGGTACGCGATTGTATTCAAACTGTCCGTCCGGTGTAACAAATGCTGTTTTCTCACGAGATTCTTCAGCTATGGGAATTTGGTGATACCCTGAGGCTAAATCCAAGGACGTGAACAGGGACTGTCCGGACAGTTCGTCTAATAGATCGTCGATCCTAGGAAGTGGGTAATGGTCACGTTTTGTACGCCTATTGAGTGCACGATAATCTACACACAGGCGTTTTTCGCCGGATTTCTTTTTGACTAATACAATAGGACTGGCAAAAGGGGAGCTTGATTCGCGAACAATTCCATGTTCAATCATATCACTAACCATGCCCTGAACTAATTTACGTTCTGAGTAAGCCATACGATACGGCCTATAAACTACGGGAGTTGAATCAATGAGGTGGATCTCCATTTCTGCTACGTTCGTAAAACCAAGGTCATGCATGCCTGTAGAAAAACAGTCTTTATATTCGGCAAGTAAATTGTGAAATTCAAGTTTTTGTGCCTCAGTCAATTGTGAACCATAGTTAGGATCAACAGGTGAGTCTTTAATTTCATTAATTATTCTCATAACTTCTTTATATAATCCCATAAATTTAGCACGCGTTACAAGAGTATTACCTTTTAGCTTTATAGGATCCATGCTTACGCTTTGAATTAAAACCTGACAATTTGTTTCTTTTATTTGATACTCCCCAGGCAAAAGATAATACTCTTGTCCTACCTTTCCACGAATTGATCCGTTTACATAAATATATCCATAACAAGAAACATCCGAAATAACATTCACAGCTTTCATCTCTCCTGCCTTTATTTCAATGTCATTAGCTAAACGTAACTGTAGTTTTAAATCATGTTCATGTTCTATACGCTCAAATTTTAAATAATTCGGGGTTTTCGTAATTTTAAGTGTAGGTCTTTCAGTAAACGTATGTCCTAGTAGAATGTTACAATTTATTAATTTATCGTCAACTATATAAACTTCAACATCATCCTCGCTTATTCCCTGTATTTTAATGTTAGTTGTCGTGCGACCTAAAGGCAAATATGGTATGTTCCCTAGCCCTCTTAATCGTGGTCCATTTATTGGTTCCCATTTTAACCCTAATTCTATAGCATCGCTTTCACGAATAAGAGTAACCTCACTTCCTAAGTCCACTTGACACACAGTAGTAATACCATTAATTGAAATAGGGAGCTTATACTTTGTATTGGTATTTTCCGATTCTCTAACCTCCAAAACGTTTTTGTCTTTAGGCGCAACGGCACCCTTAGTTTTAATGCAATTTGACGCTTCGTGACCTAAATAGTTGCAGACTGTACATTTTATTAGAGGTTTAGGACATTTAAAACTAGGATGTCCGATACCTTCGCAATTAAAACATTTTACTTGGCTCTTGTACATACTGTTAGTATTACTTTTGGTAGTATTGTCCGTTGTCGTCGTATAACTATTATTAGGAGCTGCTAAACTGTGTTGGCGTCTATCTCTATTATTAATGTATTGTGATTGACTGCGATTTTGTGACTTAATGGTTTTGAAAAACTCCAGAACGTCTTCCGGTTTATCAAACTTTGCTGCTTGTGCACCTAAGCGAACTCCTCTATCGTCAACTCCATAAAGGACACAATCTACTGCTTGCTTTCCAAATATTTTGCACCTATTGAGTAAATTAATCTTATCAAAATAATATAATTCTAGAGATTCACCAGGGCGTACTCGTCTATTAAGCATCTCGGTGAGTAGCTCCGCGTAGTTCTCAGTCGATGGAAACGATTCCTTTAGCATTGCTTTCCACTCAGACCATGTATGCTTAATAGAGGGTAGGCCCTGATACCAAGTCTTAGCGATGCCGCTAAGTTTGGGCAGGGCATAGTGAATTGTTTGTTTATCGCTCCAATTGTAAATCTCGGAACATTCATCTACTTTGTCTATCCAAACGTTTACAGTCTGTTCTCTAACAAGTGGATCGAACTCAGGAATGACATTTGCAAGTACCGTACTAGAAAATGATTCACGACTCCCTGCCCCTGCTCCGAGCATTTTCAAGAATTGTTCCATTAAATCTACATTCCTATCTTTTATCGGTGGGGCCTCAATATCTGGAGTGAAAAGTGAGCGTCCACGGTTATTAGTACGACATGGGGTGTTACTAGTTTTCCTTTGTTTATGACGTATCGTAGACATTTGGTCAGATTGATGATGCTCACTTAATCGTTTACGCAATCTACAGATCTCACTTTCAAGTACCTTAAGTCTTTCTTCTTCCTGTGAGACTCTTCCCCCATGGTGGTTTGAACGACGTGCGCGGTCAGGGCTCCTGCTCCGGCCGTCGTCACGCCTGTCTCTAGCAGGACTGCGGCTTCGTGTCCGCGAGCTGTCCTGCCGGTCTACGTAGCGTGGAGTGGCTAACGTGCGTGCGCGGCTCGGACCACGGCGCGATCTCCCATTGGATTCACAATCACTCATTTTCTGAAACTCAAAACGATTGTGTGAATACGCGTAAAATACGTTCGACAAAAATAAAATTAAAAAAATATATATTTAAAAAAAAAGCGTTATAATCTCATAATACTGTGTGAATAATTCCACAATGTAATCAAACGTGATTTGTGATAGTTTATTCAATATAATATAATAATATAATACAGTAAACTCGGCATTCGCTTGATAGTATTTAGAATAAACCATTAAAATATATTAAAATAATAAAATAAATTCATAATCTAGTTCAACTGAACGTAAAAAGAAAATAAAATAAAAAAAAACGGATTAAAAAGACGGTAGACTAAAATTATTTCATAATGGCGTATAAGAAAAGTAAACGACAATAATTTAATCTCTCGACATCTTTTAAATCAACAGCCTTTTTGTATATTTAACACTATATTTCGAGTAATTATCATTTAAAAAGCTAGAATAGAAGTGTATTTCAAAATTATGTCTACATAATCACATAACATGATATATTTTTATCCAAATTCATGAGCAATCACAATATATTGAAATTCAAATCAAGGACGGTTTAAATCTATGAAATAATCACTATTCTGCATTGATGACCTCTTATTTTAATCAAATGTTCGAACGATAAAAAGTTTCAAAAGGAAAGAAAAAAAAAATGAAATACGTGGCGTGGTACGTGAGTTGTGACACGAAATATTCATTAATTCCGTAATTTATCCCACTTCTGAGATGTTGAACTATCTCAGAAGGGAGTAAAATTAAACAAATACGTATCACTTAACGCCATTTATTAATTTATGAAATACCCACATTATTTAACATTTTACTAAATTATAATATTAAGTAAATAAAAAATCTATAATCATTTCAACGAATGTGTGAACTTTAATATTAATAATTATTATCATCAATATCACCAACAATAAAACAAAATATCTAAAGAAGATGGTACAATAATCACTTACTAACCTGTGTTTTCGTGAAGGCGGCTCGTTCAGAAGTGATGGCCGACGGCGCTAAATCACTTTTCATGACATGACGTCTGTCAAACGTCAAAGTGACGTTTGACAGTCGCCATAGACATAGATGACAGTTATGCGACTAATATTAATAAAAACGTAAACAAACGGTAAAATACTTTAAAATAATACGTGTATGTAACACTATCGATTATCGAAATGGATATTTTTACGGCAGTTAGACATATTTTGCAGGGGCATCGGAATAACAAAGAGTCATGGCAAGATTGTACCTGAGTGTTTTCGGAAGCGTCTAAAAATGTCACATAAACAAACACTAATCATTTAATTTGCAGTTTTTTTTCACATTATTGTTTTTTTATGTAAAAGCCGGAGTTCATTTGTTAATAAATAAAACTCTCAATTTATTTGCATAAAATGGCCGCATCCAAATGAAGTAATAAAACGTCTCTGATTGGCCCGTAAATCTAAAACATGATGACACTTGACAGTTGACGTTTTCACTTGACAGACAATGGCACCCTTCGATGGTGAATTCAGAATTGTGAAAATGGAAAAACAACGTAAATTGCAATATCTGCGTGAACACTCTTTGCCGATATCGGATCATTGACCAGGAACACAATATATTGTATGTTCTTTACTGTGCATTTGGGTGCATCCGCAAATCGTAAGTTTTATTACACCTTTCGTTATTATACTGTTACTTATTAAATGCATATGCAATATTATACATTCATATTTAGACAATGAACAGCTTTAAGTTCTATTTAATCCAAAAAATAATAATATGCCTTTTTGTATTTAATAATAAGCTGCATAATAATATGATAACCTTTTGTTTCAGACAACTGTTCAAGATAGATTATGTTTGTGACGCTTGTTGGGAACTAGCAATAGCTGCAGTTAATCACAATATGCAGCAAAACATGACCACTGACCAGTAGCAGTGATCAAGCTGGAACTAGCCAACTAGATCACATTCATGCCTTCTATGTGGATGTTCTATTGCACGAAGGCAAAGTGATATTAAAGAGAATATTGAGATGATAATAAAGTTAAACGAGAGGATGATTAATAAATACTTTGAAATATCAATAAGTTTTTTATTTACTTAAAACCATTAAAATGATATTTAAGCCATTATTCTTAATTCCTACAATTAATAGTACTATAATAAATAATAATACTTACAAGTTGTAAGTATTATTATAGTAGGTATCTACCATTTACTGTAGGAATACAGGTAGCTATTATAGGATATCTAAAATATCATGCCATTTCTTCTACAACAAAAATAGATTTTACGATTTTTTTGGCTTTTGTTCTATGAAAGTTAAATTAATAATATTACATTAAAATTATTCCTACAGGTACATAATAATGTACCTGTAGGAATAATCATTCGATTGTTCTTATTAAGTATTTGTGACCCGTAAACAATTAAAATGCGCTTCTTAGTAAAACTCCCACACACCTAAATAGCTGTATTTTAATCAAGATGTATTTATTTTAGATTTTAATTTAATTTATAATATCGTATTATAGGAAAATAAGCGTAAATAAGGCGGGAAGTCAATAATTAACTCAAAAATTAGTAGTATAAAATAGCACATAACCTCAAAAACAAATATATGAATAAGTTTTTTTTTTTGTGGCCTCGATAAGGCAAAATTGTTTTTGAATATGATTATGTAATGCATTTGCTATCTTTTAGATATTTTTGCAACCTTAGACGCTGGAAAAAAAATCCAGGTATTTCGTTGTATGGAACTCTGCCAATGTTCTTTAAATAAATTATGTACTGTTCATTGCAATAAATTAAAAATATTTTTCTTTGAATTTTTAAAAACATTAAATGTAAATTACTTGTTTTTTAATTATTTACCTGTTTTTGCACGTTTAGAATCTGCTTCAGATACAAAAGTTTCGACTGCAACATCTTTTTCTGAGTCGTATAAAACAATTTTTACAATTCCTGCCATTTGAGAGTTTTATTTATTATTGCACTTTTCGGAATTTTTTAAAAGCCGCGCTTTATTTGAGCGAGCCGTCAACTACCGGGCAGTGGGCACTTTGGCGTCAACTTTTCCATGTTTTTTTTTTCATCTTACGAAAATGCACCAGGAGAGACGATAACTTAGTATTTTATAGGAAAATATTTGATCTTTCATTTAAAACAATTTCTTTTTAATCAAAATATTTTATTTAATTATATTTAATATATTTCAATTAAAAATATTATGTTTCGCAATGAAATTATATGAAGTTTTTATGTCGCTACTCCAGGGCTTCATAACGTTATCGAATAACAGAAAAAATATCGTTACGTACCGTTATTTTCATAATGGTAGCCAGATAACGTTATTTTTTTAACGATATTTAGTAAAATAACGTTATATTTACCGTTATTATTATAACGATATTTTTTCGATAAGTATAAACGAAAAAATATCGTTATGATAATAACGGTAAATATAACGTTATTTTCTGGTATCAGGTATGCGATCGTGCACGGTACACTAAATCTCACTCGCAGCCCACTTTTTTTGCGAGATTTGTGTGAAAATACAAAGAAAAAATACACCTTATAAGCGTGATTACGTTTAGAAAATTTTCCCGCTTGTCATGACTTTCTTGACGGACTATAACGTTATCAAAGAACATATATTTACCGTTATAAATCCTATATAACGTTATAACATTAACCGCTATTAATATCAATTTTTAACGTTATTTTTAATATCGGTTAAATTTTCATAACGTTATCTATGCCCTTGAAGCAGTAACATTATGAAAAAATAACGTTATTTGAAGCCCTGCCGCGTAGGCGAGTTTGACAGCTGTCAAACTCGTATGCAGCTACTTCACTTCGTGTGAATTTGACAGTTTTGACGGTTCGCAGCAAACCGTCAAATTTGACACGTGGGCTTAGTGCTGTCAATTTAACAAATATCTGGCATTTTGCCTTATAAATTATAATATAAGGAAAAATATTTATTGTATTAAATTTAACGCAAAACTTAACTCTTACGGCTCCAGTCTTTACTTTTAAAATAATTGGGGTTTTAGAATAGAATAGATTTTTTTTATTTGTACAAAAACTAAACTACAGAAGAAACACGCTAAAAGAATCCGTACAAAATATAGGCGGTCTTACCGCTAAATTGTTTTTTTTTTTTACATAATTTTTTGCTCTCTAATGCATGCGCTCTTTGTCTCCACATACGAATTTGTGATTTTTTACTTGGACATTTCTCGAAATTTGTTTTTAGTTATTAGTATAAAGCTGTGCTTTTGATTATTCTTCTTGAATAGTTAATTAATATTTTCGACCCAGCTCTAACGCAACCAAAATTTTAATGAGAGGTTTTCTTACTTTTTATCTCCACCAGACGGCGCGACGATAGACACTTCTAGATCTTCTAGGTTCCCCACCGATCTGAAATTATCTGCAGGTTGGCATCACGGATACATATTGGTAGTGTTTCTAAAAAATATCAGTGTACTGTCAAGTGTGGTATAAATCAAAATATCTTAAGTCTAAGCGATCATTGGCCTAAGCGATAAGGCCTAAGCGGCAGTATACTGGTAATGGTAATGAAAAGCTTGTCAAACTGAAAACTGATAAGTGACAACAGTTTTGGCGGCCATGTTACTTGCAAACTTCTTCTACTTTTTATTGTTGGTGTGGTTTTTATTATTTTTTCCCAAATTGCTGTTATAAGGTATTTGATGTTCACTATTGGTAAAAATATTAGCCATGAAGTACTCGGTCCCGTTATCTTGCACAAGTGTAGCTAAGATGTGGTTCTGCAGCCACACATGGTTCCACAGTTTCTTTTGTTTCTGCAGAAAATTAATTTCATG